>CM041720.1:19275340-19888778 GCA_023373845.1 Nibea coibor | reverse complement strand
ATGAATAAAACAAATATTCAGATAATCGATCAGTTGATTTTCTTCAGTTTGGATCTTCCTTTCATTCTTGAGGCTGTAACATGTCACAGAAACTTCCACCATCTTACCATTCAGCGCGCGGCGGCGGAAGACGCTGGCGGCACAGTTTGACCTCACAGAAGTGAATTATTCATGGAGCCACATTAACATACTGACATGAGTAGTGAACCCCTGCTGTCCTGCCATTTTCTGTCACTTGTTGGCCCACACTCGTCCGCCCGAGGAGAAACGGAGCTTTGTTCCCTTCTCTGAGCTATCATCAATAGTTCATGCAATCATATGGTGCCATCATGGCGACATGTGGCGCTGGTATCCCCCCCTCTGGCACCTTTCCTGCTAAATTTCATCAATCCCAGTCACGCATCAGATTGTTCATTCTGTTTTGGCCTAATTACAGAAATTGGTCTCCCGTGTCCGTTAATAAAAAGCACAGATATCGCATTGTGTTGCTGGAGTAGCTGAAATGAAATGAAAAGTGAAAGTTTGGGTCCAGATAATGGATTCATCCTGCTGACCCAGCACCGAGTTACATATTGCAGCTTCGCCCTCGGATTCAGTCCTGTAGGGCAAAGTGTGGAAGTCTCAGATAAAGTGTCATCAGCTAGTGAGACTCATGCACCTGCTCATGCAAGACTTGTTTTATTTTCAGCTACATCACGACGAGTTTGTGCCCGGTTAGGTGACAGAAAATCCACAAGCATTTTGACACAGGCAACAGGTGGAGCATTTGATTTCTTTTACTGAAGACTTCAAGATGAGAAGTCTGTGAATATGCATGTGTTTGTGTGGCTGTGCGGCAGGGCAACATTAAACTTTAAACACAACATAGCCTCAAATATTTATGACCCTGGTCTGGTGACAACTTGCAGTGTGTGTGTGTGTGCGGCAGCGGAAGAGATGCTCCCAGAAATTTAAGAGTCGGCGTCAGAGTCGGTGAGAGGACTTCACTGAGACTGGATAAGGACAGGACTGCAGGCACACGCAGATTGGATGTTAAATCTTGAGCAGCGATTTGAATGAAACTGGTGACTGACAGCAGCTGATGGTAAGCTTGTTATAGACGGAAGAGGTGTGACGATATCAGGAATTTTTAGTTAAACTATCATTGCCCAGCCGGTGTGAACGAGCTCGGTTGGATCTGCTCGTCTTGCACATCGGGAGCGCGTTCAAAAGATCGGAAGGTGTTTTTGTGCCGAGCGCAGCAAACTAGAAAAAACAACCAAGTCTTCATTTTTTATTTCTGTCTTTAGCAGCCAGAAGCGTTTGCCCTCCTTCTGAAACTCTGAAAATGGACGTGGCTATTTATAGACGCCTTCCCGTGAAAATTATTGGAATCATCCCGTCTTTGCCAGTATTGAATTATAGGCCTGTTGCGTTTGAATAAAGAAGGGCTGTTTGGCCTTGATCTGGCAGAATAATGGAGGGTTTTTAAACTCACATGAGCAGTTTTACTCGTACCGTGGAGTCAGTACGCTTCAGTATTCTCACACCAGAACTATCCCCAGCGCTTTAATTGAGCTTTTCTCAAATTTCATCGAACATGTTCTCATGTTTTTTTATCTGTTTTCTCAGGATCCATCAGTGACACAAGTACGACAGGCCGCTCCTCCGGGGCTGGAGGAGTACAATCCCTTCACAGATGCCAAACAAGTGAGTACTTTTACATTTAATCCAGTGGTGGTTTAGAGGATTGATGTAGTGTGTGTGATGTGATCCCTGTTGTTTCTGTACGTCGTAAAAGTCGTACTTTTTAAATATTGAAGGACTGAATAAAAACATATCAGGCGCAGAGTTCCATAAGATTCCACCATTCCTATTTTTTTTTAAAGTCAGTATTGTTCATATATGCCGTAGAAACAAGCATTTAAAGTTCATGTGGCTTTTGTTTTTCTCCCTTTAATCAACTGATTTCATCCTCAGACTTGAATAAAATCCTGAACTAACCTGATCTATTTAATTTTGATGATGAGATGCGAGTCTGTCGAACCGGAGCTCACACTGTCGCCAGTTTCATCTGTTTCTTTCTGTGTTTTTCTCGTCAGTGTTTGTCCTCATGCAGCATTCCTGACATCATATCAGTCTGTTTGTGCACTGTAAGCATAACAAGCTAGTTAACACAAATATGTTTCCTCCGTAGTTGCCTGCGGGGATGGTGCCCAAGATTGCAGCACCCACCATCAACACACAACCCGCCATCATGAAACCCACAGAGGAGCCTCCAGCTTACTCGCAGCCTCAGGTATTGCTGACCACAATCTGGACCGCACAGAGCCAAAAACGCTGCATTATTTTCTTCAGCTTTACACTCTTTGGTCCTCCGGGAACCGTCGCCATCGTGCGTGTCTGTACGAGCAAGAAGAAACGTCTGACGGTTTAGTCCAGCATCCACGGCACAGATTCTGAGCGTGTAGCGGAGGCAGAAGATACATTAACATGACAGCTGGTTTCATGCTGAGTTTGTGGACGGAAAAGTCGCTCAGCGGGGAGGCTGTTCCTATCTGTGACTGGGCTTTCGAGCTGAACAAGATAGAAATCCAGGCAGGAAATAAGTTGTGATGGTACATCTCGTCTGCAGGCAGACTCCTGGGAACATGTTGTAGTGATGTCTCTCCTCCCGCTGGTGCTGCCCCTGTAGAGAAATGGGTTTATTCCAAAAGTTGAGACAGAGAATTCATCTTGAGCTGAAAAAACAGTCAAGAGAGCACACACTCGTGTGTTGACATCTGTTTTATGTGTATATGTGTGTGTGTGTTTGTGCAGGACCAGCAAGGAGCTGCCGAGCTGCTGAAGAGACAGGAGGAGCTGGAGAGGAAGGCTGCAGAGCTCGACCGCCGGGAGAGAGAAATGCAGTCACTCAGTGCTTCAGGAGGTCAGCATCAGACACCGACACACGACCGCAGATCAGTACTGTCACCACTGCAAACAATCTGACACAAACAGCAGGTTCATGCATCTGTTTCTGCTGCCTTATATAGGGCTGCACAGAGTAGGCCAGGGCATCTCTGCACCTGTGATTTGGCTAATCTATCTATTATAATCTATATATCACCTATAAGAGATCCGTGATCCTTCCGTGAACTCTCATTTCATTGCAGTGGCTCACAGGCTTGTCTCGTCTCGTGTCGTTTCAGGCAGGAAAAACAACTGGCCTCCCCTCCCAGAGAAGTTCCCCGTGGGTCCCTGCTTCTACCACGACATCACCGTGGACATCCCCGTAGAGTTTCAGAAGACTGTCAAGATCATGTATTACCTCTGGATGTGTGAGTATTTGTATTATATTCAGGACGTCTGCTGCATCGTAATGAAGTGTCAGGTCAGAAAATTAACCCAAATGACGTGAAACAAAACTGAGATTTACCCCAAATAATCTTCTTACAGCCAGCAGGCAGACAAGTTCATGCTGCACTGTGAAGTTTTCCTTCTAAAAACGGTTAAAAGGTTTAAATCAACTTTTCTATTCAATACTGTGCAACTATTAAAGTGTGAGAGAGTTCCAGGTTGTCAGTTATGAGGATTTTCTGCTTTTCTCTCAATGAAAAAGACTCTTAATACACTCTGACTTATTAATTAGATGACGGCATAAAGCAGCATGGCAGCTATACACACAGTTTATATTGTTAAAACATACTGGGATATTTACTTACATGCTGCTGGCACAAACTTGAAAATAAACTTTGTGGCTGCTGAGGAATTTGAGAGAAAATCTCTTTCTCTTTGTCTCTTTCTGATGTTGTTATTCTGTCCCGGTTGTTGGGAACAGATGGCAAACTCTGCCCTCCGCTCCAACTCCAAGGCGAGATTTTCTTTTTAATGACTGGTAGTTAATATATAATTCATAATTAGGAGCATTTTTCTCGGTTGCACACACTGACGAGTCAGCGTGTTCGTACGCTGCATCCATCTGCTCTTTGCTGCTTCTACCTCACTGATGAGTGTTTGTAACTGTTGATAGTCTAGTGCTACAGTCTAGCGTGATTAGGGCAGATGTACACTTCACTAGATAAAGACACGATATCTTAATATTCCAAATGAACCTTCACCCGACCTCCTGAATAAGAACTTTCACGGCTCCGTCTTCATGCTGGTAAAAGAATTACAGTTCCCTTCTGTGGTTCAGGGAGTGAAAGGCTTCAAGTGGCCACATGACCAGGCTACGTGCTGCTGCATGTCATGTGGCCCGATGAAGTCACTTCATCGGTCAGATGATTGCTTAAAGGTCAGTTTAGATACAGACCCCTCCCTCCATAAAAGTAAAGAATGTCAAACTCTTTGTCTTCACCGAGTAGAAAAGATCTCGAGCACACATCAGCGCCGCCCACGCTCGCTTCTGCTGAGCAGCAGGCGAACGCCATATTCCACACGGGGATGTAAAATCCCCCCTCAGGTTTTACAGACTCTTGCCAGCGCACAATGCCCTTAACCATGCAGACACTGTTAGGACCCCAGGAACAAATGGTAATGATGAATTATTAACCGTGCGCGTGTGTTCAGTTCTCCGTCCTGCACAGTATTACATGTTGAAATATTAAGCGTCTGCGTGCAGCAGTATCAGGACACTGGACACTGCTGCAGCGGACAGCCTACTTTCCAAACTCTGACATATACAGTGACACGCCGAGGCTCGACTAAAAGCTCCAGCCACACTCTTACTGTACATGTTTTTTCTTCTCTACTCCAGTTCATACCGGGACGCTGCTGGCTAACATGGTGGGCTGCATGGCCTGGTTCTGCGTGGACGCGTCGCGCGGCGTGGACTTTGGCCTGTCCATCCTCTGGTTGTTACTCTTCACGCCGTGCTCCTTCGTCTGCTGGTACAGACCGATCTACGGAGCGTTCAGGTAAAGCGCAGAGCGGCCGAGTGAGATAAAAAACGCACGGCGTCGCGTCGCATCTGTTGTTCACCTGCTGGTTTCTCTTCCTCCGTCTGCAGGAGCGACAGCTCGTTCAGGTTCTTCGTGTTCTTCTTCGTGTACATCTGTCAGTTCGGCGTCTACGTCATGCAGTGTATCGGCATCACTGGTTGGGGCGCTAGGTGAGAAAACAAAACGAAGAAACAAACTAATATCATGGATTATAAGTTGTTTTTTTCACTTCTGAGTATTTATGACAGCAGGATAAACTAAAATGTCTCCATCGTCTTTAGCGGATGGATCTCGGCGCTGACCGGCCTGAATAAGAGCATCCCGGTGGGCATTATAATGATCCTCATCGCTGCTCTCTTCACCGCCCTGGCTGTCATGTCGCTCATCATGTTCAAAAAGGTAAGACCCACAACGAATCTGTTAAACTCTGTGAAAGCCTCCCTCGATTGTAATTCACCCCTCCTCCTCCTCCTCTACGTCAGGTCCACGCGATGTACCGTACGACCGGTGCCAGCTTTGAGAGGGCCCAGCAGGAGTTCGCCACGGGCGTCATGTCCAACAAGACAGTCCGGACGGCCGCTGCTACCGCCGCCACCAGGGCCGCTGAACAAAGCTTCAAGGAGGGGATCTGATCATCTCATCTCTCCGTCCAACCCTCACCCTCGTCCCTCCTCCACCCTATCTCTGCCTGCTGCCCTGTTTGATCGCACGGAGAGCGCCCCCAGCCTTCTGACAAAAAAGGGGCGCCACGATACGGTCAGCCGTCCAGTCACCCAGGATCCAAACAGGGCGGCTCGCTCCCGTCCTACTCTTACCTGCAACGTTGTGCACTCTCATCACAGACTCTGAGACCCCCCTCCCTCCTCACCTTCACTGCACTCCTGCTACCACTCAACCAGCGTGCTCACCTTCATTTCCTGTGTGAGTTTGTGCGTGTGTGTGGCCAGCTAAATGAATGTTTGTGTGCCTCTTTAAACAGCCTGTCTGTCCTCCGCAGACAGATTCTAATGTAGCCGAGTCAAGTCCCATTTTCTGAACTTAACCTGGGCATTTCCCGCCCTCTTCCCGTGTGTCTGAGCCTTTCCTGACATCCGTCACTCACGACTAATCACTACTTCCTGTTTTTTAAATTAATTTATTATCGGACAGACGGAAGTCATCTAGCACTCACTCGTCGTCGTCGGTTAATGCACGCGTGCAGCGGCGCTCTCTCTCTCTCTCTCTCTCTCTCTCGTTTTATTTTTGCTGTTTTCTGAGCGCTCGACTCGACACTGCTGCGCCCGGTGGAGTGACGTTGTATTGTTGAAGATGAATGCTGTGCATTCCAGTTCACTGCCTTGCCTTCTACTTTCCGCTCTCTTCTGAATTTGGTTTTTGAAAGGGTGTAGTCTTACTTCCTTAAAGCGACGCGTCACCTGAAATTTGTTGAGTATCAAACACAGAATATATTCACATTTACTGAATGGAAGAGTCTTAGTCTTCAAAAACACTACTAAACACACTACTAAAGCAGCGAGTAACGTGAACTGACGTTGGCTTCGTTGTGGGTTTGCAAACCGCTGAGGCTAATGTGGCTAAAATCACAACAGCAGCAGCAGCAAAGCGACCTGAAAGTCTGATTTAACGTCCCCTGACGCACAAATCCGTCTGAAATAAAGAGTTCGTGTTGTGTGATGTGGACGCGCCTTTAACTGACTGAAACAGTGTTTGATACTCAAAAGGTTTTTTCAGTGACCCGTCACTTTAAAGTATTCATTAGCTTGAAATCTTTCGCCTATAACCGTCTACATATCCATTGTGAAATTATGCCAAGTTGCACTTTAAATCCGGTTATTAGATCCTTTGTCTGCGCTGTAATCTGTGCAAATGGAAGGATGTTTCTAATAATGGCTCCCCCACCTCCCCACGCCTTCCCGCTCATTAGTGTAGATACTTCATTCACACACGTTAACGTACACCAGCTGAGTTCAGCGCCGCCGAGTCATCTCCTCATAGAAGAAGTTACAAACAGGAAGAGAGATCCACCGCTCTGTATGTACAGCTGCATGTTTCTACAGTCGATCTGAAGAGGAAAGTGTAACTCGTCTCCAGCGGGAGACTTACCTCAGATTTACTCAGGATGTACTCTTCACTTGCATGACGAGGATGAACAAATATTCTACGAGATTGTATGAAATTAGACACAGACTGACCCGTTTTTAAATGCGTGTGCTGTAAATCAAAATATTGCAATAAAAAAAAAACAAAAAAAAAGGCCAGTAACGGCGTGACGTTCTGATAAATCGCTTGCGTGTTCGTAATTTGATCATCGTGGATCGACTATCACTGAAGTTAACAATCAAACTCATTGAATCTGGACCCTTTTTTTCTATGTGTGACCTTTTTGCAGCTGCAGAGAGGTTTGAATGTGTCTGAACACTCTGTCTGTCTCTTTTAAACCAGTTGAGCCTTTTTTGTATGTACGTGTTCATGTAGGAGGATGAATGAAAGCAGGATTTGGCCTTTTAAGTCTTAATCTGTGCGCAGGGCAGAGTCTGGATGTGTGTCTGGGATCCTCCTTTTTTAAAATATTCTGCTGAAGCTTCCTGCAACATGCCTTGTTTTCCTGGTTTGATCCGGACCAGTTCGTGTTCCCGAGTCCATTTCTGTACAAAGCGACACGAGATTACACTTTCTTAATAAATGTGAGAAAGACGTTTAGACCGCAACGCAAACGTGAACTGTGTGATGTACTGTACTGTACTGATGGACTGTGGCTTTAAGCTGTGCTTCATAATCAACATGGTTTGTGGTAGAAACACTGACAATGAAACTTTCACGAGCATCTCTAACAAATTTAATGAAACTATTGTTATCAAAAGAAAAAAAAAACCCGTAGTGGTCGTAGTAGTGAGGGATGTTTGTATATTTTGTATGATTTTACAGGTGGTCGGCTGTCCAGCTCGAAGATTTCGCTGTAATTTTAAAGATGCACTCTGGTTTCACTTTAAGTCGCATGTTGAGTAGTTTGAGTTTTGTATATTTATTGTATTAACACTAAATAAAATTCTCCTTCTGTACGTCGTCTCTCTTCTTGTGAAGCCGGAGAGGGCTCGCACTGGCGGCCGGTAACCAGACGGGGTCAGCAGTGTTCAGAGAACGGGAGATGAAGCTCGCGTCACTGGAAACGTGCTGCAGATTTCTGCTGAGTCATCAGTTCTTCAATTAAAATCAACAAGTCTAAGTCTCTAAATAACTGGAAACAAGAAGATAATAGAAATAACAGAAATCACTGTTTAACTTTGAAGACTTTCACGACCTAAACTAAATAACTTTTTTTTATATCAGCAGCGGGAATAACAATCCTGTTGTAGTCTCCGGATAAAAACACACACTCACACACTTCAAGACAATTGCCACGCTCAAACAAACCTGTGTGAAATAAAGCAGGAAAAAGAGGAAACTGGTAGCAGACCAGATTGACTGCCAACAGGAAGAGGTACAGTGGGAGAATAACTCTCAGGCTTCTCCACGTTTCAGGAGTGTGTGAAAACAGCACCGGCCTGCTGTTTGCCTTCTTCGTCTGCACACAGCGGCTGAGATGCTGAACTGTGTTTGACGTGTTTGAGTTCTGCAGCGAGCAGAAAGTTAGAGTCAAACACAAGATGACCTCTGAACTCTCCGCCTTAAATTTAAGAATCAGAAAACTGTAAAAAAATAAGTTTTTGTTACCTTAGAATGAGATTTTTGTGTCTACAGGTGCCGTGGGTGAAGAGAAATGTAGTAAAAACATAGATTAACAACATGAAAATACTCAAGTACTTAGTTACCTTCATGACAGACTACCTGATTTCTTCCTCCACCAGGTGTAACAGAAGATAAACTCAGAGGCCGAGTCCTCTTCGACTCTTTTCCTCTTCGAAAAAAAAGAAAATGAAAGACATTACAAACTACACAAAAGCCTCTGGCTCTGAGACGGGCCTGAATTTCTGCTGCACTCTTCAGATTGCATGATTTGTCATGTGCCTAATCTGGAAGTCATCAAGCGCTGTGTTTAGTTTGAGCGCTCTGGTGGAGGAAGGGTTGTGCCAGAGACTCCTCTGTAGTCCACATGGAGGGAAGAGGGAAGAACATCTGGGCACGGGCTCGTCGAGCTGTGCAGCATGTAACATTTGGTGGCACAAGTTCGAACTCCTTTTTAGTCCAGTGATTCTCGACCACACGGACGTCGTCACGCACAGGTGAGGACACCCACCTGTCAATCAAAGCGTCCACGCTCTTAATCCTGCGTAACTTTAAGCCTTAAGCTTTTAACATGGGGACTTATGGAGACTGACTCACTTCTGGAGCCGGCCTCAAGTGGACGTTTGAGGAACTGCAGTCACAGTGGTTGCTGCAGGGGTCGCCAGATAAATCCGACGGGTCGTGAGATGATTAATGAGGCAGGAGTTCTAATATTGACTCGTAGACATCTGATGCACAACAAGATCAACTCCAACTAGCACAAGGTTTAAAATCCCAGTATAATATAAATACACACACTGTAACGTACTGTAGAAGTGCATCAGTACTTGAGTAAATGTAGTTGAATGTGAAGCAAACACACACACACATGCAGAGTTCAGTTCTGCATCAGTGGAAAAACTGATCACCCGCTGGCTGGAAAACGTACCCACCCCCACCTCAAGGGCCAAACGGAGGTCTCAGCACCAAGCTGGCTGCTCCACTTGCTGCATCTCCTCCCTCCTTCCCTCCTCTCCTCCTCGCCTCTCCTCTCCTCTCCTTCCCCCGAATAATAAAAAAAAAAAAACTCCTTTGTTTTCATCCCTTCTCTTTATTCATTTGGCAGAAACAGATAGAACACTATCTATGGACTCGACAGACTCCCTGAAACCAGACTCATCACTAAATAACAGCAATACTTCATTTAACGCGTCCCCGTCATCCAGTCCACGTCTTTGTGCACAGGTTACAGGATAGACCGGACGCAGACCCGGTCGTCTTTCAGTTTCAGGGTTAGGATTAAGCTCAACTTCACTTCAGGATTTCGCAGCTCGTGAACGATACATCTCCAGGGTCTGCAAACACGTGAGTTATTCAAATGACAGTACATTCTGTAAGCTTTAAAAAGGACATCCACTCTGATTCTGTGAGTAGTTTATTCTGACTGAGTAGTGGTTCCCTTGTTGAGTTAACACTCACAAAAAAAAACAAAACCGATCCAGGTTCGCTGGTCGTGGCCCGGTGACACAAACACCAGTGTTTTGTTTTTTTTTTTTAAAGGCAAGAGTGACATCATCGGCCCAGCCTGGATCAAGCTGACCAATCATTCTGCGATCATCGTAACTATGTACAAAATATATATAATCACACTTATTTACAGGACATGTGGTGACAGACAAAGCCTCTCGGGGCGTTCCACATGGCTAACATGAATACAATAACAGACACAGCACCTCTAGTGGCAGGAAGACAGAGACACACACTGAGAAAAACACTTGGCACTTGTAGATTTCTCCCACATACACGCAAAAAACAGAGACAATGAAAAGAGTCAGTTTTAGTGGTAAACAACGCGAAAAGGGGGCTTCATGTCACAGGCCGGCCTTCAGGAGGAAAGGTTGATTGTTATTGGCCTGTTCCTCCCTTCTTCTTCTTCTTCTTCATCGTGGTCTTCTTCTTCTTCCCGCAGGACTAAAGTATCTCAACCTCAGAGGAGGCAGATCAGGCTTTTCCCCTCCTCGATCTCCTCCTGGACCTTGTCGCTGGAGGTGGCGATCTCGGCCTGCGCCGAGAAGACAGCGCAGATGAAGGTGAGCACGGTGCCGCCCATGGCCGTGTAGAAAGCCCAGCCCATGGAGCAGAGCCCGGCTCGGTACGGAGCCGCGTCGGGACCGCAGTACAGCTGGACTTTGTCTGAACCCCAGCCAGCGGGGTACAGCATCAGACCCAGGATCAGAAACAGACCTGCGAGAAGGGAAACAGAGACGGGGAAATGTTAACAATATACACGGCAGTCCAAACAACATAATGGGGAGTGTGGAAGTTCATTCTCGACCTTGGAAATAGTTGTTTGACAAAGAAAGCTTTGCTTGGTATCCGCTTACTGGCTTTTTTCATCCACGGAGCATGAGTTAGTTTTTTTGTCAAACATAATGTTGATTTTAAGAAGATTTCAACGTACTGCGGGGACTAGTTTGTCAGGCTAAACGTTGACGATTCAAATCATCGGTCGAGGAGTCGACTCGTGTTGTGATCAGCTGCTCCAACAAAGAACGTGGAGTAAAAACCTCAGAGGGGATCTGAGCCGACCATTTTTCCAGTCCATCTACGCTCCAAACCCTCACCTACGGTCATGAGCTTTGGGTAGCGACTGGAAGAATGAGATCGCGGATACAAGCGGTCGAAATGAGACTGAGAATGAGATCTGGGAGCCAAGAGGAGCCTGCCAAAGGAGGTGGTTCGGGCATCTGTTTAGGATCTTGGTTCCCTTCCCGGAGGAGACCCCAGGGCAAACCCAGAGGGACGTCCAACCTAAGAACACATCGGGATCTCCTACAGCACCCCGCAAAACCTGCTAAACCTGAGTGTCAGTGATGACTGCAGTGAAATTATCTCTGTGACCGCCACCGCTCACTGGTACGAAAAACATTTCCTGCCAAGGTGCCATCGCGGCGTTCAAAGCATCCCATCAGGACGAAAAAAATGTAACACGAGGCAGAAATGACTTCCTGTCGACTGAAGATCACGACGAGACCTCCAGGAAAGAGAGACGTAAACCTGAATCTCGACACACATGCCTGTCGGAAAACAACAGGAAAAAGGTAGCCGAGGGGTTTTCCCCCCGCCCGGCCTGGCCCGGTCACCGGCTGACCCTCCCGGCATCGCGTGTCTCGGTGGAAGGACGGGGTCACTTCCTGTCATACGCTGACCCACTTCTACTGCCAGCGCTGACTTGGCTTCAACACCTCAATGCTTAATCCTGACCCACATACACAAAACAAGCAAAACAAGCTCGGCTCTTCATCTGGGCAGACCTCGCCGTCCGACCAATCAAAGCTCGGGAGGAAATATTTACAATAATGCAATTACAGATAATAAGTGGAGCACGCGGCTTCGCTTCGAGCAGACGCGCTCTCTGCTTTGTTTCATCGAAAACAAACGCAGAAGTGAAACTGTCATCCTCTCTTCATCGTTCTCTCTCTCTCTGCTTCCTTTCTTCCTCCTCCCGTTCTCTCTCTCTCTCTCTCTCTCTCTCTCTTAAAGCGCCCAATATCGTATTAAACAAGGAAATGAAAACTAGGTCATAAATTCTTTCCACATGTTGCTGCATTGCCCTGACGTCCAGGCCGGCTCCAGTGATGGATTGAAGGTATGGTTTTAATTCCCCTCCTTAGACCCCCCCCCTCCACACACACACACACACACACACTCAACCCTCCCTCCGCTACAAGCTGGACCTTCTAACCTAATATCCCACTGCACTCCACCCTTCCCAGCCTCACTATTCCCCCTGCACTGGCTCTCGTCTCCGTTAACTTCCAAGCTGTCAATTCTCCACCATCAATCTGATTTCTGATAGCTGCCACCAATCACCCTCCTCCCCCTCTCGGCTAACCTCTGCTCCCCTCAGCCTTCACCCTGTAATACAGCACAGCAGGGGCCTCTGCAGCGCCGCCGCCGCCGCTGCTGCTGCTGCTGCTCCGAGAAAACACGCCTTTCCAGGAAAATTCAAAAAAAGAAGAAGAAGAAGAAGAGCTGGGTCCCCACCCTGGGATCCACATGGAGTGAAGCTAAGGAGAACAGACAGCAACAGGGCAAGAGAAAATACTGGCAATCTGTCAGTTATTTGAGGTACTTATTTACTCTAACGTTAAGACGAGAAAAAGCAGAAAATGTTTGAAATTTTTGCAGTAAAAAAAAGAAAACACTTTCTACTGTGATTGTATCTTAAAGTTCCTAAAATAGCTTCACTTGATGACATGCTAACCGCTGACGTTACTGTCTGGACACTTAATCACTCCTCAAACCGAGATATCGGTGTACGACTGGTGATTGTAGGAGATTATCTGAGAGCTAAATGGACTTTAAAACATATAATATCAAAATACTAAAAGCCTAAGTATAAAATATTATGAAGAGAAGTGCAGAAAAGTATCAATAAATGATAAACAATGATAACTTTAAGCCTTAATATAATGTGAACAGGTGAGTTGTATATAAACTCACCCTCAGTACAGTTGTCATGAACGGGGAAATTAGCTATAGAGACCAAAACTGTTTTTGTACCAGGCTGTAAACATGTTTATTTCTGCTGTCTAACATGGGGACTTATGGAGACTGACTCACTTCTGGAGCCAGCCTCAAGTGGACGTTTGAGGAACTGCAGTTTTTGGCACTTGACGTCTCCACTTTAACAGCCCTGCAGTAAACCGCTCCTTCACGACGGTTATAAAGTTCAGTTTCAGGAGTGACGGTAAACTGTAAACCTTCATGATGTTACAGTAAGTGTACTAATGCCTCCTGATTAAATTAGGATTCATTTACTGATTATAGATGCTGTAAAATTGTAGACGTATGCAAGATAAAGATTCCTAATCTCCTAAAAAGCTATAAAATTCACCTTCAGCTGCATCCTGAACTTCTGCCTTTGCATCTTTAAATGTCAGCGTCGTCATCGCACCAGTCATTCCTGTAAACTAACGTTTTGCTTCCCCTAACTTCCAGCCTGCAGGGTGAGTCACGGTCGACGTGATTCTGTGATTCACGGCTGGAGGGAGAGTTTATGGAAGCGCAATAAAAGCATTTGACACCGAACGCACGAGAACTGGAGACAGTTTTACAGCCCGGTTTGTTTGCAGTCTTGTCTCTAATCGTTTTTTACGTTGCAGTTTGACACGAGCGAGCTCGGCGTTTGAATCAACGCACAGAGAATTCACTCACAGGTCGTCCGCAGCACGAGAAGTCTTCAAGTTTACCCGACTGACCCTCGACAGAAGGCCGTCTGTTTTAGCCATCGGGTTGCGTAAAGTAAGACGAATGGATTTACCTTCAGCCCCGAGCTTGAACTGACCGTCACTTTAATGGCATCTGAGAAAATGCCGCCATCAGAAAGTGTGTCATCGGGGACAAAAGGGTCCAAAGCAAAAAAAAAAAGAAGTGACATCAGTGGATGTGAAGATTAGGTTAATAGGCTTTGGAGTTACTCCATTGCAATGACGTGACCATCTCTGGCAACTGCATCACAATCTTCCCATCTGAGGTCAATCACTTCCCCAAACATCTGCAGCCTGGCTCCAGTTTTCTCATTACCGGAGGGTCGGCACGAATAGTGGAAATAGTGATTAGTGCAAAGTCGGTGTGGTAGTGCTGGTGGTAGATATCAGTGAGGGTGATATCATTCACAGGCCTCATGAGAGGACAGCAGACACACTGAAAAGTCTCGTGCACGCCGGCTGACTGACTGATGTTGGAGGAACATGTCAGACAGAAGGTATGCTGGCTCTTATCTCTTCCTGTGGTTGAAATGAGTGAAGGGTTATCGGCCTTCAGCCCCACAGGCACGAAGGAAACGCCGCCTCCTCGGTTTGTTTGAAGCTCCTTTCGCCCCCTTTCCTCTTCCACATCCTCATCCTCTCCACAATGAGGAGACTCTGCGGTGTTTCCCTGCTTTCATTACCTTAGCCATGTGTCACAGACTCCAGGGCCTTTATATAGACGGTAAAGAGGTCTTTCAGGTTATATAACACCATCTGAGACGTTTATTTCACTTGCAACCTACAACTGACACAAGAAACCCTTCTCCCAACACTGCCAGGTCATAGCTAGGTATGGCGTCCTCGTTGGGACTCAGTATCTAAAGAGTTTAGGGTACTTCCCTGAACTTAAAACACAAGAACAACGCTCCACTAAGCTGCAAACTTTGGCCTGCTCGGGTAACTAGCTTGGACTCTCTGATTTTTGGGAGGTTTACCCTCCAGAAACTCCAAGCCGTCGCCCAAACTCACCAGTTCATCCTCATCCACCAAGCTTTTTCTCTTGCATGAATGAAATATGTCTGAAAATAATTACTATTTGGTGATGGAAAAAGTTCACGGAACGAAACATACTGCTCCTTTATTTCCACGTCTTCTCATAGTGAGGAGTTTCTGTCTGGGTCACGTCGCTTTAGCCAAGTTTCTAGCATAATATTACATTATATAAGTGCTGCAAGCCGTGCAATTGCAGACACTTTGTTTCAAAACAAGTCAGCCCTGAAACATGAAAGTCAGCAGAAAGAAAGCGATCTGAGCTTTCAGCAAACTTAGCATTAATTAGCTGCAGATGAAGCAACAGTCGTCATTTCGGCTGACAGAAATCGATAGAAACAGTCTCTTGTTGTTTACGTCTGGGAGAAATCAAAGGAAGCATTGTTCCGACGGCTGCAGTTGTCAAACTGTAGCTCAGAAGCTCAACCAAAAGTTGCATAATTAGCAAAACTTTGGGAAAAAAACATTGAACTGGTGGATTTTGGATTTTCTGGGTGGCAAAACCTCAGATGGCTGTCAAATATATTATATTGTCATCCATCAACGCAAAATGAAACCTAACAGAGATAATAGCATCTATTGTGTCCTAAGTAAACACTCACATTAAGTTATTTCAGGCTTATTCCAGAAGCCGGTCATGATTCACTATGGAGTCTCTAAGGTCAGCAGGCTGAGCTGGGTCCTTCACCACACACCCACCTTTTTCTGTTTGGGCCTGCACCAAATAAACAACTGTGGGGGAGGACAGCCATAATCACCCGAGGAGCCGAGGAGCTACAGTCTGCAGTGAAAAAAACGAGGAGGTTCAGAGACCGTGATCTCATGGCCTCCTCCCTGTCTATAATTCACCGCAGTCCACCGCGAGATCTGGCCCGTCAGACACACGGCCGGCCTGGACGCGGCGTACACACCCTTCACACACAAACCGAGATACGCATGCGCGTTCAGCTCGGCGGAAAAGCTCCAGCTGACCCGGCGGAGAGTAAATATTTGGGTGGCAGTTGCTCCGAGTGACAGCTCCGAGGGTGGAAAAAAAAAAAGAAGCTCACAGAAGGCTCCACGAGAATCAAACACATCATTCTCATGAGTGGGAGTTGCGGTGCTGGTAATGAGTGCGTTCGGATGAAACTTTTCATTTACCTTGATGAATGGTGGACGCCACAGGAATGAAGAGCAACAACAAAAGGTTAGAGTCAGTTTTTAAAGCTCTGAGTCACATCTCGTCTCGGTATATCTCAGAATCAACAAACGCTGACAGAACCGGGGAAATAAAGTCGCCTGCGGCGTCACACTGATATTGTTTGGTCTGGTTCGGAGGTGTGTGCCGACACTGCGGTTGCAGCCACACCTGTCTGTGGGACGCTGTGGGACGCTGTGCTCGGCGAGAACTAGTTCATCGGATGTTGTGTTCGACCGCAACGGAAATCAAAAGTACTTAGAGACGCAGTAATCGTTCAGTCTCTGGACTCTGGTCTAAAGAAATGCAAACCCTGACAGCTTTCTCACCTCCACACACCTGAAATGTGAATGCCGGATTGACCGTCTCGGAAAGTTAGATACAGATATTGTCGGACTCAGCTCCCCAAATCAGAATCAGAAGTTGTTTGACCATCTGACAAGCAGTTCTGATGAAATATACTCCTGAATATTTGTCTGTTTGACACCTCTGTACCTGAAAAAGACCCACAGCATGTGTAAGAAATCGTGCCGTGCACACATCTTACCTGCGATCCCTTGCAGCAGTCCGCACACGTTGAAGATGCTCTTCTTCATGATGCTCTGGAAGCACATGGTGAAGACCGAGATGAATGCCACGGCGCACAGTAGCAGGATCCCCGCAGCCAGGAAGATAGAAGTAGCCTGCCAGAACCCGCTAGCAATCTCCCCAAAGTGTATGGCGTAGGGTCCGCACAGTATTCCACGCTGCAGGTGGGGCAGCTTTATACAACGGCCGTAGATGCCTAAAGTTGGCCTGTAGGCCTCCCCGGCTGTGGTGGCCCCATGGGGGCCGAAGACGGCATCGGGCGTGCGGGGGAATCCCACCAGCCAGTCAGTGCTCATGAAGGCAATGAGCTCTCCGAACGCGGCAACGATACTCAGCAGAGTCCACAGCATGGAGCGGCAGGTGACAATGACATGGCACATGCTGACGGCGGCTGGAGTGTCCCTCTGGTCAGATTTCAACACTGCTGGGAGGCGGAGAGGTTGGAGTTCGATTCGCGAGGGAGGCCCCTCAAAACACAGAGAACCGAGGTCGCGATCCTTCTCCGGCGGAGACGTGAAAGCGAGTGAACACTTCACAGGAAGGAGTAGGTGACACTGCCGCACTCAAAAGGTCCAAGTCAATGATTCACAGTCTGGCCTCTTCCCTCTTTTTCTTTCACTTCTTATCTTCTGCCGGTGTCGTTTCAGCGCAGCTGTTGTTCCTCCTCCTTGAACTCGCCCTCCTTCTGTCGGCTCGGTCTTCAGACTCTTATTCAGTCTGGTTTTTGGTGTCTACATTGTATTGAAGTTGTGTTCCCTGAGCCAGCCAGCTGGCGTCACATCAGACACACCTAAGACATAAAACAGAGAGACAGAACAACAGGGTGAGCGCTTTAATTGCATGTATAAAGTGCAACTGCGTGTATAAAAGAAGCTCTAATCAGTTATTTTGTGCCGTTTTATTTGAGGAAACGCAGCTCTCCTGTTTCTCCTCCGTCATATTTAGGAAAGCCGAAGTGTTGGGGGATGAGGAAAGTGTGGAGGAGGAGCAGAGAGGGAGAGAGAGGAGGAAAGGAGGCTTCTGGTGTCGATCATCAGGAGAGAGGGTCTAATGAGCGGTGCTCATTTGAAGTGGGCCTCTTCTGTTTTCAGCGTGTTTATGTTTGAGGATTTGTGATCAGTGCTCTCGTCATGTTCTCTACTCCCCGGTGGACGTGCATGACCGAGGCTGTAAAGATGAAAACATTCAGTGTGTGTGTGTGTGTGTGTGTGTGTGAGGTGGAGGTTGAGATGGCAGGGTTAAAAAAGAGACGTGGAAACAGCGGAATGAAAAGCGGATGCAGGCGGAGAGAAAAACAAGCCCAGCGGCCTCTCATCAGGCAGCCCACACAGCTGACCTGAGGTCAGCCGACGGTTGATAACACAACGGCTGTCCGGCCGGCGCGATAACCTCGGTGGCATCAACCACCAACCCCGCTGCACCGCTGAGTCAGCGACAAAATAATGAGGAAGGCGGGAACGGTGTCAGTTCATCAGAAAGTCACGTCAGCAGTCTTTACAGTAACTGCATATATTAATAAATGTGTGCTGACACAGCAATCCTATAACCAGCTCATGGAAGCTTTTACTTAGCGCGAGGAAAAATATGTAAATGTTTTTAGTTTAGTTTTACTTGGGAATTGTTCGACAGTTTGGGAAGGTGGTGATTAGCGTAGCTTAGCATAAAGACTGGAAGCAGGGGGAAACAGCTAGCCTGGCTTTCTCCAAAGTTTATTATTAAACTTTGGAGCGAGCTAGGCTAGCTGTTTCTCCCTGCCTGCCGCCTTTAGACGAAGCTAACTGAGCAAATAAATCCAAAAATGTCGAACTTTTCCTTTAAAACGGGGGCGGTTGGTGTTTTTAAGCAGAATCACAATGAGCAGAGCCTTTTCTGCTGAGTCAAGCTGTAAAACCATTAGCTATAAAAAGGTCTAGTCCTTGACATAGGTGTCTCTGAGTGGGTTATAAACCGGCCTATTTCACTAATGCAATAATTGCATCAGAATTATGGGCCTCATTTTCACACCTTGAATGGAGCGTTGTTCCTCAACGAAGTGACTCGTTTGAAGCGAGGCCTTCTTCTGATCTTTGTCCCGCAGACGCCAGTAAAAAGACAACACAAGTTGTAATGACGTCCCAATCTGAAGCCCTCCAGAGTTCTCACAGTCAAAGAGAAGATTAAAATGTGTCTATACTGTACAGACCTTTGTGCTTATGTTAGAAATACAACTCAGGGCCAAAGTTGACAGTTGTTTCTTTTCTCTGAGTCTTTTCTTTCCCGCCCTGGTTTCCCTGCTGCCTCTTGGGAGTCTGTTAGTCATTCTCCAACCAGCGTTTGGAGCCGGGGGCCGCTGTTGACACGTGTGCCACCCCGCACCGCGAGGTTTCCATCGCTCGAACCCGCGCCGTGCCCTCACGGTGAGGGTCACGGGAGACGACGCCGTCCCTTGTGGTCACATCCCCAAAGCGAGTGAGCGGGACTCGAGTGTGTATTTGTGTGTGTGAGTCAGAGTATTACACAAACTTTGATCTTTGTCATCCTGTAGAGATATCAACAACAGTTCCCTTTTTCCCCCCGTCCTCCTCCTCCTCCTCCACCCCTTTCTTCTTTTCCAGCGGAGAAAATGACCCAGATCTGTGGTCTCTTACAGGGTGGTGTATGTGTGCGCTAACGCAGAGTGTGTTTGGACTGTGTAAAACAGATGAGATCATAAGAACAGGCACAGACGGCCGCCTCTGTGGATTTGGACCAAAATTAATTTTATGAATCACAAACGTTCTCATTGCCTCACCATGAACAGATGCAGGAACAGATGCCGACACGCATTCGCTGACTGAACTTCTCCTCACAATAAGACCGTTGACGTTCGGGGGCCCCCCCAGAGGTCCTTTGACGAGACTGATGTTTGACGTTAGGATTTAAGACTAACGGGCAGTCCAGCGTTTTAAGGTCAAACATTTGCTGGCCAGTTGCGAAGGCTAATTCCTCACTGACAGGAATATTGTTGGAAAACACTTTGGAGCTGAAACAATTTGAACCAGCTGGGGAGATACGGAGCTTTAAAGACCTGCGCACTTAACCTGTGACCTTGCTTGGCTGCAGTATGTTTGCATCACGTGCCTGCTCGGTTACACAGTACCTATTGTGGGTCTCAATTTGTCCAACGCTGCCTTGAATGTGGGTTAGCAGATCTAAAACAAGTCCGTGCAAGTCTGGTTCTATTAATGTACCTGGTATTTGTCACCTCGACATAAACCCACATGTCCGCTCGCTGTTCCCAGAGCAGTTATCAGGAACAGAAGTTTCCCCAAGACGGACTGAGGCGTGGTAGTCTATGTTAGGCTGGAGGTGGATTTATGATGTCTTTTATACTCTCTGAGTAACCAAGGGGGAGATCATGGATTATTTGAGGCTCAGATTACATACACACAGAGTTTACAGCCCTGAGACTGCACCCACCATCCCATTGACCCCCAATACTAATCCCCATGCATGCACACACTTACAAGACTCCCTGCCATCCAACACATGCTCCCCCAAAACGTGAGCGAGATGGAGACTACAGACTCCACTGTTTCCCTTCAAAGTTATTACGATACTTCCTGAAGGCAACATAAATGTTTGTACCGCATTTCATGGCAATCCATCTGCACAAAACCTTCAGGGTGGCGCATAAGGAACAGTCAGGGGATCAGGAACGTCATCAGACTTCAACCTCTGTGGCTCATGAATATATGCAACAGATGTGATGCTAATCTGTGAAATACTTGTCAAGATATTTGACTAAAAGACAAAAAAGTCAAACTCACAGTGGCATGTCAGGGGATCACCAAAATCATTAAGCTTGAACCTCTGGGGACCATGAATATCAGCACCAAATTTCATGGCAATCCATAAAATACTTGTTAAGATGTGTCATTAAAAGCCAAAAATGTCAACCTCATGGTGGGACAGCAGAAATAAAATCACCCAAATCAGTGGGTTCAACCTCAGGAGACCATGAATTTCATGATGATCTATGGAATAGATGTTGAGACGTGTCATTAAACGCCAGAAATGTCAACTTCATGGTGAGACAACAGGAAAAGTCATGGGATCCCTAAAGTCATTAAGCTTTATCCTCTGGGGACCATGAATTTACATGCTAATCCATGGAATACTTGTGTCACTAAAGGGCAAAAAACCTCATTGTGTTGTCTCTACAGGAAAAGTCGGGGGATTACCAAAGTCACCATGAATAACAATCCAAATGTCATGTCAATCCACCAAATAGTTGACATAATTCAGTTGGATCAACCCAGCAATCGAGCAACATTGTCACCCCTTTAGCCATGCTACTATTATACTACAACTGGTGGTCAGAGTGTCCACTCAGCCCTTCTCTTATCGCAGCAACAAAAACAGCAGGAAACGCCTTTCTACGCCACCACTGACAGGAAACAATCTACATATGTATGGACATGCCATGACTGGTGCAACACGTCACCATGGAGAGCGTTTGTTTAGAGCTGGATGACGAGGTTTAGGGAAAGTTTGTGTAAGGTCTACATGCTGAGAGGAGATAAGCTTCTGCAACCTGTTACAAAGCCGTCAGGACAATGAAGCATCTAAAAACTACAACTACGCAGCTTCTCTTCTTCTTGTTTTTTTGTATTTGAAGCCCACACCTCTCTTGTCTCATGACCCAACGGCAGAGCAGTTTTAAAAAACAAAGGCAGTGCTTATAATCTGCGAGGATCCGTTTGAATGAAAAGCCCCTGAAGCTACTGAAAGGGAATGCAGCAGATGATTGGTCACAGAGGACCTCAAATACTATCCCAGTCACACTTTGTTGTCTGGTAGCGGTTCGGTTTAAAGAGTCTGCGACAACCATGTGAGTCGATCAAACACACCAAAAGCGCACGATAATAGTTTTTCTTGCTGTGGTCATCCATCGGATTTGGTAGGCTGCAGAGACGGAGCAAGTCTTGGTCTTTATTTAAGGAAAATTGCAGGCTCTAATAGTCTTAATAGCAGTCGGTAACAAAGGAGTTCATAGTCAGGTTTTCCACAGCAAAGCAAAGCCAGTCTTTCCTAACACTTCTGCACATCTGCTCAGCATCCTGCAGCTCTGGAACGCTACAGCTAGGTTGTGATTCAGACCTAAAACATAATATTTATATCCTATTACACCAGCCAGGAACCCAACTGACAGTTAGTATGAGTAAGTGTTCACCCAGGGAGTCTCCTCGGTGGGTTAAAGGAGGGAAAATAACGCGGGACAGTTCAGAAAAATAAGAAATTAGTCCAACCTGTCTCCATTGGTCTGTGGATAGTCCAGCTCTCCTGGAGATGTGGCTTCTCTGCCCTGACTCGCCTCCTCTGCTCACACACTTCAGTTCCTCTCTCTCTCTCTTAGACTCCCGGACCCTCCCCACGTCCCTCCTCCTTGGACCGCCACATGTGCTCTGATTGGTTAGGCCAAACGCTGGAGCCACACTTCTTGAGAGGGTCCACATGGTGGCCATATTTCAGTGCTGAATCTGGGTTAAAATAACAAGAGGGGTCTCTCCTCCTTCTCTCTCTGTCTCAGTCTCAGTTTCTCTCACCTCCTCGCTCTGTTTTCATTGCTCTCTGCACTCTTTTAATGAGTTGAGGCCAACATCTTATCAGCCTTAATGCATTTTCACGTCTTTTCATACTCGTGTTACTGGATGAAATACTTGTAAGTGGGCTGGTTTAATACTTTATATAAGTGTACTTCAAAGTAAACTGCACTTTATGCTTCAAAACTACTTCACTGTTACATGCTGAATAAGAAAAAGTATATTTTTTGTTTAAAGTTGTGGTTGACAGTATTTTTGTGGTACTTTTCCTCGAGTGCTTCCATTTTCTGCAACTGTAAATACACAGGAAAATATAATATTTTATACTCCACTACATTTATTTCAAGCTTTAGTTACAGGCCACAAAATCCTACTCTATAGACGTTTAATTAAGGTTAGGTTGAAGTACTTTTTCACTTTACTTTGTTTGCAGAGTATTTCTACACTGTGGTGTGCTACTTTTACTTAAGTAAAGGTGAAAGTGCTAGTATTATTCTGAACATAAAGTACACTTAACATAAACTGGTAGTAGTATTTTTGTACTTAAAGTGAGCTGTACATCTATTTCATCGACTACTACTGGTTAACTGAAGTAAAAGTGAGTTCACAGTTACACAAGTTACTGATTCATTTTGTTTGTTTGTGGTTAAAGTGCAGTAAAACTTGCACACATGTACACGAGGCTTGTCTAATAACCAATACATGGACCACATCACACACAGATCCGGTTACATCCTTCCTCAGTCAACAATTAATACCAGACTAGATGAGATAGCAGCCTGGATGCCTAGTTAACTGCCTGATGGAGCAGATGGTTCACTGGCTGAGTAATGGATTACATTTCTGGCTGATGGGAGCAAAGTGTCCCAGGATTGCTTACAGCAGCACTGGGTGCATTCAGCCAACACTGCAGTCAGCTACACAGCGTTCGTTTGACTTTTGTGTTCACTAGGGGAGACAAATTAGTTCCATATGAAGACGGAAAAAGGGGCCGACTCGAATAGGAAGAGAAGCCGATAGGCCAGGCACTTGAAGGCAGTGTGGAAAGCCCGAGGAAGAGGCCTTTCTTATCAGCCTGAATGGAAGCGAGGCCACAACAGTTCAAAAATAGTTCCTCTCAGCCCAGATCCATATATCCTGCCTCTCCTTTGACCCATTTCCAATAAATCCCGGTGACTCATCCTCACCCCGTGGTTCTGAATTGGATGGGAAGAGGCTAACGGGCCATTTTAAAGTGTCCCTAAAATATCAGCAACAACCGACAGGTTTGCAAGCCTTAGATACTATTGTTACGCCCGTCGAGCTTTCCTTTCTCACACAGCACGTATACAGTTTACAACTCCGCGTTCATAGTAATTCTTCACAACAATGGGTCCTTGATTTCAGGCCGAGGTAGGCTGAAAGTAAACCTCCCGTTTCTAGCCAGCAAACCAAGACAACAACCGTCGCCAGCAGATTTTATCTGGTGGAGTTAGTGAATTGAGCTGGTTGGAAACTCTCTGGCTGGTTTTATAATACGTCCAACAGACTTTTAGAAAGGGATCTTAAATATCTGTTTTACAGCCACATATGTGATGTTGATAAGACACAACCGTGACCGTGGCTGCCAGTGTAGAAGTGCCAAGAGCTGCAGTTCCTCAAACGTCCACTTGAGGCTGGCTCCAGAAGTGAGTCAGGCTCCATAAGTCCCCATGTTAAAAACTTCACAGCAGAAATAAACAGAGAGTTAAACAATAATAATAAACAAGAGCGTGGACAGGTAGGTGCTGTTACAGGTGACTTTTTTGAGTAGCCAGGTGCCTCAGGTCCGCCGATGATCCAATCACTGTTCACGGAAGTGATTTAGGGAAATACCTCAGTCAGCTTCTCTTTCTGTTTACAAACCTGACCGTGAGCAGTCCCCACGTCGTGTTTTTGATACTGGAGATACAGATACAGATCAGACGGAGACACTGACGACATATCGTTTTACAGACTAATGGAAAGCCAGCGGTGCTTCCCCCCTCCCCGAAGATGCTCCTAGAGATGTGAGAGCCTTGGACACAACGCAGGCCCTCACATCAAAAGACGGGAGGATCAGAAGAGACAGCGGAGAAAAATCCTCGGCAGTCGTAATAGCAGCGGCACATCCGAGCACATGTACGCACCAGACACATGCCAGGCGGACTCATCATTCAAGCAGGTTCGACAGAGCGTGGTAACTCATCGCTTCTTGTCAGACTGATCAATAGTATCTTGTAGATCTGAAGAAAGTGGATAAGTGTGAAGCAAAGCAGGGTAAGGGTAGTCAGATAACAAAGAAATCCACCTGACAGTTTAAGTAAGGTTTTTTATGGAGTGACCTGGACATGAAAATCTTGTTTTCTTACTTTTGGTTTCAATAACAACAATGAGGTCATCTACTCGCATCAACCAATGAGATCTGAACAGCAGGATCAGGTGTTTTTCTCTTTCTCTAATTTTAACATTGGTTGTTATTTATTTACAGATATTTAAAGCTGCAGTAATCAATGATTTTATATGAAAAAACGATCAGATCCCAGCTTGTCTCCACAGTTCCCCTTTAGCACCTTTCAGCTCATTGTTTTGGTTTTACAGCCCTCGTATTGACTGTTCTGGATTCCATCCGAATAAATGTATCTATGCGTAGCAAATCAGGCAAAGAAAACGCCAATCGATGCTCGTTTCTGTCCAGTACTGTGCTTCGATAAAAGCAGTAGGTGGCGCTATTTGGAAAACCAGAAGACGAGGGAGCAAGAATTAAAAGGTCCAGTGTGTATCGTGAGTTTTGAGGCGAGAGCATCCAATCTGCATCTTGCCGCTAGATGACGCTAAATCTTACACACCGGACCTTTAAAAGCCGATGAAAAAACAGTTTGTTTCACATGGGGATGGTTACATTTAGCAGCTAAAGCTGGTGGAGACCAAAACAGAGCTAATTGTAATTACAGCTAGTTCCCCTGCACCCAAAAAAACTAATTAATGCTGCTCTAATGTTAAAAAATGCATCCAGCTTCAAGTTGCCTGTTGCTTTGAGATGTCTTTCTTATAATCATGATGTCATAACCTTCAGGTTGTAAAATTAAACTGGACAGAGGACGTACAGTTGGGTACACGTGTTATGAACATGACAGTAACGTGTCTGTGACACTCTGACCTAAATATTCAGGTGTGCCAGAGCCCCGGTTTGATAAAACAGTTCAGGAAGGAACTGATTTCATACTACAGAAACCAAATGTTTGATTCTGGCTCGTGTCGTGATTCCCGGACGTGCCTCAGATATCTCAATGAGGCTTTTTTATCTCCACGTGTTTCCAATCTGAGCTGCGCCTGCACGTGTTGCGTCTCTCTCCACCACCCAGCCACCCTGAAGAGGCTACGCAGGGTTCAGTTTTTTAAGAAGTTGCCGTGGAAAGAGATGGAAGCCACGGACGGCGCAGATGGAATATTTGGCCGATGGAGTTTCCAGTCGAGGCAAATAATGACAGCTCACTCGCCTGGTGAAATCAGATGTGGATTACAAGACAAACTCCGGAGAGAGCGCAAAACAAATGTCTAGACATGGAGAGGATCTGATAGCATACCTGGCGGTAGCATTACGTACACAGTATTCTCTTCAGATATGTCAAACATTTCTCATCAAAAAACCTCAGCATCAGCTGCCGCCTGAAGGCAGATCTGGACTGACAAATGGAAGTCTGTGAGGTTTTTTTGTTGCTGCTATACATTCGTGCAATCAGAGAAGTCTGAGCTCGCTTTGAATCCCGCAGAGGGAGCAGCAGCTACGGCCATCTGGCCACTTCAAGGCCACGGCAGTCCCATCAACAAGCACGTGGAGGCAGATGTTCAACATGCACACACGCAGAAGGGGAAAGGCCTGCATCCACTGAGCACCATATATTTTCTAAGTCACAACCTGGGCAGGGCCGGGTGTTCTCTCATGTTCAATGTTGTCTAAACACAAGCAGCCGCACGAGAGCTAAAATTTGATTTAAATCGGCAACTTCTCGAAGACGTAGTAAGTCAGAAAAAACATGAATCTGACTGGCATCGCCAAGAACAGACAAAACATGACCTCACATACTCATTACAGCTGTAAACGCCGCGTGCTACAGACACTTAAGGTTGGATACCGAAGCCCCGGTTCCACCCGGTGCCATCTCTTTAACGTAAACGTTGAAGGACTTACACATTTCGCTCTTAAGCTGCATTAAATGTTTTCTGCTGCAGCGTATCTTCGCTGACAGCCCGACATCTTGTTCACATATCTGACACCGATCCATTTGTTTAATACGACAGCTGAGGTCAAGACACAGATACATTTCCCCCGGCGAGGTCACGCCACATCATTTTTATCCATTATGCTCTTGTCAACGGTGGTTGTACTCCGGCGTATCTTGGTGTGGGAGAGTTATCTCTGTGGCATATTTGCTAATTTATGAACTTTGGCTGGCGCGTAAACACACGGATGTGTTGAAGGTGAGGAAATCCCAACACTGAGCTCCGGGTGGAAGCGAGACGGGAGCGTGGGAAAGCAAAGAGGGAGGGAAAAATGTGGAATAATGGTGCAGAGACCCGAGTGCTGAGCGGCTTTCGGTCAGCTGGGAGTACACCTGCGAGAGGTGTGGAGCTTACATGTCAGCCGCAGAGGCGCCGAGGACTTATAACACCTCCGACTGGGAGGAAAAGATGGAGGAACTGTAGAGAAATAAGCAGCCTGAGGGGAAAAAGAAAACAATTTCAGCGATCCCAGGAGTCTTTTTTAGTCCGAATACATACATGGACCGTAATAAAAACACAGCATAGCAGTGTACACATGAACACATGTGGACCCCAAACATGCACACCTCCATTTGATCTCAGCGTGAGTGGTCAACTGTTTCCCCCCATGGAAACCATCTGTTTATACAATCGGACTGACTGTGTGTCAGTCTGCTTTGAGTGGTGAGGTGGAGCAGGAGTCACGGCGGGCGGGAGGGACGGAGTCTTCGGGGCCGCGCCTCCGAGGAGGAAGGCGGAGGTCAGCGATCCCTCGTCTTCTGCCCTCGCACGGCGAGCACCATGCCACGAGGGTTAAGAGGGTGATGGAAAACAAAGACCATCTGACACTGTCGCAAAGTGGGTGGCCAAAAACCGGACCGCAAAACAGACGGAGCGTTTGTGTGTCGGTGCCTGCTCTGACTCCATCTGCATGGCATCTCTGCAGCAGTTAAATATCAGCCTGTGCTGTTTGAGGATTAAAAGAGGCCTGGGGAACAGCACCCAAACACAGATAACATCCACCTCTCAAAGGGCGATAACAACAGAGCAACAGGCACTTCTGTTTGTGTGTGAAGACCAAAACACAACTCCAGGAAGATTCTGCATCGATACAGTGACAAAACATAAAGCAACACAAAATGTTCTTTTTCTAGCTGCTGCAGTGTGCCGTCGCTCTCTCGCATTCGATTGTTGGCTAACATCAGAGCCTTGATAAAAAATACTGGCGTCTTTGTACATGTTGGACTCCATCGACGTCCTGGTCGGTAAATTTGAGGAACCACGTTGGCGGTTTTCACCCCGAGCAGACATCTGCAACCATATGGCAAGAGTTTATGTTATGTGGTATTGAAAAGATGCAGCTTTTTAGATTACAAGCTGTTTTAGTCTGGCATTGGGGATGCAGCACATCGAGAATCATTCAAACGTTGTAACACTGACAAACTCTGTGACTTCCAGATGTTTGAAATTTGAGCGCTTTACGTGTCTTTCTTTACGTTTTATTCATCTAAGTGCTAAAAAATGAAAATACTCAACTTGTTGAAACATCACTTAAAGAAATTAGGGGCTACATTCTTCACACTTATTTCCTCTGACTGCTGATGGACCCGGGAGCCCCGAGGAGCCCGACCACTTCTCCTCAGTTTCCCACTGTTAAGAGATTTTGGGACCCTCAGGCCTAACACTGTCTCTATTATGCTTAACCATTTCCAGCCCCACCTCAGCCTTGCAAACAACCCCGGGGACCATAAACACAGGTGGGGGGGAGGTCGCAGGGGAGAGAAAAGTCCTTCCACAAATCCTCATGCCTCTGTTTTCCAGGCCGGGCTCAGGAAATCGGTCACTCTCTGAGCTGGGTGGATGGTTATTTGGCCTTCTTCTCCGGGGAGTTTAAACCATTGTTCTCACCGTGTTTTGTGCTCGGGATGAGTGCAGTTTAATCCTAACTTCCCCGTGGCTCTGACACAAACTCCCCTGCAAATTGAGACCTCGCTGGCTGCTTTATCTAAGCGCCCCTGGGGGTAGAAACGTAGCTGCTGTGGGCACTCCGGGGCTAAAACCTGACACCCCGCTCAAAATCAAAAGTAAGCACCGCTGAGGAACATTGGCACCGGATCCTCTCGAGTTTCGCATAATAAAAGTATCAAGTGATATCACCGCCCCCCACTCTTGGCAAATCATGTTAACGGCATGTGTAGGAGGCGAGGAGACAAGGGATGGAGACAAATGAGGGGTGAAAAGGAGAGGCCGAGGACAAGGAGACGAGGTGGGAAGCTGAAAAATGAAGAAGCGTGTTGCTGTTGTCGGGCTGGTTTCGGAGGGAGTAAAGTGAGAGGTGCTCGAGGACAAAGAGATGAGTGTTGGAAGAGTCACGCTTTTCATTAAAAAAAAAAAAAACGTCCATGTCAAATTATATCAAAACACCTCACACCGCCGAGCAGACACAATGGGAAACACGTCTGAATGAGAGCTGACATGACAGTGATTAGATAGAAACAAAAACCAGGTTAGAAATAAGTTTGAACGTCATAGATTCAGTCCAAAGATTAAACCCGGGCCCGTTCCTGTCGATGAATCCACTGTAGAGCACCAGGACAAACAAGTATGAGATAACAGGAAGCAGACCTGACATGAAGTCGTCCTATTTTTAGGCCGCGAAGTGACAAACGATTATACTGTTTATTATCTCAGAGAGGGGGCTTTCCACTTTGAAATGACCCTCGCAGGTGGCCCCCTGCTCATTATCTCCCGATTCCCGTTGTTTTCCTCCATATTGGAAAAACATGCCCGCCCCCGCCTCCACTTCCTACTCCATCCAGATAAATACACCGGACAGATTTCAAGAGTCAGCGTGGCAGACAATGAAAATTCAGTCAAGTGGACGGATCATTTAAAAAAAGGAAGATGATTCACACGAAGTGGAAAATATACACTCAGCTTCTAGTTCATAGAAACACCTCTTAGTATGATACGATACAATTCAACAGCAATGACAAAACTGAACAATAAACTGCCCGATGAGCGGATATCGTTCTGTATATTTGTTTTATCGTCGCTTTTTTTTGGAAATTACTGGATCATTTTACCTCCACAGGCCTTAAAAATGATCCAGATAAATAAACCTGAGAAGAAAAAAAGTTTCATGAAGTTTCAGTCACTTTTGTTGGTATTTTGGTGATTTGACGCTCCAGTTTCAGAGTCTAACACCTTTTTTAATGAAGTTACTGATGATCAACTAGCCTCTAAACATTCCATATTTCTGTTTAGGTTTTAAAGTTCAGCAAAAACATCCTGAGTTATTATTAGTGAAGAGTTTTAATACTCAAACGTGGACGTGGATTGATCAGATTTGTCCGACAGTGTCCGGGAAACAAAAGGAAAACAACTCCACAACAGTATGACAACAGCGTTATTTCACAGATGACTTCATGGAGGAAGAAACTGCTCATAGACTGAGAGGCCGCCTTTACGGGGAGTCATGATAGATAACACCTGCCCCCAAACAATGAGGCCATGGGAACTGCTTGTATATCCGCTGGTAACAGACAGGTGCCAGGAACCCCAATAATATCATAACAAGGAAGGCAGGAAGCCAGCCATGTTTCTGTTGGTCTGGTTAGTCTCCTGAGGATAACTTCTATAGAGTGTGAGTGGATTTAAGAGGACGGATGAAATTAAAAACACCGACCTCTCGTGTCGATTCTGTCGGTGGACGCAGACGAATCTTCAGTTAGATCCAAAATGATGTAAGAGTCCTGTCTGACCCTGTAGAGACAGCAGGAACAATGCAACGATGAGTCCAAATCACAAAACCATACCGTCTCCAGAGAGCGGTGCTTTGGTCATAGTTGGCTCCGGCGGCTAAACGAGCATCTTTTTTCTCTGCTCGTTGGTATTTTCCATCTGAACCTGAGACAGAGGAGCGAGTGCACCTGGAGAAGGAGTTTAAACTGTTTCACATGTTCATAAAAGACAAACAAGGAGACGCTGATGTCTGCATCCCTCATCCAACATTACGTGGGTTAATGTGGCAGAGTTGCATAATGTTGAGCACAACAAAACAACATTGTACGTGTGTTATATAACACAGACAAGGCACTCGGGTGAAAGGTGCTGTAAACTTTAAAATACCTCAAACACAATCCCATTTTATCGCATCCTAACCCTTAAAAATCAACGCAGACCTACAGAAGTTTATCTGGCAGAGGCTGAAAACGAAACACTTTTTGTTCCATTGTCCAAAGTGTCGCAACATTAGACGTCAGCAGAAAGTCCCGATTTGTTTTCTACGTCGCATGAAGGCAGACTAAAGTTCCTGTTTCACGTTCGGTCTCTTTATGTTTGATGACAATGCCTCATTTGTTTTCTGTATTGTTTGCCCTGCACGCTGTATCACTTATTCTTTTGTCCATGAGGAGGCTTTGGTGCATATATTCCTCTCTGCGCTTTTCCCTGAAGGTTAGAGCGGCACAATTTAATATTTATACATTAGCAATGGATAAAAACTGTAATTAAATCTAGTGAATGTATAATATGAAAGGAGTTGCTCGTAGCTCCTAAATTTATGGAGCGTTTTAGCATCTTTCAGCTCTTTGTTTTGGTTTTTCAGGGCGTAACACGAGCTTGAAAAGCTCTAGAGAAACCGGAGTTGGTGGAGACCAAAAACTGAGCTTAAAGAGATTAAAACACAACTCCAATGCAATTTCTTCAGACATTAGGAGAAATTAGGGTCCCTCTTAAGGTGTAGAAGTAGAAGTACCTCTACAAATACCCTTACTCAACCAGCACTGGGTCAATATATCCATGACGCAAAGAGAGCAATCCTTCCTTTTGAACCAACCAAGCAAACCTCAGCAGAGACACTCATCAAACATGGTGTCATCAGCAGATTCGGGTTAACCCCCCTCTGTTAATGGCACACATACGTCAGGCTGTAGATAATTAACTAATGGCGGACTCTCTTCCCTTTTATCTACACTGTTGAGGCTTTTTGTTGGATGCAGTTCAGAGAGCAAAGCAGCACTCAGCTTGGTTAACAGTCGCGTCAATAGTTTGACTTCAATAGTCACAACAGTAAAGAGGATTGTGGAGATTTACACTAACCACTACAGCGGGATAAATGAAGCAGATTAGCTGATGAGAAGTCGTGGCTGTTCATTGAACGTGGATAATTACATCTCGGACAGAAGCTAAAGGTAGTGTTTGTGCAGATAGAGGAATGACGTGACAGCAAAGGACAATGTTTAATCTTCCCCTCCTGGTGGAGACCAAAACTGAGCTTATAGAGATTAAAACATGACTCCACGTGAATGATATCATTGCTAACTAGGGCAACACATAAGTGTTTCTGCAGATATCTGTTTGGATCCATACCAAGTTAAACTCGCAACAATATCAAACTTTCCTTCGTGATCGATACAGTTTGTGAAGGTTCTCAGTCGTCTTCTGTGGAGAAGAGTTAAATCTGGGACTTGGTTGTAGAAGAAAGAAGCCTCTTGGATGAGAAATTAAACATCTTCCTGGTCCACTTGCCCCAGATTTAACTCCTTGACACGTTGTGGACACTGTATGCAGGGTTTGACATATGGGAAAAAAGTTCATGTCTCATCTAAGACGTTCCAACAAAACCGACCAGTAGCGGTGCAGAGCAACAAAGCAGAACTCACCGTCTTCATCCCTCAACAGACAAACTATCCAAAAAGATTCAATAAAGTTTTCAAAAGGATTCAACCCCATCCCCACCCCTACGATCCAAACACGGACGTCATTCTGAACCCGCCCCGCCCTGCAGCGGCAGGTGTGACCTCGCAGTCCGCCGTAACACCGACCGTACACCTTTGTTTTTCTGCAAAGTGATACTCTGATAGGGAAATATAACATAATCAAATAAGGTATAATCAACATTGGCATCAGGTTTATGAACAGTGGAAAAACAAGCCACAAGAACTTTGGAATAAGCTTGAAATAATACACAGTTTCCACAGAAGCTTCACTGGGATCACTACACTAATAAACAGCATACCAACCAGAGAGCAGGCCTCTAAATCATTGCTCTTTTATTGAATAAAATGTTAATACTTCTGTATTTTGGGAAGATAAAGACCTGAAATTGACTCGCTGTGATTCGCGTATGAAGTTTAAGTGACGTCTCATCGCAACCGGCTGAGTGATCGGATGAAGGTGCGTGAAAAGAGGAACCTCGATTTTACAGATAAGCTCCGTGAAATTCGTAATAACAGAGACAAAGGCGGCGAGAACAGAGGCGGAGCTTGTGGACGGCGGTGTAAACTCTCCTTGGGCGTTCTCCAGTTACAGAAGTGGATGCACAAATTGAAGAGATTTCGGCTAAGTGGCACAATCAGGCCTCTACATGCACTAAACTCATGGAATACCTCTTAAGCTAAGGCGGCGTTAGATGCCGGTGTTTAGAGCTGAGCTGTTGAACCCTTCCACAGCTGGGGGCAGGCTATTATGTGGGGACTGGGGCATGTCTGTAGGTATGTTCGCAGCAGCCGGGCTCACCACAAAGGGGTCTTTCTTAGAGTATTTAAAGGGCTCTGGGAACGGGGGAGCTGGGTGGAAGTGGAAGTATGCGGGTTGTTTTAACATTTTGGGGGGAAATATACACTTTTGTGCTGAGAGCTAGATGACAAGATTGATACTGATGTCATATCTGAGGGTGGAGCCAGAAGTGGGTTAGCTTAGCTTAGCATAAGGGCTTCAGGACAATCATTATCTCATTTGTTTGTTGGGACTTCTTGGTGTTTTTTGCTGATTCCTTACACATAAGATGTTTACGATTCACCCAGAAGTGGTGGATTCTTTCCTTTGGCCTTCAAACTGAAGATAATCAGCTAAGTCTTGGTTTTACAGCTAGTTTTTGGTGTTTTGGTCGGACAAAACAAGACGTTTAAGGACGTCATCTTGCGCTTTAGGATATTTGATGATGGACCTTAGCCTTAATTGTGCCAGAGCGACGCCAAAAGTCAAACTGTTCCTTTAAGTGTTTCAGTAGCTGCAAACTGTTTGGCAAACTGTGTAATCTAAATTTAAAGTCGACTCCATCGAGGCTGCGACAACATCAAGCGCTAATATTGCATCTGGCAGCGAGGGAAGAGAAGACGAATCATCTGTTTAACATCCATTCCTGCCATCCTTCCCTCTCGTCTTCGTCTCTTCGCTCTCAGGGTCTCTGGGCAGTAATGAGAGGCATGTGAGGCTGAGCGGAGAGCACTCTCATTAAAATAACCAGCTCGGGCTCCCTCCGGGCTAACCGTACACAACACAGGTGTTCGGAAGAAAGAAGCGACCCGGCTCGGTTCGCTCGGCTTCTGCTGACGGAGTCGTGAAGACCAGGTAGGAGAGGTGCGCCACACCTGGCTGATCTGAAAGGTCAGATACAGCATGTTTATCTAAAGTGTGTGTGAACAGTAAAAACTAGATTTACAGTTGTTAACCACGTGGGAACATCTGTTTCTGGAGTTTACAGAAACACAATATTGTAAGTGTAAACCAGGTTATATAAGCCCCCTATCTTAAGACTGGAAACTGGATGGGCATTACAGCTGCTGTCTATTCATACAATACAAAACAGACGTGACCAACAATGACCTCATCATTGTGCTCGGCAGCCAGTGTGTTAGTGTGTGTGTGTGTGTGTCACTGGAACATTTTTACAGGACTAAAAAACTGTTGCTGCATCAGCACCGCAGAAACCGCTCAGTGGCAGCGCAGTGGATTCAGTATCATACATGTGAGACGATATTCTGCAGCGCTGCTCCGTTAAAAACAAGCGGCAGCTGATAATGATACTCGACTCTGTCGTGTGAAATGTATGGAACGCAGAGACACATGCAAACAAAAAAAAAAAAAGAAAGCATAAATAAAAAGCAATTATTGTTCTGCAGAATAATAAGCATTGTCTGTTCCTGCTCAGCTGGGCAGCTGTATTACATTTACCGCACATTATTTTAGGAGCCAGCGCGGAGACAGAAGGGCTTTGAAAGCCTTGCCAGGAGCTCTTCAAAGAGAAGAGGAAAAACCGTCGGGTTTCTGGTGCCTGTGCAGCTTCCGCTTTGGGTCTGGGTGTGAGTTTTTTCGGCCTGTTGATGGCGACTGAGAGGCAGAAACAATGCTGCTCGCAGTAGTTTGCGTCCAAACACACGAAAACTCTTTGTGACGATGTAACGATTCATGTCACGGCCACTATTACAATCAATTATTTTGGAGGTGTCGTGTTTTGTTCGTTATTTTGACACGGTTGACGCGTCTAAATCAGAAGCCAACACAGAAAAACTGCAGTTCCTCAAACATCCACTAGAGGGTGCCTCCAGAAGTGAGTCAGTCTCCATAAGTCCCCATGTTAGACAGCAGAAATAAACATGTTTACAGCCTGGTACAAAAACAGTTTTGGTCTCTGTAGCTAATTTCCCCGTTCATGACAACTGTACTGAGGGTGAATTTATATACAACTCACCTGTTCACATTATATTAAGGCTTAAAGTTATGCAGGATTCAGAGCGTGGACGCTTTGATGGGCGTCACGGATACGACTTCCAGGTTTTACATTGTCTGCGGTTTAAATATTACGATACCCATGAGCCTCAGTCGTCATTGCCACGGAGAGGCAGCCAGTCAGAGATCTTCCACTAACCGTCAGAGAATTTTAAGCTTGGGTTGGATGTTTGTTGATGAAATGCACATTGGGAAACAAAGATGTGACATTTTTTATCATCTCTGCACAGAAATCGTTCCTCTGCGACATCACGCCCCCTTTCTGGATGACATCACGTCGCTGACGTCCAGCCCTGTCTCCTCAGTTCGCCCCTAATTCCCTCTGACACAAACACACACCCCTCACCACTTCCACAGAAAACACTTAACACGGCAGCACATGCCGTTACAACAAGGACTCGGCCTGTAAAGTAAAAACACAAGGTGTGTTTTACTCCCTCAGGCGTACACTGATTGCACACTCTGCACTAATGCAATGATTATCCACACTCTATCCAATTTCCTCTCTTGTGTGTGTGTGTGTGTGTGTGTGTGTGTGTGTGTGTGTGTGTGCGTTACATGCATGCATATGTGTACAGACCGCACACACAGATGACATCACCTTGCTGTGATTACTCCGTTAGCTCGACGTTAAACACAACAGGCGGCTGCAGCTGCATCATTCAGCCGGGCTGCTTTATAATTCTTATTAAAGACCAGATATGAAATCAAAGAGAGGGGAAAAAATCACTTTTAATTGACTTTTAATCATCGTCGTTCAGATGTGGTCGACTCGTTACTGACGTCTCCTTTTATGATAAAAGACAGGTGTATTAAGTGCTCTTTAATGTGCATAGGAGGGTAATTTCTCTGGATTGGATGTGAGCCAAGCTTCACCCAGACATGATGACAGACATAATGAGCAAAGGGGTTTCACACACTCATTCCTCTCCACTCAGGGCTGTGTATGTGCCACGGCCTCGCTAATCTTCGCCAAATTGCGTTATCACGTCTAGAAAACACAAAGAGGCATCGTGTTTCCTGTCTGGCCTCTCAACCTGTGAACCTACGGTGATAAAGATTCCCACTCGGTGTCACGGGCTGTTGGCCGTCAGGAATCTAAAGGCTCTGCGGTAATGAGGCCGTGACGGCTTCTTTAACGCGCCTAACCATCCCGAGAAGAGCTCAGATAAGATCGTCTAAGTGTTTACAAGATCAAGGAAGCGCATGACTGCCATTAAAGTGTCCGAATTGAGCTATGTCGACACGGACACGCTTCAGACGGCTGTTTGAGGAGCTGAAAGTTTTCAGTCAGCACGCTGCATCTCCAAAGGTCAGCTCGTATTTTCTCATTTAGCTCTTGTGCTATCAAACAGATTTCTACCTCCGAATACAAATGAGGGTTAACGACACACACTTTAGTTTATAATTCAGAGAAATAACCAGGAACTGCTGCTTCTCTGGAAAGTGAAGCTTTGTCAAGGAGGTTTATTCCACGGAAATCCGAACCCTGACCCCTGGATCATATCGGGAAATCTTGCTCACATTTGGTCTCCTTGACATCTACGATGAGTAAGTAGCTACGTCTACGTCTGGTTTCACAATCGGAGGTTTGCACGGGGTCGACTGGATTCTCTACGCCGTTGTTTGTACGTCTAACCACCGGCCAGCTCGATCGGCTCTGTGCAGAACGTAGAGACGCTTCTTCACGTACATGGATCAAGAATTAGACATGTTTATGGTTGATGTCGTCGCGTTCCAAGGCGTGACGCGTGCAGATTTTAACTTTGAGAACGGCAGAGCAGTGGCATCGACCTGACTCGGAGTATCGGCCAAACTGAAACAGTCAGACGAGGACAGCTGTCTCAACACGGGTGCACAAAAGGACACCAGCCGTGTTTGTAGAAGGTTTCTATCACACGTCTACGTTCTGTAAAACTGAATATGTGCTAACATAAAAAACATGTCAGCTTAGTGTGGAAAAAAAATCCATATCAGTGTGGACGGGAGCTCAAGTTGGCTGAACGATGTAAATTTTGCAGAGACGGACAGAATAATGGATGGAGGTCAAAGGCAGCTATTAAAAAAGCGGCTCCCCCCTCAGAGTCAATGATCTCTGGGGGCAAAGCGGGCTGTCAAAGGGAAGTCACGACGCTGGTGGAGAAGGAGGCGGAGGTGGAGGACTCCAGACTCCTGCCTCTGGGAGATGGATCACAGATGTCTGACCCAGGGCCGCTCCAGTTAATTATGAAACAAAAGTCTTACCTTCTCCCTCCGTCTCCGTCTCTTATTTTCTACTCTCTGCTCTCCTTTTAATTCTCTCTCTGAAACTTGTTTTGCTTTGCGCCTGCTCTCCGTCTCCCCGCACTATGATTACTCTCCTCTATGATTCACTTTTCTTGCGCCTGTGTTTACTCTCCCTCTCTCCGTGCGGTGAGCGACGGCGTAACCCTCTGCCTGTCTTCAGATGGCAAATACTAGCCGACTTTAGAGGACCGCCCCGGATGACAACAGCAAACAAAGAAATGCCTCATCCCCTGCAAGCATGCACGTCTTAGAAAAGGGCAAGGACGAGCAAAGGTCAGTCAAACGGAGACGACAGCAAAGAAGTATGAAACAACAGCACTGGCTTTTGCTTGAAACTATAAAAAACGGTTGTTGCAAACATGTTTTTCGTGTTTAATCCAGACGGCAGAGAGAGGTGAGTCTTCTGTGTCAGTGTTTATTTAACCGGAGCCACATTGCTGCTGATCATACCTGAGATTGTATCAAACAGGATGCATCTGTTGACAAGCCCGTGGCTGGAAAAACTAGCCTCGCAAATTCCGGCTAAATTCAATTAAGTCCTGTTCATATCTGCTTCGTGTAATAGCTGCAGCTTCAGGAGGAGGGGAGGGTTGTTTAGCTGAGAATCAGGCCTGACTGTGGGAGAAAAATCTCTTCATTTACCCTGAAACACTGGGAGAGGCTGATTTTTGTACTGAAGCTTGTGTGTGTGTGTGTGTGTGGTCCCACAGGCGCTGTAACGTTATCCCATCCCAGTCTAGTGGAGTAGTCACCCTCACCTGGAGAGTCCACACGCTACAAATCAATTCACAGCTGCACAGATCATTAGGCAGACCTCTGCGCGGTGACCGGCAGGGCCTCAGAAGATCTGTGGAAACATTCAGTTACAAGTTCTCAGCGTCTGAAACCAAATTTTACACACAAGTTTTAAAAATCAAGAACAAATGTGTAAGGAACGGATGTAAGACACCTCCCTGCAGTGGAACTTTAAAAAAAACTTGTACCGTCCAAATACAGCAACGTTACGAATGAAGATCAAATATGAGACTGGCTGAGAGACAGACATCTGTGATTAGTTACAAGAAAACAGCAACCTTCGCCAAAAACTGCAGTTCCTCAAACGTCCACTCGAGGCTGGCTCCAGAAGTGAGTCGGTCTCCGTAAGTTCCCATGATGTTTTGGCTTTAATCTGAGCCTCTCTAAGTTTATTTTAAGCCGGATTTTACAAGATTCTGATTCAGCTGGAAACATTAAAGGGTCAGCGGGAGAACAGCGTTTTCCACCAACTCATGGAGCTACCGTTAACTGCAGTGGGAAGAAGGGAAAGCCTGACGGGCAAAGCAACGGTTACAAACTCGGGGCAAACAGTCAACTAACTGTGAATACAGTCAGTAATGTGAGCAGGATTAGGTCAGACCAGTGACCTGCTTTATATTTAGCATGAGTCACCTCTATTAAAACCAAGTCTGCCAAGGCAAGATGCATGAGAGAGAGAGAGAGAGAGAGGGAGAGCGTTACAACCGTTGGTCCTTTCGCTGTGATAATGACCGGTGACGGCCTGCCAGTCCAAACTGAAATTGGGTTTCCATGGTGACGGCGAAACCAGGACCCAAACACAGAGAATCGGACCTCTTTGGTCGTGAGCAACGTGGGCTGAGAGCAGCTGGAGGATTTCTTTCAGTGAAAGTGAGTGAAAGTGAAACACTCGGTTTGGAAAGCTTTGACCGGTGGGACGAGGCCGATCGGGATCGGGGGGGGATTCCTTTGGAGAGCGAGCTCAAAATGAAACCGATCTAAAAATTTCCCACCAAATGTTAGTCAGCCGGTTGGTTTTAGACACCAGAAAGAAGAAATATAGAAACATACAATCATCAGTAATGATTTTCAGTTTCATATTACTGTAAATTAAATCCGAAGCAACACAAAATGTGTCACTTTTGGCTCTGGGAACATTTTTTGTCAGATAACAAACAAGTAGGAGGTTAATTTAGCTTAGCACAAAAGATGGAGGCAGGAGGGAAGGAGCATGACTTTGTTAATGACGTGTTAATTCGTTCGCTTCAGGAGTTAAACAACAACAAAGCATGAATATAATAATAAGCTGAAATCTGTGTTGAATAGGTGATAAATTCAGGCAGTCTGTGTCTTTGTAGTCTTTGTTTTCTGACTCTCAGCGCCGCTGACACAAACACAATGTGCACAATCTCGTGCAATCTCGTTCACGCAGCTTAAACACTTTTTTTCCGAGACCTGAGCCAAACTGAGCATATGACACTGTGGCCTTATCTGCACGTTACACACAGGCCGCCCATTGTGGCCGGTCGCAACCTTTCAACGTTAGCATACAGCTGTGCGAGTCTCTGAACGCTCGATCAATAATCAAACAACATCAGCTGATAGAAGACGAAAACAAGGAGACATGAGAGAGCCGACCGAGTTTAATGAGCCTTCAGTTGCTCAGGGACCAGATAAAGTGCTGGAGGCCACGCAGCTGCAAACCCACCGTCCGTCTGCCGTGCATTCCCCTGAGACTGACCCTCAGCTCGCCACAATAGGAACAAAACCCACTGCAGATTCTTTCTCCTCATTTCACCCGACAGGAGGGACCGACCCCCCTCGCTCATCCTCCACAAGTTATTCACTTCTTTGGATGTCTCTTTTCTTTCTGTGCTCCACACAAACCTACAGTCAGACTACAATTGACAGAGGGGGCAAGTGTAGGGTGAGGGCTTTGTTACTGTGAGGACCCCACCCCGCTGGTTTCCCAGTAAACAGCAGGCCGTGGAGCTGCTGGAAGCAGATGTACCCCCAGGAGAGGCTCATCTACCGGGAGCCACAGAGGGAGAAGGGTGATTAGCTCCACGCTGCCTAATCTAATCAGCGTGCATGACTGCCCCACAGCGCAGCATGGAGGGGGACACGTAGAGAGTAAGAAAGATCGGTCAAGATTCATTCGGAGGGTTAAAGCGGCTGTTTGAGAGCAGGAGGACACACGGGGAATGCCATCACATGCAAAAGGCTGCCGCACACTGTCGCATTTCACATGGAAGTGACGTGGTTTGCTCTCTGACAGGCTGTAAAACAAAAGCGACTCACTGCAGGTGCCATGAAAAGTTCAAAAAAAGTCACCGAAACTGAACATTTAACATGGGGGCTTACGGAGACTGACTCACTTCTGGAGTCAGCCTCGAGTGGGCGTTTGAGGAACTGCAGTTTTTGGCACTTCTGCGTTAGTTTCTATTAGCGGACAGCGGTGGAACATCTCAGAGAACAAAGCCTCTTGGATGACTTTCTCCTGCCCCCGTATGTGCAGACTGTGACACAGAGTTTTCCAAACTCGGACACGCGGCTGCTTTTAATTCACTCAGAAACGCTGCTTTTAGAAGCTCGCAATGGAAAAAACCTTATAACGTAATGTGACCCAGTTTAGATCTGTCTGAATTTTAAGATCGTCCTCCTTACATTACGTCAATTTTATAGCCAAATAAACAATCTTTAGGGGAGCCGCATTTAAAAGAAAATCCCTTCTGTGATGTGTCGGTTTCATTAGAAAACTTCCTAGATGCTCCTGTTGAAAGTTTTATTGAGAACTCACTGATTGGGAACCGAAAGAATACTGCGGGGTTAAATAATGACCACATTGTCCAGAACAGATGTTTCTGGGAAAGTGAATGTTACAAGTGCAACAGTTACAGTAGTGTGAGGAAAACCGACGCAAATAAAGCAACCTTGTTATCAAGGCCGTCCACGCAGAAGGAGCCACTGCTGTAACAAAACTGTATTTCCAGATGTTAGTCGCAGCCGGTTGGAGTCATCTGGTTTAACCTCTGACACGGACGCAGACGTTCATTTAGCGGATTTCACACTTTGGTCACGGTGACACTACGATCCCGGCTCTGGTTTCAAGCACACACTGATAGTGCCCAGGTCTGATTTCCATCAGCAGACCACTCAGCGATATTTACACTCACAGACGCATAAAAAGTGAAGTGTTTATTTAGGATCCGAATGCACGGAGAAGATGTAGATCAAATCCTCCACTGAAAATAGTTTTCATTCCAGGAGAAACATACTGACCGATCCCATAAACTGCAGCCGGCGTCCTGGATTAACGACAAAAGCACGGGAGCCATCAAAAGCTGCAGACGATGCGGTCTGCGCGATGGGTTAGCAGTTAAAACTTTTGTTACATTTTTTTTGTAACATGCATTAGAAGTATCATCTGCACCAGGCGAAAAGGAACAGAGGCTGGTAATAAGTTTCCATTCTTTGAAAGTTTACCATGCTGAGGAACATAAAAGAAGTTTTCCAAAGCATCTGCACTGCCAGGCTGCCAAAGAAAGAGAGAGAGAGGGAGGGAGCGAGAGAAACGCGTGTACTTCTGCTTTTCTTGTGGCCAAAAAACGGGAGGAAAGTATCGTTCTGCAGGGTCGTAATGAATTTTTTAATGGGCCAAACACGGAGCCCTGAGGGACCACGTGCACTGGCACACGAGCTCAAACCACCGGCAATCCCTGACCAATCCAACCAACCAGCCGTCTTTAAAGCTAGCCGCTCATTCGGTGATGACCTAAGCATCATTAAACATCTGAAGCTCAGTTGCGTGGCTTTTAAAAAATAAAATAATTGCAGCAAAACGGCTCAAGATAATTACAGAATATAGACTCGTGGCCGAGACCACACAGCGGCTGCGCTGCTGCAGCTTCGCAGCTGGTAATAAAGTGACAACAATATGTGGAAGTACAATAATTTAGCATGTTCAGTTAGCGATAAAAAACATGTATGGTGTTAGACAAAGCGGCTCTGATCTTCCCATGAATACTTTTCATGCAATACAGAGCATCACAAGTGGAAGTGGGGCTCCTTCTCTTATATGCCATACGTGACAGCGCTCCTGACTTTGGTTACATCGCGAGGTCTTCAGATACATAAAGGTCTCTGCCCCCAGGAGCCCTTTCTCTTTCACACACAAACACTGCTTCACAGGTGGGAACCTGTTCTCAGGTTTACTGTTGAAACACGAAACAGGAAAACAGGACACAAGAACAGTGCCAGGATCAGGTGTTTGGGGTTAATGATGCTTTCTGAAAATAAATCTCGGTCGCATGTAAAGCTGAAAGATTGAGGTCATTGATTGATTTTAGGAGAATAGATACAAAGTTACAGCTTCTGGATCTATTTAAAGTTAGTTTAAGACGTTTGCAAACATTATCTTGAGCTTTTTACGACCAAACAAGAGTTTTAGTCTTTCACAAACTTTTACCGGGTAAGAATGACACAACAGATGAATAAAAGAGTAAATTGCTTTGGCAGGGCTGAAAATAACTAATTAATTAGCTGCAGTCAATTAACCAACCCTTACTTAATCAATTCAAAGGAATCAGTGAATATTTTGTGAGACAGAAGAGGAAATAATCCAGACATTGTCTGGGGCAGTATTAGGATTTAGTGGCTGATTACAACCCCCTCCCCTCACCCTCTCCTACTACCCTCATGAAAATATGAATATTAACTGTTATTTCCGCCGTGTTCTGTAAACAGAGCGTGTTAAATCGTCCGCATTGGACCTTTAAGCTTCTGTGATGAGAAGATCTGCTGCTTTTGCAAACATTATCTTGAGTTTTAGAGAAGTTATGATGGATTTTTATGACCAAACAAGAGTTATAATCTTTCTCATGACAGTTTTAAATGTGTTTTTGCATTGGCATCCTCATCAGAGCTGCAGACTTCACAGTTCATTCAAAATTTGACTGGAGTTCAGCTTAAAAACACATTTCTGTTCTCCCATGTGCAGCCAGCCAGCTCAAAAGACGACAGAGACGCATGCAGGTCTTAAAAATGGAACAATGGACGACGTGAACTGCAAAAACTGATGAGTTATGATGGCTGTCACACCGGACCACATTATTATTAGGGGGGTCATATTGCTCTGCGTTGCCTGGCAAAGCATCAGTCTGCTCGGCTTTCCTGCCACGAGTTTCCCTTCACAGCTCTGGGAGAAAACACCACAACTGAGCAAAGCGGAGCGCGAAAAGTGTGTTTGCGGGTCTGAGACGGAGACTTAGGGCTCACAGATGAACGGTGTGTGTGCTGCTGCTGCATTAAAGCTGTTTCATGTCATAGAAAAAGAGGATTTTCTCTCCAAGCTCGGCTACTTACGTGTAACTGCTGGCTGTGCGAGTTTGGAAGCGACGCCTCTCCAAATCCAGCTGCCGGATCTTTGTGCGTCCTCTCCGAGGTCTGTGCCCTCCCTGGTTTGATCCTGGTTTAATGCTGTCTTTGTCTTCTTCCTTTCTTTTTTCCCCTCACCCCGTCACTGTCTCTTCTTCATCCTCCACGTTTTTTCTCCGGGACCACAGAAGAATGAATGGCTCCGTCCGCCCTGTGCGCCCTCCTCTCACCCAGACAGACTACTGTTGGGATGGGAGTGACTGCCCCCGTTAGCTCCCTCCCCCCGTCCACCAATCACTGCTGCTCATACTGCACTCAGGAGAATTTATTATTTATTCATTTAAAGTCATCAAATACTTTGACACATGAAAGTTGATGTAAATATCACAGCATGCGCAATTCTCTGCAGATATTATATTTAACTCTAAGTTCTAACAACAGCACTGTTAGTTTTACCCTCATGTTTATATATTAACGTTACAGTAACGTTAAAAAATAAGGATATAAGAGGTTTGTATTAAACTAAAGCTCCCTGCGAGGGGATGGCACCCAGATTTCCTTTAAGAAATGAGATTTGAATGATTAACTATTCATTTTTCTGACGCTTTGAGACTTTTTGGCCTCGCACAAACAGAAAAAAAGACCAGACAAGATCCCCAGAAGATCAGAAACACAGAAACGCTGCTGTAGGTTTGCACAGAAGCAGTTTAATAAGATGATTTTAGACCTGAAAGAAATTTTATCTGTTCAACAAACTGAAACCTGCTTCAAGCGGCTGCACAAGCCTGTCAGCAGGTTTTCACAGGATCTGACCAATAACATCTACAGTCACCTCGTGGCTTCCCAGACATGCAGAATTCCCGAGGCTGCGACACGGAGAAGACTCTGACTCTGTAGTCTATGGGGTCAGATGGAGGGAGGACGCCACGCACGTCTACTCCTCTCCCGAGCTTCTGTACGGATGGAACCACCCCAGAACGATGGTTTCATCCATGATGAGCGGGTGTCTGGTGCCCTCGACGACATCGAGGACATGATCACAAGAGGGCTGTCATCTCTGCCATTACTGAAAACCAGTTTCACCAGGCCTGAATCCCCTAAAGCCTGTGCCAGTCAGACCCCAAGAAGCTCTGAGAAGGAGGAGAAGGAGAAGGAGAAGAAGAACAAGAACAAGAAGAACAACAAGAAGAAGAACAAGAGGAACAAGAAGAACAAGAAGAACAAGAAGAAGAACAAGAAGAAGAAGAAGAAGAAGAACAAGAGGAACAAGAAGAAGAACAAGAAGAATTTGTGTCTTCTCTGTGAAGCAGTTGTCATCTTAGCATCTCGAGTTACCCCTCAGTCTGTAAAGACAAGCTATTCGCCCGGTATTACAAGGACGTTTGGGTAGTCTACATGTCACATTCTCTCTAAGTCTGTGTCTTAACCTTTAACTTGGAGACTAACAGCTGCTGAGCCAAACGCTCTAACACCAGTGAAGGCTCCATCTATTCTGGTTCGACATGTCAGTCTATACGCTGCGCAGCAGAGAGCCACACTTTGCATTATTTCCAGACATGTGTCTATGCATGCACCATCTCTCACTCCCAGTGTTCAGATTCAGTAGAGATACCCAGAAGCCGGCGTGGAGCGACGCAGAACAACAGCTTTTGTACATTAACGCACGCTTTGCACGACAGTAACAAGTATGAATGGACTATTTTAAGACTGTTGTGACTAGGAGGGGAACAACTGGTGCCGGGACCTCTGCGCCCTCTTATTTCTGCTCCTTGGTCAGTCAAATGAGACTTGAATGGAGTGAAGGGAAGTCCCGCGGCTCGGGCTGGGTGTTTCTCTGCAGTTATTGTCAGTAACAACAGGCCTGATGTTATCCGACCAGTTCCTGGACTTTTCGTGACCGACAGTCAGAATGTTTTACAGTATTACAGCTCTGTGACGCGTGACCCAGTTCCTCCATGTGCTACAAGGTTAGCTCCTCGTGCTGAAACACTGGGTGAAGACAAATTACAGATGAGTAAGGTACACAGATAAGTGGTTTTAATAATATGCAGGGAAGGACACACACAAAGGGTTTATAGACATGCTAATGCAGACATGTGGGCCTCTCCACGCTCCATACCGGGGGTCTGTGCTGGATTTGAACCGACCACCCTCTGGTTCCCAAGCCACGTCCCTGTAGACTGAGCTCTTGCCGCCATAATTAATAATTAACAGCGATATTGGCTTTATGTTGTAAATATAATAAACTTTACTCACTATCAATGCTCGGTAATTTGGAGGTAAAGCTTTTAATGAAATGGCCTTGAAGTTGCAGAATAATTATGACTAATAAAGAGCCATTATGCTACTAATATGCATCTTAATTATTATTATTATAAAAAGGTGTTATTACATGGTGGCGACATCATAAACTTGATTTAGGGACAAGTATCGGTGTGTATCTGTCCCTCTTTGGTGGTCTGCCAACACTGCGAGGAACTTTTGGGGATTTTTTTGTTAGGTGTGATGAGCTGTCGGGCCTCCTCCTCCTCCTCCTCCTCCTCCTCCTCCTCCTCCATCCCTTCGAGGCTCAAGGTTCAACACATTCCTGGCTGCACTGGTCAGTATGATTTTAATCTGTTTTCACAGGCAGGCAGCACAGACAGACACAATCTTGTTTGGAATTCCAGTCCCACTTCACAGCGAGACCTTCGCTTGTCTCCTTGTGGACATACCAGAAGGGCATCAAGGGTGGCAGCTTTGTGTGAGTGTGTGTGTGTGTGTGTGTGTGTCCCCTCCCACATGTGCTCGCCATCAAAACATCTGAGCCTCACACTAGGCTATCATATCCTTACACTGTCATATCTGTCAGGGGGAATCACACTCTGATGTGCACGCATAGCTTTGTCACAGCTGAAAAAACAAAGCGACGCGGGGGTCCGGGGGGCGACGTCAGAGAAGTTTTGATTCAGCGGAGAGTGTTTGTCACTCTGTGAGGCAGACTTCGCAGGGCCGAGTCAAAGTGTGAAAGACACACCAAGAACCGCTTTGAAAACAGGCCGGAGGAGGAGACGAGCTGCGACACCGCCGAGGCTGGCTGCTCATAATGACAAGAGGGGGGTGGTGAAGATGGAATAACTTGTCAGGAGGGGTAGCTCAACCACAAACAGGGTATGAGAAGTGCATAAAGCGGTTTGAGAAACTCGCAGGCATCATCTGGCAACGTCTAATTAAATGAACTATCCCATCGTGCTGAAATGCAGAGTTTGGATTGTAGAGTAAACTAACAGAACGGCAGAGTGACAAATTTATAGCCTCAGCGATGTCAGAAGTGCTTTCTCAGAAACATAAAATAATCATGTGGTATCCTGGTAGTCTCCCATTACCAAAATCTCAGTTTAAATTCCATTTAACAGCCTCTTTGCTAGGTCACACACACACACACACACACACACACACACACACACACACACACACACGCTGCAAACAGATAAAATTAGAAACGTAGTCTTAAAAAACAAACAGAAATTATGCAGAATAGAGAGCAGATTTTAAAATTTCAGCCTGTGTGTGGCATTACACAGTCGCCCCAGGCAGGCCATATGGAGCGGACTGATACTGGATCAATAATTCAGGAAGAAAACAACCAAAACTCATTAATTCAGCATCGAAATTGATTCTAGGTCGTTTGATAAAACAATCCCAGCTCAAGGTCCACGTGGATTAAAAAAAAAGGCCATTAAGAGGCTAAGTAGTCACGCTGGGCTCATTTGGCATAACGGGACAATATGATGGGAGATAATAGCTAAATCCTGAATCCTCCAGGTGCACAGGTAAAATAAGGTGGAACCATACAACCAGAAGAGAACAGTGTGTGATCTGAGGATCCAGGTTTTGTTCGACAAGTTCGACATTAAAGTTTGTGTTGGATAATAAGACAGATCTCACTCTTCTAAAAGAAAACAAGAGTCACACTACTGTTTTTTCCACAGTAACCAGCTCAGCCGCCAATCAATTCACACGGCAGGTTAAGGGTCGCGGCCCACATTAGGACGGGGCCGGCCCATTCTCTGCAGGGAGCATTTCCTGTGGTAGTCCGCATGCTGCTGCCAATGGGAGATCAATCACAGAGAGGTCGAAGGTCAAAGAGAGTGCACATATTAACGAAATTAGTTTCTGCTGCTTAGATTCCAAATATGCAAATGACCCGCCTTCTAGTATGTTGTGTGTTTAACCGCAGCAAACACGTGGAACCACATAGAAGATCTCACTGGAACTCTATCTAAATCACCTCAGTGAGAACAGTGTGTTCATGAATGGCTGGCATGTGGGAGCCATAACATAAGAGATACCTGAAGTGCACAAGAAATTCCTCACATTGCCAACCCCTGAAATACACCGCTAACATATTTAGCACCTACTCGTTAACTTTAAGGAGCCTAGAGTAACCTTAAAAACAAACCTGCGCAGCATTTTAGCCTCTTTATTGGGAATTTTCTGTTTCTGGAACAAAAACAACCAGCAGGGACTTTCTCTAGGAAAGGAGTCGTGTACAATTCATAAATTTAAAGCTTGTAAAACTTATTCTTTAAAAGCTTTAAATACAACACTCACATTATCATCTCTAAGCAGAGACAGAGCAACGTTAGCCTCCATTTGGAGTTGTCAAAAATTTGCTGTTTTGTTTTGGGGGGCTCTGATTTTGGTCTCCACCACCTGCATCTGTGACCTCAACTCTTTGAATATATATAATTTTATATGTGAGTCCAGTACAAAGTGATTCAAATCTGTGGTCCTGACCTCCAGACGCACGCTAAATGACACCCGGTTGCTCAAACAAGCCATAACTTTAAGCCTTAATATAATGTGAACAGGTGAGTTGTATATAAATTCACCCTCAGTACAGTTGTCATGAACGGGGAAATTAGCTACAGAGACCAAAACTGTTTTTTGTACCAGGCTGTAAACATGTTTATTTCTGCTGTCTAACATGGGGACTTATGGAGACTGACTCACTTCTGGAGCCTCAAGTGGACGATTGAGGAACTGCAGTTTTTGGCACTTTGTCATTGACTTTATTTCCCAGCCACAGAAAAATCATGATAAAATACATTTACTCTTTAGATCATGTACAAATCTTCAAAAAAAATATTTCTCTCAGGTTAAAAATCAGCTTATTTCTATTTATGGCTTCACGTTTGACACACGAGGAGCCTGCTGATTCTCGACAGTAGATAAATGAAGTGCAAATACCTGAACCAGCACGGAGGCGGCCTTTACAAATCAGCAACATGTGTAGCTTTCACTAAATCTAAAGCTCAGACACGGGATCAATAATAACAGTGAATTAATGACGTTTGTGAAAACTTGAAACATCTAGTTGGTGAATAGAAAATTATATTTTCTTTAATTCATTTAGAATTGATTACGCGATGAGCTGTTTCTAAAACTTGATTCGTCTTTACGAGATTCCCGCTGCCGCACCTCACGGTAAACAAAGCTCCATCAGTGTCATTGCCCTCTAAGCCCAGGGTCCCCAGGCTCCAGTGGGGCCTGGGTCACATCTGGGGTCATCAGCGGGGAAGTTTATTGGCAAAGCGCTCTTCTGGTATTTGTGAAGCCGATTGAGGAGATAATCCACGACTGCGGGGTACTGTGCCGACACTTCGCTCCTCTCCTCTGGATCTTTTTCTATGTCGTACAGCCTCACGGACTTCGGCGGATCCACGTCCGGAGACATCGACTCAGAGCTGTTGTGGCCAGGCCGGGGGAACCAAATGTCACAACCTGGAAATAAGATGAAGGATTTTAAATCGTGTTGATGTAGACTGACCTGTGATCAGGTGAACGGTGTCTCTGTCTGTTCTCACACTATGTAACTTTGGGCTCCGGAGAATTACGTAACGCTTTACGGCACTAAGCTGCGCTGCTCCACCTCAACTCTGGGATTTACAGAGTTTCCTGATGGACAGTGAAGTAAACTGTAGCTGCTGTTAGCTCAGTCTGTTAGCCGGGCTGCCCGGACTGTGAGCTCAGAGCACCGGGGGACTTTTAGCAGTTGGTGAGAGCTTGGTGAAATAAAAAGGCTGAGAGACAGACGCCGAGCTGGGCTGACTGCTGCTGGAAAATAAATAAGATTACATCAAAGTAAAAGAAGAAAACAGATTGTTTGGCTTTGTTTTTTCTTCTTTCCGGCTACATTAATCATCACAGGACCCCTGAAGAGTTATCTCACGACCCCTTGGAGGGGCCGACCCGTCGGACTATAAACAAGCTAACAGTGAAAGCAGCTCAAACGCATTCATACATACAATGTTATGATAAAATATCAAATTAAATATGAATCGCAGAGGCAATCACTTCCCACTTAGACTAAACATGCCGTTACAGGTGACAGGAGATACTGACCCGGGTATCCAGTCAGCAGCTTCCAGTTTGAGGATCGAATGGCCGCGTGAATGGACACATTGAAGCCGGAGTTGGCCCGGGATTGTCCGCCGCTGCCCACCTGAGCCAAAGTTAACTGACGCTTCATGCCAGGACCTGCAGAGAGCGGAGGACAGAGCCCATCACGGAGGTCACCCATTATATTTAAAGTAGAAAAACTGCTGATTAAGATGATATTAGACGGGCGCTGGATGAAAAGAGCCCCTGTGTGGATGTCGAACACTGACACTGGCAGCGAGTACTCAGCGCATGCCTGGAAATTACAGTCAGTGTCAAGTGAAGGTGTGAAAATAAACACGGCAATAAGAAAAGCTCTCTTCTCGTGCTCGGTGAAACGGCAGGAATTGAGTGGCTTTTAAAAAATTGCTTCCAAACAATCCTTCCCTTCAAGAACAAGAAATTGTTGTATGTATGAATTTCCTCAAACACGTGGAACTTTCTGGGGGCTGGGAGGAATTTAACAAATATGGTGGTAATGTGGTCAACTCAGCACCAGTCTTCCACTTCTTGCCAAGCACAATGAATAATTTGCCTTTGCAGCAGTTGGGTCACAGTTACCGACTGGCAACGTTTTACCAGGCAAGAGTAAATAATTCATCCTTGTTCTGAGGATGTCCAGAGATTAGCCGCCTCCTGCCACGAGCTATTTCTACTCTTACGGAAAATCTCACCCAGCAGCTGAAGATCTGGCCTTGAGTATTCTCAGGTTCATGCCGTGGTTGACCCCGACAATATGGTCCTGATTAGGCAGATTTGCAAGTAATTTTCGGCGTTCCTGACGCTGTCAAAAACAAAAGTATTTCCTCACATTCTTAACATATGGACAAATCCCCACCCACACGAATCCCACGTTCCCATCGGAGCTCGTTTTTATAGAGCCGAATCAACCACAGCGACATGACTGGAGAATTAAAACATTTCCGATCTCAGCGTTTTTTACGACCACATGATAAAAGCTCTGACATTGAGTTCCTCACTGATCATTGCGCAAATGACATGTGGGCATGTTAATTGTTCTCACATGCATTAAGCCCGGGAGGTTGCTCAACGCGTAAACAACACACTCGCGGTAAACTGACGTCACTCCAGATTTAGGTGTTGATGCCGTTATGTAAGCAGGTGGGATGATAAATGATTCGGACTCTTTGCGAACATCAGGGTTAGATTTTCGAGGCGCTGTAGCTCTTCAGTCTTGCATCTTTAAAGAAAAGGGGCCTCAAACCTCAAACACACACAGCCCACTTCATATATTAATTTTTTTTTTTGCATGAAGCGCCTCAAAGCGGGACTTGCTCATCTGGATCCACAGCAGGAGAATCCACGAATGGGCTCAAGAAAAAAGGAGGGTGGGTAAGGGGAGGAGCAGTGGGAAGAGACCCTGAGAGAGTCGTGGAGTATGGAGGGGAAATTTGGGGGTTGATTTAAAGCTTGGGCCGAGTCCAGAGTTTCTCTCCCTTCTCTTTCAAATAGGACAAGCGAGAAGTTCAGGGAACCCTCTGTGACCCATTTAGTCAGGATCCCTCTTCTCACCACTGAGCGAGAGCGCAGAAGAAAAGCAAACTTGAAAGGAAGGAAAGTATGTAAAAAAAAGGGGGACAGGGCTCTTTCAGAAGCATGAAGAGGGACTGAAAGAGAAGGAGAAGAAACGTGGAGGGTCTGAAAGAGAGGCCGGGTTAATGAGGAGAGAGGGGTAGAAGAAAGACGGCCTGGAATGCGTCAGGAGGAGCTGGATGTCACAGCGGTGGCTGACGATAAAGATTCAAAACATAAAACACGAAAGCTTGTAAAGCAGCGGTGTTGATCTTAACTGGTCATCATCCGGATGATTTAGACGGCAATGACCAGCAGTAAACTTTGGGGATAATTCGAGCTGCACTGGCTTAAGCTGTGTAAACAGTTGTGTCTTTCAGAAATGCTATAAATCAGATTATCCGTTTAAATAGCAACGATTTGGGTGTTTTCCCAGCAGTTCTTGCTTACTTTGTTTTCATACATTTCATTGTCGTTATTCTGACTGCGTGAACGTCAAAGAAGCGCCTCGTAGTAATGAACCCGGAGAGATTTAATATCCGGACTCAGTTCCACAGAGCATTTTAGCCTCTTTCAGCTTGTTGTTTTGTTTTTTTATGAACACAGCGTTGCGTTTAACAGCTGAAGAGTCTGATGTCTTTCTCAGATGATGGTGGAGACCAAAGTAGAGCTAATAGGAGGATGCCAGTGTTGTGTTAGTAAAGCTGTGGGAGCAGAAGGCGGTGTCGTGCCAGAACAGGAGCTGAGCAAGCTCAGCAGCCTCTACGGACATAACGAGAGAGGTGAAAAGGACTGACTGACTTTTAGTCGTAAAATAAAAGGCAGACGCCGAGCTGGGCTGACTGCTGTTGGACTAGTAAGTAAAATACCAATTTCTTACATAATGTTGCTTCAAAGCAGGACTGACAAACTCTTTAAGGCAGGTAAGAGTCTTCTCGCAGATTAACCATAGAGAAGAAAACAACTGTACTTCTAGGAGACTCCTGTGGCGGATCAAATGGTCTCCATCTATTCTCATTCTCACCATTATGGTACATATGTGAATCATTTCAGCACAGAAACGCACCCCTCCTATACCTCAACTATTTTCGAAAGGTGCAGCATCCTCCACAAAGTCAGAAATAGTGGCCTCAGACCAGGACCGGGACCACCTAATATTAAGTGGTTTAGACAAGAATGAGACCGCTACACTGTGTCTGACAGGGAGAAACGAGGCAGTCACAAGACCCCGTTTCCTGGAAAACCTCCCTGCAATCACAGAGTTTAAACTAAGCGCACACACACCGCCCTCAGACGTCAAATATCTCAGATTTCAACACCGTTGACTGATTATAGGTTCAACGGCGACTGATTAGAATTTCAACCTTGTGCTATCGGCATTCCTCTCATGAAGGGAATCGCAAATACCATTTTATGAGGTACAGTAATCATGAAAGCAAAGAGAGAAAATAAAGACAATTAACAGAATATTCTCTCAAACAATCCAGATAATCTTTGTGTTGGAGAACGTCCATTGTAATTAGAGACAGACAATAACTTCAAGGGCTGTACGCACACTAATGAGAGATCAGCGACAAACAGACCTGCAGCTCTTAACAATAAACCCAACATGGATTTTCTAAGACGCCAATGTGAATTTAGTCAAATGTTACACAACATGCTATTCTTAGGCCCCTGCTCGTCCGCTTGGACTTGAGTTAATTGGATTCACGATGTCTGGAACAATGAGCTCTTGATACTTTTGGCCAGGCAGACGTACGCACACAGGAGGAGAGGTAACGTGAGGTTTCCCATCGCCTCAAATTGTTGTCACCGGCTAAAATTGTTTAAACTGGCCGAGAGTTCGCTTGTTAGCGGGTCAGCTGCTTAACTGGTGAGTCTAAAGATGACAGACTCCTCCTGGGGGATCCCGAGGTGGTTCGCGGCTGAGCACCTCCAAAAAGGAGGACGCCTCATCCTAATCAGATGGCTGAACCACCTCAGCTCGCTCCTTTCAGGCTCTCTCCTCCTCTCCATCCAATCTCTAAGGCTGAGCATGAGGCAGAGGAAGCTCAGATCTAAAATATCATTCTTTCCGTCGCCGTAGGTGAGGAGATGGAGCGTAGATGGACTGGAAAATCGAGATATTTGAACTTCTCCGATACTGCATCCGTGCCCGGTGCAGCTGCGGGTACATGTGGCAAAAGTATGCAAACTTTATCCGATGACGACGATGCTCATCGGAGAATGAAGTGATCAGAGTTGTTCAGGACAGAACGACACTCAACATTTACTGTACTGAAAGTTTTTAGACACATACCTGCGAGCTCAGTCTCCATATTTACACAAAGAAGTGAAAAGATCTCAGATTTCTGCTCTGAATATTTTCTGCATTGAAGTGATGAGATCTCTGCAGGTTGTGTCAGCCAATGTTTTCATTTCACAAGATCGTGTTTCAAAATTCATGTTAGAATATATATCTCGTACATACACGCTTCAGTTTCCACAAACGAACTCCTACTGGAGGGTCTTAATATTCACTCTGAGGACAGTGTAGACAGACTTACATGGAGCGATGTCATTATACAGAGGGTCAATGTTGTGCAGCAGCTCCAGTCTGGGTGAGGCGAAGCCTTTGCTGTAAGATAAAAAGCAGTGCAACTCTTAAACATATGGATACACAACCAACACACACGCACACACACACGATGTCTGACTCATGCACTGTAAAATCCACTGGGATCTGTAAATCTAAACCAGCTGGCCGTTGTTCACCAGGCAGTCATATGCTCTGACCGCACTCCACCACAGAGAAAACACACTGCTCTCACTGACCACAGTGTCTGATAACACAACTAAAATAACTCCCCCTCTCTCTCACTCTCTCTCCTGCCTGCCTACTGTTCTGGGCCTTCGTTAGGTTTTTTTTTTTTTTAAAATGTCACCATCCCGAGCTGTCGGGCACACATCAACGCCAGCACACGGCGGTCAGCTGACGTGCGTCAGCCAATCGAGTCAAGTGGAAGGCTGTGAGTAGTAGTTTGCGGTCCGGGGCTGAGCCTTGGTTTTCTTGCTCTGGGCTCTGCTGTAACCCCTCAATTTCACCTTCTTCTTCTTCACCGTGTCCGCATTTAGTTTACAAATACAATGTGTCAGTCAAACAGGACTCGGCGACGGCGACAGCTTGTGCGATGACCTGCGAGCGAAGCGACGTGGAACGCTCTCTGCGTCACATAATTTAATATATTAGGTTTAAAAGAATTAAAACGTCGCTGAGCTCTAAACTAATTAGAGTGTCCAACTGAAGGCTTTCAAAGAGGCATGAAGATGGAGAGAGGATACAGGGGAAAAAGCAAAGAGGATGGACTACAGATTTGTGTGAGAATGACTGATGGAATTTCCTTCTCTTTGAGCTCCCATTGCCACTGTAACAAAGGGCTTATTCAAGGAGCAGGGGCTCCTACAAGAAAAAGACGCTGGGTCAGGGAGACAGGCAGAGGGAGCTGGAGCGAGAGCACATGTGGGGAAGGATCGGAAAGAGGCACAACGAGAGGGCGGGCTGTCAAAACTCCAGAGCCGGCATCGCTCGCGCTGTAATCTCAGGCCGTAAGGTCGCTGACCCGCCATCCCAGCTCACCTGATCGTGTTCCACACGTTGAATCCGTCCAGTGGCTTCGTGCGGTCGGCGCTCCCTCCCGCCAGGCCGACCAGTGTTGGCAGCCAATCGGAGATGTGGATGAGTTCACGGCTGACGGTCCCCGGTCGCTTCAGTAGGGGGCTGGCGACGAATCCGACTCCCCGGATCCCTCCTTCCCACAGTGACCACTTCCTTCCTCGCAGTGGCCAGTTGCTGCCCCCGCTCAGTGTTTGACCTCCGTTATCTGTCAGTCAAACAGAGGGACACAATACAATGACACAAGGGAGGAAAAAAGGGTAACGTTACACGTAATATTTCATGTATATCCAGTGAAGAGTGGCGTGGAAATATTGTTCTTAAATGTTGGATAAATACTTTGTTTTGCAGGCAAAGTGGCACAAGCTTCTGCATCTGAAACCTGCATTATTTTAATGGCCAGCAGGGGGCAGCACCATTAGATTGCCCTGAGCCTAAAAGTAGGCAGGGATAAGATTCTGTTATTGCATTGCAACATATCTTAGTGCACTAACTAGACCGGCAAAACAAAGTCTAACTCACAGTACGTCAGGCAGGTAGACACTTTCGTCTAAAGAGCTCTGCAAAAACCATCCAGGTTTGCAAAGTGAACGCTGCGTCATGGAATAACGCACTGAGGTCGTAAAAGGGGCTCCAGCCGAGAAACTTTCTCTGGTCGTGCCGCTTCTTTACAACTTAAGAAAAGGCTTTACCTGACTCAACGTGCTACTCAACTACTGATACAGGCTGTAACGCCCTCCTGACGGGCCTCCCAGCACAGTGAAACACTTTCTGATGATCCTGTCTGCCACCCGTACATTCAGGGAAATCATCTGTCGTTCACCGTCGGTGGAACGTCCCACCAGATCAGGAGCGTCCCTCTCTACCTTCACAAACCTCCTGATGACCTCCAGCTCTTCAGAGAGGACCTCTCCTCCAACACCAACAACTGAACGTGCAACTAACACGTCCGAGTCGCACTGTACCTCGATCGTTTCCCCTTTTTAGTAAAAACTTTAACCAGCTGACGGCGCTAGAGGAAACGTCAGGCAGTCACCAAAGTCATGAGGATTCATCCTCTTAGGGACGTGAATGTCTGCAGCAAACTTCTTTGCAATCCATCCATTAAATGTGGAGATTTCAGTCTGGACGGCCATCATCGCCCACCCATAGAGACAAAGCATCAGTGCGGCTAAAAACAAGTAATCTAAGACGTTAAAACAACACAGCGCAGTTCATCCATTTGTCTCCTGTTAGACAAAAACTTCTGCATAATACCCGACCATTACACAAGCGCACACACACACAGGCAGTTGGACTGACTGTCATCATCCCAACAAGTCCGTCCAGTATAAACACACTTGACCAATCCTGCTCAGGCAGGGCTCCCTTTTCAGCAGCAGAGTGTCATGCAAGTCCAGGAAGTAGTCTGCCCCGATTCCCGAACTGTTCTGGAAAAGACCGTCTGCTTCTTAATGCCTTTTCAAGCTGCTCTGACTCTCAACTGGCCAATTCTCTTCTCTTCTCTTTCCCAGCCCCAGCCACCCCCCCGGTTTCACCTCTCGTCGCTCGTTTGCTTACAGTAAAGTCCCAGCGAGGCAGTCAGTTTGCAGAAAGTTTCACCATAAAGGAATCTCAAGGTGAAGGCTCATTTGTTTCCTGTTAAGCCTGACACATGTGGGTCAACGGTAACAGCTTGCACATGAGAATCTGACCAATAAAGCCACTGATAGACTCCACTGATCTGTATATGATGTTAATGCGTTTATAAACTGCATCAGCGGGAGCCAAAGTCAGACATTACATAACCGGTGCATCTTATTGACACAGAAGCAGCGAGGTTTCTCCCCCCTCTCTCAGCTTCAGATCAGCACAGTCTGCAGTGTCTGCCCGGCATATGGCTGGCTGAATTCTTCCAGCCACAACCAAATGTGTGAAAGAACAATGAAACAGGCCACCTACCGCAGCCCACACTCACACTTTACTTTCACAGCATTGTTCCTGTCTTCTAATTACCCTTTTAAATAAAAGAGGGCTCCTAAAAATAACCCTCACAGGAGTTACCTACTTCAGATGCGATGCATTAAAAAGTTCCACATGTGGAAACCCGAGAGCGGGCGCATGTTTAGACGCCGCTGCACGCGGCAACGTCTCTGCCACATTATCTGTCTGTGTGATGGGCGTTTGTCAAACGTTTACAAGACTCAAGCGGTGCACGGGAATAAAATGGGCCAGCTGAAGTGTTCCTGCAGTGTGACTCCACATTCTGCTCGCCACTGATCCTGACACAAAACAAACTGAGCAACTTCAACCAAACGCTGCTCTCTAGTGGACGTACGGAGGATGGGAAAAAGCTGTTTGAATCCTCTAAACGTTAAGGAAAGGAGCTTCAGTGCTTCCTTTCTCGTCTCCTTTAGCAGAGGATACACCGGACCATCCTTTACCAAAGGATGTCCCACAAATCTTTCACATCTTTCCTGACGAGGCCCATTGAGGTCAAGGAAAGGTGTTTAGGACGCCCTCTAAAGTGAGGAGGAGAAGAGAGTCCGACCGCACTTACACTACGTCATCATGTTACTGACGTGACCTGTGGTAAAACTACAAAATTCATGAGATGGACTGCAAAACTTGCACCTGAGATACTGTACGATACCTGCATGCTCCTTAAGGAGACAGGAAAGGAGGCACTGAAGGTCCTTTCCTTAACATTTAGAGAATACAAACAGCTCTAAATCATGGCTGCTGCCTTAATACGTTCAGGTCATTTCACTCAGGTAGGAAGCTTCCCGAGAAAGATAGTTTAGTGCTTCCTTTCTTGTCTCCTTTAGCAGAGGATACACCAGAGCATCCTTGACGAAAGGAAAGGAGATGACAAAGCAGACTGCAGCAGAGCGACAGAGCTCGAGTGATAAGGATCGTGTGAATATGAACAGAAGTGTTGGTGTGATGTGTCAGCTCTGATCATGACGGCTGATATCAGATGCTCGTCTCTGATTAACTGTTCATCCAGCTGCGTTTCTCTCCTTCTCATTGGTTATGATCATCGTGTAAGTTATGGACAGGAGGATGAGCGTCTCCGAGGCGACAGGTGGCAAATATTTCGTCCACGTTTATGAAACACCACGGTGAGAACGAACGGAGTTGTATCCATCTTCTGAGCTTTGTAGTTTTCACCACAGATCACGTCAATAACAAAAACATAACATTGTTTCCTTCACCTTCAAGAGGAAACGTGCTTAGGAAAGGACACAGGAGGACTGGCTCCTAGCTGGTTGTCTGTAGGATCTGTTTCACTCGATCATGTGTTGTAATAAAATGCGTTATCTAACTTGATTCAATAAACCCATCACCAGGCTGTCACCTGAACTCCTCTCAGCTCTGGAAAACTTCTGGCTGTGGCTCTGGAGCTCAAACAAAATGTGCTTTTGAGTTCCCGTTTCTTTGAACTCACTGGTTCGGTTTCCATTCTGGCACACTATGAAAGAGTCAGATGGAACAAAAAATAAAAGCTGCGGAAAATATATCAGCATTCCCTGAGGCGAGCGCCTAATTACACTGTTTATGTAGGTAGAACTTGTAGGTTTCCAATGAAACGGTAGAAGAGGAAGTGCTTTGGCAATGTGTGGAAGTCGTTTGAAGACTTTTGCACAAGATTCTGCAGAAGAGCAAATGTTGTGTCACCTACAGTCGATGGTGGTTGGCAGGAAGAAGGAGAAGTGAAGCAACAAAACGTATTTAAACCCAAGAAATCAATAAGAGTCTGAGTGCACGCTATATGTAGAAGGTTTTTACTGCTTTACCAGGAAACTGAAGCATTTACGTCGATCTCTGCTCTCTCCAAAGCCACTAGACGTCAGACTGCTATCAGAGCGACATAACTTCTTCAGTTTCCCAGCTAAAAATAAAGCGGGCACTTAAAAACCTGCTAAAGGTTTCGCACTTTTTATTGAAGTGGGACTGTATGAGGCACTTAACCTACAGAAGCCCAACATGGTCATACACTCATTTTATCTCGAGTTATTAATTAAACAGCTGTTTTCCCGGAGATAATGCCATAATTAATTCACTGCAACTGCTACATTCTCCTGCTCCTCTGTCGCCTTAAAGATGTTTTCCTGCAACTATTTAATATACTCGATGAGAAATTTTGTTTTTTGGAGGTGCAGAACTGAAGACGGCAACATTATTGGGTGTAAATTCTGCCTTTGTCAGCGTGTCCGTACCTGTCGAGAACACCAGGACCGTGTTGTCCCAGAGTCCTTCCTGCTGCAAAGCCAGAGTGATGTTGCCCACTGCCTCGTCCATGGCCGACACCATGCCGGCGTACAGCCTGCGAGAGTGGTCCTTGATGAAACTGTAGGGGGCCGTGTAGCGCTCCGGGACCTGCAGCGGTGCATGGACGGCTTGCAACGCCACGTAGAGGAAGAGCGGCTGGCAGATAAAGACCACAGCACGAGGTAAGTTCATTAAATGATTTCATGTTTTACTGGTCTGCACTGCAGGTGAGTGTGTGAGGGTTTCACCTTGGTAGAGTTGTGTTTCTTAATGAGGCTGGTGGCCCTCTGACTGAGCAGCTCGGTGGAATAGAGTCCTTTGTATCCGGGGGCGACCTCCTCTTCTTCCCGCAGGTCCAACGCACAGCGGGTCAGGTTCAGAGGATTAATGTGATAACAGCGGGCATGGCTGTAATAATCCTCGCTGCCTGTCAGGTAGCCTGAAGCAGAAGACAGGATTTAAGCACTGACACATGAACAAAACTACATCCTGCACTGCAAAGACTTCATACCAAAGTACGTGTCGAAGCCTCGGCGTGTGGGCAGGCAGTCCTTCTTGTACATGCCCAAGTGCCACTTGCCCACCATGTGCGTGGCGTAGCCCGCCTCCTTCATCAGCTGGGGCAGCAGTTTCTCATCCAGAGGCACGCAGTACGGCTGACAGGGCCAGATGATCTGGTGCTGCATGCCTGTGTGGATCTGAGGAGGAAACGAACATGTTATTAACTAAATAAGATGAGTAAGAGGGCGAACCGAGCCTCTATGAAACATAAACATACCAACATAAACTTCCAACTTTATCCTCTTGTTCTACTTTTCACGAGTGTCCAAATTAGATTTTGCTTCCTTGGAAAGTTTTTCAAACAAAGTCTCCCCAATGCTCTGGAGTTTTTGTCACCACAAAGCTGTGGATAAAACATCCAGGAGGTTTACAGAATATGGCTTTATTAACTATTATGTTTTCATTCGTGTATAATCAAGATGTTGACTAAATTCTTTGTTATTAGGATAAAAAAACAAATTCTTAATGTATTTTCACGATTATAATGAAGAATTTAATTGATTTTTATGACAATAATGAAGAATTGTGTGTGTGAGCTTTCACTTGTAATAGAGTATTTTTACACTGTGGTATTACATATTTTATCAGTTGAAAAGACCTGAGTACTTCTTCCCCCACTTATTATAAAGTATGAAGTGCTTCACTTGAGCTCCACTTGAGTGGCCGTGGACAGGCAGCAGGATGCGGGGGTCTCACCTGGTACCGTCCGGTCATGAGCTGGTTCCTGGAGGGGGTGCACAGAGGCTGGACATAGTAGTTCTCCAGGCGGACCCCTCCGGCTGACAGCTTGTCCAGGTTCGGTGTTCTGATCTCGGAGCTGTGGTAGCCGACGTCGTACCAGCCGAAATCATCCGCCAGGACGAAGACGACGTGAGGCTGCCGAGCTGCTGAACCCACCGGGAGGATTACGAGCAGCGCGGCGGCTATGACGAGCGAACGAGCCGGCGGTGTGTGAGCCATCTTCGGCCACTTTGCTGCGAGTTCAGCGGAGCCTCGGAGGGGAAGTAAAGTCAACAAGGAAGTCCGTCAGGGTGAGTTTAGCGGTGGAAGAAAGGGAAACATGGCTGACATGAAGCACAGCTAACCGGCTGGTCTAACTGAATAACTTCATTTTATTCACATATATTAATATACATCACTAAACTAAAAACTACAACCAAGGCGAGCTCTTATTTCCGTGTTCAGCAAATTGAAAACACTGCCTCAGCTGCAGCGGCCAATCACGTGAAAGTATGGAAGCCCAATGAGGCAAAAATATATTTTCATGATGGTGATTATATTTTTAAGATATATTTGGAGGATAATAAAAAGCTTCACAATATAACCTAAAGTGTTCTATGGTTTCATGATAATTATTTAAAAATATTATATAACCAAAGATTTGTTATATTTTCATTAAAATGAAGAATTTGATATATTTTCATGATATAATAGCAATTTATTATATTTGACTCACACACACACACACACACACACACACAATAATAAATAACAAAACTATATTTCATCATGATTAAGAATGAATAATTGAGCCTGAGGAAAAAACGAGGTTTGTGAACCCATGAATTTTTTTTTTTTTTTTTTTTTTTTAACATATAGATGTTATTCAATGTGTGGGGGGAACCGGAGCACCCGGAGAAAACCCAACATCGAAGCAGTGAAACAGCAAAGATCGAGGCTGGAAACCAACCCTGACCATTGCTGTAAGGCCAAGATGTTATGTGGCACTTGATGCCACTCACAGCGGACTTTTTTTTTTTTTTTTTTTTTTTTTTTTTTAAATATAGCTTTAACATGATGTGTGGGGGAACCAGAGCACCTGGAGAAAACCCAACATCAAAGCTCCATCTTGCCCCGGTGGGGGCAAGAGGTGGGGGGGCGGTGATGATGGTTTAATCTTTGAAGATCATAGCAGCCAACCTCCTGAATGTCTTCGCCTTAGCTTCTTTCACTGAGGACAAGAACTTGTTAACCGGAGTCTCCTTGGGTGGAATATTATGAAGGCAGCTATGATGCAGTCTGATGTTTTTCAAAATAACATAATCTAAATTCGTATTGTTTAATACTGCAGCATTCACTGCAAGTTTTTTACATCCATAATGCTTGATGACACCATCAATCACTGTCTCGCTGAACCAGTTCATTTGTTCAGCAGAGCAGCGAGGGACGGTGATCTCGCGCTGGACCTTCTTTGACAGACGCTCAATGGAGATGTTAACATTGTCAATCTTAACGCGCTTCATCTTTCTCTTAGAGGCCATGTCGAGGAGCCTGAACATCAGATCACTGACGAGTAACCTGGTCTCACTCCGCACAAGCTTTGCAGACTCAGTGTAGACTTCTTTCATTTCATTCCTTACCAAGATGTCTGATTTTTTCTCAGTTGGGGGGCATTCAGTCTCTTCTTCGGCTTTGTCTTCGTCTTCTTCATGACAAAATGTGACTGGGGTTGTCACAGAGCTTCTTGGGGTCTGACTGGCACAGGCTTTAGGAGATTCAGGCCTGGTGAAACTGGTTTTCAGTGATGGCAGAGATGACAGCCCTCTTGTGATCATGTCCTCGATGTCATTGAGGGCACCAGACACCTGCTCATCATGGATAAAACCATTGTTCTGGGATGGTTCCATCCAGAGGAGCACCTGCTGCACAAATCTTCCCACTGACTGTTTTACAATGTCGTACAGAACCTCGGGAGAGGAGTAGACGTGTGTGGCGTCCTCCCTCCATCTGACCCCATAGACTACAGAGTCAGAAAGGCTTCTCCGTGTCACACCCTCGGGAATTCTGCATGTCTGGGAAGCCACGAGGTGACTGTAGATTTTATTGGTCAAATCCTGTGAAAACCTGCTGACTTCACTGATTCTTGTCAGGCTCGTGCAGCCACTTGAAGCAGGTCGCTCTGGCTGCTTCAGTTTGTTGAACAGTTCCTCAAACTCATTTTTTATCAAGGCAAAATCAAATGGAAGGGACATCACCTTTTTCAACCTGATCATAGAGGCGTCTCTATCAACTGTGCAAAGCACTGATTTGGGCCTTCTGGTCTCAGGAACTGTCCCTGGTATGTCAAAGTCCTCTGAGTCTTCAGTCTTCAGGGGACTGATCTCAGAGGACCCTGAACAATCCACAAGCTTTCCCAAGAATGGGATTTCTTTATTGAATCCATTTTTTAGATCCAAAATCATCTTAGCAAACTGCTTCTGCGCAAACCTACAGCAGTCGCGTTTCTGATCTTCTGGTGATTTGGTCTGGTCTTCTTTCGGTTTGTACAAGGCCAATAAGTCTCGAACTGTTAGAAAAATGCCCTTTATGTTGCAAGTAGAGTTGTCCTCAAGTATCAAGCTGACAATTTCAGATGCTGCCTCCTCAGCATCCTCCTGTAACATACTGGGAGTATCCTCTTTTTCCATATTCTTCCTGGATCTCTGAACCAAGATACTGGTCACAGCCTTGGTCAAAGCCTTTGAGTTAACACTGAGCTTTGACCCACATCTCTTTTCCCCGGCTGCTGTGATTTGTGGTGAACAGCACAGTCTCTTGCAGGTCGGCTTCAGTTTTGTGCTGAGCTTTTCCAGGCATGTGCTCGCATGAAGCACCATGCGGTGTAAAATAGCTGTACTGGATACAGAGCCTGAAACAAGAGCAACAGGCCCCTCTTTCCAAATTATATTTGGAATTATTTTTTCGATTTTTTGGGAGACTTCCCCCTGAACAAGCTTTGCCAGGTTCTCCATGCTGGGACATTTTTCCCTAGTCACGTCAAGAGCCCCTGCAAAAGCCCCCTCGAGGGAGTCTCCGAGCTGGACTCCAAAGTCCTCTAATGCCGTTTTTACCTCAGCTTGAGAGATCCGCTCCTTGAACGTGTTACACAAAACTCTGAGCACATCTGCGCAGAGACTTTGTATCATGTCCATCATCATAGCAGCAAGGGTCGCCTCAGTGTCTGGGGACAAAATCCCTGCAAAGAGGAGAGTCCACTGAGATGGCGTGATCTCATCGAAATAGCGACTCACGAGCGGAATCAGCGACTCCCGTGAGACAAATATTAAATTATCCATGGAGGACGGTCGTATGTTGTCGATGGTCGTGGACAGGTCGTGTTCCATCTCTTATGAAGGGTTACTCACCGCTGCGTCAATCACCTGTGAAAAAGGAGAAAACGGAAGTTCCCCGAAACTGGCCTATAGATGTTTCTGCGTGACGTCACAAGGCGAAGGGAACATCAAAGGCTCTCGCGCATGCGCACACAGGCAACGTGCGGGCCGAGCCGGGCAGGCGGTTGCTAAGCAACGGTTAAACGTCTCCGGCAGCGCTAGCTTGAGGGCTACTTCCCGTCGCCACAGATGAACGCAAACAGCGACATAAAGAGTGTGTTAGGGGGAAATGTGAGTCTTTTCCTCGCCTCCATGAACATGTTTAATATTATCAGAAGGTAGCTGCGCTCTCTCCAGCGACAAAACCCGCAAAAACGGGCTGTTTTAGTCTGATAACGGCCGAAAAAAAGCTCCTGAAACACCGACACACACGCACGACAGACGGCCTGTTAGCAGTGTTTTAGCTCCCAGCACTTATTTTTATCAGGAGTTTGTAGAAAGTTGTTGAAGTTTGTACATAAATACAGTTTCTTTATGGATTATATTGATGACATAAACAAGACTGTCAGCGTGTGACTTCCTCCATCTTGTCTTTCTACAGTGATGAGTGTTTGTTGCTAAACTAATCGCTGTAATTTATTTCTGCATAAATCAGGTGCAGACTGACTGGGTTCAGGCTCTAATGATGGAGTCTGACCTGTGCAGAGTGTTTGTACATTAATCAAACACTCCAAATAAAGTCATTTTATCACAACAACATGGTTCAGTGGGTGAAGCTTGGGCATTACATCTATTTAAAGAAGTCCTAATATCTCCACATCACAAAACATCCACTGAACAGGAAATCCAAAACACACTTTAGCTTTAATACTACTTTAATACAGTGTTTCCTGAGATCCTTCATGAATTGTTTTGAGCAGCAGCACTTGTTGACTGTCTGAATATGAATATGCAGAGTAAGACAGTAACTTTGTGATCTCTCGTCAGATGCAACCCTTGCTGCCATCTCACACGGTTCTTCTCTGCTCCAACTGCTTCCCCAGGTCCAGCCTGCTTCTGTTAAGGGAGGGTGATTAGCTCAACAGGACACAGGTGTGCCAATCACCCTCACCTGGCGATGCTCTCCTGAAACTTCTCTCCTGCACCAGTAGGTGGGACCAAGAAAATCAAATCTGAACAATCTGTTTTTATTTTTAACAGATGGACAACTGTTTTACAGCCGCCATAAAAGGACACGCAAAAGGCGATCAGAACAAAAAGTGGTCAGTGGACAAGAGGAGGTCAACAAAATCTTCTCCGACTTCTACAGGAGCACACTGCGGCCAGATAAAAACCAGAGATGCCATTTCTGCCTGGTTCTGGTGTCTCAGTGTGCTGCATGCCAGGCCACCCACAAAGAGGAGGTGTACACCCCAATAAAGGTAGGTTCTGTTTATTTTCTACAACTTCTAATAGCTTCATTGGAATAGATGGCCGTGTAACAAAGTAGAACAGTAAGCAGTGATTCATAGTACTATTAAAATCCTTTTTATTTACCAAGTTTTACTGTTTGTGTTTTGTTTTTTTCTTTAAGGTCACTCAACCATTTGAGGTGGTTTTTATGGATGTCATTGGGGAGCTGGTGCAGACAGACCAGGGGGAACCAGTCTGTCTGTATAATGGTCGACCACCTGATGAAATGGCCTCAGGCGTACCCCCAGCAGTCTGCGGGAGCAGTGAGTGACTGTGTCCTCAAATTTATCTATCAATTTGAGGCACCAAAGAGGATCGTCACTCACCAGGCGAAGGAATTTGTCAACAAGGTAACATTTACATTGCACTACCACAATGTAATTTGATGGTCACGCTCCTAAATGAATAGCTGGCTCAAATATTAAAAATGAATGTTTGTTACAGACATACATAAAGACTGGGATTTACACCTTGATGCCCTGATGTTTGGCCTCAGGACAGAAAAAATGCTAACAAAATGTAGCCCCTTCTTCCTTATGTTTGGAAGAGAGGCACGCCACCCCTCCCAAATCCCTGAAAATTATACGGTTGGTGTATATAAATATTTCACTTGTGAATAGGGAATGTTCAGATTATATTAATGCACCTTTTTATTCACTCTCCAGTATTGGATGATAACTTCTATTCTGGATGTTTTATCAATAGGCTGACAGTACGGTGGAAGATGTGATGGTTCCACCTCCAGTTGCATCCCCACCAGCCCCACGGCCACAGGCAGCAGCTGCCACCATGGAAAAATGTATGAAGTGACATTTACTGTACCATTACTGTAAAAAAAAAAAAAAAAAAAAAAAGTAGCTCTCTCTTCTTAATGTTCGTAAGAGAGGCACGGCACCCGTCCCAAATCCCTGAAAATTATAAGGTTGGTGTATATTAATCTTGGCTTTTCCCCCAGGTCATGAATGCATATCTCACCATTCTTGTCCAGGACTTCAACAGGAAGTCCAAAGAAAGGGCTTGTGTCATTGACAGTCGCTTTGACCGACCTTTGGAACAAAGAACCTTCAAAGCTGAAGGTTTGCATCACAATATAATACATAGACCTATGAGATACTAATAATTTATCGTGTAAATCTTTTTAAATTTTAGCTGGATCCTATGGACTACAAATTGCTGCTAGGAGCCATTAATGAACATCACCATTGGTTGTTAATGGTGTGTGTATAATCCTCCTTTACATATACATCTTCCCTTCTCAGAAGAGGGCTCTCTTCTGTGACCCATTTGGGGAGTCCCGGGCGCAAATGAGAAAATGCCAGACAGTAACAAGGTAAATATTGATTTACCAAGTTACATTTATGACTACAAATTCCAATGATACATTTAAAAACATGGTGAAATACTCTGTACATTCAGGTCATTCCTGAAAGAAAAGGGAGGTAATGTGTCCGAAGTGGCTGTCAGCTCTCTCCCCCACTCAGTCCAATCAGATGGTTCCTCATGTGGGGTCTTAGTCCTCAAAGTAAGAATCACATTAGAGCAAAATTTTGTTCTGTGTGAACATCCTACACACCTCAGTTCTGTTATGCAGCCCACTAAAAATGGAAAAGTTTCTATTTCCAGTTTGCAGAGAGTGTTCTAAAGGAAGAGGGAACCAGCTACTTTGGAACCTCAGAGGACGACATCAAAAATCATCGTTTTGAAGTTGCTAAAACTCTGCTACAAAAAGGACTGGTATGTCCACAGTTGTTCTGGAAAATTATTTGTTCTCTTAATTGACGTTGCATAATCTCTTGAATCTCGCTGTTGACTTGTGAATAGGGAATGTTCAGATTATATTAATGCACCCTTTTTAATTCACTCTCCAGTATTGGATGTACAGCAGCTATAATTTGTTTACATTTGCAGAGCTCTCACCAAGTTGGTGGCAACCCATAAAGAAGAATGGGATTTACACCTCGATGCCTTGAGGTTTGGCTTCAGGACAGAAAAACAAAATGTAGCCCTTTTTTCTTAATGTTTGGAAGAGAGGCTATTTTTATAGATCCATCCAAATACTCCAGTATTGTCCAGTACAAAACCCTCGGGGAGTATCCCGAAAACTGAAACACTTTCAGGCTATAGGTTGAGGAATGTATCAAATGCTTGTGCGCTTGTGTGCACCCTAATTCAGTCACCCTTTAGCTTTGCAATGAACAGAACAATCTGTTTTTATTTTTAACAGATGGGCAACTCTTTTACATACAGTACAAGGGTACACCCAGGGCCACAAAAACAAGAGTGGTCCGTGGAGAGGAGGAAGTGAACAGCATCTTCTCCAAGTTCCACACCAGCTCCACAGGCACACACTGTGGCCAAGTAAAAACAAGAGGCCATTTCGTCCCGCTTCTACTGGCCTGGAATGACCAACGACATCAGCACATGGGTTAATGTGTTAAATATTTCTTCATTTCAAAGAAATCTGCCTATAATAGTTATACTTTAATCTTGGTTTGAGACATGGTGACATACTACAGTTGTTGAGCACTGTAGATGACATTACATGCAGCAAGAAATTTGAATTTCTGATCTTAGTTCGGACTTTTTAAAGTGCTTGTAAACACCTTAGTCCGATCTACTTCGAACCTATTTCGGACCACATTGGACACCCATGCGTACTCTCCGAAGGATTTTGAAGAACATGGGGTTGCACCAAAGAAAGAATGAATCTGACTCTCTTGAGGTTGCATCGTTACTTATTGATCAAAACATCAAGGTTTCACTTGAAATCAATAAGAAACGATGCAACCTCAAGAGGGTCGGATTCTTTCTTCAGTACGTTGGATAGTATGTCACCATGTCTCAAACCAAGATTAAAGTATCATTGAATTAAGTTATGTTGACGAGCCATAGTCAGTTTACGGACTGAGCCATGCCGCGAGGGACTCGTGTTGGTAAACTTATGAAATCCAGTAAAACCATACTTGAAATGACGTGATGAATGCCTATCACGAAATAACGTGATACTTTTTCGCGTGAAACTTTTCTGGTAATTACGTGATACTGAGCCAAATTATTTTCTGGAAGGTGGCAGCAATGCGCTTCCGTAAGAAGGTTCGTAAAACCAACCAAGTGCAGAGTCCTTGATTCCCACTCAGGTTTTAAGACGGTTAATTAAAATGGAGTGATCTATAGTGTCAGAAGCTGCACTGAGGTCTGAAAGAATTAAAAATTGCGGACTAACCGCTGTCCGCTGCTAGAAGGAGATCAATCGTGACTTTGAGGAGGGCAGTTTCTGTGCTATGAAGAGCTTGAAAACCTGATTGAAATCAGGGAAGTTAAAAGTTCTGAAGAACCCACTTTCTCTAAAATCTATGATAAAAACCAAAGTTTAGAAATCGGCCTTAAGAACAGAAGGATCGAGGTTGGATTTCTTTAAAAGGGGCTGGACCACAGCATGTTTAAAAGCAGAAGGATAAATAACATCTTCTAAGGATCGGTTAATAATCGATAAAATACTGTGTGCCACATCTGTTGGGTACTTTGAGTTGATTTCTTTAATGTGATGGTTACTTTAACACTGAAGTATCTCCTGAGATCCTTTATGAATTGTTTTGACCAGCAGGTGGCAGCAGCAGCACTTGTTGACTGTCTGTATATGCAGAGTAAGACGGTAACTTTGTGTTGTTGTCACCTTCACTGCATAAAGGTCATTTTAACTCTGTCCATGCTACAGCAAAATGAACTTTAAATATCAAAGTACTCATTGTCACCAATGATGTAGCTTTAGAAGATGTCGGTCAGTTTATAAATTGGTTCACAAGTTTATAGAAATACAAACATTGGGCTTTTAGAGGATTTTAGGCCAGTGAAGACCACAACTCTGGGTCCATCACTTCACTGCCTGTGCTCTGTCTGGTTTCTTTGTTAACTCTGGGAGGAGACATCAGCTAAAGTTTCCTAAATCACAGAGTTCATCTGATAAAAGAACATCCAGCAGGCGATGCTCAAGGAGGTGACTCGATGTATCGACCACACAGAGTTTTCATGAATATTAGCTACTTAAGTTACTGTCTGGTCTTGGTTTGGACCTGATCTCAACCCGTCAAAGTCTTGGTCATCTTGGTCTCATCTTGGTGTCACTTGTTCTTGACTACAACAGGGACAAGATACACTGTGGCACTGAGAGTAATGTCCAGTAAAGAAGGCCAAAAATGACCATTTAAACAGACTTCTTGTGGTTGTGTATGACCAATAGATGGATCCAAAAGGTCTGGGACCTCCATCAGATGGATGGACTCCTGTCATGGCTTGTGGAGAATAAAATGTGTAAGGTGCATGGTTGACGCTGAAAACACAGCTTGCTTTGTTTAATCTACAGCAATGCATCGTGGTCTACAAGATCCATCATGTTTGTAGCACTGCTGTCATGTCTCCCTGTATAACACGTCAACATTTCATGAGTAAAATGGCTTTTTTTTTAAACTTTGTGATGCATTTTCCAACAAATATTTTAATAGTTTATTTGCTTCAGCACAAAAAGGGAACGCTTCAGTTTATCAGTCATTCATTCAGAGATGTACGGTTGGTTTTCACTGCACAGGAAGTCTCGTAGAAGAACAAAGTTGCATCAAATAGAAAGTTTGTGTTACAGCTCTTTTTTTAAAAAAAAAAGGACAAAACTCACCCACACATGCTGATTTTGATTCAATCAGAAAACGTTTATTGCTACACATAAGTCTTTTTTTTTTTTCCTGTAAAACATTTTTGGAGTGTTGAAATCGTGTGTGCATTCACAGCTGCTCTCTTCATAGTCACAGTAATCTCACATGGCTTGACATAAGCTGATAAAGTCATTGTTGGTTAAGTCTGGAAAGCTAATTTAAAGTGTCAACATGATACTAGTCTTCCAGAGTGAGTAAAAATGGTCCTAAAGAGACTTTCAGCATTTTGGTATGTAAACTTCAGGGACTTGTGAGTATGCCGTCCCCTGGTCGGACGCCTCAGTGGTCTTTGTTGGCCTTGTCAAAGAGAGCCTTCAGCTGCTCCTGGCTGGTGGCCTCCTTCTGCTGCATCAGGTCACTGTGGCCTTTGGTGACACCCCAGCCATCAGGTTTGGCCATCGAGGGGCAGAAGGGACGGCCAGAGGCAGGCTTCAGCTTCTCCCAGTAGTCACGACGGGCCCTACAGAGAGGAAGTTTAACTTAACTGGAGGTATTTTGAGTCAAAACAAAGATGTGGAAAAGAAAGCAGCCTCTACCTGGCTCTAACCCAAGGCTTCGTGTGCATCTCCAGACCGCTTCCCCAGTTGCCGTGTTTCTCCGAGCCCGCAGGCAGGAAGCCTCTCTCGGTTGCCAGCTCCTCAGACAAGGCACGGATGTGATAGGGTTCAAACCCGCAGCAGCCGCCGATGTAACGAATGCCGGCGGCGTACGCTTCCCTGGCGTATTTCTGCATGTCCCATCTGGTCAGGATCCTCGGCTCCAGACCTGTTGTTAGAGAACATGTGATTAACATCTTAACCATAACAATAATTTGGATTTGAGGAATTGCAGTCGCTGTTTCGAGTGCGAGTACGTACTGAAGGGGAACTCGGGCAGATCGATGAATCCCTGGCAGTTGCAGTCAGGAGTGTGGTAAGCCAGCGGCTGGCTCATGTAGTGAGCCTTCAGCCCGGCCTTCTCCACTCCTTCCTTCATCAGCTTCACAGTCTTCACGCAGGTCTCAGGGTCAAAGTGGCAGTTAACGCCCACGATCTGAGCGCCTGTGAGGGGAAAACATGCAAACTTATCAGGGCTCAATTAAATTTCCCCCATGCAAACATTTTGTGGTCTTGGTCCAACACCACTGACACACCTGAAGCTGCTGAACTATTGGAAAAATATTTCCCAGAAATGTTGATTTAAACCCTCAGACAGCTGTTTGATGATGCAGAGTCGTGCAACATGAAAACTTGCTTGTCTGCAGGCTCATACGACATAAATGGAAACAACAGCAACAACTGCTCATGCAAACTGTTAAATCATCTGAACAATCTTTAAAAATCGGGGTCGCAAGACCACGGGAATCCCAAGAATCCTGTTTGCATCAGTCACACCTGTCAACAACAGTCTCGACAGGCCTAAAGGCTCTGAGACGGGATCTTTATAGAACACTACACGCCAACAGTAAATCGTACCAGCTTTGACGAGCCTGACAGCACATTCTCCAGGGCTGACGCCGTTCAGATCTCCATCAGGTCCGATGCACAGAGTTGCAGCCACGGGCTTCTCGGTGGTCTTCAGGACCTGAACTGCCCACTCAGCCTCTTCCACATGCTCAAAGTACTGCAAAGACGACAAAGAACAAACTGATTATGTCAGTGCCGTGTTGGTTCAGCCTATTCTTCAAACATCTGATCTCGTGCCAAAAAGCAGCTTTGATTAGTGCTCACTCCATTACCTCTGCGATCAAGAAGTCCACATTTTTAGAGACGAAGACGTCGAGCTGTTTCTTAAAGATGGCCTTGACGTCGTCCTCGCTCTTGCAGCTGAGGTAAGAGGGGGTCTGAGAGACTCCTCCTGCCACCAGAGCATCACCCTCATTGGCCACCTCCCTGGCCAGGTCGCAGGCGGCTTCGTTTATTTGCTGACCCTGAGGGAAAGAAGAAGACAGACACAGAGACAGAGTGCATTTAAGTTCAAGTCTGTTTCCATACTTTGCTGCAGGGGGTTGGTTTCATGCCAGCTCTGGTGCCAAGCTGCCATCCTCTCTTCTCAAGTGAAGCTGAAGCTTCAGAGCAGCTGCAGATTAAACACACACGCAGCTCTACTCACAGTGAACCGCTGAGTGTGGCCTCTGTTCTCCAGTTTATCGTCGCTTGCGTAGAAAGTGAATGTCTGCATGACATTGGAGCCTGCCCTCAGGAACTCCCTGTGCAGCTGGCGCACTGAAACACCAAGACAAGCCCAGTCAGACGCAAAACTGGATGTACAGGTCGAGAGAGTTCCTCACACGAAAGAAAAAAAGTAACCGTACCTGCTTCGGGGTGCTCGGCTGCAGCTTCAGGTGTCCACGGTCCTGCTTTTACATAACCCCTCTTCTCAAGGGCGAAGACAAAGCCCCCGTCTCCGATTACGATCTCTCCTGCATCCAGACGCTCCAAAATGCCCTGCGCAAAGTGAAAAGCATGCACGAAGACATGAAGCCTGTCAGGATTTATTATCTGCTGGCTGCAAGTATGCAAAGCCACTTCCTTTTGCACAAAAGTGCACACACGGAACTGAAGTCCCGAGTGCCGCGGCTCCGAAACTTAAACCAGCAACAAGCGGAGCTGACAAAGAACCGAGAGGATTGTTGTGAAGTCATCTGCTCACCTTCTTTTCTCCAGCTGGTGCCATGATTATTGCAGCAGTGACCGGCCCACTCCCTCTCAGATAGATGCACAGCGTCCTTGTGAGTTTGGAAAGGGCTTTGTGAAGGCATCCAAGCTGCATTTATAATCCAGAGAGGGTGTGGTGCTCCTGATGTCACTCCCAAAGCGCCGCCTTTCTACGTTTTCATTTCTTTCTTTATTTATTTTGGGACGAGACAAGAAAACCTTTTGTCCACGATGCACGATCCTAATCTGACTTTGCGACTTGTGACACAATAAATCATGCAGGATGGTTCAGTGTTTTAGAAGGTGAGAGCTGCATGATGAAAAGTTGGAAAGTTTTCACTCATGCAGACTGAAGTATGAACAGGTTTAACCGCCTTTATTCTGCACAAATTAATGCAGAAGACATACAAATGTTACGGAGGAAGTATTTCCTGAATACATGTAAACCCTTACGGTGTCCTCTGTCCACATCCTCTTCTGTCTGAACCAGGTCACACATTGCCCACTTGCCCAGCTCCTGTTCTGGCACGACACCGGCTACAAGTCAGTGTGGCATGAGTTTGATACTCGTCTGTTTTCACTGGCCTGCTACACATAAAACACCAAGAACGCAGGCTTTATGAAGAAGAAATTATCTAAATGTGAAACGATGACAGGACAAATGTTTCTGTCACTGCACCATCCACAATGTTCAAGATTTAAGCCAACTTTCATCCTAAACTTGTTTCACCATTCTGGTATCTTGTCTTGTACCTCATCCACCAACAAACAAAGATCTTAGCACAACAATACATCTATAATTAACTCTTAGAGGCCAAATCTACTCAGTAATGCTGAGAAACATTCTCAGACAGGAGTCCAGATTGCCATGGCGATGACTCGAATAAGATCAACAAACGGAGTCCAGGCAACCTGTGGTATGTATGTTAATCTGAGGGGGGAACTGAACTGAGGAAAGTCTAAAGACAAACTTTAGTCTGAGCAGAGTATCAGTTTTGGGGGCGAGAGGTGGGGTCCACCATGAACAGACCACCAGTTCATTTACGGTCACATTCACCAGCTGACCTATTAACCTGCACGTCTTTGGACTGTGAGAAGGAGAACACAAGGAGAACGTGTGAAACTAAGACACACGAAGAAATCATCAGTCAAACACACAACAAACCAACCAAACACAACACAGCACATGAAATGTTTGACATGTTGGTGGGGCTGGAGGAAAAGTCCAAGGATCACAAAATTTATTTATTTGCGGACAAAATTTCATCACAATCCACTGAGATATTTCAGTCTGGACCAAATTTGTGAATCATCCATCCAACAAACTGACCAACAGACCAACGCTGCCATCCTTACAGTCGCACCATTAACTTGATTAAAAAAGAAAATCCATGCAGAAACTTGTTTTGAACTCTTTCAGTCCATCAACTGGAGTCAGATAAGAAACGTTATTGAAGAAAAGGCATTTTCTTTTTGGCATTGCTTAAAACAAACATTCCAGATAGTAACTGCCTCTGTCCTCCGTGTGTTGTTGTTTAACTTTTAATAGTTCAGTCTCGTTCACTTGTCTAACTTATTACCTTTGCTTTGTTCACTGCAACTAAACCTGTTCATAATTTCACATCAGGGCAGGTTAGTTTAGTCCATGTCTGCTCACATAATCATACATTTGTGTCTGTATTTCAGTGTTTATATAAACCAGCTGAACAGATAAATGTCCAGTTCAAACCTGTTGCAGCTGCAGCAGTTGTTTTGCAATAAAAAGCTCAAGGACCGCACAGAGATAATGTTTCCGTATGGATTGTTCAGACTGGCTCTAACAGGTCAATTCTTCTGATTTTTCCACAAGTTCCATGATCCAGACACAAATAACCAGCGCGGGGCGCAGAGCTATTTAAGAGAGTGTGTTTTTGAAATCTGTCTGTCCATCATTTAGACCAAAATATCCAAAATATCACCAAGAAATTTGGTGGAGGTATTCATGGTCGCCAGAGGATTCATCCAGCTGACCTCCATGATCCTCTGACTTTCCCTCTTGCTCCACCGTGAGGTTGAGAGAAAGAGATATCGTGTCATATCGTATTGTATTGATTCATTCATTATATGTATTTGTCAGCTGTAGCTGCTCTTCACTTTACAAAGTAAGATTTTGCTTTAAAAATACATACAATAAATAATTAAATAATTAAAGCTGCAAAATGCAAAACAAGTGACTAGTTCTCAACTTTCAGACATTCTGCCCCGGCTAACAAACTGAGCTATCAGCAGCTACAGTTGGCAGCAGTGTACTTCACTGCCCATCAGGAAACTCTGTAAATCACGGAGACATCAGAGGGGGAAACCAGAAAACATAGTTTATGAGAGAAAAGTCACACAGCGTTAATGTTTATTCAGATGGGTGGATGGCTTTAAACGCATCACCTGCAGATGTTCCCCCGAGCTGCGTTCAGAACAGTCTCCGTTCTGAAACTGTGTGACCTACATTTGGAGCCATGGCACACAAAGTGTTAACTCGATCTGGGTAAAGTTTCTTCCTGACCGGTCTTGACCTGTGGGCGTGCCCACGCGGCTGTCAGCGCAAAAGTGGGATATTTGTAACTACACACGGCAGTGCAGGGGTCCACGGAGAGGGGGGCTGGTTATGCATGAGTTGCATATGTATATTTTTTAAAATACTACCTCCAAAATGTCGCGGATATTAAAACTGATCAATATTCAGCTGCGGAGAGATTTAACCGCGTGTCGATTGATTGCTCGGCTCCCTTCAAGGACCATCTCCTGCACTTCAAGAAAACAAGCTGAAGAGAGGTGAGAGGCGACGCTCGTGTTAGCTGGATGTTTCATTAAACTCTGGTGGTGTTTTAAATGAGGGTGCAACGTAGCAGTGATTAACGCTCAGCGCGCGTAAAGCTGCAACTTTACGCAGGTCCGTAGTTGCATGCGTCTTGGTGCATGGCGACTTGCGTGGTAACAGTTGTAGAAGTCGTGGCACACCTGTGCACGCACTGAACATGTGATTCCTTTCTCCTTCCTCCTTTCCTTCCTGCAGTGATGCATCCTCAGTTTTGGGAAAGAGGTGGAAGGACACAGCGGAGACCGTCATCATCGGTGGTGGGTGTGTGGGAGTCAGCTTGGCATACCACCTGGCCAAAAGTGGCATGAAGGATGTGGTGTTACTGGAGAAGACGGACCTGACAGCTGGATCCACCTGGCATGCTGTACGTCAAACAAAGTCCACTTTTTATGGGAGCATGATTGTCTGAAGGGTCCCAACAAGGTTCAGGAAGACCCATGTGGTCAGACAGTATCTTCACACCAGCATATTGCCACACTCCCCGCTTTACATAACATATTACCACTTATTGTTGGAGCAATAGTCCACAGCCCAAATACATCCAGTTTAATGCCACACAGGACTAAAGCTGGGCCTGTTTTTGTCGTGTTTTGTTCATAAAATCTCAAAAAATAGTAAAAAACACACACAATTCCACTCAATTCTTTGTTTTGTCTGACCAAGAGTCCAAAAATCAAAATATATTTCATTCTCTTTACAGTTTTGAAGCTGGAACCAAGAAATATTTGGCATTTTTGCTCAAAAATGACTTTAAATTAATAATTTGAGACCCATTTTCTTCAATTTTTTAACTTTTTTTTTGTTTTAAGTTTATCAGTCATAAGTATGGAGAGGTTCTTCCTCGACAGTCTCGTTCAGTCAAAGTGTTTACAGCCATTTCTGTCCGTGTCATTCAGTAGTAGCATCGTGTGGGCAGCTGTTAAAAGTTTTCAAGGCGTTTGAGGTCTTGGCCCACTTTCACTCATTCACTTGCAAGCAGTTCGCTGTAACGCTATAAATACACGGAGGGGGAAACTTATCCAGCTCCCGTCTTCATCTGGAGGGTGGGGGGATGGAGCCTATCCCAGCATGCACTGGACACGTTGCCAAGCTGACACTCATACCTGGACTGGAACACCTGGAGGTTAACAGATAAGAGCCATGCTCTTTGTAGTTTATGATATATAAATAAGAATTACACATGCTAATGTGCTCACATGAGCATTTTAGCATCTGCAGTTCCTCAAACGTCCACTTGAGGCTGGTTCCAGATGTGAGTCAGTCTCCATAAGTCCCCATGTTGGATGGAGGTGGAGTGTTTTTCCCTATAATATATGTGTTTACCCCAAAGATCTGTTAATGCAGCTTTAAGTTGTTGTCTCTGAGCGTATTCTCTCATCGTCAATCTTTAATTGTTGTTAATTGATATATATGTATATTTTAGGCTGGTTTGACAACCTATTACCATCCAGGCATCAACCTGAAGAAAGTCCACTTTGACAGCATTAAATTATACGAGACCCTGGAGGCTGAAACTGGACAGGTGAGGTGCTTTGCTTAACCTCCGTAACTTTGATGTGCGTTTGTGCCGTCATATTTATCTTTGGATCCTCTTTCTCTGTAGGCAGTCGGCTTTCACCAGCCAGGCAGTGTCCGAATTGCTTCAACGCCCGCTCGAGTGGATGAGATGAAGTACCAGATGACCCGCACACACTGGCATGTGACGCCGCAGTATTTGATTGGACCAGAGAAAGTCCACGAACTTTTCCCTCTGCTCAACATAGACAAGGTCTGTACAAACGCACTAATCATGAGTTAATAAATCAAGCAAGATATGTCAGCCCAGTCATTCATGATCCCCAGAGGATTATTCCTTCTGATTTTAGTCCTCTGTCATTTTGTCTAGTACCACCACAAGGCTGAAATTACGCTTTGTCCAATCTTTACTAGCATGTTGTCAATCCTTAATTCATGCTCCCCAGAAGAAGACCCTTTTCAATTTTAGACCTTCCACTTGTCCTCTCCATCACCTTCAGGCCAAATTGTTGGAAGGGTGTCAAATTGTCCAAGTATAACGGGCAGATTTCCATTAAATGTACTAGCGTGTTGTAAATCATTCATTCTTGCTCCCCAGAAGAAGAGCCTTTTCCATTTTAGACCTTCCAGTTGTCAACTCACATCGCCCCAAGGTCAAAATATCAACATTTTGCTCACAAAACCTCATCAAATATTTCACAGATTCCCATGAATCTTACGATAAACATTCATGATCCCCAGAGGATCATTCCTTCTGATTTTAGCGGGTCCCCTGTCATTTTTTTCTAGCACCACCACAAGGCTGAAATTACACTTTGTGTACAACAGTTGTCCAGGTCTAATGGTCAGATTTTTTATGAAATTGACTAGCACATTGCCAGTTATTCACTCATGCTCCTCAGAGGAAGACCCTTTGCGATTTTAAACCTTTCAGTTGTCAACTCGCATCACTCCCAGGCCGAAATATCAACAACCTGCCCACAAAACCTCGTGAAATCATCATATATTTGACAGATTGTCACAAATCTTATAATGAATATTCATGAGCCCCAGAAGGTTACAACACCACCACAAGGCCGAAGTTTGTTTGTGTACAAGAATTGCACCCATTGAAATTGGTTCATATAAATAATGATTAATATTCTGCATTTCATGAAGTTTTGGTAATATTTTTCAGGTGTTGGCAGGTCTGTATACACCAGGCGACGGCCACATTGACCCTTACTCTCTGACTATGGCTCTGGCTGCCGGTGCTCGTATGTACGGTGCCCAAATCTACAACCCAGCCCCAGTCACTGGCCTCAACCCAACCGCTGACGGCAAGTGGGACGTCCAGACTCCTCATGGAACCATCCGTGCAAATCGCATCGTCAATGCAACAGGTTTGTGTACAGTTTTTTGGGTATCACAGGTTTTAAAAGTTACCTTTTTGCAGTATTTCTCAAACACAGTACTTCATACACTTTGCTTTGTGACATTTAAACGTCAACAAGACTTCGCTGAATCTAGAACTTTGCTCGGACGTCCTTCCGGCTGGTTTGTTTAGTCGCGTTTCCTGCAAACACGTGAAAAGTCTCAGGTGCAGCATTCCTTTTTAATTTCTGCTGATTAAAAGACACAAAGCAGACACATCCCGTAGCCACTGCTCTATAAATCATGTTATCTGTGGACACTCTTTAACATGAGACCTTTGCCCACACAGACCAATGCTTGTTCAGGGAAACAAGCTTTTGGCTTGAACTGGGTCGTACCAGTTCTGGGGGGATTTTGTTGGCAAAGGCTCCTTTCATCCCTGCTGCTGTTGCTTGTTTATCTGGCAAGGTTCAGGAATTTGCTTTAGTTCTGTATCTGTAGAGGAGATTATGTAACGTGTAGCAATATATAGGTCACCGTTTCTCTGCAGTAACAGTCAAGTAACCATGCCATTATGCCACCATTTAAAACAGTGCTTTGCAATGCAAACACTTCCCCCTTTGAAATCTTGTACATGGCATCATGAAGATTTTGCAGAATACATTTTTTTTACAGCTTTTTGCTTCATATATTCTCCCTGAATTTGCACATTCTGTACTCTACTTGAAAAACAGTTATGTGGTGGGTCATGCTGGCCTTTTGCCTCCGCCGTGTCCGACAGCCAATCCAAACAGGCCAACAGTTCAGATTTCATCCAATCTTGAAGCAGCAGAACATGCACTCCTCCTGACTCAGTTTTTTTTAGCCGTTTGCTGCTTTTTGTATATCCAGGGACTGAAACGTTAAACCGATAGATATCACGCGTGTGCCTGTTTGATTGAATTTTAGGTACGACCGCATACTTGTGCAAAGTCATGCTTTATTTCTGTCTTGTATGTGGAGTTTGTGTTTGTGATTTAAAGATCAACAACAGATGCTCTTTCTTTGTGGGATGCAGAAATATCTCCCGTAGGACATCCTCTTGTTTAAAGTCTCATCCCACATAGCGAGGAAGAAAATAACTCAACCCAAGCAACCCCTTCATTTTTTTTTCACGCATTGTGCTCGCATTATTGTCTAAAACGCATTACAAGTGGCTGTTTTGTTGAACTTGCATAACAAAATCCTATTCCTTTTTTCCCTTTCACATACTTTATCTGTCCCGTTTTCTGCTGCCGCCCCTGCAGAACCTCGTCCAGAACTTTAACCACTTCTTTTGTCCGACCGTTGACCGTCTCAAACTGCAGACATTTGCTCATAGAGACTAGCTGAAGTGTATCTTTCTCTTCATTCGTGTGTATCAAGAAGCAGATTGCAGACGGTTAGTCTTGTGCCCAAACGGACAAACTTGTTTCAAATGGTTCTTTTATTTTTTTTGTGATCTTGTTGATTCCTCACTATTCCTGGATAAACCACTGAATCGGCCCTCTGTGCAGGCGTCTGGCAAACATGTGCAGCCCAGCTCCTGCCTAAACTGCCTGGGAGCTTATCTGAATGTGTTTGTATGCATATGCAACCCCACCCCACCCCCGTCTCTCGCCGTGAGATAAAGTTCACATATGGAGCGCACACTGAATATAAATAGATCTTCATAAGCTGCAGACTTGCATGCAATAAAACAAATGCACAACATTTGGAAGAGAATGTTTGAGCTGCACAGCATTCTTAAGAGAGTCACTCTTGCAGAGTGGTGGACATCAACAGGTCTCCATGCTCCAGGTCCACACTGATCTTTGTTAAAAGTCCCACTTACAAACTCAAAACAGACTTGTTGCCTGTCATTAGCTTCTAACAGCCTGCCACACACTGCACTGCCACCCCTTTATGAGTGAGAGCGAATGACAAATATAAAAGAAAAGTACAAAAAGTTCACAGGTATGTCAGGTAACTTTGGGAAAGCACATAAAATGTTGGCGGTTTGCCATGACAGTGTGGCCTGGGGCAATGATTTGAGTTTATCAATGATACACACACTGTCCATGCACTCGTTGAACTTAACAGCCTTGTGTGCTTTTCTTTTTTTGCCCTGTTCTATCAAGGCAAGATCACGAAATGTTCCTCTCTTCATATAGTACGTGTGTTTGGCCGTCTGTCCCGGCACTGGGCGTCTATTTTTGTCTGTGCCTATTCCTGAATGTTTGCGTTACACGTTTAAATCTCCACCTCCTCAGCATGGTGATTGATGGTGGTATCTAACCCTGCAGATAGTTTCATTGGCCGCGAGTTATCAGTGTCTGCATTAAACACATTTCCAGGGGTTTTCGTCCATCTGTCAGCAGCACATCTCAGGAAAAGTAATCATTAGACGGGCTGATTGTTGTCTGGCCGGTGGCAGCGTGGCTCAGGTGGTGCAGCGAGTCCTCTATTAACCACCAGGTTGGAAAACATGCTCAGTTTAGAAGCAGAAAAGTAATTTGCTTTTCTTAGCAAATGGTGATAGAGGGGCGTCGTAGTGGGCGTAACTTTTTACTTACAAACACGTTCATTCATCAGACTTTGTGTTCCCACCAGGAGACGTAAACCCTCAGCTCAATAAAACAAGCAGGCAATGGACAGCCTTGTAAATGTACAAAAGACTGGTGCAGTGGGAGAATAGTCATGATTACATAAGTATCACCTATTTGGTAATTTAAATAAAAACATTTATTGTGTGTGTGTGCCAGCTTTGTCCTGTTGGTTGATGTGATACCATCTCTGCTGTTTCTTTCAGGTTTCTGGGCCCGTGAGGTGGGGAAGATGATTGGGTTCGATCACCCCACCATCCCAGTGCATCACCAGTACGTCGTGACGGCGACGGTACCGGAGGTGAAGGAGCTGAAGAAGGAGCTGGCTGTCATCAGGGACCTGGAGGGCTCTTACTATCTGCGCCAGGAAAGAGACGGCCTGCTGTTTGGCCCGTATGAAAAGATGGAGAAGATGAAGCTACAGGACTCCTGGGTCAGAGATGGAGTGCCTCCAGGTCTGTCTGCCATGGAGAAAGATTTGGGTTTGACATGGGTTGTAGTAACAGTAACTACATACGCTGATGATACAGCTTTCTAACGCAGAGTCAGCTTCATCTCCCTCCAAATGCCAGCAGACAGTTTATTGTCTGTTATGTTTCTGTCCATCTCGTGGCTGCTGCAGGTTTTGGTAAGGAGCTGTTTGAATCGGACCTTGACAGGATAATGGAGCACGTCGAGATGGCCATGGAAATGGTCCCCGTGCTAAAGAAAGCTGACATCATCAACATTGTGTCTGGACCAATCACATACACCCCTGACCTCCTGCCCATGGTCGGACCACACCAAGGAGTTCGCAACTACTGGGCTGCCATTGGCTTTGGGTACGTGTAGGGACGGAGATCGGTTAGCTTAGTCAGTCGATGTTTTATTCATTTGATCAGAGGCAAGAAGACTGATTCATAACGGTGAACGCTTTGGTTACTTTCAGGTATGGAGTCATCCATGCTGGTGGTATCGGTAAGTTCCTGAGTGACTGGATCAGGAATGGAGAACCTCCGTATGACCTGATTGAATGTGACCCCAACCGGTACGGCAAATGGACGGACGTGCCTTTCATGTGTGCTAAAGCTCGAGAATCCTACGGCTTCAACAACGTGGGTAAGAAAAACACGACACAGCCAAACATTCACTGGACACTCTAAACTCTTTGCTGACTTTTCATCGCTTTGTTGGCCTCTCCAGTTGGTTACCCTAAAGAGGAGCGCTTCGCTGGTCGACCAACATCCCGGACAAGTGGTGTTTACGAGCTGCTGAAGGACAAAGCATCCATGGGCTTTCACGCTGGCTGGGAACAACCTCACTGGTTCTACAAACCTGGAGATGACATCGGATACAAGTAAGTTAGCAGAACTGGTTTGAAATGTGCGCTAACGTGTGTTCTATTTAAATCTATAGGAATGTCTTTGTCCTTGCTTGGCTGCCTGCCGTAATTATCTTAGACCTGAACAATAGCAGTTATTTTCACGAAGTAAACAAAATGTTCCCCGAATGTTGTTTCGTAACTGCTTTTAATTTAATTGCTAGCTGCTGTTGCAGTCCTCTAATTAGCAACACCACATCCACTTTCCTTTTTTTTTTTTTACAATGGCCTCTCATCACTGAGGAGAAAGGAGAACACAGTGACGGCTTTTGAGTGTTCACCAAGTACGTACCGAGGTGTAAAGGAAAGAATCTCTTGATAGCGTCTGGTGAAGATTGATGTGTGTCAGGACAAATGTCTGAGGACACAGTGTTCTTGGGCGGCTATGCAGTAGAGTACAAACACATGTTCTCATACTGACCCCGATGCAAACCCTTCCAGTTTTTGTAAAGACGAGCTCACCGCACATCATTTAACTCTGAGCAGCAGCTCAGGAGAACTGTTTAGATATTTAGCATACCACACTGGAAGAACAGAACAGCTGCTAATGTTCAGATAACTGACAGTAAACTGCACTGGACACAGTTTTCGCCATGTGCAGAATCTGAAATGTGCACCACAACGTTATTTTAAAAACCACACTGCCGTCATGGATTTCTTGAGATAATCCTTCGAGTGTTTGGAGTCTTTCCAAAAAACGCATGTGAAATCCAGTTGGCTTACTCAATAGCTGCATTTTTGGCTCATCGCCGTGACTTTTCTCTTTCTACAAATATAAAAGCTGCAGCTGTTTTATCAACAACCACTGGATGCATTGCTGTGAACCTTTGTGCACATGTTCATCGTGCCCAGAGGATGAATTCTACTCATCTCTTTGAATGCAGTGCCATAAAATTGCTTAAAGTTTGTGACCCAAAAGCAGAACTCGGACCAAACTGTAGAATTAGGATAAAGTCACAGGTTTATAAAACTGAATGTGTGGATGAAGGGAGTAAATCCGTAGACAAATTTCCACTTGAGGCTGGCTGCAGAAGTGAATCAGTCTCCATAGGTCCCCATGTTAAAAACTTCACAGCAGAAATAAACATGTTTACAGCCTGGTACCAAAACAGTTTTGGTCTCTGTAGCTAATTCCCCCGTCTTTCCCAAACTGCAGATTCTTACTTGTGTTAATATGTTTCAGTAGGCTTAATTCTGTCCTTTTGTTAGAACAACGCTGATTCATCATCATCGGTTTTGCATTATGCTATGAAGCCAATAAAAAGGGCTGACAAAGAAGAGAAAAGTTGGTATTAATTCAAGCACCAGGCCTGGATATGAAGCGATGATTGATTTTGTGCTTTTGTGCTCAGGCCCAGTTTCCGACGCACCAATTGGTTTGGACCAGTTGGCAGAGAGTGCAAGCTGGTGATGGAGAAGGTGGGAGTGATCGACCTGACGCCTTTTGGCAAGTTTATAGTGAAGGGGAAGGACTCGCATAAGCTGCTGGACCGCCTGTTTGCCAACACCATGCCCAAGGTAGGATACACATACACTACCTTTTTAAAAAAGCACCTTCTTACAAAACAATTACTCAACACAAAACAGCCAGTCATTGGTGGTGATGCAGTTTGTGGCTGGTTTTAAACACTGTAAACCTCCCTGAGTCTTCTAGACCAACCAAAGACACCCCACAGTGGTTGAGTTGGCTCTTTTGATCTGTGTGTTTTCAGGTGGGCCTGACTAATATCAGCCACATGTTGACACCCAATGGGAGAGTCTTTGCCGAGGTCACCATCACCCAGCTGGCACCAGGAGAGTTCCTGCTCATCACAGGCTCGGGATCAGAAGGTCATGACCTCAGGTGAAATGCATCAAACTGGTTGACCTCTCTTAGGTTAAAACAACATCATATAGACATCGGTGTATTTGTGATTTTGTAGCCAGCAGCCAGCTAATATTACTGACTAGTCCAACAGCAGTCAGTCCAGCTCGGCGTCTGTCTTTCAGCCTTTTATTTCACCAAAAGTCAGTCCCAGATTTACTCTTTGCCTGCAACCTCGTCCACTCTCTCTTTTTCTCTTCTTAGTTTCCTCCATCAACATCCTCTTCAGTCTTTTCACCTCTGTGATTATCTTCATAGAGGCTGTGGAGCCTGGTTACATTATCCACTTGCCCGGCTCCTGTTCTGGCACGACACTGGCTCAATATCCCCCTGTGCCCTGGGCCTGAGACCCGAAAAAAGAAACAGACAATGTCAATCAATACATCTTATGCTCACAACTTGTTTCTACTGTGCCTCAAGGGCCAAAAAAAGTGTGGTGCAGATGAGTTGTGACATTGACTCTGCAGAAACTGGAAGGGTTTGCCTCGAGCACTGTATGAGGACTCAGGCTTTTACCTTTACCTTTACCAGATCTTTCCTAACACAGTCGACCTTTTTGCAAAACAAAATACACATGAAAACAGTGATTATAAAATGTAATGTAATTCAAAAGGCTATAAATTGTGGTCATTGTAGTTTGAGTGCTTAGAAACATCGTGTCATACTTTCAAACAAACGTCAGTTTCAGCATCGTAGCAGATTTAGCACAATTAACCAGGGCCACATGCACACAAGTACACAAACATGTCAATTGCACAGAGTGCACAACAGAGAAGCAGAAGCAGAAACACTCCTCTGTTCCCAGTCTCTCACACACACACCCAGCCTCAAGCTGCGCTGAATAAAACTCTCTCACAGTTTGTCTCCTACGGCAGAAACCTAAAACCTTTCGGCAGCTGTTAACACAACGCCCCTCCATTTGCTCCAATCGGGAATGACCATACGTTCAAGCATTCATCTCATTCCCTCACTATCTCCAACACTTCCACCGCAGCCCGGGTGGAAGTGCCGATGCAGCGCCCTCTAGCGGTGATGGGATGAGCCTGCGTTGAAAGGGTTCAAAGGGGTCACATCAGGATATGAAACCCAGAACACGTGGCTGAGAGTTCAATTCACTTTTATTTATGTAGCTCCGAATAGGAGTTATCACATGACACTTTCCATATACAGCAGGTCTAGACCGTTATAGCATTTATAGACTCAACAATGCCCACCATGAACAAACACTTGGGAAAGGTGGCAAGAAAAAACAATGCATTTCTAGCATCCAGCATTGTTTACTTGATATTAGATGCTGTAATAATCCGATATTTGAATCTCCTTTTTGCCTGCTGATCGTCTTCTCTGTGGATTTATCCTCAGGTGGATCGAGGCAGAAGCTGCAGACGGCGGCTATGACGTCGACATCAGCAACGTAACAGACGGCATAGGCGTGCTGGGTATCGCAGGACCAAACTCCCGCAAGGTTCTCCAGAAGTTGACCGATGAGGATTTGAGCGACGGCGGATTCAAATTTCTCCACTGCAAGTCCATCAAGTTGGCCGGCATTAACGTGCGAGCCATCAGGATCTCCTACACAGGTACTGCGCAAAAGTCAACGCAAAGGAATCACAATCGATAGACGAGAGTAACACAGAGGCGGTCGGACAAAACGAGACGCGCCAACCGGCTTTTTTATAATATTTTGAACAATCCATTGAGCAAAATAACTGGCAGTTTATGGAAATAACTGTTCGTTGCAGCCCTGTCTTTTTGTATAAGTGATTTATTTTCTTCTTTTCCTGGCAGGAATGTGCTTCCATACATTTAGCATACTCCGATTATTATTTTTTCTTGAGGAACAGGTGCATAAAATGAACTATATCAAACTATTTATGCGTGTGTGTTTAGGTGAGCTTGGTTGGGAGTTGTACATCGATCAGAAGGACATGGCAGCTGTGTACCAGGCCATGATGGAGGCAGGAAAAGACGAAGGCATCGACAATTTCGGCACCTACGCCATGTCCTCCCTCAGACTGGAAAAGGGATTTAGAGGCTGGGGAGCGGAGGTACGCACACAGACACACACGAAGGATTTAAATCGTATTAATGTCGCGTCCTGGGCTGGTGGGTGTCAGGGAGGGATGTAGCTTCAGCTGGGGTTCAGCTCGCATGCCTCAGGGTTTTAGGTTCCTGTCAGGAGAGCGGCGCCATCTACTGGCCTGTTTGAATATAGCACCAACATTACAATGAGAATGGTGACTATTTAAGACATCATTTAATATCTTTAGCCTATTCATTAATAATACACATATGATAATATAATATAATTTGGCCACGATAATCGTGAAGTGTAAATCAGATTTTATGTGGCTATTTTTTCCCAGTTTGATCCTGAACAGAGGGAGATATAAACTTTAATATTTAACACAGAAAAACTACAGTAAGTTTAAAAACTAGAAGTTCAGTTAAGCCTCCAAGAAGTGAGCGCACCTGCCTAAGAAATAATCTGTCTCAGTTCGAGTTCGGCTGTTGTGAACTTACCAGAAATGGTGATCGCAGCATACTACCTCTTCTTCTTCTGTGACTGATTTGGCTCTTTGCAGATGAACTGTGACACCAATCCTCTGGAGGCTGGATTGGATTATTTCATCAAACTGAACAAGGTAATCCTTATTTTAACTGTTTCTATGCAGGTTTCCGTGACCTGTTAACTTGAATAAACACTTTGTTTCTGCGTTCGTCCAGCCTGCTGACTTTATCGGCAAAGCAGCTCTGCAGGAGATCAAAGCCAAGGGCCTGAAGAGGAAGCTTTCCTACCTCACCGTGGATACAGATGACATCGACCCTGAAGGCAATGAAACCGTATGGCACGACGGCAAGGTTAGCATCAGCGATTAAAGCCTCACTTTGTATTTGTTTGTGGTTGCAGTCTCACTCAGCCCCTTGTGTTTCTCATCAGGTGGTCGGCAACACGACATCCGGAGCCTACAGCTACAGCTCCCAGCAGAGCCTGGCATTCGCCTACCTGCCTACAGAGCTGTGCTCCGTGGGCCAGGAGGTGGAAGTCGAACTGCTGGGGAAGAAATACTCGGCCACGGTCATCCAGGAACCTTTAGTTCTCACCGAGCCCACGCGGACCCGGCTGCAGAAGAAGGCGAAGGGCAAAGCGTAAGACTGCTTCAAGCTAACGCGCTGACCGTCTGCCTGAAGTTAAGAGGCCAGTTTAGGGATAAAAGCGTCTCATCAGTTCACAACTTCCTCCAGGAGGAAGCGGAAACAGATTGTCTTACAGTGTTTGAAGAGTAATTAACATTTTGTAATTTCATGAATGGATTTTAATGTTTACAGTTTTTTTTTTGTGGTGAAGAATGATTCAACAGAACTGTGAAGGAGAACTTTAGTGAGAAACATATTAAAGGTTATAAACGCCAAAGGAAACAGAATGCTCACCAACTTGTACAAAGATTGTTTTATAAATCTGTTCTTTATTTTTTTTAAACGTGTAATTAAATTGGTGTACATTGATACCCTGATAATTAAACTAATACACTCACTGTCTTGTATTAAGTCTTTCCTCTTTCCCCTTTCTGACTCCTTAACGGCCTGACGCTATTTTTATTTAAAATGACATTTTATTTCAGATATTTCAGATTTTTTTATTCTTATAAAATTAAAAAGATCTGTAAAGTCCAGAAAATGAGGCTTCTGTCAGCTCCACTTCCCTTCACAGACAGCAGAGGGTGCTGCTGCTTCAGCTTGCTGGAGAAGCTGTTTGACCTTTTTGACCCTCCGTGTCCGCCACTGAAATCCAACATTAATTATTGATGCATGAGTAATAATCTAATGATATCATCCGGTGCTTGTGCTCGGGTGAGATGTAGCATCTCTCCTAAACCTAAACCTTCACAGTTCAAAAGAAATAACAACAGATATAACTGGATAAATCGGTCAGGCTTTATTTTTATTACACTCTTCATACAAATAAAAATGTTTCACACAATAACACCTCAAAACTGAGGAGGCACCATCTTATCATCTTGCAGTGAGGAAACACCAGAGGTAAAATAAAACAAATAAACTCATTAAAATGTGTAATAATAAGTAATAACAAAAGAAAACCCATTAAAACGTATAGATGTATTTAGAATAAAAGATAAAACAAGATAAAACATAATGGATTATATACACAGCCAAAATAAAGGCTGGGATATGTAAATACACAACTAACCAAATTAATAAATAAATCAAAGTGACAATAGTGTAACACATTAAAATATATATAAATATATAAATATAGTAAAAGCCAGATTATACAGATAAAACACAGAAACTGTAAAACTATATTTATTATTCCATATAAATAATCTGTTGGATAACATCGACTGTTTCTGGATTTATTTCTAAGACTCATTTTGTCCCTGTTGGCTTTCCGTACAGCCTCCGGCCGTCGGCACGTTCTCTGCGTGCTTGCGTCATGGAGTTGCCCACGTGCAGATGTTTATGCTCCTCGTGCACGTCTGTGAGAGACACGGACACCGACACAGAGACGAAGAACACACGTGTAGTTTAAACCGCATGAAATTATTTAAATAGGAAACGAATTCATGAGGATTTATTTCTGCTTAGTGGGAAAATAAATAAAATAATAATAATAATAAAAATAATAAATAATAATGATGCCTTCACGTCCCGTGGGGAAAAAGTGACCGCGGTTCTTGGCAATAATAAAAGTTATGTTACAAAATGACATTGTTTATTCAGTGTACTTTTTAACATATTCCAACAATAGCTGTAACTTTGTAAGGCTGCTCAGATTATTATCATTTGTGTCTGTCTTGTGTCTCCTCGCGGTTGTTTTTGTGACTGTGTGGGCTGTTGTGCAACACTCCAGTGTCATGTTGTGTCTGTTTCTGTTTGTGGTCAATTTGCATCATTTGATGTCACTTCGCAGTCCTTTAAATGTCTTTTGTAGTCCCTTTTTGTTTGTTTTGCATCGTTTTAAGTCACTTTGTGTTCATTTTGCATCAATATGTGCTGGTTTTGCGTGTCTTTGTGGTCATATTTAGTATCTTTGTGGTCGTTTTGTGATCATTTGTGGTGATTTTCCATCATTTCCATTCCTTTATGATCATTTCCCATCTCTTAGTAGTGGTTTTAAGGTGCCACTTCTGTGTTAACCACACTTAACATTTTTATTTCAACATCATGGACATCATAACCTGTTAAAATGCTCCGGGTCGCCCTTTATTCCCATCGCGGAGCCTGAACGCAGCACGGTGCTGGGCTGCGGAGGAGGGTGCTGCGTTTAAATCCCTCCCCGGATTTGACAACACGCACGCACCTTGACTGCTTGTAAACAGAAGCTCACACGTGACACCGAGAGAGAGAGCCGAGAGTCGGGCGACCGACCGAGCGACCGAGCTAACGACCGACCGCATTGTCTGTGGCGGAGGAAGAAAAAAAAATATACGGACAAAGAAGGTGTCATGACAACCGACGTTACGGAGCCACCGCCGCCGACTTTTCCCCCCCGTGTCCGAGCGCGTCTGACGGCTCGAACTTCTTAATGTCGGACCGTTTGGAGGGATAACGACGTTAGCTCGCACGGGTAAACAAAGCGGGACAGCCTTTGTTTCACCTCCTTATTTTAGCTCGGTTCGTTCGCGTCCAGTGGCGCCAAATCTCACTTTTTTTCCGTTAGCCGTCGTTAGCTCGCGGCAGCCGTTGGCCTCGACGGTTAGGGGTTTTTTTTTTTTTTTTTTTTTGCTAACCGTTAAAAAATTTGAATTTATTTTTAACTGTCTGGATGAAATGTCATTCACCATGGAGGATAACTTGGAGTCCGGATGGGTCTCCGTCCGACCTAAAGTCTTCGACGAGAAAGAGAGGCATAAATTCGTCTTTATCGTGGCCTGGAACGACGTCGAGGGAAAGTTCGCCATAACCTGCCACAACAGAACCGTGCAGCGGCGGTCCGCCTTTCTAGACCCCGCCGCTGCCGCTGCCGCTGCCGCTACCGCCGCCGCCGCCGCCGCGGAAAACCCCGCAAAGGCGAAGAAAGATGAAGGTAAAGTTAGACCGCACTCTGTCCCCAAAGGAAAACCCGCAACTAAGGCGTTAAAAGTCGGCGGTTCCAAGACAACCGACGGTATCAGCCACGCGTTAGCCTCCTGGGATGTTGTGACACCGAAGCTGCTGGACATCGAGATCCTGGACCCCGCCGTGGAGGTCCCGCTCTCCCCGGATGAGGCAGATTCCCCCGGGGACGGTGAGAGCAACCTCCGTGAGGACTTCAGCTGGGCCGGGCTGTTCTCCTTCCAGGACCTGAGGGCGGCTCATCTCCAGCTGTGCGCCGTCAACTCCGACCTGGAGCCGTGTTTACCGTCGTTCCCGGAGGAGCAGTCCGGCGTGTGGACGGTGCTTTTCGGAGCTCCGGGGGTGTCCCAGCGGGAGACGGACGCCCTGTGCTATCAGCTGCAGGTGTACCTGGGTCATGCCCTGGACACCTGCGGATGGAAGATCCTCTCACAGGTGCTGTTCTCCGAGGGGGACGACACGGAGGAGTACTACGAGAGCCTGAGTGAGCTGAGGCAGAAGGGGTATGAAGACTCTCTGGAGAGGGCCAAAAGGCGCATGCAAGAGGTGATTTTTCACTTTTATGTTGCTTTGTTGACTTGATTTTGTGAGTTTAAACTCTGACATGGAGGTTTTTATTTAGGGACGACCGCAGACTGGTGAGATCCCAAAAGAGGATGTCGTTTTTTTGGGAGCATAATTGCTCCTCATGGTCTGTTTATTCTCCTCCTCCTCCTCTTCCTTTGTCCGTCCCTCTGTGATCTACCATCTGTTGCTGCATGCTCACAGGCCTGTAACATGATCCTGGTCTGGCCAGACATCACACTCCAGTTGGCTGAACAGTTTGAAGGGAGTTAACATAGAAAACAGAGGAGAACAATCAAGAGGTGGAGTTACAGAAATGATGTGTCACCACCAGCACCAGCTGTTGAGATGGCCTCGATGTTAGTCCGGACGTTTGGCTCTCCTCTGTTGGGTGCAAATCCAACCAGATCACTGCAGGTACACTGCTGTGAAGCCTAAATGAAATCATGGTGACGATCGCGGTGTTTGTTTAAGCCTCGGGCAAAATCTTTCATCTCCTTCTTGTTTTTTGTTCACTTGATTGACACACAATGAACAAACAGCTGCGTTAAGGGCTTGGCCCGACCAGGAAGGAAGTATCTCTGAAAGACATTTTGTTACACCTGGTTTCGTTTAAAAAGACACAGATCATCACGTAGATGTGGCCTGATCTAGTGCTGATCGATTCAAGGACCAGTCTGTCAGATTTAAGGGCTTTAGTCACAGAATTTAGTGCTCATAAATATGTTTTTATTAGTGTAAACCACTGACAGAATAGATGGCATGAGTGTGACGTCACCTGTAGACAAACGAATGAAGCCTCGGTGCTCAAACAAACCACCTGTGTCCATAAATCTGCATAACTTTAAGCCTTAATATAATGTGAACAGGTGAGTTGTATATACATTCACCCTCAGTACAGTTGTCATGAACGGGGAAATTAGCTACAGAGACCAAAACTGTGTTTTGTACCAGGCTGTAAACATGTTTATTTCTGCTGTCTAACATGGGGACTTATGGAGACTGACTCACTTCTGGAGCCTCAAGTGGACGCTTGAGGAACTGCAGTTTGTTGGTGCTTCCACATTGTAGCCATGGAAGTTGGCGCCTCAGTTCAAGCTCCATACAGTAATTTATGATGACTTGAACCAGCCACCCTCACTGAGCTGCTTCATGGTAGGATATGAAAGAGAAGAGAGAATGTGCATCTTCACATTTCTCCTGCAAATGTTCAGAAACAGAGAAAAGCAGGAATGTGCTCGAGCTTCACGTTTCTTTCTTTTGCCTTCGAAAGCATCCACGATGATCTGTTGGTCAAACCGAGAGTCGTAAGTTACTCTGACAAACAAAAGTCCACCTCATCCTCACATTTGAGAAGTACTTACTAATAATTAGCTGATGCTCTGAACGACAGAGACGTGCGCTTGTTTGTGAAACATTTCGCTCGGACACGTTTTGCATTCACAGAACACAAAATCAGAAACACATCGTAATATAATGCGATCCAGAGAAACACCAAACATTACAGCACTGCAGCCTCCAAAAATCAACATCAACAGACAACAGTTTTATTTGTCACAGTTTTATTAGATGTGTGCACGTGTTTCCCGAACATCATGTCACATGATGATAAACCTGGACTGCAGGTCACGTAATAAGTCGAGCACTGACCTGGTCCCAGCTCGTAGTCTAGATTTAATGGCACGCTAAGGCAAGAGGAAACTAGGACACGTCTTGTAAGAAAACAACCAGCCCTTTAATAGACAATAAAAGCTCTAATATGTTGTACACCTTATGCAGCTCTTTCATAATTACTATGAAGACGATTACAGCCGGGGATTAAGATATTATGTGATCAGAAGAAAGTATAAGCAGAGTTTAAGATGCTCGCAGGCTCTGTGCCCATTAGCAGTAAGGCCACCTGTACTCATCCCTTCTGCCGGTGATGGGATGGTGTGTTTTTGGACCGCCGGCCTGGTTGTTTGGTGTGTACGGAGCAGCTGGAGAATCTGTTTGTGTTGATAACTCGGTCAAATATGCAAAAATATTGACTGGTGGGAAAACAGATGTAGGACACGCGTTCGTCAATCATTTACCGGAGACTTAGTTTTTCCTTGTCCGTGGCCTGCAGTCAGCATAAATTTGCCTGTTTTGAGTAAAGCTGTCATGTTGTAGGCAAATGGTTACGTTTTATGACTTTGCAGCGCTCTGTGTGGGTGATAACAATGTAAAGAGCGTGAAAGTGATGAAACATTAACTAGATTTATAATGAGGTGGGTGAAGTTAAACAACCCGAAGAAAGGAGTGAGAGTACAATGCAGACATGGCACGATAAGGCTGCAGTAATTATTTATTGATTAATGTGCTGATTATTTATCATTATATCTACCAGATGTTCACAGACCTTTAAGATGACATATTTAAATGTCTTGTCAGGTGAAAGTTTGGACAGTGACTTCAGTGTCTAGCCGTGTGGGTTTAGTCCTCAGTCAGCAGTGTGAGTAAACAAAGTTTTCATGAAGCTGCCAAGTGAGTTGCAGATGATCGCAAACGTGCCATTAATGTGTAAAATGAGTAAAATTCTGTGCATCTCTTCGCTGGACGCCTACTTACACCCCCTGCTTTATGTGATCTACATAATGCGGTCCACAGTTGTGTTGTCATGTGTTGTGAGTGTACGCATTAGCCACAGATACCACTGTGGGATTAGTCTGCATTACTTTAGCTTTAGTTTGTTAGCGCTGCTTCGTTCTTATTGGGGTATGCTGGTGGTTTTTGTATTCATCTTGTTACCTGCTAACACATTTATTTGTAATTACTACAGTTAATGTGTACACATGCACAGGTTGCCAACCAGCTGTGTTCTTTGAGCTGTTTTATTGTGTGTAAGGTGTGTGATACATACAGGTACCATTAATCCACTCGCACTGGTGGACCAGGGAGGGTTAACCCACGTTCAGTCATCCTCATGCTGGTAACCTTTGTTCAGAAAAGAAACAAGTGTGCTCTTGAATGCACCTATGGTAAATAAAACACCTTTAAATGTCCTTTCAGCAGAGAAAACATGACACATTACTATAGAAGGTGTCTTTCCTTTGGAGAAAACACGACATGTTACCATATAAGGTGTCTTTCCTGTGGAGAAAACACTACACTTTACCATATAAGGTATCCTTTCAGTGGAGAAAACAGAATGCAGTGCCGTATAGGGTGACTTTTCACTGGATAAAACAGTGCTGTGCGATTTAAGGTGTCTTCGCGGTGGAGAAAACATAATGCAGTGTCGTGTAGGGTGTCTTTGCTATGGAAAAAAATGTGATGAAATTCCCTCTTGGTCGTCCTTTTTATCTTTTAAAAATGACGATCTGAGTCCGTCATTGTCCTCTTGTGCATCCCTACATGAAATATCTGTACAGAACGAATCCACGCCGCTGTACATCTGAGTTCGGTTCATTGGTGGTGGCGGCTCTGCAAAGAACATCATCATTTAGTGCTATTTGTGAGGAAAGATAACTGGTACTCCCTTTGAGACTCATTTTGAGTTTGACGGGCTCCTAAAACTCGGCTCAGAGTTTCTTCAAAAGAGCCGTTAAACAAAGCGCCTGCTCAGATCACAGTCAGGCGTGTTCCTCCTGTGAGATAGTCGAATTAAAAGGCAGAGAGAGGGAGTCCTTCAGCGAGACGGAGCAGATTTAGTACCGACAAACTTGAAGAGTTATCCTGATGACAGGGCTGGAGCTGTGTGCTGTAGCTCATATCACCCTGAACGTCTTTTAATTATGTACTCGCTGCACTTTGGATTGCTTTGTGTACACTTAACAGCTAAATTTAGTATATGAACGTTCTTTTAAATAAGCTGGAATAGAGATGTTTGTTTATGTTCCGCTGCTCTGTAGTTCGGCCATTTGTCTTTACGGTTTGGTCAGTATTTATGTTTTGGGGTAAAAGCAGAAATTCAAGATCTGATTTGAGACCACATTTGCTTAAGTTAGGGTTAGCGTTAATGCTAATAAAAAAAGCCAATTCCTTGAAGTCACCAGACAGCACTGAGTTGCAATAACAAGGGTTCAAACAAACGATTCATAAATTATGTGAAGATGACCTGGATTGCCATCTTTAGATGGCCAAAAGAGCTAAAAAAGGCTGATTGAGCTTCCAGCGATGTGTAAACATTCAAAAACTTGCTTGGAAATCCTCAATCTGATGACCGAGTCTTGTAAAACGCTAACATGACTTGAGTTGCTGTCATTGGTTCAAATATAATTGGTGCAAACCAAAGAAAAACAATCCAGAAGCTGTGATTGCGTCTGGGTTGCGTCTCTGGTTGAAAGATGTCTTGAATGATACAAAATGGCTGCAATTAATCAACTACACGTTTGGCCTGTTCTTAAGACGAGTAATCTTCCTGCTTTTAAAGTGCAGCCTCGCCAAGCCGCTCACAAGCCAAGCACCCTCAGGCAACCTCTGGCATCTTACATTTCACCGTCAACAGATAGATTTGAATATGCAAATCCATTTCCAGCAGGAGAACGAGCATGTCGCACTGCAAAGAAACAGCTCTGCCTTCAAATGAAGTAACAAACGTCAGTCCGGTGTCGGTGCTTCATCGCTGCAATCTAAAGTTTTTTTAAAAAAAGTTGAAATAGCACATGAACACTGTCGCTCAGGCAGGAGTCGGCTCATTTATAGCCCAGGGGTTTTCCTGGCTAGCACGGTGCAGGGAATCGGTGTACATGGTTGGCCAGTGGTTACCAGGGAGACACAGACCCAAGGTAAACAGTAGGAGCAGTGTTTGAGCTGAATCGTGCACTGTCTGCCCGAGTCCCCAACGTGGAGGACTTTGGAAAAGCAGCCTGGAGTTAATATAAGAGTCTCTATTCATATCTATAGCTCCTCGCAGAGAGAGGAGCACTTTATTCAGCGCTCTGGATGGAGATTGGGTGGTGGTACATTTCAATATTATCTGAGGCAGAAGGAGAAGGAGAAGTATTGTGCTGCATGAATTGGAGCTACTGGTTTCTGAGAGCCGGGACATGAATCGTATTAGTGTGTGTGTACAATAGCTGTTTTGATAGCGTTTATCTGGCCAACAATGGACAGTCTGTGGATAGCAGGACATATGGTATGAATCAGCAACAGTCGGGGGGCCGATTTATTCTCATTGTACTACACTCAAACAATATATTTTATAGCTGACCACACACACTCGTGCGCCTGCACTCTCACACTCTTTGCTCTTGATTTCATAGGTTAGGTTGAGCTCTGAAAGAGCTTTTGTAGTCATGACTCACTGCACTCAAGGTTTCCATTGAATTTAGCAGAGCTAGCATCACATCCAGAGTCGATTAAACAGTCTGTTCTGTTGTGCACAGTTGTGTTTCATTTTGTCATCATCTGTTGGAAATGTTCAGATGATATTTATGGTTATACTCCTCCATTGTTGTATAAAAAACACATCAGTGAACCTCAAAGTTTAAGAGGTCCACAGTCAGCGTGATTTATCGAGTCGATCAAACTGTCCTGCTGCTGTTTGTCCTCCACAGAGCAGAGCCTCTCCGACCTGGTGGCTCACCAAATGTTTGTGTGAGTAAAATAAAAATAACATATTGTGGCAAGCAGCACAGAGAGACAGGAAGTAGATCTCAGCGATGTCAGCCCTATAATGACCTTCAACACAGGGGACAAGACCTCAGAAACCACTGTATGCTATTACAGGCTGTATACTCTGTTGTTATGTTTGTCAGTCTGTGGGCAAAGCGACGGCCCTCCTGCATGAGTTTGGGAGCTTTCATAAAGGTCGTGAACACCAGCCTCTTTAGTTTGGGGGGGTGGTCGCGACTCTCGAGGCTAAATTCCACCGGGCATGGACGCCAGAGCTGAACGTTTCAAACCCCAACCAGAAACCGCATGATCCGTTCTGATCTTTGACAATCGGTTAATCGTGTTTAAAAAGTACACAATCAATTTTCTCTGCATGTTTCTTCAGGTGCTGGACAAACACAGAGCCATGGACAGCATGGTGGAGCTGCTGCAGGTGTACCCCGAGGAGGACGACGCATACGGAGAGCTGCTGGAGGCCACGACTCAGCTCTACCACTACCTGCTTCAGCCTTTCAGGGACATGAGGGAACTGGCAATGCTGCGCAGACAGCAGATTAAGGTAATACACACACACACACACACACACACACACACACACACACACACACACACGGATACGGATACCATCTGTTTCAGGGCTTGATTTAAGTAGGTTTAGACCTCTCTCCACAGCTAGCTAACTGGTCTGTCCTGAAACACACTCTGACTTGTGTCAGACTCTGCTGCACCAGTCGCAACGCTATTTTTGTGGTTTGGCAGCTTTTAAAGTCGTAGTTAGTCCTGGGAAACGAGCCCTGAACCGCTCTCCATTGAGTCTAGCCTCCTAAGCTCGCTGTAATGACATTAGCATTAGTTGCTGAGGCTACGTGTGATGATGATGATGATGATGATGATAGTATAGTAGCCGGTCTGTGCTACCCTGTAGCTTTGTATCCGGGGGCTGTGGAGGGCAGAGGATCAGCCCGAGAGGCCCAGAGCGGCTTAACAAGCAGCATAAGTATTATTACAGCAGCCACTAAACCACTCAGTAATTCTGCAGCTTCAGCACACTCCTCTGTTTTCCACACTCTTTGCTCACTCCATCTTTGTTGTTTTTCTTCATTAGAGGCTTGAAAAGGGAAGTAAATCCTCAAGACTAATCTCTGCTGTCTAATTCAGCCTTCATAGATTCAGCCTTAACACATGCCTGGTCTTTACACTCCGAGGACGCCGTAACAGCTCAGCAGGAAGTTGAGTTTGAGAACGACTACAAATATGAAGCAATAAAGCGACATAACTCGACGGCGTGATGAAGATCCTTCAGCTGCTGTCTCTGCTGACGCACAGTCGCTTTGTGTTTCTGAAGGTCCGCTCTTCACCGACAAAATGTCACATTATGATTTTATAAAGTCACAAGCCGAGAAAAGATTTGCACACTATGACAGACGGTTTTAATGAGACACTCAACAGTTTGTAGTGTTTAGTTTTTAAAATCGAGCCAACCAGCTCTGTAAACGGGAAGTATGAGGTCGCCACGTGTCTTCTGTGACACGTCGGCAGCTCGAAGTACGTCACTTCTCCACCTCTCCACGTCTCGAGTGACCACCTGTAATCTGACCTCTATGTAAATAAATACGTGCATCATTTCCGGTTTCTGTGGAACGAATCCGTCAGTTTGTGCCGATTTGTAACGTGTTTCGGGAGTCCAACTCGGAGTGGTTTCTTCTTGTTGTTTTAGGGGTTAGCTAACCCTAACCCATTGATTGATCATTGATTACCTGGACTCTGGTTTCACTGTCTCTTGTACAGATGGGTGACGTTCTCTCCGCTCTTCATCGCTGCCTTTCTCCGCAGTAACTCTCAACATATAACGTTAGCCTTATGTTTGCTACTCTCCAGCTTTATTGTGCACATTTGTGTTGCGATACATCTTAGAATCGACCTTTAGTGTTAATGCCAGTGAGTTAGTTTAAGGGAATATACAGACGTTTATTAACATTAGAGGTGGTGGTTTGCTGGGAAAGCCTCACTGTGTTTAGACTTGGCTGATTTCTTTTATATGATTAAATTCTGGTAAGCGGTCGGGTTTATCTCACCCTCTTGATGTTTGTGAATCATCGTTTTGCGTCATCACTGACAGGCGCAGCATTGCGTGACTGCAGTCCTTTTAAACACGCTTTGTACGTGCATAGTATTGTACCAAACAAAGACACTTCTACAGACACGTTTTATACTCAGAAGCTGTACGGTCAAATAAAACGATAAAACAGCCTTTGTGCTCGAGCTGAGCGGCGCGTACAGGTGTGTCTGACTCTGAGGGGTCGGAAAAAAACATCAAAGCATGCTGATGGTGGAGAGAAGAGAGGCAGAAATAACAAGCTAAGAGAAATATCATGAGCAGAACTCGCAGTGTGTGTCTTATTAGACCGGACGGAGCGGGCCGCTTTGATATTCACCCTCTGTGCTGCTGTCAGTACTTTCCTTTCTCGAAACTACATTCCTCACCCAGCATTGTCTCACTAACCAACACAAGTGACTGCGTGGGTGTGTTTATGAGTGTGTATTATGATGGTATTTGTGTTCTCTGGGCGGGTGCTGATCTAAATTAAGAAATTTTACTGGGAGCGTTTGTAGCATTCGTCTTAAAGGATCAGTCTGCTGCTATTTTTACCATCAGTGAATCCCATAAAAACGACAACAAAGGTTCATATAAAGTATTCATTCATTACCACGGACATATACTGCAGTCGAGCGGTCACATATACTGAGTCAGTAGTTATGTGTGAAATCTAAATCCAAATCTCAGCTGTCACACAGTGGAGTCATTATGAAGTGCGATGGCAGTGGGCAGGAGTGACGTCCTGAATGAATCTGCTCTGCTGCTCCATCAGGAGCTCACGTAGTGGATGTGAACCGCTGTCCGTGATGTTGAGCAGTTTGTGGAGCATCCTTCATTCTACAAAACACGTATCGGAAATCTGTGATCAAATCTTTCGAGGATTTTTCATCAGTTCATAGACTAAAAGTCAGGACGTGCTGCGCTTAAATGTAGCGTTAAAAGAACGTCACATACATGAAGAAACGAGTCGCTTCCACCTGGAGACTTCCAGAGTTGTTTCTGACATGCTTTATGACTCTCTCTCTGAGAATCTGACCTCTGCGTGATGCCAAAGTTTCCAGCTCCACCACCTGCTCCCCCCGGGGCAATCCAACGGCTGAAAACAAAGCTGCATGCAAATGAACCCTCGATGCAGGCAGAGGCGGTTTGGCTTCTCTCGAACTGATGAGTCAGGGAATCGCGGGGATGGCTCCCTTTGTGAAGACGGAGAAACAGGAGGGAGTCTGGGAATTAGAGCTCGGGGGACTGTCGTTTACATACAGTTTGCATCTGAAGATGAGCCTGACTATCACAGACTTCACCAGCAAGTGTGAATACACACTGCACAGAGCTTCAGCCTCAAAAACAGACTCAGTTTTAATGTTTTAACAAACCGAACTTCAGATTAAATCTTGTTGACAGTCGAAGGAATGTCGCAGAGGAAAACCTCAAGATGATTTGTGGTGTCAGGACTGTTTTAACGTCGATATGACGAGCTTTTCTATTCGGAGGCTACAACCAACGATTGATAATTGACAATAGAGTCTGCTCACGTTCAGGTCCAACTCAACGTTTCATGCTCCATTGTAGAAATGTTTAGTTACTCTTTAATAGGAAGTTGAAGATGAAAACTACAGACAGATTTACACATAGATATGTAGGTGGTGACCATGACTATGCACGTATGCAGATCAGTGTGATTTTGGTGTTTGTGGACAGATGATCACATGACGTGTTATATAACTCATGACAAAAACCAGTATGTATTCTTGTTTTTCACAAAACCAGAGTGGTTTTCTACTCCAGCTCACTGTTTTGCACGAGTAACAAAAGATGTTAGACGTTCGAGGGCGGCTGTGGCTCAGGAGGAAGAGCGAGTCAGGCACTAATCAGATGATCGGTGGTTCAGTCGTCAGGTCTGCGTGCTGAAGTGTCCTTGAACGAGATACTGACCCTGAAACTGGCAGCATTTAAAGAACAACGAAGAACTAATGTGGCTGCTGTGTTTGTTTGGTGCAGAGCTCGAGCAGACGACTGGGCAGGACTCCAGCTATGACGGAGCGAGTGACCCAACTACATCACTCATAACAAAAAGTGGAACAGAGGCCGAACATTTCCTGTAACAGTGACGCTCTTTTCCCATCATGACAAAACAATAAATTATCTAATTTGAGACCAAGTCATTTGGTTTTCTACAGCTGACATCTGAGTCATCAGACCGACAGGCCGTCATCTGAAGATATTCTTTATCAGTTTATTTTGGCGGCTGACTAATCGATTGAAGACTCAGATATTCTGCTTTGTCTCTCCGATTTTTTGTGCTCGACACAGCTGACACCGAAGCTGAGCCGGTGAATGAACGAGCAGATGGAGACGTTGAATGAATGAGTGAATCGCCAACAAAGGGGGTGTCGAGTATTTCGGTGAATGCCGCATTGTCGCACGTGTCGGTGTCCGGTTTCCCCGAAGGTCAGAGGGCAGCCATGAATTAAAAATGCAGCCTCCCTCTCTTTTAACGTGTCCGAGATACTCCTGTACCACGGCCAGCTCCGGTTACCGTGTCACATCGATGCGCTGTCACGTGGCAACGGTTGTCACGGCCGCCGCCTGAACACCTGCTGTGTTTACCTCCAACTGTCAAACAAATTTAAAAATATGGCACATTATCATATGCAAATGAAGGCACACCAAGACTCACACAAACTGTCTGAACATTTTGTTACATCCTTCCAGAAGTTTTGGATCTTCAGACATTCCCACAGACGGTGAAGCAGACTTACTTAAACCTTCTATTTATTGTCTGTTTATTTCTATATGTATGCAAACACACAGAAACTCGTTCTGTGGTGCATCTTTAAAATTTCCGTCTTGAGAAATGTGGACAGCAGCAACAAGAAAGTGTTTAATTAATGTAAATTAACCAAAATATTAAGGCAGAGTGCCGACCAAGAAGTCAATGTCAATGTACATTTAAAGCTGATAAACCAGACTCAGATATTTAAAGGTGAATACTGATACAAACATCTGTAGTCTCATTAGATCCAGATGTTTACCACAGTTCCCCCGTGGTAATCTATCACTAAGTAGTCCCGTAAGACTTGCAGAGGTCTTTATCTCATCCTCAAAGTTTCTGCCTTCTCTCATCTGTCGGTGGCTCTCGGACACAAACACATTTATTCCCACTGAAGATGTAAATCTTTAAAAACTAAACAAATCAACTTTAAGAATACTCAGTCACTGTCCAACAAACTCGTGCATTTCTCTGGGACTACTTTCAGTGGCGGATGAATCCACATTTGGTTCTTTAGTGTGTATTTGTGGCAGCAGGTGTGTGTGTTCATGGTAATGATGGTGAAGCCGTGTGACTCATTGATGTGTTTTTAATAGTTTTTTCGACGACAATGGAGCTCCGTGGCACACAGGAAGACACAGTATGCGTCCGTCGACGCGTTCATTGTTTATTGTTTAGTCCAGTTTCATTTAAAAACGTTGAATCCGTCCAACCTGAGAGAGTCTGCACGGCGCCGCGGTGTGTCACTCACAAGCTTTCTATTTTAACCAAATGAGATAAAGACCGCAGCGCCTCACCGCGAGAAACATCGTCACTTCTATTTCGGGGAGAGTCTCTGACGCGTCTGTGTTTTGTCACCAGCAGCTGTTGACCAGAGGTGTTAAGTGAAATCACAGTTAATCCCCCCACACACACACACACACTCACACACACTCACTACTTCCTGCCTGTTTTTTAAGTCACACAAGAAGAAAAGCAAGCTGGTACATACAGGTGTAAAACTGAAGAACCATGTGACCAAACAAATCAAGATTTAGGTGTGTGGTGGCGTCTCACACACAGTGTGAGTGGTGATGAATGAATGAAGTTCTCACATGGCGGGGGATTAGGACGGGATAAATATCAACATGCAAAGACTTCTTTCTTCTTCTTGCTTCGTCTCGCAGACCGGTCTCCGCTCTAGTGGTCCCAAACGACGTCCACGTGACGGGCCGAGCTCCTCGCTTTGTCTTCTCCCGCTCAGACCGGCTTGATCCGCGTCACGTTCGCTCTCCTCTGTGTTTGTTTGAGTCGCCTTCATGCAAATTCTCTGCCGGCGTCTGTGACGTGACGTCGCCCCCAAAGAACACGACGAAATAAACAATACACCACAATTTGATTGTGATGGATCATCCTTTCAGCACGCGTGTTTCAGTTTGGGTCACAATATTTACAGAAACGATTAACAAAACAAGACCAAAGTTAGAATTTATTGTGGCTGCCTCATTTTTTAAATTTCACACTAACCCGACCAAACTAACGCCAACATGATTTATTTAAACTTTCTTTAATACAGCTGTATAAATTTAACATAAGTATAATGATTTTTCATGTTTTAGTTCTGGTTTTAAACCTTTTGTGGCTTCAGAGTTTGTGTGAGGTCCTCTAAACCTCACACAGACATCACTGGTGACGTCAGCGTTATTTGGGGTTGAAGGTAATCTGGGTGTTTTTGAGTTTGCAGCCCTCTCCTCACACACCTGGATAAACGTCCGTGGTCTGAGTTGCCTTTTGGGTAATGTAGGCACTGCAGGATGAAATGATGATAATTATATTTTGATCGCTGTCGGTCTGGCAGCGTTACAGGAGTGTCGCCTCCTTTTTAAACATTTGTTGAGTTACAGTTTTAGAGGCTTTGATTCAATAAACTGTGGCTTAGCTTTGTTTGGTTTATTTAGTTTTTCTTCAGTTTCTTTTGTCCTGATCTGCTCCGATGTTTCACCTCTTTGCCTTTTCACAGATTTTGCACCTTTTCATGGAAGACGTGTTTTTAATCCACCTCTCTGCATGTGCATCACCGTCAGACTTGTGTTTAATTTAACGAAGAGGTGCAGAGAATCCTTTCTGTAATGCTACTAAACATGGATGTGTTTTGCTTTGTCTGACAATCAACCAACTTGATGCAGATGTTCTGCTTCATCCTGAGAACGACAACAACACAAAGAAGTTAACAGCAGATTGTGTGCGACGCGTCAGCCGGCCCGGGGGTGAATTTCTCCACCATTTGTCATTCTGCGGGTGTTAAAGTCCGGAGCCGGCTCCGAGTTCACACGCTGGTTCTGCAGCAGTTTCAGAGCTCCACACTGTATCCGTTCTGTTAGAGGATACCTCAACAATGAGATCAGCGCCACGAGTGACGCCAGTTAGTGTTTTCTTTCACGTTCGACTCGTGAGTTTTCTGTCAGACTTTTTCTCTCTGCTCTCTGACGTAACCCCCCCCCCCTCAAAAAAACCACTCCCTGTTCTCATGTCTCACGTGCAGACACACACACACACACACACACACACAGTCTGCTGACTAACATAAATCAAGGCCTTTCTGAGGTTTGTTGGTGATTATTACGGTGCTGTTTATTTTTGAGCGCACACACTCTCTCTCTCTCTCTCTCACACACACATCTGTTCCACATTGAGATATTAATATATGAGTGTAATGTGCTGAGGCCCTCACAGGGAGTTCATGTGTGTGTCTGTGTACATTTTGTTCCATGTGGTCTTCTCCTGGAGGAGGAGGAGGAAGAGGAGGAGGAAGAGGAGGAGGGGGGTTCAGTTCTCAGTCAACTCCTCCACGTGGCACTGCTTTCCCCCCCGTTTCTCACTCTTTTTCACATGGCCCGACACGAGCCGCTCAACTGTAAAGACTGAACTCTGCTTGACGTGCGGCGTCGTGCCACGTAACCTAAGCTTCAGCCCCCGGAGGGGGTTCAGATTTGTCTTGTTTTGTTAGCAGAGTTCGCCTTTTATTTACTGTTCCGGCAGCTCAGTAGGACACTGGGTTAGTGTCACTGTAAACATAAACATGCACAGGCATGGTCGCGGCTCGCTGTTAGCACCATCTGCTGGTCTTACCGAGCACTGCGGGACACACGCTCAGCTGTACATGTGTATTTGTTATGATCACATTACTGAAGATCAAAAAGGACAACAACAATGTCCTCTTCGGTCTTTGCGCCTCTGTCCTCGTGTCCACAAAGGCTGCTGAGTGTCCAGCTCCTGTTCTGGCACGACAGTGGCACTCGTCAGGTTATCAGCTTAGAGAGAAAACGCGCTCCTTATCACGCCAGAACTTTCCTCAGTATCAAAGTATTCCAGTGCAAACAGGTTAACAAACGTCTGCTGAATTAAGGTGGACCTCACAGCGAACTCACTGACTCCATGGCAACACGACACTTCATGTTCACATCCTCCTAAATTTAGAGTGACCTGCTTTAACAACTCTCTTTGACCTCCATCAGATCTCCCTGGAGACGGAGCGCCTCGGCCCTCGTCGCGTGGAGAGTCTGCGGAAAGAGGACGAGGAGTGGCAGAAGAAGGCTCACGCCGCCGTCCTCTCCATTCAGGACCTGACCGTCAAGTTCTTTGAAACCACGACCCGAGCGCAGAAAGGTAAACACCTAAAGGAGGCACTTCCTCTCTCCGCGTGGGGATTTGTTTTCCGCTGTGACCTTTGAACCTTTGTGCTGCGTGTTTACTAACGCTTCAGCGTTCCTCATGTCCGACCTCTCGCATACCGAAGTCTCCCCTTCCTCCAGAAGTATTTTAATCCTCAAACATCTCAGCTATGAAGCGCCGGGTAACACGTCAACTGATTTCTGGTCAGGCGTGGAATAATGGTCAGTTTTCAGGCTGTTTAGTTCATAAGACATCAGAAGAATCTTCACATAAAGAAGCTGTTAACAGGAAATCGTAGCATTTTTCATGGTTGCAGCTCTGGTTCATCTCTGACAATCACATGTATGTTGTCGTTGCAGCTTTGTACGAGCGGATGCGCGCCGACCAGAGGAAGTTCGGCAAGTCGGCGTGGGCAGCGGCGGTCGAACGCATGGAGCGTCTGCAGTACGCCGTTTCCAAAGAAACTCTGCAGCTGATGAGAGCCAAAGAAATCTGCCTGGAACAGAAGAAACACGGCCTGAAGGAGGAGGTAACACACAGCACAGCACACACAGATTCATCACAGACGAAGGCTGAGGTGTGTGTGTTCTCGCGTTAAAGAGCGAGGCACGTAAACACTCGGTTTTAGTTCAGACAGAGAGAGAAGGGGGGAAAGCAGATAATGGCTGTGTTTGAAAAATGACCTCATGGCTCAGACATCCTGTAATGGAGTGAATAACATCCTGATGTGGGAGTGGAAATGACTCACTGCGACTGACTGCTGGGGTCAGAAGCTTCTTTTACATCTTTAAATACATAAAAACTGTCAGGAAGCAAAAAAAAAAAGTCACGCATCCTGTGGTAGATCATCACGTGGCTCTCGTGTTGTGTGCGTCCAGATGCAGAGTCTGCAAGGTGGAGAGGACGCCATGCTGCGTCTGGACCAGCTGGAGGCGCTGTACTACGAGCTGCAGCTGCAGCTGTATGACATCCAGGCGGAGGTGCTGCGATGTGAAGAGCTGCTGCTCACCGCTCAGCTGCAGAGTTTACGGAGACAAATGACGGGTGAGGCTGCATGTCACTCCCCTCTCCTGTCACTCTTTAGCTCTGTCTGATTATTACATTTATTTAATCATATTTCAGCATAGAAAATAGAGAGATGAACAAAAAATAAATAACGTTAAAGAATATAATTACAAAGAATAAGTATTTCTGCTGAGGTCACACAAAGTGTCTCACAGTAATTAAAAAGGATATCGGCTCTGCAGGAAAGTTTGCTCGATATTTTAAAACGGACTTTCACAATTTATGTTGATTTATTCTGGCTGTTACACACTGCGGTAAAATGATTAAACAAGCAGGATGAGCACGGCGAGGAAAACTGGAGAAAATGAAAAAGAAAAATATCACAGCAACGGCTCGTAGCACGGCTCTCGTCTTCCATCACAACAGCTCCTCATATAAAGTCCAGATGCAAAGCTTCGGTTTGCTGCCGTTTGATTTCAATCGATCCGTTCTGATGTCCCGCAGAGCGTCAGGATGAAGTCGTGTACTACGATGCCTTCGAGAGCCCCGACGCCATGAAGGGCGAAGAAGACCCGGCGACCCCGCCGTCGCCCCTCAGAGACGACGAGCTCAGCGTCTTACAGCAGAGGACGCGGCAGCTGGAGGCTCGCAGGGGACGCATCACCGCCAAGAAAGTCTACCTCAAAAACAAGAAGGTAAATGCAGAGACAACGTCGAGGTTCGAGTCAAGACGTCTCCACAGAGTCTTTTTGTTCAGTTCAGTTTTTTGTCTTTGACAGGAAATCTGTATCGTTAATCACAACCAGAAGATAGAGCAGCGACAAGATGGTGACGGCAGCTCCCTGCAGACGCCGCTGCAGGTACGATCAGAGTCTGCGGCTGCTCCCGATATAAATCAGTGTTTGTACAGTTGCTGCGGTGCTACCTGTTCGCTTCAATCGATTAATCAGTTTTCTTCGTCGTCTCGTGCACAGGGAGACGCTGACGAAGACGACGACGCCAAGAGAAATGTCCGAGTGAGTCAGGAGAGGCAGAGGACTCTGGACAGACTTCGCAGCCTCAAACAGGTGAGAGCTGAAACGTCCGCCGTCTCCTCTCGTTCGACCTTTGACCTTTCCTCGTGTCTGACCTCCTTTTTGTCGCCGCAGCGTTATCCAGGTCAGGTGACTCTGAAGTCGAGCCGTCTGCGTCTGAGTCAGCCTCACAGCCGGAGGAGAGCCGGCCAGCAGCCGAGCACTCAGGCAGCCTGCGTTCAGACCGACGTCATCTCGGACCTCCCAGAACTCTCCGCTCCTCCTCCGCCCGACGCCTGCGCCTGCGACAGCGTCTCTTTACCCACAGTCGACCTCCAGACCCTTGACTCCTCACCTCCTTTCCTCTCGCTGCCTCCCCTCTCAACCTCCCCGTCTGTCCTCTCTCTGGGTCCTCCTCCGCCTCCTCCTCCACCGCCACCGCCTCCTCCACCACCTCCTCCCTCAGAGGACCAGCAGCAGCAGCAGCAGCAGGGTGAGGCGAGTGTGAAGGGAAGCCCAGTGAGACACCTCACCCACGAGTCTGAGTCCTCGTCTCTGCCCCTGGCTCCGTTCTCACCTCGATTCTTCGACAGCAGTCAGCTGCTGACGGCGAGGAAGAAGCTGAGGAAGACGGCCTCGCTGGATTTGTCGCAGTGGAGGAGAGGTGAGAGGATGTTTAGTACTACAGATCCCAGAATTCAAAGCACTCCTGTGTCGGCTCAGTTTGAAGCTTTTAATGTGAAGGAGCAGCAGTTCAGAGTCACTTAAATTGTTGTCAGTCTTATATTTAACCGTCGCGTCTGTCTGCAGCGAGCTCCCCCATGGACGAGGTGCTGGCCTCCCTCAAACGTGGCAGCTTCCACCTGAGGAAGGCCGAGCTGCGGGTCCTCGCCCCGGACCCGGACGACGACAGCAACAACATCCTGGCTCAGATTAGGCAGGGCGTCAGGCTGAAGAAGGTACGGACCCGCCCGGAGCAGCAGCGTCACGCCAAGAGCTTCCCCCACTCTGCCGACGCTCTGACCCGCAGCATCCACGAGGCTCTGCGGAGGATAAAGGAGGCCTCGCCCGAGTCTGAGTCGGAGGACGAAGGCCTCCCGTGCACTGACTGGGAGAACTAGTTCATCTTAATGTTTTTTTAACTTGTGGAGCCAAAACGACGGCTCAGACGGACAAATCACCTCGAGAAACCTTGGTGCAATTTGAACAAAAAAAACCTTTTTTTATATCTGAAAACCGCTCAGAAGTATTTTTCATACTTCTGCATGTTTGTAAAGACGGACCACTAATTTAGTTTTTTTTTTTACGTTTGCTGTTGCTGTGGCATTCTTGGCGAGGAAACAACCTCTAACCTCTCATTACGTCGGTCTACATGAGTCGTACTGTAGCTTGCTGTGATGGGTTTGTTTTAGGAATATTTTGTTTTTTACGTAGCGAGTCCACCGGGCCGCTCCGGTCAGTGTTTCAAACTCTGCCGCGGCTCGTCTTCGAAGCGGTATCCACCAAGACAGAAACAACAAAATACATAAATATAAAGATGAAGTCTGACACTCCTGATGGGGTTTGAAGTTGTACGTCGCTGCCGTGACACGACGGAGACGTGTCCGGTTTGCTGTACAAACAATTTTGTTTTAATGTAACGTCACGGATCGAATCAGCAGGCATGAACGCAGCCGTTCAAACCCCACCAGAAGCGCCGCGGTCATCACTCGGCTCGTGGAAAACACGTGGCTGTTTCGACGCCATAAAGAAAAAAAATCGTCAGTGAAGCGAATCGAGGAAATCTGGTTCGACAGTTTGAGCCCGGTGTTCCAGATGAGGAGCGAAGTCGTGACGTGGCCTGGTGCGATTTCTCCGTAAAGCGTTCACTGTAAACATTTTGTACTGTATATTTTTAGTACATACACGCGTACGTACATCCAGGATAGGACAGTTTCCACTTCCTTTAAGGAGAAAGTTTGACTTTTGGGGGGAAATACAGGCTGTGGATTCAGATTTAGGCTGTGTCACGAAGCAGAGAAGAGGAGGGAGGACGTCCAGGTTTATGTGCTGAGGGTTGATTGATTTGGATGAGGGGAAAAGGTGCACGCAGGTAAAAACAGAAGTAAGAGTTCATTCAGACGGGATCAGACCAGTCCACAGTCAAAACGAGCGGTGGTCGAGAGACTTCATAAAGTCTGTTAATCGGTGGTTGTTCCTTCAACACAAACACACCTGATCCTGTCTGGATGCACGCTGAGTGATCGCAGTTCAGTCGTCTGATGTGACCCTCATTACGTCGCGGTCGGAGCAGCAGCAGCTCACGGAGGAAATAAAGGCACTTTAAGAGTTCGAGTCATTCCCACTTCACTCAGACGTCGTCGTCAGATCCAAAAGAGACGCTCCTCACAACTGCAGAACTTCTAGAGTTTCCAGTGAAACAGCTGATTCGGCATACTTGGTGCCAAAGCATGATGGGAAATGTAGTTTGAAAAACCTGGAGCCTGATTCTGATATTCAATATTTACTGTATCGGACTTTGCGAAGCAACACTGGAAACATTCGCACACGAGCAGCTGCAGTTTCTTTCAGATCGTTACAAACTTCTGTCGACGTGTGAATCCTCTCGCCATCAAGACCGGGTCAGTATTCCGACTAAATGTACTCGACATATGTCATACAAACGTTTTATATCTCAGCACTCGTTGAAGTAGAAACGATTACTTGAAACCGAACGATGGTGCTGTCACGAGGAGGAAAGAAAGGAAGAAACCGGGTCTCGCCCCTTTAATGTGTTACAGTTAAAGATCCAGTAACCTGCGACGCTCCGGTCGGTTGTAGCTTCTCCAACTTGATGATTTGCTGCTTTCTTTTTTGACTGTAAGCGGACAAATTTAAGACGTTTGAAGGCGTCTTTAGGGGCTCTGTGTGATTTTTTTATTTTTTTTTTAAAGACTAAACGATCGATTACTTGAGAATTTAAGATTAAATCGGGGTGGAGGTGTGTTTGAAGCTCAAGTGTGTAAGATTTAAGGGAGTTTATTGACCAAACGTGGAAAATACGGAGTCGCGAGTGTGTTTTTTTTGTGTTTCTAAAGCAGCCAAATTTTCTTTAGGTTCTCCCGCTTGACTTGGAAGGGAACGGGGTGAGGCGAGGGGCGTTCAGTTGGTTGCAATCTGCAAAATCTTACACACTGGACCTTTTTTTTTTGTTTGTTTTTGTTTTTAAAAGAAGAATTTTAACTGTTTAAAATTCTTCGTGTGTGTGTGTGTGTGTGTGTTTGGTTAAATGAAGCTTCACGCAGCCTGAAGTCTGAGGCGTCGTCGCCCTCTGCTGGTGACCGGACGCAGCCTGATTTAAAATCAACATGTTGACGTTTGTATTTATTTTATTACTAACCCGAGAGTCTCTCTCTCTGCTGCCTTTTTGTTTTCAGACTTTCCTTCTTGTTTACTAGTTTGTCTTGCACGTGTGTGTGTGTGTGTGTGTGTGTGTGTGTGTGTGTGTTTTTTTTTTTTTTTTTATACCTTTCATTCATTCATCATGTGTCAAACTGTCTTAAACTCACATTTAAACTTCCCGTGTTTAACAACAACATCATGCACTGACGGCTAAAAATTCAGTTTGACGCGGCTCCGACGTGTACGACCATCCAGCTCATGATACCAGCGTGCTTTTATTTTGTTAAACTTCCTTTTAACCTTTTTGGGTTTTTTGGACCTTATGCATGTGACCGGTTGTTTGTTTGTTTTTTTTAGGACGAACCCATCACAAACGTAAGTGCAATAATTAAAGATGAATTAAACTGTAATGAAATATAAATCATGAAAAACAAAAAAAAATATATCCGCATGCCTAAATGTATTGAAGTATTTATTGAAACTTCATATTTTAAATGATTTTTAAAGCGTACAAATGTAAATGTACTTTATAAGGTTGTTTTTTTTTTTGTTGCTTTTTTTGTTTCCTATCATGACATTCCTGCTTTCTATATCCTGATTATATATTTTATTCCTTTCAAAATAAAATTAAGCTCCAACACGTCTTAAACCCTGTTTACGCGCCTCAACTCTCTGATTTACAGAGTTTCCTGATGGACAGTGAAGTAAACTGTAGCTGCTGTTAGCTCATGTTAGCTCAGAGCACCGGGTGGGGGGGTTATGTTGCCGTTTGTTCCTCAGGTGTTTTGGACCAACCAGGAAGATCAAGAACGGAGCCAGTGTCGTGCCAGAACAGGAGCTAGAAGGCTCAGCAGCCTTCAGTGTCATCAGTGTGGACATAATGGCAGAGAAGAGCGCGAAGATCCCACGCATGGACATAAAAACAAACAGGTGACGATATAAATGTTAAATTAAAACAAACAACACGAGTTTCATTTGATTTCGTTTTACTAGAAACTCAAAATTACAATTCATGTTTCGAAGCATGTGTTATAATCAACATTTAAAAGTCTTATTCAAATGTTTTTTTTTTTTGTCCCTTTCAAGCTGCAATAATCGTTTAACGTGATAAAGTCATTCAAGTCTCCCAAATGTACCAACAACAAGCCCTTAAATAAGTGTTCTTCACGTTGTGTGTGTGTGTATACTGTATTTCCTCTTTAACGCTGAATTTTTGGCAACAGTAAATCCCACAAAATAAAAGTACCGCTATCGTTTAGCTACCATTGATGCATCTCTGTACCAAAGGCAACATCAGCAAGAGTTCAGATCTGTACAGGAAAACATTATTTGGCAAAGAAAGACTGAAAATCCAACCCGCGATCATCAGCGTACGTTCACGTCCTCCTGATAAATAGTTCAAAAATATTGCCAGTTTTTTTCCGAAATAAAAACAAAAACACCTCGACCGGACAAAACGAGACGTAAAATAAAGATTATCTTCCGTAACTTGATTAATAAATTAAAAAGAGGATTGCACTTTCAAGTCGCAACAGAAACGAGAGGAGAAAGAAAGAAAAGATTCACTCACACACACAAACTCCATTTTTACGGGTGCACTATGAAGTCGCCGTCGTCGTATTCGTTTAAAAAAAGTGTATAGAAAGAAAGACCGCTGAATAAAATCCCGCCTCGCTCGTCGTCCGAACATATCCAAGAGAAAATTACCTGAAAAGTGAGAGTGGAAAGTGTTCGTTTACCCTCTGAAGCTCCCTTTGTTTTCTTTGTATTGCTCATATATTATAGAAGACGTCGTCCTCACCTCCTCCTCCTCCTCATTTTAAAGTTTTTCCTCGTGACCTTCGACCCCTTTGAAAGTTCAACCGCGAGACTCCAAGTGTTCGTTTTGGCTGACGATGGCGCGAGGAAGAGGAAAACGAAGAATCGGCGACCGAAGCCAAGCTCAAAAAAACAAAAACTGAGACGTTTTCATGATTGAAGGAGCAAAAAAATGAAATGTCCCGTCTAACGGAGTGACATTCGAAAGTTTTAACGTGTCGCTCGAGCGTCAAGAATATTCCAGAGTGGACCGGAGGGAAGGCGTGTCCAAGCGAAGCCTCGTTACTTGGCTTGTTTGTAAACGTGTGTGTACCGTTAATGCATAAAGTCGCGTGTAAACAAACTCTTGAATTCAAGTTGTTGTTTTTTTACGTGTCCGTGTGACATGCGTGTGACTTCTTCTGAGTGCTGGCTGTGTCGGTGGCGTGGAGTGTCGGTGGACGCTCTAGCCGCTGCTCTCCAGGAGTTTGGCCAGCGTGTCTCGGAGCTCCGTCAGCTCGAAGATCTTGCTGTCCAGCAGCTCCAGCAGCGAGCGGAGGCTCTTGCGGAAGGCTTCCCTCTCCTGCTGGCTGCTCTCCAGACGCTGCCCCAGGTCGCTCAGCTGGGCCTCCAACGCCTGGTTCCTCGACTCCGTGTCCTGGAACAAACGGCAGATTCTCTCACGCCTACGTTACCCACAATGCAACTCAACAAGCAACAGAGATACGGGTGTCAACTCTCTCAAAGCAACAGCCTCTAAGTTTTGTGGTTTGGTTGAATAAATTGAGTATAAAGGTCTCAACTTTTTACTTTTTTACCACAGTACATTTATTTATCTGTAGGATTTTGTAGTATGTAGTACTAGTAGTAGTAGTAGTAGTAGTAGTAGTAGTATCCCCTTTCAAGCGTTGAAAAGGAACTGCGATGGCCGTGAAACTTGTCGTCTACAGTCCGTTTAGTTTGTACGCTCTAGAAACACGACAGACTCTAGAGGAAGGCACCTCGAGACCTCGGTCTGAATACTTCATCGCTGGTGTAATGTGAAGTGAACGCAGTACAGTGCAGTACTCACCTGTAGTTTCATTGCAAGTGATTCTTTCTGAGACTGGAACTCATTGGCACTCTCCACCTCGGCTTTAAGTCTCTCTAACTCCTGCAGGTGATGACAGAAACAGTGTTCAGGTCACAGCCCACGTAAACACACAGCTAACAGCGGACGCGCCGCTCGTACCTCCTCCTTGGCCTTCAGGGCCGACTCCAGCTCCTCTATCGTTTGGTTGAGTTCGGTCTTTTGGGATTTGATCACCGTCGTCTGGCCGCTCACGCACTCCAGCTCGGTCACCTGGAAACACAAAACAAACACGAAGCTTCAGGAGACGTCGTCGCGGCGTGACGAAAACCAAATCAGACGGCTGCTGCTCTGCCGTTACCCGTTTGTGCAGCCGCTCGGCTTCTTCCTGATACGCCGCCAGCTGCTGTTTCCACTGCTTGACGTTGGCCGTGGACTCGAGCAGAGCCGCCGTCAGCTTGGCGTTGTTCCCCTTCAGCGCCGCCAGCTCGGCCTCCCAGTGTTTGTTGATGTTGGATGAACTGAGATGAGAGGCGGGGGAAGAAGTACTCAGATTACTTCCCAGCAGTATTTTTAATCACTTTAAACACGCTGAAGAACATTTTAATGAAAAAGTATGAATGAAAAGTACGATGCAGATTTAAGATTTCTTCATTGCAGATCCAGTTTTAGTAAACTGTCATCGTGTGTGAGGCCTCCAAGCGTTTCCACTGCCGTAACTTCAGCCGAACGCTCGGCGCTCCAAAGTATGACGAGCTGCGGCCTCTCAGGTATCAAACCTGTCGTCGGCGTCTGCCCATAATCCTCCGCTCACGCGCCTGTGATGGATTCTCAGTCTGACACCACATAAACTGACCTGGACGCACTTCACGTCCGCGGGAAGAAGTATTCACCTCACTGAATGACCTCTGTCGCTTCATGCGAGAGCTCGGTGTGGAAATACTTTGTGTTTTTATTCGTCTCGTACGTTGTGTTCGATCACTTCTTCCCAAACTGTTCACGTTATATCGAGGTTTAAAGTTTTTGAGCTTCAAATGTTTCAAGCTGCAACATTTATGATTCATGACTCCATAAAACTTTCTGCTGCATTAATCTCCCCTGAAGCACGTCGGACAAAGCTATGTGCACTCCTCTGGTGGTGTATAATTAACAGAAGCTTGCTTTAATGCGGTCCACAGGGCCCGAGGGAGCCGATTAATAATCAATGACAGAATCGACACGAGCTGCAGCGATCGCTGACGCGCTGTTTTAACTCCAGAGTCACTTACGGACGAGTAACTCTCGTCTACACCCGTGTTCAGTCTTAAAAACGGCGATGTCTGACACCTAACTTCTCCGTTTCTGGGTTTACCTGTGCGAGAAGGGCAGTGCATTCTGGGAAGGCTCTGCTCTGGCTTCGGTGTGCTGCGGCGTGTCCGGTGTGTCGGGCGTGACTCTCTCTTCGTCGGTGCCGTTGATGCTCTCTGAGGTCAGAGGTGACTGCAGGTCGCCCGGCGCCGACTCCTGCAGAATAGATTCAGTTAAAGAGACGGTTCAACGTTCTGGGAAAGAAGTTTGCAGAGAGTTCGATGAGAAGATTGACCACACTGGACTCACTGGAGGGAAGAGCGGTGTCAAGCTTCTCTGAGCGACACATTTTCCAAACAACAACGGAGTTAGTGACTCCATGCTCTCAAAAATTAACATCACTTTCAGCTGAAATAATCAGGATCTTCTGAATTTTGACACTGAGCACAGACGAGCGGATGTCATCGATACATTTTGTGGCTGAGGTGCAAGAGCTCAGAAATACTTCTAACAATGGTAGAAGTAGCTGACTGTCACTTTTTGAGAGCACGAATGGAGAAGCTGGACGGGTCACGTGGGGAATTCACAGATTATTATTAGTCTGACGCTGGGGTGACAGACGGGACTGATGGCAGGGCTCTCCAGAAAAAGAAACACTGACATATCGGATTAAAACAGTGAGCGATGAGCTTCACTGATATGCAGAAGTCTTTTTGCTGCAGGGGAAACGCCCTGAGGGAAGTTTGCATCATTAACCGGGGACAGAGTGAGGAAAAAGGGGCGTCATCGGAGTCACGGAAATGTTTCCGTCCGCTTCTTTTTACCTTCTTCTGAACAGGTTTGCTGACAGACAACACATTCCTTTTTACAGCGCCGCCCTGAGGAGGAATCATCGGGAAGAGCAGAGGAGGTCAAACGAGCCACGAGGTGTCGGCTTAATGTCAAACATCATTATTAAGTGGTTTCAGAGGAAGCTGCTGTGTAAGTTGCACAAATGTTTTATATTTTTTGCGGTCAAATGTTGGTGCTGGGTCATTTTCAGTACCTGAGAGGGAGTGCTGGTGAGCTCCATCTTCTCCTGAGACTTCTCCTTGGCTAACCGTGCTGCCTCTTTGAACTCGGCAAACTTCTCTGCAAACTGAAACGGAGCAAAAACTCGACAACAGTTTCACTCTAAAATATTTTAAAATACAAAGCTCTGCGTTCTCACCTTGGCCAGGTTGCTCTCAGACGAGAAGCCGAGGCCGTAGACGGTGTTCGCCCGGCTGTCGGCCCACTGGCCGAACTTCTGCGATGTCTTGGTGAACGTCATGTTGGGGGTGATGGTGCTGTTGATGATGGCCTGTGGAGGACGACACGTGGAAACAAACGACTCATTCTTTATACGGCTGTTGGTCAAGATAAATCTGAGGCGTTTTCTGAGGTTTTTATCCACTAAAATGACGTCAACAGTCCATTTTAAACTGGTTCAAGTTCTCTTACTTGTGTAATTTGGAGAGCAACATTAGAGACAAAGATTTGCGACTGCGTGGACTCTGTTTGTTTTCAGAAGACTTATTGTTGTCAGGATAATCATCATGTCCTCCAGCTGCAGCAGCCCACCCCAACCTCTGCTATTTCCAGCGAAAACTTGCCGGTTCACCAACAACAGCAGCAGCAGCAGTAGTTACCCAGAGAAAGGCACTTACATAACTATGCTAACTCCACCCCTGCACCTCTCTCTCTGTCTCAGGACTAAAATAATCACTGCCGCATAGAAACGACGGGACTGACCGCCTCCTTCTACAGGCCGAGGAACATTTATCTCCAGATCAACATTTTCCAAAGTTCTTATTGATGGAGTATGGAACGTACTAAATATTGTAACTGACTCATAAACTGTACCAAATGTTCCATACGCACCTTGGATCCATCCAAACTGATGATCCGATATACATTCCTGGTACTGTCGAAGAAGTAGGACACTGTGACAGCATGTTTACTGGTGGGGACCCAGTTCTTCTTGGTGTTTGGGTCGATTTGGAAGACGTGGGCCCGGGTACTGAAGATTGGCTGCTCTCTGCGCAAAGAAAAGAAGACGAGATGGAGTATCCGGTCAAAAGGCCTCAAATTGTTGTGGTTAAGCTGGCGTGTGTGAGGCTGAACGCCGGCGCCTGCGGAAGAAAAGCCGGATGTGGTTGCACCAGAATAGATTAAAAAAAACAACAACAGGCGAGTACAGTTTGTGTACAAGACAATTTAGCTTCGGTCGCCACTGCGCCCACATCGACGATTCAGGAAACAATCGTGATCAGCAAACTTATTCACCCTCAGGGGAACATGAACATCTGAACCAACTTTCATGACAACCCATTCGATAGTTGTGGCGAAATTTCACTCAAACCACCGATGTGAACCTCGTGGTAGCTCTAAAGTAAAAGTCAGGAGATCATCAAAGTCATTAGGGTTCATCCTCAGGGGAACATGAATGTCTGAACCAACTTTCATGACAACCCATTTAACAGTAGAGGAGATATTTCACTCTAAAACAAACGAGAACCTCGTGATAACACTACAGTAAAAGTCAGGACATCAAAATGATCACAGTTAATCCTCAGGGGAGCATGAATATCTGAACTAACTTTCATGTCAACCTATTTAATAGCTGTGGCGAAATGTTTACTTCAACCACAAACAGTAAAAGTCAGGAGATCACCAGAGTCATTAGGATTCATCCTCAGGGGATCACGCCAATGGATACAATCAGACATTTTGAAGTAAGGCAGCATCTTCCTTTTGCTTTGGAAAACAACAGACTTGGACTGATATTTCTATTCCTAGAGCTACACCGCTAGACTGACTTAAAGACGTGATTGAAGCTCCGCATTAAATATCTAACGCTGTCGTGCTGAGGAACATCAGAGGAAGGTGAGAGAAACATCTTCCCAGATCTCAGCACATCCATAATTCACCGATCTGTGACTGAACATGGGAAACGTCTTCACACTGAGAGTGTTTATGTACAAGATGTACACACGTGTGCAGTCTCTTCAAATCAAATATTAAAAATTGCCTCCATCACTAAATTAACCTGGCCTTCATGGTTGTATCAGTTTGTTATACTACACTGCAATCTCAGTTCATTCATGTCAATTATTCATCCTTCTCTCAGTTTCGTATTTAAAACATAAGGTTATTTCTTTAAAAATCAATAGACGTGATTTAAATCATGCATTTAATACATACACAGACAGACTGACAGCGTTTTTCTTGAAACCGACTGCCTCGAGTGGGCGATTAAGATAAAAAAAATCAAGTTGGAATTATGCATTTTTATAAAAGCAGCAAAAGAAAGGGCAGATCAGCCCACACAGACACCGACAACCATCGTCTCCCTGTGAGCTGTATGCCGGAGACAAAGAAGCAGAGGGCTAAATCAACATTTTGTAACTTTTCTCTCATAAACTAACAGATTTTAAATCCTGTTAATCTACACTGAGATCAGGTGAACGGTGTCTCTGTCACTTAGTCACACACCACCACCTATTTCATTGATTTTGGTGAAAGAGCGGAGCTGGTGTCGTGCCAGAACAGGAGCCGCTATGGACAAAAAAGCAGAGGAGAAAAGACAGAAGTGGACGTTCACAAAGTCGCCGGACAAAATTAAATCTGGGACTGACTTTTAGTCGTTGGCGAGAGCTTGGTGAACTAAAAGGCTGAAAGTTTGGCTGAAAATTTGTTTGGCTCAAAGTGACGCACTCGAACGATTTGGCTGGAGAAAAACGCAGCGGGATGTTATAGCGTGCGAGCGGGCCGTGGCGAACGCTGACGTACAAACAAGCGCCGATGCCAAAGGTGACCTGGAAGCACCTGTGCCGACATACAGAGATTCAGCAGGATCTGGGCGGACTCCAAACACGGCGGTGGATGAAAAGCTCCCAGGGTCTTGGATTAAAAAGGAAAAACAAGCTATGACTGTCTGGTTGTAACTGGTCTGAACGCTCTGAAGCTACGAGCAGATTTTTCGCCTGGAGACTTACAGACTGTTTGGAAACGTCCCATTTTGTCATTTTTCCCTTCAAAATATGAAACCGTGCAACTGATGCACCAACGAGTCAGCTCACGAGGAGGACAGACTGTAAAAAATATGAAAGGAGGAGATCAATTTATTAGATTTTACAATGAAACAATGGACAATTATGTCTGTTAGTATCTAAAACACAGGGATATACACAGACTTGTGCTGCTGACTCCTTCAAATGTCTTTATTTAGTAATTTATGCAATGATATATAGAAGTAGTCAGATATAAAAGACGAATGCACATAGATCTGAAACTAATTTCACTATCACAGCAAACTAATTGTCCCTTTTCACGGCAGACACGGGTTCAGGAGGTCGACACTCGTATCTGAAGCAGGTATCAAAATGCAAAATATGCAAAATGCGGATAAGATCGTCTCTCACTTAAATGTCAAACGGCCAAACAGAAATAAACCCTCTTCAGCTGGCGGTCTACAATTAAGCCACTAGAGTGAGGTTTAAATCTGGCTCTTGAATCCGGGTGTAGGTAGCCGGATAATCTCCTGGTTGTCTGTTTGACTTCACAACAAAAAAAGCTGAACTTCAGTTCCTCAACTAACCATCCACAAGAGCTCTGAGTGTTTTCACACCGACACTGGACTCCCTTAAGATGTCGATCTGTCTCCCAGGGTGGGAAGATTTAATTGCCTGGCTGTGTGTGTTAATTAAGTCGCTGCAGTTATTTAAAGATAGAGGCACATTTCATGTTCACGTACGCACACGTTCGTCTTTGTTGTGGAGGTTTCGCGTGCGTCACCGACCATCATGAAGACGTTTTGCTTCCTCGGACATGATTTGCTTACAGCAGCTCTTCCGTGTCGTCTATCAGGACACGCTCAGGACGAGATATTATGTAAAACCAGCTGTCTGTGTTCTCAGCACACGGTGTGAATTAAAATGATAACGACTGTTGAATTTAACAGTAATTTACGCAACAGCGAGGTCTGGTTTCAGACAAAAACATCTGCAATCATCCATCAGGTTAAATCAGGTGGAGATAACTAAGTAATTGAGCAAACGTCAGCGTCATGGGTGGATTGAACACGCCGACTCTTTAACACCAGCGTGACTTCATGGCTTTCTTCATATTCGAGCTTAAATCATCTGTTTGTCTGCAGGAGACAGAGTTTTATCAGGTTATGGTGAAGCTGTTTTGTGGCTAAACACAACAAGAGGTCAACAAACTATCTAATTTGTATCTATCTTGTATTTTTTATGGTTTTAGTGAACTGTAGCATCAACTCAGACGGAGAATATGAATCTGATTAAGTCACTGGGTGTTGACGTGGTCGCCCTCATCACATTTTAGCAAGTCATTTTAGATTTCAGGGTGTCATCAGTCCGGCAGCGTGGCTTAGATCACAATCCGGCCCCGGCGTTGTGTTTCTGTGACAGCGCGTGGCGATTGTTTCGCCCCTAATCCCCTCTTCACAATGAAACTGTGGCGCTGGGAGTCTCGATCACACGCGCTCCGACAGAGGAATCCAACCGCAGACGTTATCGAATCAGCAGTTCTCCATTCAGAGACGTCCGTGGACACAGAAGACGCACGCATACCGGGAAACAAAGACGTGCACTGTCCGTCCACTAACTGCAGACAGCGTGTCCTTTATCAGGACCTGCTGCTTGCAAATCAGTCACAGGACATCGAGCTGATCCTGCAGCTGTTTCAGTCCTAATTTTAATTTTCAGTTAATCTGATTCATCGTTTGGTGTTTTTTGGTGAATTTGAGAAGCTGAACGAGTCGATCTTTGGCGTTTTTACAAGAAATTCCAAGAAAAAGTTGATTTTATTTGCTTTTTTAATAATCGAAATCAGTGTTTCTTCATTTTAAAGCAATAATATCATCTTAGACTTGATGTAATTGGGTTTTTTTTTAGCATAGTCGGAGCAGACATCATCAGACGGCTGCAGTCTGTGGAAACAAAGACACACACACACGCAAAAAAAAAAAACACAACAAAACCCCGCATCACTAACTTAGCTGCTGCGTCGTCATGGCAACAGCCATGTGACACAGAGGAGTCGGGTCATGAGCCGTGAACATCCAACAACTCGATCTGTCCCCTCAGCACATGCTCGCTCGCTCTCTCGTCCAATCCGATCGCCGGTTAACCTGCACTGGCTCGGCGGAGGCAGCGAGGGCAGCGGGGGCTTTGGCAAGGCGCAGCCTCCAGTTTAAAAACACCCATATGCCATCCACCAGGCTCACGGCTTTCAGAGCGTGTGTGCGTGTGTGTGTGTGTGTTGCCAAAGCACATTTTCTGGCTGACACTTTCAATCTTTCCCTCTCAAAACACACGGCTGAAGCTTTCACGCCGTCCGGGTTGTAAAAAGTCAGAAGTTCCAGCGCACACTCTCCCTTTTTCAGACCAAGTTTCTTCGACCTCTGTGAAAAATATAAAAACACCAACAGGAGGAAGTGAAAGAGAAACACTGAGACGAATAATCATGGCTCCAAACAGACCGTCTCTATGAACAAACCTGCAACAAACAAAACAAAACCAGGGCTTGAAGTTTGAAGATGTGGATTTTAGCGACAGTGATTATCAACTTTAATCTGGACTCGACAGAAACATCCTCTCTTCTTACATATGTAGATTTATAAATGATTTTTTTGAGATTCATTCATCCTTCCAGAGATCTTCCCACACCACAGCGTTCGCCCTGCCCGTTCTTATTCATACTCAGCTCTACTTTATCGTATCTTTTCATTTTTTAAGCTTCCCTCGTCCGTCATCAGATTTTATGACAAAAAACAAAACATCTCCCGGCGGGTTAAAGCCTGTCTGTCTGCCGGGCCGGGCCTCTCTCTCGTGCACGTTTTCACGGAAACATTTTGACAGGATGTTGCTTTTATCGTTCCAAACATGTTGCATCCGTGTCCAGAGCTGTAAGCCCATAACTCCAGAAATATGCGTGTGCTCTCTGCTGCAGCGAAGCCTGCTTACAACCATCTATTATAGGAGAACACAGGCTCGGGCACTTGTTGGAAACATCCAAAGTCTGACTCACTAATTAAAGGGTTAGTGCACACACACACACACACACACACACACACACACAGTCTCTTTCTGCTGTCTCTCTGGGGGGGTTTGAATTGATTGTTGACTGGATTATAACCAGCATTGGCCTTGAGTATTACAGAGGACGTCCACCCTCACCCTGCCCCCCACAATATGACAACAAACCAATCACACGCTGCATCATCTGGGAGTGAAGATCTAGGTCGCTGCAGGTTCACACACATTAATGCACGTTTGAATCACAGCAGGGCAAAGTGAGCTCACCTGCTTCAAGGTGTGTGCACGTTAAGTGACACAAAGTCACAACAAGCGGACTACATACCCCATTTTTGCTTGATTTGGCGGCTGGAGTGCGAGAAATGAGGCTGAGTCTGGAGCGTCCCTCCCCGGCTTTCCCCTCTCTCCTCTCGGGCTCTCTTTCCAGCTAAACCCGCTCCTGCTCCGGTTGTTGCTGCTGTGGTGGTTGTTGCTGTCGTGGAGCCACGGTGCTTCCTCTCAGTCCGACATGGCTTTGGTGTTCGCTGCTGTGCCCGTATTTTGGTTCTTCACGTCGGCTTCATCCGAGCAAACGTGTCGGCGCATGCATGATGAACCGGAGGCTAGCGGCTAGCTCGCCGTTAGCTGGCTCCCCGTCAGTTAAGACCACAAACGGGGATTAAAAGGAGATAAAGTCGGGATGAGACAAGCGGGAAATGAGGATTTATATCTAAATTAAGCTTGTAAAGTTTCTAAAATGTCGAAAGACGCTGAAATAAGACGCTGTTTAACCGGTAACAACGAGCTAACTGTCTCCGCTCGTCGCTAACGCTCTCCGCCGGGATGAGGAGGGGGTGGGGGGGCATGTAGAGAGCCTCCAAAGCCGACAATCTCACCCCTTAATACGGTTCATAAATCCCGGTTTCAGTCGCTGGCTCTTCCTCGCCATTAAATCCCTTCAGGCAAGCCGCAAACGAGCGCTCTCCGACGCCGCAAAAGAGTCCTCTAACGCCGCTGGGTGATGATGATGGTGGACGTCCTCCAGCGCGGAGCTTCATCTCTGATTTATTTTGGAGAGACTTGTTCCTCCTCTTCATCCGGTCGATTTTAACCCCAGAAAACAGATTTAATAATATAATATTAAACAATCAGTTGAGTTTCTGTCTTGTTGTTTATGTATAATTTATCCTAAAGCGTTAAACCGAGATTTAAACCGCGCCAAAGTGCCGCTGCTGCTGATGCTGCTCCTCCGTACACCCATCCATCCGGCCCGGGGTTCATCCTCTCATTAAGCCCCGCATCTCATTCATCTGCTCGGCTACGTCCCCCTCCATCCTCCGCCCCTCCTGCTGCTGCTGCTGCTGCTCTGTGGGGAGCGTCACACCGGCGACGTCACCGCGTAACAGTCTTTACATTTGACGTAATAAAAGTGTGACATCACGCCCGATTTTTAAAAAAATAAAAAATAAATAAATACATTTATTACATTTAAATTAATTTTAATAATATTTAATATTATTAAAATATTATTAATATGCAAATAAATATAAAAATAAATAAATAAAAATATTAATAAAAATTAAAACAAAAAATATGACATTAAAACAGTAAAAACACTAAAATATATGCAACTTTTTATTTTAAAAAACTTCATATAAACAAACTATCTGTCTTTGTTGCAGATAAAACAAGTTTCGAATCTGTGAGTCGCTCCACCAAAGAGTCGTTTCCCCTTTGAATTTCTCACATGATTTCTTTAATAATTATTATCTGAGCCTGAAAAGATCTAAAATTTTCTGCACTGCTCTGCAAAAAGTGCTGGTGGAAACAAACTTTACCCAACTACAATTTCGATGTACTTGTATTTTCTGCTATTTTATACTTTTTTACTCCCCTACATTTATTTAACAGCTGTAGTTACTTTTAGGAGTCTGTAGAATATCAGAAAATATGACACAAAAAAAGATACACTGGAAGTAGTTGTATGTCCCAGCATTTAGTTTTTACTTCTTCTTTCCTCTCTCATTAATAATCTCTTATATTCATCCAAAGGAAAATGTTACGCACACTGCTGAGGAGTGAGAGGAAGATAAGACAGAGATGAGAGGTGAAAGGTTTATTCAGTGAACATACAGGAACACGATGTGTTACTGATGATTGCCATCTTGTGGAGAATTATTGATACAGCCAGTACTGACATACACACACCCTTTACTCGAGTAAAAGAGTACAAATACTTTGTCATATGTAAAAGTCCTGCATGCACAATTTCAGCTGCAAAGTATCAAAAGTAAAAGTACTGTAATTGTATCTGCTTCATGTACTTTTAATCTGACCGGTATGATTATACGTGACAGATAAATTGAATTGAAAATGAAAAATCTTTTTATGGATCATTTCTTCAGTTTTGAACATCCACAAGAGGACAAGAGGAACAATTACAGCAGCCGCTAACAACTTGTGCAGGATTGTGCAAAGTATTCATCAGTTAGTGTGCAAAACTTTACAGTATGCAGGATATTTAAAAGTGCAAATATATATTTTTTAAGACGTAGTAATCCAAAAGATACAACCTGATACAACCTGTTGACTACAAATCCCTCCACAACTCCTCCAGTCTTGAACTTCTCATGAAGGATCTCTGTCACATGGTAAAACAGACATAAACAGCTGTGAGCTTCACGTGTTTTTAGACGTGTGGATCAATAAAAGCCACAAAAAGCTACATAAATACAACGTGCTGCATTGTGCATTGAAATAGCCCATGAATATATTCTATTTAGTTGTTCAATGAGGGATTTGTTTGATCCCTGATCAGTTGTGCACGACTACACTGAGCACTCTGAACGTTCATATCAGCCTTTGACTTCCAGACAGACTCATGACATCGGATATAGGCGACCAGCAGAAAATTATATTTAGACCTGGCAAGAAGAAAATAAAGCAGAGGCATTAACTTCATGTTGCTGCATTTTACAGCTCAAAGCAGTCACAGGATACAACTAATTAACCCAGACTGACTTATTTATATACACGTGTATATATATATGCCAGTTTTCAGAGTTCAGCCAGTGTGAGCAGATGACAAATCAACCTCCCTGACTGCCGGGCTGCAAATGCTTCACATGAAACACTGGAAGACCAGTTTTCTATTTCAAGATTACGCTGAGCATGAAAACCCAACTCGAGCATGCTTGCTCTTTAAATGTGATCAACAGAGCATGCGGCAGGCAGCGGTGGTGGTGAGAGGTTAGAGCGAATTCATCAAGATATTACAACAATGGATGCTTTGTCAGAAGCTTTGGCACGGGCAGATGCGGACGCCGAGATGACAGCGTTGACAACCGAAGATGTGACTGAGCAAGACCGAGATGCCAGCGATGAAGTGGAACACCTTAGAAACAGGTACAAACTCAGTGACTGTGATTCTTTAGAATGAGATTTACTTTGTAGCTTGCATAACAATAGTAAGTTATTGAGCAAAGTTGTTCCGTCTAAACAAATCCCAAGTCACTCATCTCATCCATTCCCACATAAAATGGTGACCGAGTGCTTCATATGCAATAGTATCCAATTGTTGCTGGAGGATGTGTTCTACGAGTATCCAGGGAAAAACAAAAGTACAATAATAGCATAAATTTAAACTGTAAGAAGGGAACAAAAATTCAAGTTCAAGATAATCCGAACCCGTCACCCGTATCAATCCACATTTTCTGTATAGCTTTTAAGACAGTGTGAAATATTAAATGACTGAAATGTCACATGTTACAAGGTGATTAATGAGGGGTTGTCTAGAACTACTCACATAAACATTATTGCCTCTCATTAATGGTCTTGTACCGCTTTGCTTTCCAAAGATGATTTTAGCATCAAACCATACATTGTCGGCAGCTTATCAACATTTTCTAGTTAGTATAGAGACTAACTCATTTGTTATCTTTTCTATTGCTCATTTCTGAGTGCAGATCTTTAAATTTGGTGGAGCAGAAGACGCAGTCTCACCCAAGAGTTTTGGCACGTTTGGTCATTGTTCTTGTATGAGGTCAAATGTCATGTATGCTGGACCAAAACGGTTCATGGAATAAGCTTAAATGTGCTTCTCCTTGTGTAGTTTTATCTCACTGCCAAATTGTTTCTCTGTTGCCGTGCCTTCAGTTTACGTGAGGCCGTCCACGATGACAACGTGCGGCCTAAGATGCAGTGCCTTATGATGGACTCATCTTTCTCCATGGTGACGATGCAAGGCGAGGACAGTGGGATCGAATGGGAGACGACCCCCAGCCAGTGCTCCACGCCGTGGGCATCTGAAGCTGGAAACCCCACTATGGACCTCAGCTCTCCGGTTGCAGTACGGCCTGTAACACCTGGGTCTGTTCCAGCGGGGAAGATTATCTTTGTCATGGACGAGGGGCTGATTACAAGACGTAAGAGAAATAAAGTCAACGGTCAAAAGAGCAAGGCTGAGAGACAACGAGAAGCCCTCGTACAGAGCTCTGAGAATGTCTCAGGAAGGCCGGAGTTGGTGGAAGTCTCACAGCCAAATGTGAAAACTGAAGAAGGAGACGAAGAAGAACCAAATGATCCTCTCGAAAATAAAGAGCAACGACTATTCCGCTTAGTCTCTGAGGGCTCTGAAATCCTCAACATTATTGTTCCACCCAAATTTGCTACTGTGGATGAAGAGGAGAGCAAAGAAATGGTTGACAACCTTTCTTATCTCGAGGAAAGCCCCCTTCCTAAAGTCAGTGAAGAGAGCCATGATTATGAGCAGGTGATTTCAACAGGATCAGGTGCTGCAAGAGGTGACCAGGTCAAGCCCCCACCTTTAAATGTAATGGATCCACCAGGGGCTCCGGTGCCCAGACCACCTGGCAGAGGAGCTGCTGGCAATGTGGACTATTTTGAGCCGTTCACTCTGATTGATGCCCAAGCTCCAGGAAGTCCTGCCGTGGCTGCTCAGGGACAGGTGGAACAAGAAGTACCGGTTACAACTGAGAGCCAGGAAGCCAAGAAACCAGCTGAAGACAACACCACCACCACCACAACAACAACAAGTGTGGATAATGACAAGTCAGACACAATCAGTCTAGAGGAAATCACCTGTGAGCTTCTAGATGAAGTCTTCTACGGCGGTACAGACGACTACCTCAAAAGTCTGGACCGAGGTGACCAGGCTGCTGGTGGTGCACCTACAAGGCTCCCTTCAAAACCAAGCGGTTCATCTTTGTTTGGTAGCCACGAGGACATCCTGACTCCAATCTTTCTACCAGAAGGACCTCCCAAAATTATTGACCCCATTTTGCTGGAGGAGCCCAAAGCCATGGCCTTCCTTTACACGGACTTGTATGAGGAAGCGATCGGCTGTCGGCAAAAAGAAGAGGATACGGAAAGTATTACCTCTGAGAAGTCTTTCCACAGCAGGCATTCAGACCGGGAGGCTAGGGGATATTTAGAGAAATATGTCCTTATAGATGAAACTCCTGCAGCAGAAGTGGAACCAACCGATAAAGGAAGATGCCTGGAGGAAGGTCCTCGGGTATTATCCCAAGATTTATATGATTTCGCCGATATGCTGTCCAAGAATGAAAAGGGTGAGGTGCCAAACTCAGAGGAGGAAGTCACTGACTTCCTCAGGTCCTGCGACAACTCTTCTCCATGCGACATAGAGCCTTTTGTTCGAACATTTGAAGAGGACGAACCCCAGCCGACAACAAAGAGTAAAGACAAGACAAACAAAAACGTCTCCATCAAGGTAGAAAAACCTGCCGAAATCCCTGAAGATCCACTCAGCCTCTCAAGCTTAGAGTTCCCCCCTGATTGGGGAATTACAGATGATCATCCCACAACCCTGGACGAGAAACACGAGCGTACAGATCGGGATTTGTGGAAACAAGATTCAGAAGAGCAAAAGCCAGTTGCCCCTCCGAGGAAAAAGGCAACATCCTCTCCCAAGTCATGTCTGGATCTAACACCTCTGACTCCAGTTGATGTAGTCACACAGGAAACAGAAGAGGCTGGTGGAAAGGAGCAGAGGGAGGAGGAGAAAGAGACGGCATCACCAGCAGAGACTGCCGATGAAGGGGATGGAAATGGAGAGGAAACTATCCAAACCTCCTCTAATGTTGCTTTATCTGAGGGTGTGTTGGCTGCAGTGGAGTCCCCACAGACTGAAAGTAGCAACGAAATAACCACAGTTGAGGGGAAAGACACTAAAACAGTAGAGGAAGAGAAAACAAGCGAGACTGAAGCAGCTGCAAAACAAACTGAACCAGAAGTGGTCGATGTAAAGTCATCAGAATCGGCTGAAACAGAGGCTTGTGCAGAGAAACAACGAGAACCAGCTAAAGAAAAAGGACAATGTATAATACTTTAACCAAGCTACAAATATGTTGCTTATGTGCCCTGATTTGAAGTCTTAAAATGACATTAGAAATAGATTACACTCAACTGAGATCAAATCTTAAAACTTCAGATAAAGAGTCTGAACTCTTGTGCAGTAGCAACCAAAAGTTTGGACACAACTTCTCATTCAATGTTTTATTCATTGCAAATTAACACTAAAGACATCAAAGCTATTGGGTGGTATCTGCATGTGTGGTTCCCATCCTGAAACTTAGAAGAGGAGTAGGGGTGATGGTGCTTTGCTGGTGACACTGTTGGTGATTTATTCAAAATTCAAGGCACACTTAACCAACATGGCTATCACAGCATTCTGCACTAAGCATCTGGTCTGAACTTAGTGTGACAATCAGTTGTTTCTGAACATTACAAGGACCCCAAACTCCAGGCTGCCTTCCACAATTACCAAACCTAAACCCAGTTACGATGTCCAGATGTCCTCAAGAAAAGTGAAAAACATAAAACATATTCTAGTTTAACACTTTTTTGTAATTCCATGTGTTAATTCATAGTTTTGATGTCTTCAGAGTTAATCTACAATGTGAAAAATAATCAAAGAAAAGCCAGGGAATGAGAAGGTGTGTCCAAACTGTTGACTTCTGCTGTATATCTCAGTCTAGTTTTTATAATTTGCACCTGCCTGTACTCATACTGCATGAATTCAAAGATCACATATGTTTCCTTTGTTTCTCTCTGATGTAGACGGGTGGCATTAGTGCATGAATCCTGAATCTACAGTGTTTAATGGGAAAGGTTTGGGACATGAGTGTGAATAAAAACGGTGATGGTGCATGTGTCAGTGTTTGTGTGACGTTAGGGTGGATCTTCAGCTATAAATAAGCCTCCTCGGCTGGTTAACCTGACACCTCGTCTCAAGTAGGATTCTGTGCGCTATGCAGCCTCTTGTAAACAGCCAAGAAAATGTAAAATGATACGTGCAAATGTGAATTTTCACACCATTTTTGACAGATTACCTACTACCTATCACCTGTTTACCTGTTATTATAGTATCCACACCAAATATCTGGGAAAATACTGGCAATTATCATTCTGAATTGGTGTTTTTAGCTAATAAAAAGGAGCTGTTTCTAGACTGGATGGTGCAGTATTTACCCGACCCATGTTGCAAATACTAGCCCCATCTGGAGAAGTAAACATGCAGTCCAGGATTGGTATTTTGTTTTGCAGAGCAGTGTTTGTGTCTGTACTGTTCTGCCTGTTATAATCAGTTTAAAAGAGCTTTGGCGACACACAGTGTTACAAATGAGCATTGTTCTAATTTCGAACTCTTAAATCACCTTTTTTTCCCTTCACATCAACAGGTGGCAGCTGTGAGTTACAGCTCACCCCTCAGACATTACCAAAACAAGTCTCAAGGCCATAGAAGTACAGCAGATAGAGAGGCTATGTCAATTCACATAGCTAATAAACATATTTGGGTTCATTTCCTCACCTAAATTAAGTCTTGTGGGGTAAACAAGTATTAAAATTAAGATCCTGAACATAAAGTTTCACAGACGTGCCAAATTAAAATAATTCAGTTGAATCAATCCTGACAATCCTGGACTAACGAACAGGTGTTTTGGTTTAACTGGCGACTGTCCGTGAATGCGCCTTTGGTTAACTTAAAATAATAGACATAAAATAACGCGGCTCAGCCTTGTAAAGCAAAGCAATTAGCTGTTATCCTAGGCTAATGAACCACCAGTGTTTGGGTTTAACCAACAACTGTGTTTACTGGCAACCGTCTGACAAAATAACAAACAGAACATAAGATAACACTGTCTGTAAATCCAATGGAAACAACTGGCTACAGCAATTTATTGAAATTATAAAATGTATTTTTTTTTTTTTTTACTTTTCAGCACAAAGGATGTTTCGAGTAATGTGAAGTGATAAATGTTTACACATACAAATCGTAAGTCAAATCAGCGCTAATTTTGGTTGGATTGTAAAAAGTATAAGTGGTAAAATTAAGAGCCGTTTGGGAGTCGAAAGAGCCGACTCTTCTTGGTGAGTCGAATGATCTGGTTCACTAAAAATAACCGAACTTCCCATCACTAGCCTACGACCGCCATAGACACGCTCAGCCCGCGGTCACCAGTTAACACGGTCGCACGTTAAACCGAAACACTGTCCGCCGAATGGGTCTGCGGTTGTTTTAGTTACTGAGAAAGCATGTTGTTTGACATTGTAATATTAATGGTGGAAAAAATAATATATAGAGAGACATTCACGAGTTTAAACAACTACGGCAACACAGGCGCATCCGGCCCGCGCTCACCAGTTAACACGGTCGCACGTTGAACCGAAACACCTGGCTCTTTTCCCGTCGGTCTATTTCTATGCCGGAGGCAGCCGGCCGGGCGCTGTGTTAGCTTCGAGCTAACCCCGCAATGGACAATGTCTCCGGCGCGTCTGAAGACAACGGACCAGAAACCGGCGACGACGGCACCTCCATGATGGAGGACGGACTGGTCGACGCTTTCGGCGACCTGGCTGCCCTCCCGGTGGAGGTCGGCGAGAGAAGACCGACGTGTTTACGGTGCCGGTGAGCTTGAATTAAAGTGAAGCTAATGCTAACTAGCCAGAGTGGTTAGTTCAGTCCTCCTCTTCCTCCTCCTCCTCCTCTCTTCTCCTCCTCTTGGCATGTCTTAATGAGGGGACAGATTCATGTCGTTACAGTCCAGCTCAGTCAGAGATGACATGGTGGCTCATAGGCTGACTTCACGTCTTCAACTTTCCTCCCATAGTCGCCCTCAGAAGGTGTGTCTCTGTCCCTTCCTGCCACCACAACCCCTGGAGGTCTCCACGTGTCTGTACGTGGTGCAGCATCCTGCAGAGGTGAGCCCCTAAACATAACACACACACTGTGTATTCAAGTTATAGGTGTCAGGGAGCACAGGTGTTCATTTAAACAGCTGTCTATTGCTGTAAGATTGAAGATTTAAGTAGTAGAAATCCACAATTTGTGCACCAAAAAGAGGAATATCTTCCGGTGAGATCATTTTACAGTATAATATCCTCTTTTTCTCTCTTTTTTTGCGTGGAAAACCCCCCAAAATTACACTTTTCTAGGTACTCAAAGGGAAAAATCATCATAACAACTCACTAAAAAGACTGAAAACTTAAGTTAAACTTTAAAAGAAGTTGCGTTTTTGTCAGGGATTTGAAGGTTTGTAGATCAGTGTGCTCACAAATATTTGTTTGGCTGTGGATAAGGCTCGGTTACTCCAAGCTCCAAGGTTCGGTGCTTGGTCCCATGTGGTGCAAAACAAGCATATATAGCAAAATATAAAGGAAATGACGAAGATGATTGACTTCAGGAGAAGTCTGTCTTATCTTAACACACACAATGAAATGATGAACTCTTCTGACCTCTGCTGTGTTTTCAGGAGAGCAGAGTACTTCGCACAGTTCCTCTACTAGCTGCCTGCCTGCCGCAAGGAAAATGCAACGTCATAGTCGGACGGAGATTCAACGAGGAAAAGTAAGATTTAAAGTCTCACATCACAGGATCTGTCACTGAATTGTCAAATATATATTTTTATTTAGTTCTTTTGTCCTCCGTCTTTGCTCCTCTCAGACACCCGGAGCTGGCGGCCGTATGTCGGGACAGCAGGACGTTGATTCTGTACCCGGGCCCCAAATCTCAGAACCTGGAGGAGCTGGTGCAGTTCCAGGACGTAGGCGCTGTGAAACATAATGTGATCATCATAGACGGCACCTGGAGCCAGGCTAAGAACATGTTCCTCAAAAACAGCCTGTTCCACCTGCCGAAACAGGTGAGTCTAACTGTGTATGATGATTTGAAACCTTTCTCCCGTCTTGTTTTCTTGGTAGTTTTTGTAAAGATGCAGTCACAGTCCAGCTTTGTTTGGAATCTGTGAAGTTCACTGAGGCGCATGATCTTTGAGTATTTTAGGAAAAATCCTCGGGCACGCAGCCGACAGCGACGCTGTCTTGGTTCCTCCACATGACTTCAAACTCCCCTTTGGCTGTAACACAGAGAGAGTACACATCAATGATCACCTCCCGTTTGTTACCAGGTCCAGCTCAACAGGACTCTGTCCAGTCAGTATGTGATCCGCACTCAACCCTCCAACATCTGCCTGTCCACGCTGGAGTGTGCCGCGGTCGCCCTGTCCATCCTGGAGCAGAATGACGACATCCAAGAGGTGACGTGGTGATCTGTTTTGAACTGTCTGACTGAGATGTTCCCAGGCTACACACTGTACATAGAGGTTTTTTAGACACTTCTTGTATGTTTTATCAGTCTTCCTGTCACCGTCTTGTTTCTCCAGGTTCTGCTGAGGCCCCTGAAAGCTCTGTGTTCCTTCCAGCTGCAGCACGGCGCTCAGATCCACCACAGCAAGGAGCATCTACTGAAGAACGGCATGTACGACAAGCCCATGCCGAAGAACAAACGCAAGATAAAGAGGATGGAGAAGCTCGTCACCGATCACAACATCTGCCCGAGATGAGGGAGAGACCGAGCAGAGGAAACTCTGTCTTCTGCGTTCACGTCAGAGCACGCTGCACAGGACTGTTTGTTTCATCTCGGTGCAGGCGTGGAAACCACTGGACTCACTGCGAGTTTCTCTTGTGTTTTTGTTTTTCAGATTTTTAAATTGCTGTTTAATGTAATGTATAAGTTAAAGTTGTAGTTTACGTGTCATGGTGTGACGGTAAATCAGGTTTGTTTTAAAAAAACAGTTTACATTGTTCTTCCCGGCACTTTATAAAACACTACGGTGGTTCTGTTGTGATTGACTTTATATGGCGGCTAAAATCACATCTGGAAGGGCTTATTCCGTTTTTTTAATAAGTAAAAAATCTTGATTCAGATACATTACAAAATAAAAATACCTCTACAAACACACGTGATATTCCATTTTTAAATATTTCTCATGGTTGTAGCTGCAGGCCTACAAGGATTTTTTTTATTAGCTATAAAGCAGTTAAAGTAAATCTGTCTGCATAAAGTCCTCTATGCCATTAATCTCAATAAAATATCTATGGGTACAAAATCTTATTTTCTTTATTTCTAGGGCTGTAGTCATTTCAGATGCTGGGATTTGAATCAGATGATTTATATCTTCAGAAAATGAAGAATGAAGGCTGGCTTCTCAAAAACAAGCTACAGATAGATAGATAGATAGATAAACATTAAAATGTGACGTGGGGGTGTCTGTTCTGTTTGCCTCTTGTCCGAGGGATCCCTGGGCTGAAAAAGGTTGAAGAGCCCTGCTGTAGAAGCCTCAATGTTGTATCTCCAGGCGGTGCAAGTACTTGTAGTCCTCCAACACCTCCACCTTCTTCTAACTTCTCCCCCTCTGGCTGGTGCTACAGAACAGAAAACAAACAAGCACACAGAGAAAATGACATTACTCATACTACCTTGTAAACCTGTGCAATACCTGTGCATTATAGTTTACATGATATCATCCTTTACCTATAGATACAGTAGGTACTCATATATGTATCTATATTTATGCAAATATATATTATGTTTCGTGTTTTTGCGTCTACCTGTCGTGTTCCTATACCTGTATGAACCTCAGTCAAATTCCTCGTGTGTGTGCACACACCTGGCCGGCAAAGCGATTCGGATTTCTGATCCTCCTGAAAAAAAAAGTACTAAAAATAAAATAGATAATAAAACTACAGGATATAATCAAATGAATACGTTAAAATCAGCTGGTTTATTGGTGTAAACTTCAATATAAAGTGTTTTTATTCCTGGAAGTTGCCTCGAGCTGCTGCTGTTGATGATGATGTACTGCGCATGCGTGTTCCGCGTCGTTTCCACCGGTCTCCCTCCGCCATCTTTGTTGGTCGGCTGCTGCCTCCATTGTTCAGTGTGGAGCTAACGGAGAGGCGGCAAACCAGTTCACACGCTGCGCCATCAAACAACCTGACGGTGTCACAGGCGGCCGCCGGCGACAAGTCGTGGATTTGCTCTCAGGGTTGCGACTTGTTCTCGGCCAGCAAGTTACAACAGAATGGACGATGACCAGCCCAAAACCCTGTAAGTGTGTGTGTGTGTTACCGTTAGCTGGCGCTGCTAGTGCCCGTCACGTAGCTAACAGTCAGCGGCTCCCGAATCGGTCGTTTCTCCGGCGTGGAGAGGGATGAAAATCCGATTGTAGCTTGTTCCCTTTTCTGGGCTAAAATAACTAAACATGACTCAATAAAAAAGTAAACAGATTAATTATATAACCTCTGTTTTTAAACGGGGCTCCCTTCGTTAAAGCTAGCTTCCAGAAAAATCCCCAAATTAACGCGCCGCTCGGTCCAGAAAAACCCGGTGAAAAAGTTGGATTTTCTTAAAGTAAACACACGTTTATGTGTTTTTATGTAAGCCGAATTAAAAAAGGTATTCTATATTCAAAAACATCAATCAAATGTTGCTTTAAAGTGCAAATAAGTCCAACAACCAGCATGAAAACATTAAAATACGTGTTTCTTAAATGGAGTTTGGTGTACCAGCACCACCAAAATTAATGCACAGGCCTTAGAGGTGTATCTAAATATATAGTAACCTCACAGATATGCTAATGTATGCAAATGAAGGTGTTACTGTTAGGCGTTATTTTGGTCACCAGGTGAGATTAACTTAACTCTATTTAAAGCCAGCAGTGATGTAAGGACAAGGTCAATAGCTGAGATTTCACTAATGTTGTGTAATGTGCCGAGCTGCATGCATGCACTCACTGAGCTGCTTATTTAAATGCACATACATGAGCGAATGAGTGCCTGACTGAAAATCAGCATTTTGCATGCCAGGTGACGGTATTTTAATTTTAATTTTTACTTGCAGCAGCAGCAGGGAGACAAAGACACAAAGCGTGGACTGAGAAAGTGCAGAAAGTTGATTAAAGGAAGGTTTGGAGTTGAGTGTTTGTAGTTTAGAGCCCCCCCAAAACAACAAAAACACAACAGGAATGGGAAGTAACTTAAATTACAAGAGTAGATCATAGACTGTATAAAAAATGGGCAGCGTGTCCGTGACGTGAAGCTTAAAATCTGTGGTTCTACGACGGACTAAATGAAGCGTAGGTGCAAGAAACTAAAGATAGATAGATAGATGCTTTATTGATCCTGAGGGGAAATTCAAGCATCCATTAGCTGCATGAGACACATTATGGTAGACTTATGAAGATACATTTGAGTTTAAATTAAACCTGTGCAAAGATACAAACAGAAAACTGCATCAGAAGTTTAAAAGAAATGAGATAAATATGTTTACAGAAATAAGAAATAGAGATTAAAGCTTGAATTAACAGGGTGGACGCTCTGACAGGTAGGTAGGTCAATTCAGCATCACTTTAAACCTTAATATCATTTCATATGAGTTTATTTCTGCTGTGAAGTTGGATGTTTTAACATGGGGACTTATGGAGACTTGACTCACTTCTGGAGCCAGCCTCAAGTGGACGTTTGAGGAACTGCGGTTTGCTGTGTAGGAAAGAACTTAAAGGTTACCTTAACAAACAAAACGCAGTGATACGAGTGATCCACGCAGATTAAACGTGTATTGGTGCTCAGCTGTCATCAAGTCGCGGTCTGTGAACGATGTTTGTCACGCTGGCTGTTTTCATACGTTCACCACACTCATAATTGGAGGCTTTCTCCTGCCTCAGCGGCCGCACACAGTGTCAAGTCTGTACCGTCTGTCTCCTCTCTGTTGTGTTTTTGGATGTAGGTATGTGGGGAATCTGTCCAGGGACGTGACAGAGGCCCTCATCTTGGAGCTGTTTGGCCAAATTGGACCCTGCAAGAGCTGTAAAATGATCGTAGATGTGAGTTTGTTTGTCATCTCTTTTTTTATTTTTTCACTCCCATGTTGCTGTTTTCGACCTCTTGCCCGAGAAGATGCTTTGACTACAGCGCTCTGCCTGCCACAGTGAAGTCCAAGGACGGTGTCGAGAATTCACACACAAACAGCTCGTTTCCCACCAGCTTGTTTTTCCAGTGGACGTTAGTGTCAGGGCTTCCAATTTGATGAAGACTTTTATAAGTCTAACTGAAGGTAGATGACATTTTTTGGCTGCTGCAGCAAACGTCACGTGTTCTCTTTTTAGAAAAATCTGAAATCAAAAGGGAGAAATTGATATTTTATTCATCGTTTTTAGTTCTGTATTAATACGTCGGATTACTCGATTAAGCCGGTCAGATCTTGTTCGTCAGCGGCAGAGACGACCACACAGAGCCAAACAAACAACCCACATTACGGCCTAATTCCACCGTGCACGGATGCAATGTTTACCCGCGAGTGCCGCGGCCACCGGAGCTGATCGCGGCCGTTCCAGAAGCGACTCTCCACAGCTTTTCTATCTGTGACGGACGCAGCGAGCAGCTTGCATCAGTCTGAACAGAGAAGCTCGAGCTGACAGGAAGTCAGACATAGAGAGTCTGCAAACTTCTGACCTTAAAAAACATCCAACTATGGACCATATTTACTTATAGTAGAAGCACATAATCAAGGAAAGACAAAGTCTGATTGGCAAAACGCTCCTGGTGAGGTTTGAAGTCGTGTAGAGAACAGACCAAACCAGCATCGTGAGGTCTTGCTGTTAACTTTTCCTACTAAAACCCGATCCCGTCTTCTTCTTGTATATCTAACTAACATAAACACACATCTTGTGCAGCATCTGAACTTGTTGAGCGAGCCACCAAACAAACATTCACCTGAGCTCATGTTGGTTTACAGGTCAGGTAGCTAAACGGCATTAAACGGCACGTAGATGCGGCTGCAAACCGTCGCTTGGATTAAAGTTTATTTACTCGTCCTTCAGCTCCCCTGTGGTGCAACATGAGCACTTTGGCAAACACTGACAGTGACACACAGTTTTTGGACACGTCATCTATGAATTAAACATTTAAAGAACTAGAGATGTGTGTTTTTTTTAAATGTTTGTGTTTCCTGTCCGCTGCAGACAGCAGGTCACGATCCGTACTGCTTTGTGGAGTTCTATGAGCATAGACATGCCACTGCCACAATCGCAGCCATGAACGGTCGGAGAATTCTGGGTAAGGTAAGCAAATCATATCTCCTGGGTGAGTCAACTAGGGCAAGGTTTGGGTGGGCAGGGTTCAAATGAAGTGAGCTGGGAACGAAACAAACGTATCCGCCTGTTTTTTTTTTTTAGTTTTATTCCCCTCGTGCACTTTTCACGAGCTGAAATGAGTTGTGTGGGAACGCCAGACGCTGCTGAAAAACATAATGTGTAAGCTTTGTGATTTGTTTTCTTGTGTATGAACACGTCACCGTCACGTATCCGTGATGGATACAAATGAATTATTCAGATTCTTGTAGTTTATTCTGCCTTTTTGTCCCTCACAGGAGGCCGTGAAAAGAAAAGCAAACGTTCATGCTGATGCAGTTTATTAAATATTGACCGTTTATGATTAAATTTAGACCAATTGTTATGTGTTGCACAGGCACTGCAGCTATGAATATTTAACTCATTTATTTTAGCAATATTGCCACCACAATATCTGAACTGTGCAGCGAGATAATTGAAGTTTCTGCTCGCTGTAAGCTGAATTATTCTGTTTTGCAACCCACAGCAGGTTTTTTTTATTTCGGAGAAAAAACTAATTAACTCAAACCATCGTTCATTGGGCTGCAACTTCAATGATTGATTGTTTCGTCTATAAAATGTCAGATAGTAAAAAAGCTGACCAGCAGTTAAAAACCAAGAATATTTAGTTCAATGTTGTAGTAAAAATATAAAAAACAGGCTGGGAAAAAACAGCAAAAATGACTTGAAATAATGTTCAGTTCTTTATTCAACTTGTTTTTTAGAGTTTGGACATTTAATTTGGTTCCACATGTTGTGTGATGTCAATAATCGCACTAAGGGTGCATTCAGACAGGAACGGACGCTGGAGCGAATCGCCTCAGGATTGTGCAGGTTGACCGCTGTGAAACAGTCAGGAAATAATTTTATTTCACTGGTTAACCGACTTCATCTCGGCCAGCTCTCGCTAACTCTCATTCACTGTCCACGTCACTTAACCACTGCGCTCTCTACAGAGTCAGACTCAGATTTGGAAGCTGGTTTGTGAAATAAACAAAGCCAGAACACAACAGGTCGAGTTTAGATCGAACATCCCCAGCTCAGACTATCCCCGCTCAAATGAACGGACAACCCTGCGTCCACGCCGCAGCGTCCGATCCTGCCTGAACGCACCCGAACATGTGTAGCTGTTCCGAGTTTCCCGCGGCGCTCCGTAACTGAACTTTCCGGGCAGGTTTTTTGCATTAGATGAGCTCACAGGCGTACCTAAATGATGTCAGATAAACAAAGTGCTGTTTGGGTTTTCTACTGTCACTTCATGCGCCATGCTGTCTCTGCTTTAAGATGTTTCCCTGAGTGAGTTTGCCATCTGTGTATGAATTGATTTAACATGGCCGTGCTGTGTGATCATGCTACATGTAACATTCTTTGATCTTGACTTTTTTATTGATGCTCTTCTGTGCCCCTACATCTTTACTGCTATGTGTTCTTTTTGCTGAAGTTATTTCCACATAGAATCCACATTAAGAGCAACTTCCAGAGAAATACATTCAGTTGAAAATATTTTATCCTCAACAGGTATTGAAGGACCATTTGAGGAGTATAACAAGTTCGTAAAAATCACTTGTTTGTAAGTCCCTTGTTATTTGGACCTTACTTCCTACAGTTTTGCTCCAAATTTTTACTAGACTGAGACTGAAATGTTCCTGATTATGAAGGTGATATCCCTTTATATTCTCCACTGTATTTTACTGTGTTATTAATTAATGCAACGGTATGTAAAATTAGATAATAACAATGGATGAATCAGTTTGTAGTGGTGGTTTTAAGAACCCAAGTGTGCCATACAGAGACCAAAGTTCTCAATCACGAAATAGAACCTAAGTTTAAAAAAAAACAAAAAAAAACTGGTGTGTGACAAAACCTCTAATCAAAGAAAGAAAAAAGCACCTTCCTCTCTTCTGCAAATGTACTTCACTTCTCACCTTCTTCCTCTTCCTTGCTCTCTGCAACTGTCTCTCTTTACAGGAGGTCAAGGTCAACTGGGCCACGACACCAACCAGCCAAAAGAAAGACACAAGCAGTAAGTACAGTCGACCGCACACACCTCTCTTTACATACGTAATAAACACTTGCAACGTTATACAAAGGCCCATCTGTAACAGCAGTGTTTCTTTGTATTCTTAGGTCACTTCCATGTCTTTGTTGGAGATCTAAGTCCTGAAATTACCACAGAGGACATAAAAGCAGCTTTCGCTCCATTTGGGAAAATATCGTAAGTCCATCCTCGCGATCGTCATCAGTGTGTGTCTGTATTTTATTTTGAAAAGACAGCAGCTACAGTTGGCAGCAGATTACTTCACTGGCCATCATAGTTTCCTGATGTCTCTCTGCAAACTCTCTCCATTTCTAGTTGGGTTTTGGCCTTTTCATGGGATCTATTGTCAATAAGAATATAGAATATTTATTGATGCATTTAGTTTAATTAAAACACTCGTGTGTGTTATGTTTGTCCACAGGGATTGTCGCGTGGTGAAAGACATGGCCACAGGTAAATCTAAAGGCTATGGCTTTGTCTCCTTCTTCAACAAATGGGTAAGTGTGCCAGTAATGCCCATCAGTTAGAGGACTGAGAAACATTAGCAGGTCCTGATTGTTGACTTATTGTTGAAACCAGGGGTCAGTTACACTGAGATGTTGTGGGTTTGGTGCTGGTGACTCAGGAGTTTTCGTGTTTCTTCTGTCCAATCAGGACGCGGAGAACGCCATACAGCAGATGGGAGGTCAGTGGTTGGGAGGGAGGCAGATCCGGACCAACTGGGCCACGAGGAAGCCTGCTCCTAAAACTACAAATGAAAGTGAGTCAATTTAAGATTGATGGACCGTGTCTTAGTGAAGGCATCCACACTCGTGTGAATGTTCTGGTCCATTATAATAAAATATCATGTTCCCCTCAGGTTGAATTCTAATGATTTTGGTTGGTTGGTCTGATGGATTATGGATGGATGGATGGTCGGATGGTTGGTTGGTTGGTCAGTCGCGGTTGGTTGGTTGGTTGGTCGGTTGGCCAGATGGATGATGGATGGCTGGATGGTTGGTTGGTCTGATTGATGAATGGTTGGTTGGTGGGTCGGAGGGGTGGTTGGTCGGATGGATGGTTGGTTGGTTGGTTGGTTGGTCTGATGGTTGGACGGTTGGTCTGTTGGATGGTTGGTTGGATGGTTGGTCTAATGGATGGTCGGTTGTTCTTATCGGAGGCAGTTATAAAAACAGGTGAATCTACACATTAGCTAACAGTCACTGATAAAGAGTTTCAAACATCTAAATTTAAAATGTTTCTTTTTAGCTACCAATACCAAGCAGTTATCCTTCGATGAGGTGGTCAACCAGTCCAGCCCCAGTAACTGCACCGTCTACTGCGGAGGAGTCACGATGGGTCTCACAGGTGAGTCATACTTTGTCCCTCAGATGAAGCTGCAGGTTTAAGACGTGAGATATTAATGTTTTTGTTTTTATTTGCAGAGCAAATCATGAGACAGACCTTCTCGCCCTTCGGCCAAATAATGGAAATCCGAGTTTTCCCAGACAAAGGCTACTCATTCGTGAGGTGAGCGACTTTCTGATGGCGTTTAATTCGCATGTCTGATTTGAGGGGAAGCGATTTAAACGTCTTCTAATCTTTTACTTTGTGCAGGTTCAACTCCCATGAAGCAGCAGCTCATGCCATTGTTTCTGTCAACGGCACATCCATAGAGGGCTACGTTGTTAAGTGTTATTGGGGCAAAGAAACAACAGACATGGTTAGCCCCATACAGCAGGTACAGATGCCACAGGTAAGCACCAGGATCATCCTCAGTACCTGAATCAAATCCCTGCTGGTGGACTGCAGCAGTGCTTGTTGTCTTCTTTTTTTTTTTACTGTGAGAACCTAAATCTGTTGGTGTAACGTGAAACTCTGCATCCTGAAATATTCTTCTGTACGTCAGCAGAACACTGTGAGCTTCGCAGCGCAGCCCTACAGTCAGTGGGGTCAGTGGTACGGCAACACGCAGCAGATTGGTCAGTACGTGCCCAATGGATGGCAAGTGCCGAGTTACGGAGTCTACGGGCAGACCTGGGATCAGCAGGGATACAAGTGAGTACCAGAGACGAGGCGACGCATGAAGAGTCTTCCCTCTCCCCTCTGATCTGGTTTATCTATTTCTCTGGTGGTTGCTATCACCACGGCAACAGCAGAAAGGAGTAACAACAGTTCCCCATAGCAACCGTGTTTACATAGTTTCACTCGCGTTGCGATAGGAGCAGCGGCGGTTTTGTGACTGGATATGGGTCTATTTTGTGTGGTCGCCATGGTTACGGTGTTTCATTCACCATGTAGCGACCACTGTGGATTAAAAAAAACAACAAAAAAGTGCTAGGCCGCTAAGAGGCTCTTTACTGTGACTCATTCAATGCAAACGGTGTTGGCGTAACGGTCAGCGGAAAATATCGAAATATCTAACCTCAAATCAGGTGAAACCACACGCCAAGGCCAATTACTGGACACGATGGTCCACGTTAGATTTGAGGTCTAACCACCTTTAAACTGAATCAATTCGAATCCACCTGTGTCTCTAAACTTGATATGTTTGTCTGCTCTTCCAGTCATTTACATGCCGGTGCCGGATGGACAGGAGTGGGCGCCGTGAGCAACGGCGGCATGGTGGAGCCCGGGCAGGGCGTCAACGGGACGATGCTGACCAACCAGGCCGGCATGAGCACCGCCGGCTACCACACCCACTGATCACTGACCACAGCAGCCCTCTTTTAGAGCCTCAGCCGAGGCCACAAAGGATGATACTCTGCTGGAGGGGGAGGGAGGGGGGAGAGAGAGGGAAGGGAGCGGCGCGTTAGATGTGCTCTCTCTCTGTTACCACACACACAAGTTATTCTGTTTGCGAGGCTGGTACGCCATTTTATCAAACCTTTAACCAGCCCGTAACCTCACCCACTGCCCAAATCTGCAAGTGTAAAGAAGCCGACCCACTCCAGATTAACACACTTCAAACAGCCATCGCTAAATGCACTTTTTGCATTCCTGGGCCCATTTTTATTGTTTGGCGTATTTTTGTAATGCCTGCAGATTAACCGGCCAAAATGTAAATTTAAACGACCGTGTCAAGACATTTCTAGCACAGCCACATTTTAGTTTGATTAAACCTATAGTGAAACACACCCACGTTTGTTTTCAGCCCCCTCGAGAGCCAAAGAGCAAGGGCGGGATTTTCTAACCAATCAGACAGGGGAGAAGAGGCGAGCAACAAGTCCACAGAAAAGGTGCGATTATCTTTGTTTTTTTTGTTTTTCTCCGTTCTGGTCTGTCCAAAAAGCGAAACACGAGTCCGAGCGAGTTCTCGGTGGTGCGACGACGTAGGAAATCACTGACCGGTTTGAAGGGAGGGGGAAAGCGGGACGACCACGAAACAATTTCTGGACTCGGACGGACTCTTTAACGGAAGTCTGTGGATTAAAGTGTGTGTGCGTGCGTGTGTGTGCGCTTGCGTGTGTTGCATGAACTCTTGATGCTTTTACACACAACAAGACGACGTCCATCTTCCTCTCCCGCGAAATGATAAAAGGACTACGCCATCTTTTTTTTTTTGCTGTCATTTCCAGTGTCGTTTCTTTAGACCGCTGACATTGTATAAAGAGCTTTTTGCCTTTTTTTTGTTTGTTTTTTTGTGTGTTTCATTTCGGGATTGTCTTATAAAAGAAACGTTGCAGTGACACCATTGAATCATGTGACACGCCGAGACCTTTTTATGTTTGTTTATAAAAAAAGAAAAAAACATTAAGTGGCTGTCAACTGTCAACTTTATTTTTTAAAATTAGATTTTCAATATCTCAAATAAATAAACCAATTGCAGGGATTACTGCCACTCTTATCTTACTTATAGGCAGACGAATATTGCACAAACACTTTCACAAAATTTGAAATACTAGGGTTTTTTCTTTTCTTTTTATGTTTTTGCATTCCACTTTTTCTTTTGTAAGTCTGTTTTTATGTAACAGTCTGCTCACTTGTGCTGAATCTGTATAAAGACGACGTGTTAATTTAAGGAAGCGCGCTCGCTCGTTTCTTTCCGGAAAGAACAGTAGCATCCTTTTTTTTTTTTTCGTCCAGTGTACAGTAGAGAAGAGACAGTGCAACATTTGATTCTTCCAGAGGCGTCAGGTTGGACGAGCAGCATTGCTATGCAGTGCAACAAAAAGAAAGAAAGCCTTTCGATTGACATCGTTTAAGTTATTCTGTTTTAAAAAGCTAAAATAACGGTTGTTTTTATAGATTAAGACCTCGCAAGGATCAGATTTTTTTGCACTGTTGGCCACCATCATTTTTAATATAGTTGGAAGAAAGAAGAAAAATCCATTGTGTTGCCTTATTATCAGTGAGTTTCTTTTTAATTTAACCAAAAATTCATCAGAGAGTAGGCAGTGCCTAAGAATGTTTTCAACCTGTTTGTTTTTTTGTTCGTTTTGGCAAGGGAAGTTCTGTTGATGCTTCAGTAACATGGTTTGAGTTTTTGCTTTGTCCCATTAAAAATGCTGATGCTTAAAAGTTTCCTGGACAAATCTGTCATCTGCGAGGTGGAAGTTACAACACGGTTGTTTTGGTTGCACTCAATGACTGTATGTGTATGTGTGAGGTCTTAATTAACAGTGCTGCCTCTTAATATAATTTGAACAGGCGAGTTAAATAAACATTCACCCTGTGCAGGGTTGTTATGAACAGAGAAATTTAGATATTAGTATTTCTAAAAGCTGAATAAAGCCCAGTGCTGGAGGAAGTGTTCAGATCGTTGACTCTAGTAATATCAGAAAAATGTCCCCTGTAACCATGTTGGAGTTTCACTCATAACAACAAACATATTTTATACAGTCTTTATTTTAATTGTTTACTATGATCAAACTTCTAATGATGAAATGGCTAATAAAGTAATCACTAACAACCAATTAACTGAAAAGAAACTGCTAAACTAATTAGGCACTAAAAACAAACTAACACTAACAGTTAGTTAGCTAAAAACAAATGACCAACCAGAGGCACTCGCCTGTAAATCAAAGCATCCATGCTCTTAATCCTGCATAACTTTAAGCCTTAATATAACCTGAACAGGTGAGTTGTATATAAATTCACCCTCAGTACAGTTGTCATGAACGGGGAAATTAGCTACAGAGACCAAAACTGTTTTTTGTACCAGGCTGTAAACATGTTTATTTCTGCTGTCTAACATGGGGACTTGGAGACATGGAGACTGACTCACTTCTGGAGCCAGCCCTAGTGGACGTTTGAGGAACTGCAGTTCTTGTTACCTTGACTTCACAACCACAGAGGCGATAATTATAATAACCAAATGAAATTTTAAATTTGCTGAACTTGTAATGTAACTAAAGCTGTTGGGTAATGTGTTGAAGTAAAAAGTAAAATATCTTCCCCTTAAAGTTAAAAATACCTTTAAATTTATAGGCCTACTAAAGGACTATAGTAGTTGATTAAATGTATTAAATACAAATAAATGTTTAATACTTCAAAATCAGAGCAGTAAGATCCATTAAATTTATTTTATTGCCTTTAAATTCGCCTGAAAACTTTAAACTCAAATATCCTCCCGCCAAAAACAAAAAAAGCTACACGAACTACACCTCCCATGATTCAGCGCTCCAAGGAGAGGAGGCCACCGCCCCCTTTTTTCTCACCCCACGTGACCGGCTCCGACCAATCGGGAGTGTCGTTACAGGCGCAATGCGGTTGTCGGGATGTAAGGAGGAATGGCGACGGTCGAGACGAAGCCGAGTTTGACCAAACAGGAGCGGATCGCAGGTATTTTAAACCGTTACCGTTAAAACACACACACACACAGCGCGGTCATGAGTGTTAACAGCGAGGCGGTTAACGGACACACGGTGTGTTTAAAGCGGGGATGTAGTCACACAGCGTTTTAACTGTTGTAATGTTGTCAAAACTTAAGATAGCTCCGTTTTTCTGTATGAAGAAACGATGGTTTTACACCACGGACACATTTTATATCTATAAAAATAAACACCTAATGTCTGAGCTGCCTTTGACAAACCTAATTATGACAAATCTAACTGTGATGGATCTAGTTTCTTGGTTTTATAAGAAGGAGGTTGATAAATAGCATGTTTTAAAGGTCAGGTGTGTAATATTTAATGTGTTTATAGGCAGGAATTGAATATAATATTCATTAGTGTGTTTGTGTCAGTGTATAATCACCTTAAAATAACAATAGTTGTGTTTTTCTTGACATATACTGAGTTCTTTATATCTACAGTGAGAGTGGGTCCTCTAATACGGAGTCCGCCATTTTTCTACTGTAGCTCAGAAGGGACAAACCAAACACTGGGTCCAGTCCAATAGTCTTTTTTTTTTTTTTTTTACCACAGGGGTTCCCAAATCTTTCAGCCCGCGACCCCCAAAACCAGTGTACCATTTGTGATTTGCGACCTCCACTATCCCCATATGTCCTTGTTACATGTCGTAATGTTTAGCACAATGCTAATAGATGTTGTTAATCTGTGGTAATCACATCAGGGTTCAAAAGAAAATTGAAAGGGTTTTATTTTAAATGTAACTACTTTTTAATGTTTTGTTATAATTATGGCTAAAATATACTATTTCTAAAAGTTTTTAAATTTAATTTGATTTCTGAAAACCATCTTGCGACCCTCTAGGGGGGTCCCGACCCCCACTTTGGGAACACACACTGGACCTTTAATATTTTGTTGTACGCTTTACTTGTACTGTTTATTTGTTGTTGTCTTGGCTATTGCTACTCAATTAAGTACTTTAAAGTACACAGTACTGAATAATTTGTGTTTTTAAATAAAGATTAAACAATATATTTTTTAAATAAATTAATATGTCATCTCACTTCTTTGTCCAGATTTCCAGCTGAACTCTTCATGATACAAAGCTCCAGTATGGAGACCGAAGTGACCTCCTCGCCCGCCATCATCTCCCCCTCCACCCCACACACCACCACCTCCTCGACCGGGCAGGCCAACCTGGCAGCCAAACAGGTCGACGGCAGCAGAAAGAGCTCATCCACCACCCCCGCCTTCCTCTCCAACCTGGGCAGGGCCACGCTGAGGGGCATCCGCAAGTGTCCGCACTGCGGCGTCTTCAACGGCACCCGCGGGCTCAGCTGCAAGAACAAGGCGTGCGGGGTCTCCCTCCGGAACGCCACGTCGGTCAGCAAGAAGTGCACGGTGGAGGTGGTGAAGGTGATAATAGACAGCGAGGAGAGAGGTGGGAAAGAGCGGGAAGGCGGAGGCGGAGGAGTGCAGGTGTTTTCCGTGTGTCACAGAGGAAGAGGAGCCACGGCTACCCAACTCGGCTTTGTCGAGCTTGTTCCTACAGATACCGCCATTGCGACGGGCGACGGCACCACCCTGCTGACCCGCATCAACTTAGGGCACTGCTTTTTGCCGTCTTGCAGGCAGAGGTCAAACCAGGGCGAGTCAGAATCGGCGGTGGCGAGCTCCAAACAGTCGTCCGACAGCCTCTGCGTCCACATCAAGCAAGCCATCGAGTGCCGCAGCTGTGCTACGCCGCTGACGTTGAAGAGCTCCGTCTTGGAGGGCTTGCAGGCCTCCATCCAAGCCAGGGAGGAGCTGTGGAGGCTGGCCACAGAGTCTCCAGGTCCCCTGGTGCAGCGTGTCTCCAAGGACACCCTGGTGGTGAAGTGCCACACAGATTCCCAGCATCCTCTGGGGTTGCTGCACCTCACCGTAGGTGCAGGTGGACTGTCGGAGGTTTCAAAGAGCGAGAGGCGGAGCAGGGAGCAGCAGAATTCTGTTTTCCACTGTGCCTGTCAGGTCAACAGCAGCAGCGGCGGCAGCGGTGGCAGAAGAAGTAAAGCTGGTGGTGTTGACGGAGCAGCTCACCCTCCGCCCAGCTCACTCACATCCCAGCCCTGCCTTCACTTCTACGCCTGCGTGTGTGCCTTCGCGAGCGACGAGAAGCTGGCGTCAGAGTTCGCTGCGTTCATCAACTACACACCCAACGGTACGAAAACAAGTCAGTCAGTTTTCTGTCAGTTCCTGTTTGCAGCCACGATTGCGCTTCATGTTTTATAACTTTTCTTTTTGAATTTCAGTCTTCGGTTTAATGTGTTACTTTGTTCATTGTTCAGTGTCGCGTCTCTTTCTCCAGGCGTGCAGCAGAACGCCTCCACCAACAGGGTGATCAGTCCGAGCGAGAAGCCTCTTCAGCAGGCCGAGTCGGTCAACTCTCACCATAAAACGAAGAAACCTCGGCTGGATGAATCTCTCTCTGGTGAGTTTATTGATGTTTAGCAGATCCTGACAGATTTTTTGCAGCGTTATCGCTCATTAAAGCATGTTTCATTGTCCTCCCTTCTCTTTCTTATCTTTATCTTCCCGTCCTATCCTTCTCTAACTTCCCGCCCCCCTCAGTGGCCTCGCCCTCCGGGGCGGGGATCGAGGGAGTGTCGGCCTCCGGCCTGAGGAGAGCTGGTCAGAGGAAAGCTCCTGGTGCTGGTGGACTGAAGGCTCCAGGTGCTGCCTCCCTCCCTTCCTTCCTCCCTTCCTTCATGCCTTTTCATCTTTCCCCTGCCTGAATCTGTCTGTTAAGGAGCCTTACATCGTCTTAGACATCTGTCTCCATCTTTATCATTCCTCCGTCTAATCCCGCAGCGCTAATCCTGAAAAGAAGGTCGCACTGTAGAGGTCACGCGACATATTTTAACATTTAATTAGTGACCAAAGAACACATTTCCAGGCCTTTTTTTTTTAATTAATTAAATCTTACAGATTTAATTATCTGCTTGGTGGGTGGTCCACGTGATAATCTGTGTGCTCATGTCTCAGGGAGCACCCAGGTTGTGGACGAGCGTACGGTGACGATGGGCTTCCACCAGTGGCTGGCCAGCGTCACGGAGAGGATCCACCAGACTATGCACTACCAGTTTGATGGTAATACTGCACAGTGTTGATTTTGGCAACCCATAACTCTTATTAATCATTCATTACTTATCTATGAAGTATATTAAGTGATTTATTGAGGTCGTGGTTACTTGTTGAACTTGTGTCGTGTCCCTCCATCAGGGAAACCTCAGCCTCTGGTGTACCACATCCCTCAGGAGTTCTTCAACGCTCTGCAGCATCGCCTGTCGCTCGGCTCCAAGAAGAAGAGGCTGCCCAACTTCACGACAGGTACAACATCGCCACTGAATTAAATTCATTCATTTTAATTCATCATTAAATAGGTCAGGCTCTTACACTGAATACTTTTTGTCTCTTCTGTGTGGACGTCAGCGTTTGTGAGGAACGATGGACTTCCTGTCGGCTCTTTCTCCAAGTACACCTGGCACATCACCAACCTCATGCAAGTCAAACGCATCTTTGACACCCCGGAGGTAAACACACTCCCCGTCCGCGTCACTCTCAGGCCGGGGTGTAACGTCCTCTGAGGGTGGTCGTTACACCCTTTCTCTGTTTTACAGTCCAGAGAAGATATGAGCTGACAAGTGTTGATACATTCATCTAAATCACCTCCAGTTCTTGCGCTTTGCTTGTCAGGTTACGTACAAAACTCCCACTGTCCCACGGTTTTGTGTTGCCTCAGTGTAACTCAGTGTAAGACTAAACGTACGCAGGAAAAACAGCCAGATTTAATTTGAATTTGAATCTAATTTCTGCTGTGAAGTTGGACATTTTAACATGGGGACCTATGGAGACTGTCTCACCCCTGGAGCCAGCCTCAAGTGGACGTTTGAGGAACTGCAGTTTGGTCTAGACGCACAAATCTGCCTTCGCTCACTTCTTTATCTCTCGCCGTCCGCCCGGCAGGTGCCTCTGGAGCTCTTCCAGAGTTTTGTAAAGAACGTCGACGGCTCTTTCTCGCGTTTTCGCTGCCCTGAGCCGCTGCCTGAACTGGAGCTCCCGGAGGGCTACAAGACAGATCGGCCACAGGCTATCCGACCGATGGAGCTCCGCACCTTCCTTAAAGTCGGTGAGTGCCTTGTTCGGCAGTGCAGAAGTCAGTCTCCGCTGCTGTATTCACACAGTGGTTTATCTGTGCAGGACCGGGCTCGGCCGATCAGAAGGAGGCCAGTCCGTTTGTAATCGAGTGGATCCCCGACGTCCTCCCTCGCTGTCAGATGGGAGAGCTCCGCATCAGCTTCGAATTCGGCCACCAGCAGAGCGGTCAGCCCGAGTACAGCGAGAAAACGGGCGCGGCGGAGAAAGGAGGTCGCAACAAGACGGACTCGAGCCAACCCAAACTCACAAAGACTGTTGAAATCCTTCAGGTGGTCGTGTAATCGCCCAATCGCCTGTCAGATATTACGACTCGTTGACTGTTTGTGACTTACCCCGTATATCTGTGTTATATTATGCAAAGTGTGGATAATCATCTGTCGTCTCAATGACTTTTCTTTAATGCTAAATATAAAATGTCAAACTCGTGAAGTGAAAAAAGAAATTAAGTATATTTTTTGGAAAAGTATCTATTTTTTTAAAACATTTTTACTCCGATCACATGACCAGTAAGTATTAAAAAAAAACAACAAAACATAACACAAACACAAAACAAGCATAGCAGCAACAGGTAAATGTAATATTATTATTTTATAACTTTGTCTGAAGGTGTAACCTTTATGTATGTGTGAGAGTTGCTGTTTGTTTGTTTCTGGGGTTTTTTTGACATATAAACATCAAGAAAATAAAAAATATTTAATAGATAAAATGTCTCTTTATTGGCAGTTCCTCAAACGTCCACTTGAGGCTGGCTCCAGAAGTGAGTCAGTCTCCGTAAGTCCCCATGTTAAAAACTTCACAGCTGAAATAAACATGTTTACAGCCTGGTACAAAAACAGTTTTGGTCTCTGTAGCTAATTTCCCCGTTCATGACAACTGTACTGAGGGTGAATTTATATACAACTCACCTGTTCACATTATATTAAGGCTTAAAGTTAAGCAGATTTATGGACGCTTTGATTGACAGGTGGGTGTCATTACAGGTGGCTTGTTTGAGCAACCAGGCGTCATTCAGCCCGCCTCAGGTCCACCAATGAAAAGTAATGTATGATTTTGTGTAAGGTCACATTATATACTTTAAATACAAGGAATAAATGTGGAAATAAATGTGGAAAACATAAATTTTAGCTGCTTCACTGGAGTGCTAAATGCCAGTTGGCATTTTTGTGGCACGTTTTGCCTCCTGTGCTTCACTTTTTGTGAATTTTTCTGTATTAATCCCCCATCTTTCATGACTTAACCAGCAGATGGAGGCATAAGCCTGCCGTTTTCCCAGCAGAGGACCGCTTTAACAAAGCCATCCGAGCCAACATGACTAGAGAAAAGGTGTAACACATGAAAGAGCTATTCAAACTGCCTTTACTTTGCAGAAAATTAACTTATATGGGAGAAAATTTGGTGTTTAACTGCGTTTCATAATTTGGCTCGGATCTGTCTTCTTCCCTTCTGGGCATCACAAAGCAGGAATTACACGCTCGCTGTGAGATGTATCACTGGAAACATCACACATGCTCCCCGAAAATGTGTCCAAATGTTCATGAATTAATTAAGATTACAAGTTAATACCATGAGAACATCACGCCAAATTATATGCACTCCTCAGAATAGCAGCTTGCACACTGTGTATCTACATCAGGGGTGTAGGCGTATAAGAACACTGCCAGCCCCCGGCCTCGTTCCTCCCTCACAAGCCCCCAGGACATCAGTGTTGAGTACAGCCTCTGCCTTCACAGGGGGGCCCGGCTGCCAGACAGCTCCGAGCCACGCATTTAGCTGTTTATGTAGTCTGTCAGTCACGGAGACGGGAGACGCATCAATCCTCTCCTGGAAGGAAAAGCAAGCACATTATGACAGAGGCTCCCTTCGTCGCCTGAAAGATGTGTTACAGGCAGACAGCTCCGGGCCTAAGAGAGGATGGAGGCTGGAAGAGAGAGGGAAAAATGTTCAGAAAGCAGACATGTCGGATATTGATAGATATAGAAAAAAAAGATGAGACTTGTCGCATTAAAAAGTAGCTAAACATTCGAGTCTAGAAGTTTGGTGACATGGGAGAACTGCTGTAGCTGGTGAGCTAACGCGTTAGCCAGTCAAAAATAGCACCAGGCTGTCACGTAGCTTCTCTTTTTCTTCCACCTACTGATTTGTCGACCACCCTGTGGCATTTTGTTCACCATTGTTTACCATTTAGTTTAATTAAAAAACTCTGATTGATAAAACAGAAAGAAAGATCACATTAAAAAGTAGCTAAATATTTGGGTTCACAGGTAGCTGGTGAGCTAACGCGTTAGCCAGCCAGAATAGCACCAAACAGCCACATAGCTCCCCCAAACGTCACTCTGTTTTTCCCCCTACTGGTTTGCCAACCACCACATGGTGTTTTGTTCACCACTGTCCACCATTCATTCAATAAAAAGCTCACAGAGCCTCGTCACATTAGTTAGTACCAAAATATTTGGGTATAGAAGTTTTGTGACAGCTGGTGAGCTAACGCGTTAGCCAGCCAGACTAGCACCAGACGGCTACATAGCTTCTCTTTTTCTTCCTCCTACTGGTTTGTCGACTGCCGCATGGTGTTTTGTTCACCATTGTCCACCATTCATTCAATAAAAAGCTCGCAGAGCCTCGTCATGTTAGTAAATAGCAAAATATTTGTTTCTAGAAGTCGGATAACAGGGGTGAACTGCTGTAGCTGGTGAGCTAACGCGTTAGCCAGCCAGACTAGCACCAAACAGCCACATAGCTCCCCAAACGTCACAATTATACACCAATAAAAAGCTCATAGAGCTAGTTAGTAAAAGTAAATCTTGTATATTGATATAGAAATAAAAGATGGGCCTTGTCACATCAGAAAATAACAAAATATTTGGGTCTGGAAGTTTTGATGGCGGGGATGAATTGCTGTAGCTGGTGGGCTAACTGCTAACGTGCTAGCCAGCCAGAATAGCTCCCCAAGCTTCACTCTATTTTTACCCTAGCGGTTTGCAAACCACTTCTTGGCATTTGTTTACCATTTAATTCAATAAAAAAACTCCCTGAGCTAGATAGAAAAGTTAAATATTGATAAAACAGTCAAAAAAGATGTGCCGTGTCACATTCAAAGGTTTTTTTGGACACTTGGGGGCAGCAGAAACAAGCATAAACACAACAGTAACATATGAGCACCTTGAATATAAGTCCACTAACTCCTCTTTCTGCTAAATGCTCAACTATTTTCACCATCTAGCTGCTAATTTAGCCCGTCTGCTGTTTAATGCTGATCACATAGTGTGCAGTGGGCTTTTTTAAGGGCTTTTTCACTGAAAACAGCTGCATGGTGCATCTGTAAATCTGTGTGAGAGGTGTGAGAGTGAACCACAGTAAATTCAGAGGCCATAAAACCAAAACAATGAGCTAAAAAAATGCTATAAAAGTCCCTGTAGGGTAGTGCTTATTATGCAAACATCTTTAAAAGTAACTAATTTACTGACTGGTACAGCCTAATAACACAGAAATACTTTCATTGTGATGTGTATTATCCTGAAATATGGCATTAGAGAGGATGATGAAAGCAATGGGCAATGTAACAGTACAGTAGATTAATGAACACAGGCTAGTTCTGATTAATGTGAGGTGGGAGGGAAGCGTGTCAAAAATGAAATGAAACATCTGTGATGGGTTTGTTTCCAAGTGATGTAACCTGCTCTCAACCTCAAAATATGCTATTACAAAAGACAGCAAAACAGGCACAACCTGTGCGTCGGTAAACGCAAATTTATATCATCTTTGGAGATTATTTTTCAGTGTTGGATAATGTGGAATGACAGAGCTAGAAGAGAGCTGTCTGCGCCGTGCGTGTCTGTTGCCTGGTGCTGACAGACATGCAGTCATAGTCGGCTGTATCTTGGGCTGCTTCCACTCGCTGCATCGTATAATAAGAGAGACAGACAGCGTTGACTTGGCCATGAACTTCACATTCCACTTGACATGTGGTTGCAAGCATTGCTTAAATCTAACTTTTGTCATCCTGGCTTTATTTACCAAACTTCTTTTTTAAGACATGCTTGCAACCATCTAGGGATGGCAACATCTGTCTTGTCGGTACACCGCAACGCTTTCAGACTGAAATCTCTCAAAAAATATTGGACCGACATTTTGTACAGACGTTAATGTTTCCCAGAGGACGAAATCTAATGACCTCCCCTGTACTTTTCCTCTAATGCCACCCACTGAGTGTGTAAAGAAATAGACAGGGAATGAGTGACGTCACCCACAGGTTTCTTAGCATCTTTTCACTAATGTTTTCATTAGTGTATAATCACCTGAAAATAAAGATTATTAAGTTATACTACCTTAGAATGAGCCTACAGAGGGAGCGGGTCCTCTTCCATGGAGTCCGCCATTTTGAACCGCTGTATTTCTACAGCAGCCCAAAAGGGACAAACCAAACACTGACTCTACATAGGATCTTTTGCGTTTTTCAAAAGTTTCACAGCCTTCTTCATGATTATTGAACCTAGAGGGAGAAATGATCAGTATTCAGTTGGTTACAATCTGAAACTTCACCACTAGATGCCACCAAATTCTACACACTGGACCTTCAATATAATATGAACAGGTGAGTTGTATATAAATTCACCCTACAGTTGTCATGAACTACAAAGTTAGCTGTAGAGACCAAAACTGTTTTTCGTACCAGGCTGTTTATTTCTGCTGTGAAGTTGGACATTTTATGCCGCTTGGGCATGACATGCAACAAAGAATCAAACCGGCGACGTTGCAGTCATGTGGTATGTGCGGTAACCATTCAGCTATGAAGGTGGCACAAGGGTAAACGATCACCACAGTAATTAGGGTTCATCCTCAGGGGATCATGCCATCCCTAGAGCCTTAACTAGAGAAAAAACAGGTGTATTGAATTTGGATTTAACTTTAAAGGTCCAATGTGTTAGATTCAGGGGGCCCTTCAAGGTAAAGATTGATGTTCTCTTCCATACAAAGTAAGCTCATGTCATAGCCTCATCCTTGAAACACATCTGTGCTACAGATTGTCATGCAAAACAATTCCTTGAAATGTTTTCCATACACAAATTAACTGAACGACTGTGCATATGTCTACTGTCATCGCATTCCCCTCGTGTAACCTTTCAGTGGTCTGAGATAAAGTAGCTCAGACCAGCAAGTTCCCAAAAAGAACATGCTAAATATAATTTGAACGTGTCAACACAGTGAATCACTAAAATATCTAAATAATGTCATTTTAGTCCCTTTTGGACCGCTATGGCATCTCACAGCAGTGTTGAACACTTGGATGTCCTTGGACATCGAGTTACTGTGAATGTTTGACTCAACTGTGTAATAATAAGGTCAGAAAGGTTACTACAAGCTGCACGCAATAAGTAGACACTGTGCTTTTGTGTCTTTGTATTTAAGCAAAACATTAAAAGGGGAAAAACCTCGAGGAAACGCCGCTCATCAGTTACAGAGGTCAGTGTTTTCTGAGCCAGATGAACAAGGCGAAATGCATTATCTGAGCCGGCCTGGCAGAGTCACACATTAGATATGCATACTCAGTGCACCTGCACTCAACAACACACGCACTAATCTAACGTGGTGCCCTTCGGTGTAAGACGAGGGAGGAAATAGACCTGCCAACAAGTCGTCTACCTGCCAACTGGAAGAGAAAGAGGCAGACTGACAGGACTTGTCAACACATTCGTGATGACTGACGACAAACCGTGACACACAACATTTCTAACAGCCTTGAGACAACTCCGCTCGGCCCGCCTCACACAGAAAGTCATTAACTCATCGCAGGACCCGACAGAGAGAGTGGTCAGGAGAGGAGACCACTTACCTGACGACCTCTGAGCCCCTCCTGTCAATCCTCGAGTTAACCAACCAAAGCTAGCACCAATCCCCTGACGATCCATATCTCAATCCCCCAACTGTTTGTCCTGATTGCCACTGACTGCACAATAACCCATATTGACTCATATTAGGAGGGTGAAATCAGCCCTGAATGATGGATGAATCTGTGGAGTGAGTCGATTTGGCCTCAGCCAAAGACAAAAAGTAGAGGCGTTCAGTACCAACCTTAAAGTCACGGACTGAATCAGTAGATTGAAACATCGAGATGTGATAACTTTGTTGCAAATATTTGCTCGCTGATCTATTAACCTTTCAAAACGAGCAGTATCATATGAGATGGAGTGATGTTATACTGAATATGGAAGCGGCTACTTATTACATAAATTGATGCCGAATTGCCAAGAAAGCTGTCACCATATGACGATAAATCAAATCTCAAACTTCTACAACCATCAGTATTTGTATCCAACCTCCATGGCTACATATCACTTACTCCAGCTCGCTTTAGAAACCATTTTGCATCATCTAAACACAGCCCTCCTCTGCACATGCAAAGTTTCTCCCTCTCTCTTTTCTCTTCATCCCTTCCTTTTGACTGCTTCCTGATTGTTGGGCTGAGCGGAGTCATCATCAGATCCATCATTGTAGAGTCATTGCCTGAGGAAACACAGGGCCAATTATGGCCATAAATAATAATGGGAGAGCGCATCTGGCATGATGACTGATGGGCCTCTCACACAGCTCATTTACATGGCTTTTGTGTGGCCATCAGCAGCTTCCCTCTAATGTAATGCTCAGCAAATGAGCCTTTCACCGAATATTGTCCTGTTCAAGGGTGGAACAGCGGCACCGGGATGGCACTTATCTCGAGAAACATGGATCTGAAAGACAAAATAAAAAGAGATCTGATAACTTTGCGAGGAGATTGAGGTTTATTGTGCCTCTACGTGTTGCCATACATGCACAGACTTCCTGTATTGTACACCCTGTGCTTGTCTGTGCATGTGTCGTAGAGAAAGAGAAGTCCAAGTCCATCCATCAGCATCAATTTCCGTGACATGGAGGGAGACTGATTGTGTCTGTGTGGTCAGGTAACAAACCAACCACCTCCCACACTCCAACACACACTCTACAGATACCTTACATGTACCTGTCAGACACTACCCCACTTACACTGCCTCCTTAATGCCTCCTGTATTGTTTTATAATGAGCTAAGTGAAAAATGATAGAGCTACTTCAAAACAGAGATTGGTGGTCAGTTTTTAATTTCTCAAGGTAAGGTGTCAACGCCGGATCCTTAATCTGTCCTTTAGGTCGGCGGCAGCCTCGAGCCAGAGAACAAAAGGCTGCAGCATCGCTGACGTGTGTCCTGGGAGCTGATAAGCCTGGTTGTTAATGGTGTTAGGGTAGATTTCATTACCCCCTCCAGACTGCTCTCATTAAATAAACATCCTCCTGTCACATCCCTCACCCTGCCAGTAGAGGAGTAGCCGAGGCAGGAAGGGTGGAGGGAGATGAGGTATGAGTGAGATAGACAATAAAGTGGAATGTTAATGAAAAACGTGTCAATCAAAGTCAAATCAAATTGCAGAATTTGAGTTGACGTCGCAGCAGAACTGCTAGCGGTGCTGTTTTTCTGATGCTAGCGACGTGGCTCAGGGGGGCAGCAGTGTTGGTGTTTTTAGTCTGTCTGTTGGATGGTTACCACAAGACTCAAATATCTGAACAACTGTTGGATGAACATGAAATTTTGTTCAGGCATTCATTATCCCCAGAGGATAAATCCTAATGTCTACCATGAAGGTAATTTTGTGATTGATGGTTGAACATTATATTGACTGGCATGAATGTTTGTGCAGACATTCATGATCTCCAGAGGATAAATCCTAATGACTACCATGAATCTGACATTTGTGGTTCAGAGTTAAATGTCCTGACAACTACTGGATTGATTGCCTTGATGGTTTGTGCATATGTTCATGATCCCCAGAGGATAAAACCAAAAAGCAATCATGGAGCTAACGTTTGTCATTCGTGGTTAAATTGTTTTGACGACTGGGTGGATTGGTGTGAACGTTTGGGTAGACATCCATGATCCCCAGAGGATAAATCCCAATGAACACCGTGAAGCTAACTTTTGTGGTTCACGGTTAAATATCTTGACAACCATTAGACGGATTGCCATGAAATTTGCTACAGATATTCAGGGTCCCTGGAGGATGAATTCAGTTTATTCTGATGATCCTCTGACTTTCCCTCTAGTGCCACAAGTAGGTCAGACCTTTTCTATTTAGTTAATATCTACGATGGATTGGCATACTACACCATCCAAACCTGTTCAGTTTTTGTTCCGCTGCGTCCGCTGTATCACTCCTTAACCCTGACTCAGTTACCCATTTTCCACTCCATCACCTCTTCAATCAACCTCTGCCTCCACTCTCCGTCTCTTTCCCCTTCTTCCATTAGCTTTCACTACAGTTTTCCCAGCTGCCGACCTTTCTTTAACCTCTCAGACCTCTCCTGTCCTTGTGCGGACCTTTATTCCTCACTCTCCTCCTCCTCCACCCTTCCCTCCCTCCCTCTCTCCCATCCTATACTCTGCTCTGACTAATCTATGCCATCATCCTCTCTCCATCTATCAGGGTGCTCTCATTGTTTTGACGTCTAGTTAATTCTCGGCTCATGATTTATCAAATTCTTATTACCGCTTGCTGAAAGCCTCATTCATTGTCCTGATGTATGGTAATGATAGTCCCGGTGTGGCTGCCTGAATCGCAACAAACCCACTCATTTATTTTCTTCTTCTTCATCATCTCTCCTCCCTCCTTCCCTTTATGACTTCCTTTCCTTTGCAAACTGTTTTCTTTATACTTTGTCCTTGGCTCATCTCCCTGTAATACACGCAGACATTTGCATCTTTGAACGCACCCACAAGAAATACATAAAAATGTCTTCCTTGGACAACCTATAATAAAAATTGACAAACCTTTTCAAACAGCCATGGCAAGTTGTCAGTAAATTAAAGTAAATTAGAGCTTCTTTAGTGCATTCGTTGATTGTTGACGAGCAGTTGGGGGCCCCTTCGACAAAGTATTTGTTAAACGGGGACGGTCAAGCTTTGTTGTTGTGTAAGCTGTGGACTAACAAACAGGAAGAGAATAAAGTTTTGTTTATTTACTTTAAAGGACAAATTACCCATCATCACTGGTTGTCCAACATGTTATGTGGGTGTTCATGTTGGAGCTTAAAGTGCTGTTACGTTATGGTGTTGAGAAAACTGCAAACATCATTGCGACACGGCTCTAATGTTGGTCTTTTTGGTCACTCTGTTGGACGGTCTACCACTCATAATCATGATCCCCAGAGGATGAATCCTAATGACCACCACATAGCTAACTTTTGTGGTTTGTGGTTAAATAGCTTGGATAACTATTGGATGCATTGGCACGGGTATTGCTACAGATATTCAAGGTCCCTAGAGGATGAATACAGATTATTTTGATGACCCTCTGACTTCTCTCTAGTGCTTTTTCTAGAGCAATGCCCGCCGGGCTCCTGTTCTGGCGCGACACTGGCTCTGCTCCATTTCCATTCCCCCATGCCCCTGGCCTGTAAACCTTGTGTTCTTCTTCCCGGTGGTCCAAAAAGCGCCGTAAAGCGTTACATACTTCTCCCGTGTTAGAACAGACGAATGACAGAGACACCGTTCACCTGATCACAGGTCAGTGTGGACCAACACGATTTAAAATCTGTTAGTTTAGGAGAGAAAAGTGTGCCGTGCATGCAAAGCTCCTCTGTTATAGTACTACATTTCAACATTTTACCAGATTTTCGATGACATTTAGACATTCTACAGAAATTGGATGTTACATGCAGCAGCTGCCTTCTTCATGCTGCCAACGTTGAAGCCTGCAACGCTTTTTATCTTAGCCAAACACAGTGGCACAGTGCCGGGTACATCTCTTCACACATTTTTTTAGGCTGTAGTTTAGGTATACCTTATAATATAATGCAACACGAACACATTGACTCCATTAACACCTCTGCGATGCCACCTCAAGAAAAATCTGCACCGTGCAAGCTCGCCTGTTGGATGGATGCATTTCATTGTGCTAAGTGTTGCTTTTAACCCCGAAGTGATCAATATTTCTTTGAGAAAAATGACACGATGAATCAATAATGGCACAAAAGTTCTGGGTTACTTCTGAGAGGAAGAGGACCCGCTCTTCTCTGCCTTATTGTGATTTCACACACTGGAACTTTAAGGGATCTTCGTCATCTTGGTCACAGCAATAAACAATCGGTTATGGTTACGAAACAATCGTGGTTGTTTGACATTAACTGGAAACACAGAATTTCCCATGATGAAGTTTTGTTTGACGTCCCTCACGTCATCGCTACAACGACGACTACGTCGCTTGAGAATCCTCCTCCGGCGTGATGTCGCTACCGGAATTATTAATCAAAACCTTCAAGTAGGGAAGCGCGAGACAAGCTATGATGTAGGGTGATTTAGTCAAGATTTAAGCTGTGTACGCTGTCACTTTAACAAATCCCCGAAAACTTAATTTATTATAGCTCTCAGTGTCGGAACAATGTGCTGATGTAGTGCCAAGAAAGCCCTCCCTCCTTCTCCGTTCCCCCCAAAAAATCCATCTCAGCATTTCTACCCACTCCCTCCGTCATCCTTCTTCTCTTCCTCGTACACTCCCTCCTTCACTCGAGATGAAGGACAGGCACTGGGCGAGCGGAGGTCAAGCATTAGCACAACTATCTAATCACTACCTCTCCTCTCTCTCTATCTTTCTTCCTCCTCCCCTCCTCTGACAAGTCATCTGTCAACAGGCTGCTGGCTCTGGCCTCTCCATTAGGGCAGTGGCACCTGAGTATTTCTCAGTCCATGCACACACACACACACACTTTTCCATGCATCTCCCTGCCCAGACAACCCCCAGCCTCCCCCACGCGAGGAGGGGAGATCAATGCCGCCAGCTCCATGCATCATTTGTCACACCGCTGCCCTCTCTTTAATGAGCTTGTCTGGCTTCAGCTCCTCCTTCTTCCTCTCCCTCATCCCTCGTTTTCAGCTGACTGTTTCCATCTTTTAACTCGCCTGCACGTAGAAACACATTCTTTTTTTCCTCTCTTTACAGTTGTTCCACTGACAGCCGCCTCTCATTTCTTGTCCGTTTAGGTAATGATACATGCCGTGTGCAGCGGCGGAAAGTAGTAATTTAAACTCGAGTGCTGTGCTAATTTTGAGGTATTTCCACTTTGTGGTACTTCTACTGCACTTCATCTCAAAGGATTAAAGGTCCAGTGTGTCGGAAATTAAATATAACTTTGTTTTGAGTAGTGCATAATCACCTGTAAGAGGTTTTGTTATCTTAAAATGAGGCTTTTATATCCACAGACATAGCAGGTCCTTCCACGGAGGCCGCCACTGTTTGTACAGTAGCCCAGAGCGGACAAACTAAATCTAGATAGACTTTAGCAAGTACAGTAACACACTGGACCTTTAATTTGATAACTCTGGTGAGTGCTTACTTACTTGCTGACACTAAATCCCATGCTATATATATATGGGGACTTAATATGGGGACTTACGGAGACTGACCCACCTCTGGAGGCAGCCTCAAGTGGACGTTTGAGGCACTGCAGTTTTTGGGACTAGAAATATTACTGCATTTCCCTGCAGTTATCGACATCTTAACCTCAACTGTAGAGTCAGTACCAGCACAAAACAACACCCGGCCGCTCCTACGCATGTGCAGCGCCGCACTAGCTGATGAGGTGTTATGTTTGGGATCCAGGGGCCCATGCATCACCTCTTGCGGGACATGTAAGGTGACTCCTGGCAGCCCAACAAGGCAGCACCACATATATCTCTTAATAGAGTCACTCACAGCTCCTCCCTCCCTCCTTTTATTTCTCTCTCAGACACAATCGAGTACACAGCTCATTTATCTGCTCTTCTTAAGACAGATTAGCTCCTCGGGCGCCACGGCAACGAGACATCTACCATCATTACCTGAGCAAGTCTTACCGCTGTCACAAATTTACTGACCCAGCAGACTCTCAAAGACTGATGTTACCTACAGACAGGGCTACTCAAGTACACATTTGAGGTACTTTGTACTCATTTTTCAGGTAAAAATCATAGTTTTATTTTAGTAACAGCACCCACCTGTCAATCAAAGTGTCAACTTTAAGCCTTAATATAACCTGAACAGGTGAGTTGTATATAAATTCACCCTCAGTACAGTTGTCATGAACGGGGAAATTAGCTACAGAGACCAAAACTGTTTTTTGTACCAGGCTGTAAACATGTTTATTTCTGCTGTCTAACATGGGGACTTATGGAGACTGACTCACTTCTGGAACTACCCTCAAGTGGACATTTGAGGAACTGCAGTTTTCTGAGAGTCCGACCGTTGTAGCAGTGTAGATCTAAATCACTGAAGTTCTCCTTTAATAAATAAATAAATAAATAAATAAATACGTGTTTATTGTTGTTACAGTTGCAGGAACAGGTTGTCTGCTGTTTATTATTTGGCAGCGTCGCCACATTTCAGCGATCTTTCCATTACCGCTCTGACAGTCGTTTTTTGCCTCTGGAAAACTCGTGTGCCAGAGAGAAACAGAGACATCCCTCAGCGCCAGAAGTCCAATCTCTTTAAAGTGCAACGTCTACACTGTCCTTACTGTTACCTGCATCACAAATCTTTTTATTCTTAAGATAAACGTACGATCCGTTGGAGTTTGCTCACGGTGTGTTCAGTCAGGCCTCTTCGTCTGTGTTGCTGTGTAGTTAACGGAGGCTGCTATCAGTGAAAATGGTCATCCTCGTCTCTGATTGCTCATATTTGGTGCAAAATGTGAGAATATCTTATCGACTCCAACGAATCTGACAACCGTTGATGGATTTGGTAGCTGGAAATATCTCAATAAGACATCACTTTAGCAAAGAAAAATGCACCAATAAATATCAAAAATGTCTCCAAGCAAAACAAGTTATATCACCGATCGTTGTTTTTTAAAGAGCATTTTAAATAGTGTCTTATGATAAATGTTCCCCTTAAGCCTCACTCCTCTGCACTGAGAGAATTTGGCATCCTGCTCTGCCGGTCTTTATGTATCTGTATCCACAGGACATCATTCATTATAGCTGCGATTTCCAGCCTTTGATTCCCTCAAATGTCTCATAAATCACTGTTTGGAGCTCGTTCTGGAGCTGGAACGACACCAAAGCATAAATACAACAAGCTGCGCGCCTACCCGGCTCAGTTTTTTAGTCAACATGGACGAACGCTCGGTTCAGTTTCACGCCGAGGAGCTGCCCCGTCCGTGATGAGACTCTCACGTTGGAGTGCTGTCAGCATCACTTGAAACTTTTCCACTGCAAAATGTGAACCGGGCAGCTGTGTGTCTGGTTTGTTTTTGTGGTGACGCCATTGTTCTCCATGTTGACTCCATCTTTACACAGCTGCAGAGTGCAAACAGAGTCCGTCAAAGAGGAGTAGGAGACGAGAGGGAGTCCATCTGTAGGCAGCCGGAGACACAAATCTGCTACAATTCACCTGTTTGCATCGACAGCATTTGTCTTCAGAGCATTTCAGTGAATCTCAGCTCATTGTTTTGATTTCTTGGCCTACGTCTCGACTGTCCTGCTTCATTCTCACCGTTCTCATCAGGATCACGCTGTTTGTTTTTAGCATTTAGCTGCTAAAGCTGATTTTGTTGAAGAAATGTCTTCACGGAGCTACGACCATGTGCTCTTTCTCCTCAGAGTCCCCCAAAGTAAAAATATTGGTCTCATTCTGATATTAAAATGACATTTTTCATTTCTCTGTCCAAGACCTGTTTCAGTCTCAGCTGCAACAACCTCTTGTAAGACCTGGCAGCAGAGATATCTCTCCTCCCTGTCGGTTTAGTTTCACCACAGATGATCTACAAGAACTTTCTGAAGCACAGTGTTGTAGTAGTTAAGATTGGTCATGCTCTTGAGACCAGGACCAAATCTTGAAGATCTCGGCCTTGTCTCAGAATCAGAAACAGTTCAAGAATCTGTAGTTACAGAGCAAACACCTACTAAACTAAAAAGAGGACAGGTCGAGGTTTGACCACGAGCCAACAGCTGCAAAGTTCTTCCAACAAATCAAACTGAAGCAGCTCATTAACAAAAGAAATGAATATGAACTAGTTGAGTTTTGCGCCTTCCTAAGAGAGTTCCTGCTTTCACCGATCCACGTGACAGTCCCAACGCTTCCAAACGAAGACCGACGCCTACTTTGGACCTGGGTCATTTGAGGACTTTACAACCCTCCTGTAGAGTCTTAACCTCAGCTCAGTGCAGCTTTTCTACTTCTGTTTACAGCCTACAACTTTATTTTGCGTTGTTTCATCAGCTGTTTGCAATAAACACGGTGTTAAACACTCGACATCTCCAGCGCCAAACAGCCAACAGAAATCCTCCAACGTCCGCTCAAAGTGAAGGCAGTGACTCAGGTTTTATTCTGATTCTGCGTAGACACCGTCTCCTTTTGCTGAATGCAAAAACATCTTTTGGTGATGTGTTCCGTCTCCATTTTATTATTATTTCTTTCGCCAAAGCTAAGCACTCTTTTGTTGCCAGTATGGGTCACGTCTCATTGGAGGTGATTCAGGACTGTCTGTCAGTACTTGGCAACGTGCAGACAAGCTGTCATCTTTCACTGCTTCTCCTGTAAGACTGGTTCAAGCAATGCAGGAATTTTATTTTTGCTGCTCTCGTACGTTTTGGTTTCCAGGCGGCCTCCCCGAAGGCCGGATCCTCGCTCTGAGTTCAGTTCCCCGGACTTCACGTTGACGCCATCGGAGGCCAGTGAAGGAGGCCGCATCCTTCCTTTGAGAGGTCCTCCAAGATGACTCTCTGCTTGGTTTTCAACAACACATTTCTGCACGCCAGTTTGAATCTTTCCGAGCTTGTACTTCAGTTTTAATGTCTTCCCATCCTTAAAGTGACATTGCAGAACTTTTCTACCATAAAACATCATTTTAAAACATTGATGTGAAATCAGGTGGATAGTGCATCTGTTCTTCCGCCCTCAACTCTCTGTGATTTACAGAGTTTCTTGAAGTAAACTGCGACTGTAGCTGCTGTTAGCTCAGTGTTAGCGCACTCGGGAGCGGAAGTGTTTAGACCACATTTTGGACCACTGGGAAGAAAAGGGAGGTTTTTTAGTTGAATGCTGACAGCCAGTGTTGTGCCAGAACCGGAGCTGCTATCTCGTTGGGCTCAGCAGCCAGATGATGACGGAAGAAGCTAAGGGGACTTGATTTTGGACTTGGTGTTGGCCTCTTGTAGAGGTTGCCAGTCAATTATTGATGCTAATGGACTCAATTTCTAAGCTAACGTTGGCTAGCATGGCACACTGTCCGTTAGCAAAGGGGATTTGGACCAATGCCGGACAGGTGTTCAACGTCAATGTTCAATGTGTTGCTTTAAAAACTCGTTTAACAGTGTGTGAGTGAGTCTCTCTGCTGCCCCTCTCGGGTTTTCCTTTGCTTCCTATAATCGTTCCTTCCCTCCTTTCCTTCCCCCCTCTCCTCCTCCTCCCTTCAGTCCAGCAGCTGGTCCATTCCTCAGTGTTATTATTGGATTTCAGAAAGCCGGGAGGGGGCATATATCACATCTCCCTTCGTCACCCCCCTCCCCTCCTTCACACTCATTCTTTCATTCATCTTTCTCCTTTTTAATAACTCCCTCTCTGCTCTTTGGCCATTAATAAAGATGAACTCACTCTGCTGTCGCCTCCTGCCCTCATCTCTCTCTCTCTCAGTCGTCTCCTTTCCTTTCCCTTCTCCTTTTGCACCTTATTGACCCTCTTCCTAAAAATCCCCCCTCCTCCCATCTCACTTACCTTGCTCCTTACGTTTTCCTTGATATCCTTTATCTCTCCCCCCACCCCTCCATCCTCCATCCTTCACGTCACCCTTCTCCTCCCAGTCTGTAAAAACCTCTTGTCTTCCCTCCACCTCTCTTTTCTCCTTCAATTTCTCTCCGCCTGACACAACAGTCCATCATGTGCCGGGCTCTGGACACCGGCCTCCCTCAGACGCTCTCATTCATCAGGACTTTGAAAAGCAGAAATCATTCTCTCCTCTCCTCCGCTGGCCGCTGCCACTTATTGCGCTATCCATCACACCTGGCGGATGATCAATACGAGCCCTTCCCCTCCTCCTCCTCTTTTTACTCCACACTGTATTTCTTTCACGTCTGGCTCTCTGCAGTCCACGTTCATGTGAGAAAACCGAACTTGTCAGCCCTTTTAGTTGGTGCTGCTGCACCTGAAACGTGCAACGAGACCAGAATGATACGCCAATAGCAAAAGATCATCTTCTTTTTGATGTGCAGACGTGTAATTAAAGTCATACAAATGATTTTTTTGGTGAAAATGCAAAACTCATGTTTATAACATGTTTATTTCTGCTGTAAAGTTGGACATTTTAACATGGGGGCTTATGGAGACAGCCAGCCTCGAGTGGACGTTTGAGGAACTGCAGTTTTTGGCACTTTCTCATTGGCTCCAGTCCAGTTTTGGTCAGTTAAGGAACATAAAAATGTTACATGACATACATGATGAAGTTAAACCACATATATAACTGTATCCTGTACGAAGAAGAGGTCAAACGTCGTGGCCGTCGTCTGCCGTGTTTAAACTGAGGCATAGCATTAGTTAAGATGAAGAAGCTAAGATGAACCACTAATGTCAAGCCAAAGGTAACACTGCTAGAAAAGTGGGTCGCCAAAGTCAGTAGGGTTCATCCTCTCGGAGCCATGAATATCTCTACAGAGACAATCCATCCAGTCGACGTTGAGATAATTCAGTCTGGACCGAAGTGATGGGCCAGATGCTGCTCGCTCTTTGCTCAGTCACTTTCTATAAATACGAGCCAAAAAAACAGAGCCAGAAGAGCTATTTTTTTTTATTGAAGGAGAACTTTTCCCAGGAACCAACTTGCTCTGAATTGATGGTGTTATTCCACCCATCCGTCTTCAGGTAGGACCCAGTTAATGGGGGCAGGCAATAAGAGTGGATAACAGTGGCTATAATTCTGCTGAGAGCAGCTTTGCTTTGTAAAACTGATTTGTTCAGAACAGAGGAGTCGTTAAGCAGCGCGGCCCGAACCTCCCAGATCCTAATGCCTTTCTAATCTCCTTTGGTATCGCTAATTCTTTTCGTTCTTTACCACCATTAAACTTTTTCACAGGTTCTTGGCAATGAATTAAATTACACTGGATGTATTGAGCAAACTAACCATAAATTGGCCTTCGCTGCCCTCGCTGGTGTAGGTGGAAAGATGAGAACAGACTGGTTAACTGGCTGCAGTTGTGCTGCAGGTGCACAGCAAATCTAAAAAAAATACAAAAACGAAAGACTCCTGCGTCTTTCACCACAGCTCCAGTCGGTGCCTCTCGTGTATTATTGAAGAAGAAGAAAATTTGTCAGCTGCACGATAATCAAGATTTTTTGTTCCAGACATATACCATCAAAAGCAGCCCTGAACCGTTGAGGCATTGACTCCATTATGGTCAGTCCTCCAAGTGTTTGGCCCACTGGACTTTAACTTGCTCAGATTTGGTCATTTTTCCGGGTTATGTGCTTCTAAATATGTAAATATGCGATGAGGACTCACATGAACGTGCCGCATCCGTGCCAGGTGGAGTTCAGCCTGAAGTTGCGAGGTCCTCGGATCGTCCAGAACATCCCACAGATGCTGGATTGGACTGAGATCTGGGGAATTCGGAGTCTAAGTCAACACCTTGAACTTTTCTTTGTAGTAGAAAGGCGTGGTAGAAAGAGGCTGTTTCCATGAAGGGTGGACATGTTCTGCAACAACGCTTAGGTAGCTGGTCAAAGTAGCATCAACATGAATGGTAGAACCAAGGTTCGGCAGCAGAACACTGCATCCCGGTCCAGTTCTGATACTTATGTGCCCATTGTTGGTACTTTTGACAGGGGACAGAGGGTCTTCATGGCCACCCTGACTGGCAACAAATCAAACCGCGATGGACTGCCTGTTCTGACACCTCTCTATCTGAACTTTTTCAACTGTTGGAGCTACAGTAGCTTGTCTGTTGGCTTGGACGACGCTTGGGTCAGTCTTTGCTACCCATGTGCATCAATGAGCCTTGACTGCCTCATGACCCTGTCACCAATTCACTGCCTTTCCTTCCTTGGACCACTTTTGATAGGTACCCACTTCTGCAGACCGGTAAAACCGAACAAGAGCAAGAGTTTTAGAGATGTTGGGACCCAGTCATTTAGCCGTCACAGTTTATGCTTGCCCATTTTTCTTGCTTCCAACATCAACTTTGAGGACTAAATGTTCACTTGCTGCCTAATATTTCACAACCACTGACAGGTGCCAGAGAAAAAGCAAAAACCTGGATGGAAAACAGGGTAAAAATCATCTTTGTGTGCTCTGGATTGAACATTTTTTCAGACAGATGGTTCAAAGATTTCAAGAAATACGTCTAAAACTTTCAGAGAAAAAAATGCTCAGCTGTGTGACTTGAATGTAATGTAAGCTAACTTCACCCTACTGACACCGTTCATGACCCCAGAGTCACAGCCGATGAGAGGGTTGCGGTGGTTGGTTGGAGGCCTGGTGGTGGATTCAGATCTCGACATAAAACCAGGCAGGCGAACCTGCCAGCAGCTCAATTATCTGTCATTAGCAGGCAGCGCGGCACAGGCGCGGGGTAATTTGACAAGCTAAACTGGTGTTCTTTCATACTGGACTGCTTCATTGGACCTGAGTAAATATATTCACAGGCTAATGCATATAAATAGAAGAGCTATGTTTGAACAGCTGAGAGAAAGTGAAGGACCGGGAAGAGTGGGTGGTAGACAGAAATATGAGGGTTAGATTTATTATGCAATAACTGAAACAACAGCTGAAATACTGTTGTGAATGGCACCAAACCCGGTGATATTATCTCAGTAGACACACTGCAGTGACCAGAGGTTAATCTCCTCTGAACCCCTTTGTTCACACTGATTGGGAGGTTTTAAACTGAAATAATCCAGAGGTCACAGTCTGTTCCTGCTGTCTTATCTTTTCTCAATGATTTATTCATGATTTGTCTGTTTGTACGTTGGACAACAGGCAGCTGCTGATTTTAGTACCCGGTCTGCGCTCTTATCTGACAAGGAAGACATCCCAGAAAATGACTGATAGAGGAGCTGGAGTTAGAGGCTTTGCTCTTTTTTAGAGTCTGGCTGACATTTGATGTTAAGACACAGCAACAATCCTTGTATTGTGTGCAAGAAAACTAGCTTGTAATCTGGCGAATGGTTCCCACTCTACATCTGCTCTTGCACTATGTAATTTTGGGCTGCATGTCAGGAGAAGTACGCAATGTTCTACGTCACACACCACCGACTATTTCACTGATTTTGGGTGAAGCTGGATCGTAATTTATGGAGAAAATGTTTTCTGGTTTCCCCTCTGATGTCCTCCAGCTGCTCCGCCTCAACTCTCTGAGATTTACTGATGGACGGTGAAGTAAACTGCTGTCGGGTGTAGCTGCTGTTAGCAAACGTTTGTAAGCTGTCAGGAGGAGGCAGTTTTTAGCCTCATGATGTAGGGGAATATCAGTATTTGCCTGCACCTTGAGCATAAAAACCTCCTCTTCTTCTTCTTCTTCCTGGTGGTCCAAAACGCCCGTGGTTCAAACCCTAACACTCCCCCGATGCCCTGAGCTCACGGCTAACAAACTGAGCTAACGTGAACTAACAGCAGCTACAGCCAGCAGTAGCAGCAAGTTACAAATGACACAGACGCCACTGACCCGATTAGTAAAGCATGAAAGCTTTAGCAAATTAAAGATTTACTGTTAATGCAGTCAACTATTTTAACCTTTAATGAATAAATATATAAATCGGTCGTGAAAATCAGTTCCAATGTCAGGTAAACCTACTTAAGAGGTGAGCTCTGCTAGCCGTGGTGCTAACAGCACACAGTTACACCTCATCCTGCAGAGTGACAGTCTTCATTTGGATTGTTCCCACCTTCACTGTCTCACCTGTTAACTCTCAAACAAGAGGTTTTTCTCACAGGATGTGCAGGTGATGAAACATCACTCACCCTCCGTGTCACTTCCTGTTTCCCTGTCACTCTATTTTTTTATTTGTCCTGATGCCTCTCGCTCCACCTGATCCCCATGTGTCAGAGCGATGAGTCGGCTCCTCAGTCAGCGTCCTGACAGGTGATAGACAGCAGGCCGGCGAGGACGGTACACAGCTCTGTTTACCTCCCTCTCTCTCTCTCTGTTTCCTTGCTGCCAGCATCTTCTCAAAGGTGATTATACGAGTCTGGGGACGTTCATTGAGTTTCCATCCACCTGTTTTTGTGCATTTTCAGGTTGTGCACATAAAAATCCAGATGGAAATGACATGCTTTTAAGCTTGGCTCGGGTGAAGTTGGCGCATCGATAAAAGCAGAATGCGTCAATGGAAACGGACGCAGTAAATAAATCATGACGTACATGAAGCATGATAAGTATCAACTGGAGAGACGATGTTCCTCAAATTAAACATCAAACTAATATAAATGTCATATTCCTATCCTGGTTTCCACATTTTTACTGTTTGAGGTTTGACTGATGCCTTTTAAAAAAGCAACACTGTGTAACTTTTCTGCCATGAACAGATTTTAAATCATGTTGGTGCTACACTGACTTGGATTCAGGTGAACAGTGTCATTCGTACGTCTGTTCTCACATTATGTAACTCTGGGCTCCGGGTACGATCGCCCACGAGAAGTACGTAACGTAATTTACAGAGTTTCCTGATGGACATTGAAGTAAACTGCTGCCAACTGTAGCTGCTGTTAGTTCAGAGCACTGGGGGAGTGTTAGTGTTTTTAGGTGTTTTGGACCACCGGGAGGAGGTGTCGTGCCAGAACCTGAGCTGGGCAATGTAACTGTGCTCAGCAACCTCTATGGACATAATGACAGAGGCGGAAAGACTGAGGAGGACGTTGGCAGAGGAACCTAGAAGAGTTTAGTTGCTTTTTTATCATAAGTAATGTAATCAGAATAAATACACGTGTACAGCTGGGGGTGCTTGATAGTTTTCTTTGTACTGTGCTGTTTACTTGATTCTGTTGATTACTATTTGAAATTTACACTTTATTCAAAAGACATATTTGCTGACAGAAGTGCAGGAAGACGGTGTGGATGTTTTAATCCTGCCCACACCTGCTTCGACTGTAAACAGCATCAGTGTGTACAAAGTATCACTTTGAAATAATCCTGAATTATCCTGGATAAAACGCAAAGCAAATTATCAAACAAAGGGACTTTTCACAACCTGGCAACCCCCAAAAAACAGAATTAAATGATTTAATACCCGTTAATTAAAATATTAGTCAGGCAGATGTTAAAAAAAGAACTGCGGTAATACAAACACAACATTTTATAGTTCAGTTCCAACTAAGTGAGAGAAAAGTAAATTCAAGCTGAGAGAAATGTTTTCTTTGTGGTACGAGCTGTGTACTCGAGTGTTCAGTAGGTCTACGTGTACGAACAAATCTCTATCAACAAACCTTTAAACTGAACTGACAAGTCTAATCCCTCATTGTCACTGCTCAGTGGTGATTCATTTCATCATTAAAAACACATTAAAAGAGCAAAAAACACCAAGTAAACAATCTGTAGCTCAGCCTGTTATTAAAAACCCAACAGTCAGAAAAATGCATTATTTGTCCAACACCATGTTATCCCGAAAACAGAAGCTGCCGACCCGCTGTTTTATAAATACTACCAAAATACTAAATACTGTGCAAAAGTCAGGTGATTTGTGTTACAGTAAGGTGACCCATTGGTCACAGCTTGGTTACGGTTAGAAAAACATAATTGTTTAGGTGGTTATGTACAGAATAAACGGTTACGTTAAATAAGTTACGTAACTTAAATGACCCGTGATCGCAGTTAAATATGTTACATACAGAAAACTTAAAAAAAAAATTTGAAAAAATTTTAGATTTATAATTTTTTTAATTACACAAGTTAAATTGTGTATGGAGGAACTTATGTTACGTACGTACGTCATGTCAGTTAAATGAGTCACGTAACGTATGTGATGTAAGTTAAATATGTCACTTAACGTAAGTTCTTCCGTACGTAACTTACATTATGTACATGTTGTACGTAAATACGTTATATACGTTTTACCAGGCTGGTATTTTTGGAGTGAACTTACGTTACGTACGTCATGTCCGTTAAATAAGTCACGTAAGTTACGTACGTAAGAACTTACTATGTGACGTAAGTTAAATATGTCACTTACCTTAAGTTCTTCCGTACGTAACTTAAGGATGTGATGTAAGTTAAATAAGTTAGGTAAGTTACGTACATAAGAACTTACGTTATGTATGTGATGTAAGTTAAATACATTACGTACATTATACCAGGTATGTTGTACCTGGTATTCTCGAGTTAACTGTCAGACAAATGGGCTCCAATGAGACTTTTTTCTGACTGTTTTGTTATAACTGTCATGAAATAAAGACAAAAATAGAACGACGATGCATTACGTGCTCAAACTACAGTCGGTGAGACTACGAGTCCATGAACTGAACTGGACGAAATGATTTGAAGCGGCGAAATGAATCGTGACTTCCACCTCTCACCGCATGTGTCAGCCCGATATGAACGAAGATTTAGCGTGTTTGAATTGTTTCGCAGCGTGTTGACTGACTGATGTGTTATTCCTCCCTCTTCTCTTCTTTCCCTCCCGATGACTCCTGATACTGTGTGACATACAGTATCAGTGATTCAGAGCTCAGGCTGACCTGTTGATCCTCACATTCCTCTATTGTCTTGGCACTGACGCCGGGAACACTTATTTATATGCCTGTGAATAACCTAATATGTTGACCAATATCACCTTTTTTCCCCCCGCTGAAAACATGTGGCATCAGTCGTCTTTTTTTTTTTTTTTTTTTGGCTAGCGTCTCCCACTTTAATCCTTTTTCTTGCAAGCTCAGAGCGGAGGAAAAAAGAAAGATGGGAGTGTCAGCGAGGAAGCACACGGCAGCTGAGGGTCATTAATCACTGTCATGGCAGAGAGGATGAAAGACATGAGAGATGGAGTGCAGCAGACATGGCAGGAATCTCTCTCCAGAGATGAGATGAATCAACCTATTCAGCAGCCTTCGCTTTGTTGTTGATACGAGGCTGTGACATCACATCCTCCCCAAGACTGAAGCGCTCCGAGTCGGGGGGGAAGTGAATGCATCACGGTCTGACCGACATATGGATTGTGCATTGAGTTACTGCCAGTCTAGCGGCTCCCAGAGGCCTCGAATATCTCATGAAGACAGCCGAGTTATATATCATGCAAATGCTCAGACGCCAGAGGGGGAAAGTCGGCTGATCAGATCAGACCCGACGTTACACGGATAGAAAATCGCAAATCATAACAGTTAAAGAGCAACTTTATGTCACGTTTTAGCTCGAACGCGACCTTTACGAATTCAAAAAATGTATAAACCAAGCCGCAAACGTCCACCGGAGGCTGGCTGCAGAAGTGAGTCAGTCCCCCATAAGTCCCCATGTTAAAAACTTCACAGCAGAAATAAACATGTTTACAGCCTGGTACAAAAAACAGTTTTGGTCTCTGTAGCTAATTTCCCCGTTCATGACAACTGTACTGAGGGTGAATTTATATACAACTCACCTGCTCACATTATATTAAGGCTTAAAGTTATGCAGGATTAAGAGCGTGGACGCTCTGATTGACATAAACGCTCCCATATTTTAGCTAAACGGCAACTAAAACATGTTTCAGGTGTGAAATAGTGAAAGCGGTAATAGAATTTTGATTTATATTTGTTCAGCACTCTCTAGTTCGACAGTTTGATCTGAGTTTCGTGAGTTACGCTGGACCCTCAGAGATCGTATTACTTGTTAGCCACGCTTTAAAGCATACTCTGCTTTATTTGTGTCTATTTTACCCTTAATGGGACAATAATTTACAAAAAAAGAACACCGTGCTGCACGGAGGAAGACTTGAAACTGGAGATTGAGATCATAAACTCAATAGGAAACTGTTTACAGAGGTGATAAATCAAGCGAGAAGGAGATGAATTTCCCCGTAAGGCTCGATACAAATTGCAGCCAGTGGTGCCGCCCCCCTGCTGGTTATTAGAAAGAATGCAGGTTTCAATTGACAGAAAAGTCAGTCCATTAATGACAGACTGTTAATGTTATTAATGCTAAAATGTTGGAGCCAAAGAATATAAATGTCTCCTCTTTGGTTTTAAGTGATTTACAGAGCAGGAAAAAAATTAATTTCAGTTTGAAGTTCAGTAAAAAAGAGAGAAAAAGGAGGGGATGGTAACTCCTTTCTCTCGCCCACATTTCATACCACAACTCTGGCCTGCTGCGCTGCGGTCGCCTCCTCAATATGAACCAGATACTTGAAATCACGAAACTTTATTATTCTGGCCATCCTGTAAATCTATAACATCCCTTTGCTTCAAAAGTGGAACGTGCGGATTGCCTGTTCTGAATATATATTTTTCTAGCCTCAGGCTCAGATGTTGTGGTGCAGGAGGGGAAAAAAAAAATAAAAAAGTTAAGAGTATGATGAATGTGTTCTGGCCAGAGGAGAGTGGGTGGTCTGTATCTGTCAGCGCTGCTATTACAGCAGACAGCAGAGTTACAGGCCAATAAGCCGCGCTATCATCACCGTCATCAGCAGCAGATCCCCTTACAACAGCTCTCAGCTGTCCACATCACAACCCTGACAGCCCAAACATGCACTTACCCGGGCTCTGCACTTCAATGCCTCGCATTAAAAAACATGTGGCTGTTTCACTGCATGCTATTAAAGAGTCGGGGCCACCCAAATGACTCGCCGCTCGTGGCAGCGGTGGAAATATATATTCAGATAGTTGGTAAAAGTCGTGGTGAAGCATTATAGAAACACTAAAAGTTCTGCTTTAAACAAAAAAAAAGAAACCGCAGTTCCTCAAACGTCCACTTGAGGCTGGCCCTAGAAGTGAGGCGGTCTCCATAAGTCCCCATGTTAGAAAGAAATAAACATGTTTACAGCCCGGTACAAAAAACTGTTTTGGTCTGTATAGCTAATTTCAACTTTACTGGCTGTGGTGCTGTTTTGGTCCGCGACTTCAAACCCCACTGCAAGCGTTTCAGAAGCGTTTAGCCCGTCAGACTTTGTTTACTTGCTCATATTTGGTAAATTTCCTGGTTTACGTGCTTCTAAATATGTTTCTACGTGTGACCCCAGTTTGCGCGGGGTTATTTTATTTTGAAAATCCACCAGACTCTCTATGCTGTTTCTGTGTCTGGTTTCCTGTCAGCTCAAGGTGCTCTGGGTTGGGTGGAGGCCCGCTTCTGGGACGCTTCTGAACCGGGCCACGGTGGAGCCGGTGGGGTCTATCGCTGCGATGACCCAGTGGAATTTGGGTCACCAAGTTATGCAGGACTACAAACATGGCAGCGGGACAGATTTTGAGCTTCACAAGTATTCGTAAGTTAACATGTATTGCCTAGCTCAGGTTCTGGCATGACAGTGACTACACCTGGTGGTCTTAAAGGAGTGTTGAGTGATCGCACTCGGAGCCCAAAGTTACACAGTGTGAGAACAGACCTACAAATTCACCTGAATACAAGTCAGGGTAGCATCAGGATGATTTAAACTCTGTTATTTTATGATATAAAAGTGTCTCTGCAAAGGAGAGAGAGAGATTAATGTAACGATCTTCATCTCCTCCCCCGTTACTTGTTGTTTACCTGTGTTTTCCTGGAGCTGTGTGTGACGCTCGAGCGCTGGAATTTTTATCAGAGATTTACTGGAGCAACACGAGCCTGGGCGCTATAATTACTGAGCTAAACAGGAGAAGCTGCTATGAAAACAGTATGACGTCGGGCAGCGCTGATTCACGACTGTAACGCGCACTTGAATAGAGGGCAAACACTTTGTTATCAGCAGAGAGCGAGGAGGATAATGAGGTCAGCTATGAGCCACTGTGTTACATTAATGAGGTTGCTGTCTGCCACCGTGGCCGGGTGCAAGGACACACACATACAATCTAGATCACCTATCGTCCTCTGTCACTCGGCCTGGCATTCACACGGAGCCAAAGAGAGGGTGTAGCAGAGCGTGGATCAGACTGTACTGCCGCTCTCCAGCTCATGTTAGACTATCTGACAAGCCGGCATTGATTTATGACTCCTGCAGCAGACATCACCGCACGGAGGCGGCGGCGTGCACGCGTACGAGCCGTGTGTGTTTTTTCTGTGAACGCTCACGTGATTGATTATCCTGTCTGTCTTGTCTGTGGCATTTTTGAAATGTAATCTCACTGAACAGCATGAAAGGTGTGAGACCCGAGAGAAAACATCTACCCCCCCTCATCCAGCGCTCACCTCCCTCCCTCGGCCCACGTCTGGTCTGTGCAGGCTCTCCTCGCCTGTATTGTATTAGCATACCTTTGCTCAGGCATGCTAGGAAATTGAATTCCCCCTTCTTCCTGTAAAACTCTCCGCGGGATTAAACCGTCACCGTGTGATTTACTGTAACCTCGCCATAAACAGCGTCATCCCTCCATGAAGCAGTGATTGATGTGCCCCGGCAAGTGTTTTGTGTTTTGTGCCACACTGTCACGGCATCATACATTTCAATTTGCTTACTGCACAAAGACAACGGCGGCTGAACACAATGGAGGTCTGTTTGTTTGTTTGGCTGCGGCGAGAGACACAGAAAACTTTGCAGGTTTGAACTGAGGCAAGAAAAATAAAACTTATAAATATAAATAAAAGTCACACAAAGTCTCCTTTAACTCGTTAATCCCCCTCACCTGAACACTGATTGTCTAATCATAGCTTAGCACCTGTAGTTAGCCACGCCGTACAATGGTAGCCTAATACTGCTTTAAAGTTAAGAAGCATAGTATTAGCAAGCTGATTTATTTTGTGGGACAGGTTAGACAAACACCTGTTCACGACTGAAGTGTGCTAGCCTCCATTAGCTCACTACTTTAGCTTACTTTAGCTTATTACTAGCGAAATTACATTGTTTAGCTTCTTCTAAAAGTAACAATTAAGCAATCTGATCTCTGGTTTTCACGTATTTCTATATTAAACATCCATTAACATTGCATTTTTATTCATATTACTTTACTATAACACTAGCTAGCTATAACCGATAACGTCTTTTAGCTGCAGTTGTCAGTGCTAACAGTTTTGTTAGCAAGAAACGAGAAGCCTGTTGTCGTTTAAAAACATTATAACAACATTGTGAATCTGCCACTGTTATGTTTCTTTTGAGATGGGCAAAATAATAAACAGCAACTAGTATCCGGATATGTTAGCATGATATCAAACAGAGTTACCCACAAGTAGCTAGCTAGCTATAACTGTTTACTGTATAAGTCTTTTTTGGGGACCATGCTTGATGAGTTGCATATAGATAAGTGTTGTATATGTGTGCGTAAAATATGTAAAACCTCAAATGTTCAAGTGTTACATAAGGAAGTCTGCGGAAAGCCTTGCTTACAAAGTTAGCGGTAACTAGCTGGCCATAGCTCCAGTTATCATTTCAGTTGTTTACTTCTGTAAATGTTCTTTTTGTAGTCACGTGCACAGTTTCCAAGTATAATTATTTTATTTCCAACATTTCGGGTGTGCTATCTTTTGATTTTTAACTTCAGATAAAGTCGTTTAGACGACCCCGAGTACGCTGTTAGCTTCTTTTCATCGCCACGCTCCCATAGCTGAGTACGACGTTATCATTACCGATAAGCAACGACAGCTCTTTAGGAAAAAAAACAAAACACTTCATAATAAATCGAAATGATCCTTTAAAGCTTCCGCACTGACGCAATACCAACAAGCGACAACTCTGGCACCGCTCCTCATTTTTCTTCCTGCGTTTGTGTGTGTGTGTGTGTGTGCACGCCCGCTCGTGTAGCCGATGATAAATGAGCACGGCAGATCCTGAGAGAGCTTGCAGAGGAAAGAATAATGGGTATTTAAGCACACTTGTAAATTACCAACACATTTGTCTTAGACTGTCCCCTTAGGGATGTCTGACAGCACGGCAACACAAAGTATATAAAGCTCACATACATCTGTTCCACATAGCCTTATTGGATCTGCTGACATCACTTAAATACAAACTGTCATGCCATATACAATAATTCATACGCTGACAAAGCTCATAAAGCAGTCTTTGCACCTGCATTAAAGCGTGTGTGTGTGTGTGTTTATATGATCGAGCCTGTCTCAGCAGGTGTGTGCTGGGTCATGCAGAGTGCACGGCGATGTTTATCTCTAAAGCACCATAGACAGGCATGCTGGACCGCCTGGTGGGAAAGCAGGATTACGGCTATCTTATTCCTCAGCGGGGCCGAGCCGGGCCGGGCCGAGCCGGGCCGTCCTCGAGGCCTTACATGTTTCCATCAGCCGTCTGCCACTTTGTTATGCAAGCAGCCGGTCCATGTGACGATGATGAAATGTTTGGCATGTCATGTTTAGTGTTTCTGCAACATTTAGTGACAGACGAGATGGCGAGATAAGAGAGAACAAGCTTTTATTATGATTATTAATTACAGATTGACGTGCATAAATCAGATAACGGCTCCGTTTTGAACTTGATGACTTTGCTTTGACTTTTCTCTGGATGCCGTCCCGCTTTAAAAAAGAGAAAGAGAGAGAGAGCGCCGAGTTGTTGTTTTGAGTCACCTCGCCTGCCAAAGTTCGGATCATAACACAGCTTTGTGTTCCCGCTTGAACGGCCTCCAGAATAAAGCGCAGTGGGCTCCCAATTCATCATCCTCATTCATAAACAGTCATTAATGTTTATGGCAGGTGTCGTGACATGTTTACGACAGCATTATGTCTGCTTTACGAGACCACTGTCAAGTCAGGTTTTATGACCAACGCCGCTTAGAGGCGGCGGCGGCGAGTTTGGGGCGGATTGGAGCGGGGAGGGCGGGGGGGACCGCTTGGCAAGCACGTCCAAGTTGGTTCTGGGGATGTTTAATCAGTTACTCGAACACCCTCGCAAATAAAACGAGAGAACAGCATTTGGCAGGGAAGTCGGTCTGTTTGACGAGGGGAGCCATCAAACCTTCTCATTAAACTCTCTGGATCCGGCCTCCCCTGTTCTTCAGGGCTTTTATAGGAAAATCACTATTCTCAATTTGCTAGCTGTTGTAAAAGTTGTGTTCCAGGTAGTGGTTGTGGGATCTGGTGTTGGGTGGGTGGGGGGAGGTTTAAGCAACGGCACACAATCCCCCACGCTCCAGCTTTATGGCGCGCCGTAAAAGCTGTTGGCAGCCCGACAGAGGCAGTATTTTTTTTATCTGGCTGCTAATTTTAAGGAAAGGAGATTAAGGTTGTGAATTACATTCGTGGCAGCGGCGACCTCTTCGCGTTTGTTGATGGCGACAAAGAGTTTGTGCACGGCTGCTCTGCTCTTGTTTTCGTGCCGCTTTATCTGCCGTTAAATAGGCGGCTTCATTCAGATGTTTTTGTCACTGACGGTATAAACGATGGACGTGACGTCACCCACAGGTTTCTGAAAGGAACAGCTCCGGCCAACGCCATCTTGGTAGTCCTGGTTGCCCAAGTCTAGCAGAGCCAGTGTCGTGCCAGAACAGGAGCTGGGCAAGTGGGCAGCCACAATGGGCAAGTTTCCATCATGTGTACAGCTGTCGATATTTACCACAGTGGTTTTACATGCAAGAACTAACAGATTTTATACCGTTACAGTGCTTGGGGGGGGGACTATGCTCAGGGTGACCTCAGCGTGTCATCGAGCCACCCTTTAGGACCGCCCACAAAATCCTGGACTGAAGACTTGTAACTCCACATTTCAGTAATATATCAAAGTCTTAGCCACTATTTTCCAACATACTTAGTAATATATTTATTTTGAAAGAAATTTGAAAGAAAGCAACAACAAATTACGTATTTAGTCATCTAGATCATCTGATTTTTGTATGTTTACAAATGTCAGAAAGATTTATCTGTCCTCTTTATTAGCCGAGCTCCTCCAGCCTTCGTAAGCATTATAACACGGGGAGGAATATCTATCTTTAAATAGCTAAATCTTTGAGGTGAAATAGAAGCCGTGTGTGTCGCTGGGCTCTCTGGGACGTGCGCTGCTCTTCACTGTGGCCTGGCAAGCACTTTACAAACAAACGTAAGCAGTTTATTGATAGGGTAATCCTAGACTGATTAATGGCCCAATAATCAGCCGTAACCTGCAATAAATCAGCCGCTGATCAATACAGCCTGTGCTCTGCAGCCGTGGCCAGATCATTACCATGTCACTGTATATCTACCATTAGCACAGGAAAGGGGCTGAGCGCTGAAGGGAGGTAGAGGAGTGGAAGAAAAAGTGCTTCCTCTTCTAATGTGTTGGAAATGGGATTGATAGAGAGGTTTTTTTTTTTCGTTTTAATTTCATTTGTCTGCCCGGCTGCCTTCGTCCCTCTCTGCTCTTTCAGTGTGATTAATGACCGTGCAGCAAAGGCAGTGATAAAGATGGAGAGGGGCGAGCAGGATGTTAAATTATTATAATGACAGCACAATTAATGACACCCGGAGACATTATTCTTCAACCTTTTTGGCATATCACAGCTGTTGGTGGTACAGTGTGCTGATGATGTTAAAGGTACGCTCCTATAGGTATGATATAAAGATGTAAAGTCTTCTGATTTCACTGATTCTGGTGAGAAATGTCTTGCCTGGCTTCAACTCTCTGTGATTTACAGACTTCTCTGGTGGACAGTGAAGTGATCGGCTGCAAACTGTAGCTGCTGTTAGCTCAGTTTGTTAGCCGGCTGCCATCTCAGAGCCCGGGGAGTGTTAGTGTTCGGACCACCGGGAAAAAGAAGAGGTGGAGGTTTGCAGACGAACTGGGAGTGGAGCCAGTGTCGTGCCAGAACACGAGCTGGGCAATACATAAGTTAGTATCATGGGTCGTGTTAGCCGCTGAACTCATTTGGTAATCTCGTAGTGTTTTACTAGCGATAACGCCGGCAAGTAAACCAGGAGTCTGCATGAATTAGCTGATGTCATCTACTCGCCAACATGATGGCAGAGGAGAAAAGATTGAAGAGGACGTTGACGGGGGAAGCAGAAAGGAAAGGGTGATGCAGAGGGGGTTGTAATCAGCAACTACACCACTAGTTGGCACTAAATCCTCCACACGTCGCTGAGGAAGTCTCCTGCTTCATGACTCAGGCGTCACTTTTGCTCTGTCAGCTTTTAAAGGAAACTGTGAAACATCAGACGGTAATATGAAAAGACGATACGGGATGCGGACTCTCTCCCCGAAATGGATGCACTGTCACCGAACTGAAGTGTCCCTGAAATCAGAGATCAGATTAGAGGTCAGGATTTGGTGACGGATGGAGAGGACGGGGTCACGGAAACGAAGAAGGGGAAATAAGGATCAAATCAACGAAGTGAGCCGGGGTTAAAGGAAGTGAGGATGACAAGGTGCATGCAGAGGAAGAGCATGTGGGGAGATAAGATAGCGCTGACGGAGGAGGAGGGGAGGACGGAGAAGAAGAAGAAGAAGAAGAAGAAGAAAGGTAATTTGAGAGAGAGACCAGGAGAAGAGGTTGAGGCAGGGCTGACAGTGGGCCATTCATCCTCCATGCTAGAAGAGACAAACTGCTGGCAGAGGAAGACAGGCCCCATAAATCACTTTGCAGCACACACGCACTCTCTCTCTCACACACACACACACATATATACACGCTAACACACATGGTAAAACACATCCACGGCCACACACACACACAGAAATCTGCATGTGAACAGAAAAACACATCTTATTTTTAAAATGTCTGCACATCTGGACGTCTGATTTTATATTTTCACAATATGACATTTATTTAGCAGATCAGTGGCTGATCGTGGCAGGACGTTGTGATAAAGCGACATTGTGTATTAAATAAATACATTTAGGGGAGTGTTTAACCCAGTTGGTAGAGCAGCCGCCCCATATGCGAAGTCTCGCTGCGGGGCGCAGGTTCGAATCCCGACCTGTGCGGCCCATTCCCCATCTCTCTCCCCATATTTCCTGTCACTCTTCAGCTGTCTCTATCTAATAAAAGGCCAAAAATAAATAAATTAATTTAAATCATGTCGATGCTACACTGACTTGTAATCAGTGTCTAATATAAAGATAAAGAATCTACTGACACGCTAAAGCTCAGCTGAGCTAAATGCTAACGTAAGGGTGCTAACGTAACGCTACATTGTTTAACCTTTGTACCATAAAATAACATGTTTTAAATCACGTTGACGCGACATTGACTTGTAATCAGGTGAGCGGTGAGCTAATTGTAGCTGCTGTTAGCTAATGTTGGCTCAGGTTGCTAGCCAGGCTGTGAAGTCAGAGCGTCGGAGGGAGTGTTCGTACCACTGGGAAGAAGGGGAGGTTTCCTTTCTTTTTTTGGTGAACTGGGAGTGGAGCTGGTGTCGTGCCAGAACAGGAGCTGGGTTAAACATAAGTTAGTATCAGGGGTCACATTATCTGCTGAGGTCATTTGGTAATTTATTTATCTGTGTTAGCCAGTTCAAACCACAATGTGACACATGCTTTGCCTTAATGTTAGCTTTTGACTAGTCAATAATATTAGCTGGCTGCTATGTCTGCTGTTGTTGACCTTGTTGATGTTTGGCTGTTAGCAAATACATGTGGTGTAAACGCAAAAATGCAATCCTGCTATAAGTAGATCTTTGAATAAAGGATTTTACTTGTAACTGAGTATTTTTACACCAGTAAATGACCTTAAAAGTACAGTGTGTAGAATTTAATGGCATCTAGTAGTGAAGTTTTAGACTGCAACCAACTGAAAACGAGGAGAAAGGTAGTTAGATATCAGTGTTTGGTTTGTCCCTTCTGGGCTGCTGTAAAAACATGGTGGGCCAAGATGGCGGACTCTGTGGAAGAGGACCCGCTCCTTCTGTAGATATACAGGCTCAAACTAAGGTAACAGTTCTTATTTTCAGGTGATTTTACACTGATAAAAACAATTAAATATTATATTTAATTTCTGTCAATAGTCACCCTTAAATGTTGCACACTGGTCCTTTTAATGCTGCTTCGGTCACTCTTGTAGTCGTCAGTTTGAAAAGTAGAGTCCGTGCTGAAGGGAAAATAAGCACCAAGTATTCCTGTAACCTTTTGGATTTTCCGCTCACAGTCCAGTAAAACTAAGCTGGCGGTGGTTGCTGCTGCCGGGTTGTTCCCTCCCCTGTTTCTGCGGCCAAGGCCGGCCGCCCTGTGGCTGATCGACACTCTCTCTGTGGGCTCCGTCAGTCACAAACCTCCCACTTTCCTCCCCCGCCCAGCGAGGGTGAAGAGTGCCAGTTCCTCTTCGCCCAGCCCTGACCTCCACGCTGACATGCACGCCGTGTTTTGACAGCGGGCCACGCGCTGACCACGGCCGCCGGGCAGGTCGGGGAGTGGCTGCCCTGTTGTTTTCACTGGAGAGTGTACTTTTTTATTGTTATTTCAGTGATTATTAAGGTCAGACCTCTTTTGAAACAAGTAATTAAACAGAGTGGAGGATATTATTCACTCAATGGCTTCTCCCGTGGCACAAAAGGTACCTGCCCTGTCTCGCCTTTAAGAGCTGCTAATCCTCCTTAAATTATTTCAGCGTGATGGATATTAATGGAGACGTTTAAGTGCTGGTTCAGGCTTTTCAACACCGCCAAGAATTAAATCGTCAGAGGAATCATGTGAGAAATTTAACCACACGAACGACTACAAGCAGAAAACATGAGTTATTTCTATTTTCCTACGTTCGCGTCCAAGAAGAAAAGAGCAAACTTTCTGAAATGATACACAAACAACCATTAGGAGGCAGTTAACGCGTTGGCCGAGGATTCGAGCAGCTGCCTGTAAAAGATGTCTGCCGTCACCGTGAGCTCAACAACGGAGCCGGAGTTTGGCAATCACCTCATGTGAAACACATCTGTCACTCAGAGCTCTCCGTGCTGCTTCTTGACTTTTATTAAACTGAATGTTAAACCCATAATTCACTCCAAAGCACAGAGTATACTCTGTTTTTTTTTAACTGCAGCTGAACACATGATGATATTCATATTTATGATAACTGTCTTGAGCCGGAGCCAGGTCCACGTTCTTCCTTTTTCCTGAATGTTCAGGTAGAATTCATCATCATAACAAGAATAATCTACCAGTTGTAAGATCACAGCAACATTACATAGGCAATTGTCTGTAATATTTGGCTATTGTAAGTATAGTAAGTCAAAGCTGAACCAAGAAGTTGGTCTGTTAACTGTGAAGTCAGAAGTTTTACAGAGAAACACCGTTATTTTTTACGATCAAACGCCTTCAGTGATTGAGGGGACTAATAGTTCTGCAGAGATATACTGTTATTTTACGGATTTTACCTGAATTGCACAATCACCAATACTTAAAGAGAAAACTGTTTTTACAGTAAAAAACTGTCAGCTGTGGTTGCCAGAACTTTACCGTAATATATATAACGTTTTCAAACATTACGGTAAAAGGATATTAATATTGTTTTGTTGCTTATTCCATATATTACTGTATAAATATAAATAATATACTAAAAATGACTAAAAACTTTTCATTGAAAGAAAACTGTTTTGCTGTAAAATTTTAAATACAGTAAATTAAAGGTTTTGCCCTGACATATTAGTGTTTTACTGCACAAACTTTACTTACAGTATAAATTAACTGTGCAAACTTAGCAGTATTGAATATAGAATACTACTTTAATGTGTATAAATTCCCTTAAAATGCTCTATAAATAAAGATTTTGCCAGGACTCTGTCATGAAAGGCTGTTGGGAAGTACACAAGTGTGTCAATTATGGCAAAATACAGTGTACTGTGAGTACCTGGATGGTGTACTCATAAGGAGCTGAAGTAGTTGCAACGATTTCTGCAATTTACATGGAAGTTGTTGTTTTATGTTCATATTTAGGCAGTTAAACGTGGTTGCTAATGTTTCGTACTTGAATTGATACAACACTACCCTGCCGAAATTGGTGTACTACGGCAAGAAGTACATAGTGTACTACACGGGTGTGTACCAACAGGACTAGTTAGCGTACGTTGAGTTTATTGCAGCTGGAAACAGCTGCCTGTTTTGTCACAGATGAGCGAAACAAAGCAAAGTTGCAGCTGGAAAATCAAAACAACGAGCTGAAAGACGCTAAAAGAACCACAGAGTCAGGTGATAATCATCCGATCCCTTTGTGAATACCCAACAAGTACTGCATAAAAACACCATGAAAACATGTGTAAGATCAAATATAAATACAAGCAGCGCGGCTCATTAGCTGCGAATGGTCCTTTCATGTGTGATGAACGTGAACAGCGCTGTAACAGCTGGTGTAAAGTATGACGTGTGCTGTATGGCGGCTCTCAATCACCGTGTTTACAGCAAACACAAGACATAAATCATTAGCGCTGACCCGGGTCGTATTTAACCCCGGCACAACAAACAGGCCTATAGGCAGCAGCGAGGGGAGCGAATGTGACTCGCATTAGCGGCGCTGCAGACAGTAGAGGGCATTGTGTTTGTAGACGTGTCACGTGTATTGTATATGGCGATAAATGAAAGATTTATTTCCCTTTAATTAAAAACAAACAAACAGCATCTCAGGAGACGCAAAGAACAAAGTACAGAATGAATAAATCCCATTACGTCCTCGGGGTCTTAAGATAGAGCCTCATAAATCGAGCCGCATGTGATCTATCTTTGCTCTTCAACAAAATATGTGCATGAGGGGAAGCGCCAAAGAAAATACGAGCACCATTATGTGGAGATGAAATGTATCCAACGCTTTAAAAAGCTTTAAAACGAGGACAAGCGAAATCATTTTGAACCAGACGTCACGTTACTGTCTTTAATGTGGGTCAGCGAGTCGCTTCTTCACCTCGCGTCCTTCGCCTTCAAACACACCTGACACGGTGAGGTCAGGACGAGGCGGGGCGCGAGGTCAGATCTCACTAAAGTTGAGTTTTCTAATCTTCCGTCTTCTCCTTCACGTCGAGGACGTCGAAGAAGGACGTTGTGACGCCTCGTCAGTCTCGATGGTCGGACACACGATGAAGAGAAACAGGAAAGACATAAAGCTTTCTATCTGGCAGAAATGTAAGTTTAGAAGCTCAAGTGACATTCACAAAACACGCCACACAAAGATTCACAAAGAGTCTAGAGTAAGTAATTAACGACTGTATGTATGAATGTTTTTGTGGCTCAAGGACACGTCAGTAGTATTTTTCAAACCAATATCTTATCAACAAACCCAACGAACGGCCGAATCTTGCTGCAGTTGCATCGTGACGAAACGCCGGAAAAGTCGACTCAAGGTCAAAATAAAAGCCCGACCACCAGCCTGTAGATTTTAGTGGCATCCAGCAGCGTAGTAGTAGATTGCAACCCCCTCGTTTCACACTCTACCTCCTAACATGAAGGAGGAACAAGCAGCATGGCGTCTGTAGATATAAGAGGCTCATTTTTAGGTAGAAAAACATCACAAATCCTCATTTTCAGGCGATTATACACGACTAAAAACACAGTTTTGCATATTATATTTAATTTCTGCCATTTTCTGTAAAAGAAAATCACCAAATCTGTCACATGATCACAAATCTAAAGCATCGTTATGGTTGCTAAAAAACAGGATTAGACCGCTGCTACAGACGTTCAATTAAACACTCAACAAATGGTCTTTGACTGACCGGTTGTTTGTCATCAGACGGCGAATCAAACTTCTGCTTCATTAGTTTCACTAACACGTCGCCAGCCAATGGCAGTTAGAGGAAGGACTTTGTGACTGTTTGCCAGTGCAGTCGCAGCCAATTACAGGACTCAAAAACGGAGAGGCATTAATCAAATCTTTAGCACGGTGGCAGACTGCAAAACAAATATGTCACTGTCAGTGAGGCTGTACGGCATTTAGGGGGGATTGCATTAAGTCGATGGCTCAGCTGCAAGCTAAGCTAATGTACAACAAGGGGCCTCTGGGAACTATTTGCCATGGTGGGAGGCAGAGGGGGAAGAGTGTGGAGGAGTGAAGCTGCCTTCATTCTTCCCATCCCTCATTTTCTATCTCTTCTTAATTCTTTCTGTATATTTTCCACCTTTTGTCTGTTTTATTTAAGCCGACAGGCTGAACTGGAGGGCGTGGGACGGCCGGTGGGAATAAGGATGAGAGAACAGTGTGAGAAGGGAGGAGACAGATGAAATGAGATAAAGACGATCAGCGGGGTGAAAGAAATGAGAATGTAAAGAGGTCAGAGGAGGAGAGGAAACAAAGAGTGATGCTGTTAGACAAAAAAAACAAAGGTATGAGGAGTTCCTCTTAGTCAGTCTGCAGAGACGCGGGGATGATTTTTGTTATGTTCACGCTCTGTGACAAGGAGACCATCACGTCTCTGTGATTCATACGTCTCATTTCATGAGTTTCCTGATGGACGGCGAAGTAAACTGTAGCTGCTGCTAGCTAATGTTAGCTCAGTTTGTTAGCTGAGCTGTGAGCGGAGCAGGTGTCGTGCCAGAACCGGAGCTGGGCTGACTGCTGTTGGACCAGTAAGTAATATTAACTGGCTGCTACGTCTTAGCAAAGTCGCCGACTCGCTAGTTTTCATAACAGAAGTTATCTCATGAAAATTTTTTACCCAACAATTCCCACCATGAGCGAACACGAACAAGTTCTGTCACGGACTTTGTCTTTCTTATTTAGTGTTTCCTGTTCCTTATTTTGTAACTCATCCCTCTCCTTCACTTCCTGCCTCTGCTGGGATTGTTCCAGCGTGATTAGGTTCACCTGTGTCTTCTTGTCGTGTCCTCACTTGTGTATTTAGTCCCTGCGGTTTTAAGCGTTTTGCCTGTTAGCTTTCGGATCTTTCGTTTCCTTTTGGATGTGTCTTGTTCCCTGCATGTCACACCGCCTTGTAAGTCTTGTTTTTTTTACTTATTAAGTAGTTTTTCGGGCTGGGTTGGCATCTGCATTTGGGCCTTACCTCAAGTTACCTAGTTTGCACAATCGTGAACTTTTTCCTGGTAGTTTTCAGAGACCGACTCAAGTGACGTCAATTGGAGACATTTATAAACTTGCTCTGGAGTCTCATTCAGATTTCACGTATGTAGTAGTATTGTTCAAGACCTGTAAACAGACTTTAATGTCTCTTTAAGGTGCTTGTACATCCCTTTCAGCTCAAGTTCCTCACGGTCGTATTCACGCCTACAATGAACCTAATAAACCTGCATGTCTTTAGGAGGAAGCTGGAGGACGTGCAGCCTCCACACAGGAAGGCCCGAGCCGGGGTTTGAACCAGGAACTTTCTTGCTGAGAGGCGGCGGTGCCAACCACCAGGTGCTCATGCACAGGTATGTGAACAATAAAACATCCAAATAAACGAGGAACAAAAGTCCTGGAGAACAAAGTGCTGAGACAGATAACCTGTCGTACGCTGCTTGGGGCTGAAAGAGGCGACGTGCTTGTAACCTTTTTGGGTACCACATGTACTGATGAAGTGTACCTGCACGTCTGAGACGAAGCCTGTGATCAGTGATATCACCTTGATGACACGCAGGATGAGTCAAAGCGGGAGTTTATAGATCAATAACTGTCGCAGCTCAGGAGTCCTACGATCTGTAAAGCTGCCTGCTTAAGAAGATTATGACTGCGCTGTGGGTGCCGGGCTACTGTGGTTACAGAGTGTGTGTGTGTGTGTGTGTGTGTGCACGAAAAAGAATAAATTATAGGGTAATGATATTAAAAGCACAAAGTCGTTAAGATGCCAAGTTAAGACACAATAAATCCAGTCATGGCTTCTACAGCCTGTCCCCACACTGGGTAATTAAATTAGATTTATAAGCCATATTACATCAGTGCTAGATACTTCATCCACCCTCAGCTCCTGCACCGTCCCTCCATTTTGTCCCGCTTTATTAGACGACCTGACAGCCAGCAGAAAATATGGCGGAATGTTTCAGGTCCCGGGCTGCGAGAGCTCGGCACCGGGCACTCTGTCTTTGGCGGTGTCAGTCGTGTCCACTGATAATATATTAAGCGCTCCACTTCTCTGCAGAGCTGAGTGGAGGTGGTGGTGGTGGTGGTGGGAGTAGCAGGGCTGCCTGTGAGACAATCAAACAGCTTTATCATCATCCACAGTCACTTTTAGAGCCTCGTACAGGACGTCTTCACTCTTACTCTGACGACAACCAAAACAATGAGCTAAAAGATGCTAAAACGCGGCAGCTAAAACAGAAGCTAGCTGAATGGCTTGACAGTAGCTAGCTAGCTAGCTAGGTGGATAACGTCAGCTAATTCACCCCGTTTTGTTTTGTAATATTATCGCTAGCACAACACTATGAGTAGATAAGTTCAGCAGCTAACGAGATCCATGACACTATCTTATGTATTGCCCAGCTCCTGTTCTGGCATGACATTGGCCATGAAAACCTCCTCCGGTGCAGCCCTGGCTAAAAAACTGAGCTAACATGAGCTAACAGCAGCTACAGCTGTCAGCAGTTTACTTCACTGTCCATGAGGAAACTCCGTAAATCACAGAGATCTGAGGCGGAGCTGTATGCGACTCACTTCAGAGTCAGACACACAGTTTAGTGGTGAAATAATCTCAGCGGTCTGACGCTCTCATCATGTCGAGTTTAAGAGATTGTGTCGCTTTCCATGGAGGGGGAAAAAAACTCCCCACATATTAGTAAACAAGGACATCTCCCACATGGAAACGTGGAATTTCATCCTCTAATCCCATTTAAACGGTTGTCTGATTAAGAGGTGAGAAGGATTAAGGGTGTGAGCGTACATGTGTGGTGTATTCCTCATGTAAAATACACCATGTGTGCCTTATTAGGAAGGGGGAAGATTAATAATAATAATAATAATGAAGCAGGGGAACCAAAGAGAGAGAGAGAGAGAGATTAGAAGAGAGCAGCAGTAGAAGAAGAAAAATGGTCGCTCTGTTTTGTCGTTCTAATTAAAAATGCTGCAAATCTCTCATCTCCTAATGTTAGCGCTAACGAGCGGGGCTTAGTGGCAGTTATGTAGATAAAAACTCTTTCTGATTGATTCGGACGGGCCCATTGAAATTTGTTTCACTCCACCTTATTGATCACACTCCCGCTAGTTGAGAACTGCTAATTAATAATGATAATAAAACTGCCACGGCTCATTAAAATCAACCACACGACGCTGAACTCCGGCTCTTTGCATGGCTTTCGCTTTTCCCCTCTCGTGTGTCTTAGCGCAAAGGTGTCGAACTCAATCACGGGGACGGCCTACGGGACGATGTCGAAACAGGGTCAGTTTGGTGCCTTTTCTTTGGAGGAGTTCACTGAGGTTTGTTTCAGGGATGAAGTTTGGCCCACAGAGTCGTACCTTGGCTTGACGGAGATCTATCAGCTCCATCTGCAGCTGCACCGCAAACGGGTTGCTGAGCAGTTCAAATTCAATCTTCTGGGCTGGGAAGTCTGTGTGTTTATCGGCAAATTGCGCGGTCGGAAACAATCGTGTTCGTCAGCGTCTGGCAACACGGGAAGTGACCTGAAGATCCAGAATGTGGCAGCACGCCTGGTCTTCAATCGACCCAAAAGGTCACGTTACCCTGCTGCTCATCGAGCTCCACTGGCCACCTGTAGTATGTGCGATTGATATTGATGATATTTTTGTGCATCAGTGTTTTTATTCTGTGTATTTAAGTCAAAAATCTCTTTAATTAAACTTTAATGTCAAAGATCTGCTGAAGTTTTCAAGCCGACATCCAAATGTCATAAATATTAATACTTCACTTGCTGTTAAAGTTGTTGTTGTTGTCTTTACTAATTCACTCTGATGCTGCCAGATAAGTGTCCGCCCACACACTTCCAAAATAATAATAACGTGTTTGCTATTTTCTGTCCACAGTCGTTACACTGATTGGCATTTTCAACTTTTTATCTCATTACATGTTTTTTTTTGGGAGGCGGTTATGATTGACGTTTCCCGCTCTCAGCCTCTACTTTGAAGAGTTGGCTCACACGGATTATAACTTAGCTTTTTTTGTGGTAACCAGGTAGACTTTTAGAGTTTCCATCCTATAGAAGAAATTATGATTTATCCAGGTGATAGGGAACCAAAACAAAGTGCTAAAAGGTGCTAAAAAATCATCATAGGAACTGCTGACATTAATAATTTGATCCATCGTTAATACTAAAAGAAGTCAGCAGAGTTGCCGTGTCAGTGGCTTGAAGTAGAACGTCCAGATTTAGAGTTATGACTAATTATGGATCATCTTTTTACGACGCTGTAAGTTGTTTAATATTTAAATAAATCAGCGTTCCAGTTTCACTATCCCGTTGCGTCGTGATTACTTTGGATTTTTACAAGATGACTACATTAAGTTTATGGACGCGAGTCAAAATAAGATACACTATGCAGACGAAGTGGCCTAGGAAGTTGTGTGCTTGTGGTAAAGACGACATTAACGAGCAACCAAATGAAACGCGCCATTACTTTGAATAAAATTACACATTCATGTGACATAGGTTGCAGAAATGTTACATATAATCTAAGCAATAATCCTTGCACCTTTCGTCCTTCCTTCCCTCGTCTTCCTCTCCTCCTCATGGCAGTCGGCAGTGGAGGGCTACTTAGCACACAACAGTTAATACCTGTCTAATTTATTAGCCTCCTGCCCCAGCCCTGAAGGGCCATTAGCAACACACACTGACACAGCACACCGGCCTGTGTCGTAATTTATTGTCTTATTACAGTGCTGCAGCGGCATCAATTAATTATCCATTAAAGCGCTGCTGTCCCAGGATTTATGGAGGGGACTGTGGGGGCTGTGGGAGATACAGTAGGAGAGGAATGAGGGAGAGAGTGGGTAGATGTGGGGAGGCGGAGGTGGAGGATGAAAGATGGATTGTTGTTTTTTTTTGGGGGGGGGGGTTGCGCTTTGGTTTGAAAGTTGGGATAAAAATAAAGTTTGCTGAAAAAACAAAAAACAACAACAACACGAGTCTGCAAATCAAACGCTGCCTCTTCTTCTTCTTCTTGTAAACAAATATTGTTTAATTGTGAGATTATAAATCACGCCGAAAAGCTGAAATATAATCTTTGCTAACACTTTAATTTCCATGAGGTGATGCATCATTTACTGTACATACCCGGGCTAGTCTCCACACACACCGCTCTAATATAGAAATACGGAGTGGTGTGATATTTTTGAATACTGTGAGCATTAACATCATTACAGTTATAGCTTGAACTGAATTAATATGCTCAGACATCAATATTTTGTGATTTAGTGCCCCCAGTTTCATAGCGTAATCCCACTGTGGTAAATAGTTCCCTGTTGCTAATGTGTGCAAGACTACCTAACGTCCATTAACGTCAACAAACGGCCAGCTACGCTACAACATAAGTCCAACAGCAAGTCCAGAGTGTTTACCAAATGAGTTCAGCAATTTACATGTTGCCTAGCTCCTGTTCTGGCACGACACCGGCCCTGAAAACCCCTTCTTCTTCCCCGTAGTCCAAAACACCTGTGGTACAAACACTAACACTCCCCTGATGGATGAAATGACTGAAGCTTATAGTGATGAACTCACCAGACTCTGCTTTATGGAGCGTTTTAGCCTCTTTCGGGCAAATGTTTTGGTTTTACGGTCTGTAACTTCTGGTTCGCTCTCACTCGATGAGCACAACAGCTGTGTTTAAATCTGTTTTGTATAAAACAGTGAGGCCGGAGGATGGTGTGAGTTTCATTCAGTCAACACATAAGTGCCAAAAAGCTGCAGTTCCTCAAACGCCCACTCGAGGTTGGCTCCAGAAGTGAGCCAGTCTCCATAAGTCCCCATGTTAAAAACTTCACAGCAGAAATAATAACAGTTTGAGAGTTAAAATGCTGAATAATATTCACAAAACAAGTGTTTAGTGTTCATTTAGATACTAATTACAAGAAGAAGTTGGCATTAGTGTTTTACTTTTATGCTGCTGGCTGTTCATTACTACAACCGGTGTGTGTGTGTGTGTGTGTTAGCTTGTTTTCCACCAGCAGCAGTTCAGTAAACAAACCCTGATAAATCCACGGTACACCGTCTGCCCAGCACCAAACAGCAGACAGACAAAGTTAGAGCCCAGCTGGTGAACATAGTGGAGGCATTTAGTGCTTAAAGAGGCAGATATTTCCCTCAGGAGTTGGTGGAGACCAAAAATGGAGCTTATATGTAGAGTGACTATTTGTCTTACAAAGCCAGGTGGCCAGAAACAACTCCAGCCACACTGACTTTATAAATATATAGAAGAAAGTCATGCTGGTGTTGAAGAGTCTGACAGCTGTTACAATGAAGGACCTGTGGTAGATCCTTCTTACATGGTGGGAGTAGATGGATATCAGCTTTGCTAACATACACCTCTGCCTCACAGGACAGCCCCTGACCTGTTGACCAGTTTCAGTCCAAAATACTTCAGTGTCCTCAGCAAGTGGAGACAACTTTGACCCTTCTTGTACGTCTGTGTTGTCCAACCATCATCTACTGTATACGGTAAAACACTGTGATATTTCCAAACCTTTATTTACACAGCATTTTAATGGAATTTATACAGAATGAAGTAGTATTTCATATTTGAGTAAACGTGAAATCAAAAGTACTAATATCCTTTTTACTGGCAACCCCAGCTTACAGCTTTCTTTACATACTTTTATACAGTATGAATTTCATTAAATGCCATGTAAATAAAGTAATATTATTAGTAATAAAGAAACACATTATCATATTATAAGTTATGATATTGGATATATTCACATGTAGCAGCATCTTTATGCCGTGGTTCATCAAGCTAATTTTAATCATATTTTTGGGTAGATTAATCTACAACAAGCTCATGAGTTTCGTGTGTGAACGTAACTAACATCTATCAAGTTGATTTAACAGAGAAAAGTGCTGGCGAAGAAGTAAACAAATACCTCAAAACTGTACATTACTTTGACATAAATACACACACATGCAATTTCTGTTGTATCGCCGAATAAATCACAGCGTGTGATTCATGTTCACGTACGCTGCACACTATAGACTGTATATACATCCTATGTGCACTAAAATAGAAACACTCCTGTCCTCAAAACCTGCATATATGAGACATGGCAAAAATCCACCACCACCTCCACCTCCACCTCCGCCAGCATCTTCCACCCAAACACGATTTGTACAGAAAACAAAGTGTTTTCCAGCGCTGACAGGGAGAATGGATTACTTCCATTATGCTCTACAAGAAACACATTCTGCTGAGATGAAAAGGGGGTTGTAAATTATTGCTGAAGGTGGCTTGCTGCTAACAAGTCTGGTGATCCGGGGCTAATGGAGTTCATATTCACTAACTGCGTCCCGGCAATGTGACAAATCAAAACGCTACACAAATGAGCATCATCATCGCCGCGGAGATCTACGGTAATCCTTAACCGGCCCGAGTTTACAACATAATTGAATTAAAGACGAATAACGCCGTGTTTCAGTGGAGCGCCTTCCTCTGTGACCTTCTCAGGAGGAAGGGGTGATTGACGGGACAAATCGCTGTGGACGCCTCTGGGTGTTGACAGTGTCGCATTGCTGTGTCAGGATGTGTCAGTTGACTTGCTGAGTGACAGACGGAGCTACAGCCAGCTCCTCCACCACTCACAAACACGTTTTTTTATTAATATTGTTGAAGCAACACTGTGTAGACGTTGGGATTTTGGGGATTTTTGGCCTCTAGTTTCAAGTTGCAAATCTGTCAACAAACTCACCTTTGACACCACCTGGTTCAGCTCCTACCTCTCGAACAGGCATCATTTTATATGCGTGGTGTCCCCCAGGGATCAGTACTCGGTCCCCTGTTGCATGACTGCCAAGATGGCGCCAACACACTTTGAGTGTCACCACCACCAAAAACAATAAAGACTGATAAACAATGAGCTGAAACTCACTATGAAGCTGCTTCAGGTGATAAATCTCATTGATACGTGTAGGAAAATATTAATTATACCCGCTTTGAATACCGAGCATGCACAAAAACAAGTACACATCCCGATGATAAGACGGGTGTTTATGGTTTTGGGAAAGTCTTTTGTCTTCCTTTGTTTAACTTTCAACCAAACCAACCCTGACACCAACAAACCCATCATCAGTGTTTCCACGACAACAGCTTTATCATGGTCAGAGTTCACATTCATACAAATGTGATTCCTGTGCCATTGTAGTCTCTTTTCATCAGCTCGGAGAAACACTCGTGAGCCTAATCACAATGGGTTCACACGTCCTTGGGAGAAAGAATATATCCAAACATGAAAAAAATATAAATATATAATTTTCCTTCACACCTCGGTCGTGTCATCGTCCCCCGGGTGACGCAGACAGGAAATGGGAATAACCGCTTCCTGCCTGAGCGGGCTTTGAAGGCATGCTACGAGGGACGATGTAATGGCGGAGCAATGTTCCTGAGCTTTCAGCGCGCTCTTTGTAATGTGTGATTTACAGCTTCCCCCCCCCTGCTGTTTCATCTGTGATTTAGTGTTTCCCGGTCAGATGGCTATCGGCCGCCTTACATGTCCGCTCTGTTCCTGCCAGACGAAACGTGGAAAAAAAAAAGAAAGAAAGAAGTGACACAAAAGAGCTTTGAGCTCGATCAGGACTTTGAATGATGGCGATCTATTGTCTGTTACAGCTCGGTGAATGACGGCAACAATAACAGTAAAAAAAAGTGTGAATGACTGTAGAAACAAACAAAGCAAAAGGTGAAGATACCAAAAACTGCAGTTCCTCAAACGTCCACTTGAGGCTGGTTCCAGAAGTGAGTCAGTCTCCATAAGTCCCCATGTTAAAAACGTGTTTACAGCCTGGTACAAAAAACAGTTTTGGTCTCTGTAGCTCTGTTTTGGTCTCCACCAACTCCTGAGGAAAATATTCGGCTCTTTAGCTCTTCAGGTATCGTTACAGGTGTCACTCTGCCCCCCTCAGGTCCACTGATGATCCATGTCTTTACCATGGGACCAATGACAGTATAAAGAATAAAGAAAGAAAGAATGAGGAGCTTAATAGTTCCTCGTTAGGTCTGGAGACATTCAAGAAAACAATATCTTGTTTATATAAAAGTTTTCAGATCTTTCACTGTAGTAATCTCTGCTGTCTGTGAACCGTTAGATCATTGTAGCCTCCAACGATTCAAGTGAAATCTTTGGAGAACTTTAGAGGGGAGGAAATGTCTCAAAACCTGATTGGTTGTGTAACTTTACTGTCATTAAATTACAGTTTTAAATCATGTTGACGTGTAATCAGCTGAGCGGTGACTCTGTCTTCAGTCGTTGGCGAGAGCTCGGTGACATAAAAGGCCGAAAGACAGACGCCGAGCTGGGCTGACTGCTGTTGGACCTGTCAGTAATATTAGCTGGCCGCTGTGTCTCGTGCTGTTGACCTTGCTTGATGTTTGGCTGTTAGCAAAGCTGTCGACCCCTGAACCTCCCCATTCATTTTCAAAGCTAAACCAGACAAATAAAATCTCTTCTCTGTCGTAGATTTGGAAAGACGTCTTTGTTTGAATCTTCAGATATGAATCATAAAACTCGCTGCACGGTTCCACGTGTCCAAAAAACTTTTGTTTCCTATCGCAAGTCACATCAAGTTAATTGAATCAGGATGATAAAAACGCGGTTGCTTCACTTGTTTCTCATTCAGAAATCTAAACTAATCTGTAAATAATCACAGAAATGTCATGACATAACGAGGTTTGAGGCGTTTTTTCCCTTTTAAAGGTTGGAACAATTGAACAGAGATTAGGACACGAGGAGAGAAAAAAATATTTTTGCTTTAAAAAAGTTGAAATTTTGATGAAAAATGTTGCATTTAACATCTGCTTCTCTATTTCTTTCTTCCTTGCAGGTTTTATTGACTTTTTTCCTCATCTCGTCTTTAGTTCAAACCACTTTCTTTCCTCCATCACTCAATATTTCAGTACTTTTCAGAGACCTCGCTGCCTCCTGACCTCTCTCAAACACACATGTTCCTGTTAATACTCAGCACTTTCCCTGCCTTTAACCTTTGACCTCGTCCCTCTCCTAACCTTCACCCCAACCTCAGCGCAAACTCCCATAAATCTCTTAAAATTAAACGTCAAGGTGATTTAAAGTTCAGCACTTCATCCGTCAGCTGTCGTCTAATTTCATTTTACACTTTAAAACCAATTAAAGCTGCATTGAGTTTGTTTTATAGTCGCTTGTTTTTGTCTTGGAATTAACTTGACAGCTAAAAAAAAAGAGAGTCTTAATTAAGATTTAAATTAATTGACAGTAACATCTGTAAGGCAACATGCCGGTGAGCCATGAGGAGACTATCAGCTGATTGACAGTAAGCGGAGTGTAAACACTGAACACGAAGATAAATAATAAAATAAAAAGTCTTTTTCTCAAACAGATTTTAAATCCTGTTGATCTACACTGACCTATGAGTGGAGCCAGTGTCGTGCCAGAACAGGAGCTGGTCAAGTAACGAGTCTCAGCAGCCTCTATGGAGGAGAAAAGACTGAAGAGGACGTTGAAAATAATGAACTAAAAGTAATTAAACACAGACGGTTCAATAGCATCAACTTTTATATAAATTAAATCTTTAATTGTCATTTTAAGGTCTATTTAAGTGAACTCATGACGTCTGGTGTCGATAAAGGCGTAGTAAAGTTAATCTGACGGTGCTGTGGGGGTAAATATAACACACACCTCTCACAGCTATTCTTTAGTGGCTTTTCTACTCCACCGACACCGTCATTAGTTAGAGGAGCTGTTGAATGTTTACACAGTAAAACAAACTTACTCAGCAGCAGCAGCAGCGGCGAACGCCTCGTAAACGTATGGCGGCCCGCACCATCTGCTCTCCACCCCTACAGTATCTCACTCAGCAGAGGAAGGAGTGGGAGGAGAGGAGTGACAAGAGGGAAGGACAAGGAGCTGAGAGACTGACAACAAGGACATGTGGACGGAGAGAGGAGTGAAGGGGGGGTGAAGTCGAGGGTGTAGGTCACGAGGAAGAGGAAGAAAAGCCTTTAACGGTGTCTGTAAGTCTTTGCGCCCGAAGCCTGAGGGCAACACTTTGGTCTTATTCTGACAGGGCTTCATTAAGAGCTGTCCGCCCTCGCCTCAGTACAAGGCGTGTGCATGTGTGCAGCATGTGTGCTTATAATCCGGGTCATCACATACTGTCAGTACCAGAAGTTAACCATCGACATCTTTACCTTTTAATGAATAATTCGCCTGCCCACAGCGAGCAGCTGCTTTTCAGAAAACAAACCCTAAAAACACTCACCGCAGGCGCAGCACAAAACATGAGGCGGACACAACTGGAGCATTTAGCAGCTAAAGAGCCTGATATTTCCCTCGAGAGATGGTGGAGACCAAAACAGAGCTAAAAGGAGGCTGGACTCACATCGTGAGCCACAGCTGAATTTAAATTGTTGTTTGAGTGCCATTAAAAACCTAAAATTAGCTAAATGTTTTCAATGTATTCATTATTTAAGCTACTTTAACTGTTTGTTCTGTTACTTTTTAGCTAACTATACTGTGTAGTTAGAGAAGACCACGGCTGTGTCCGAAATCACTCACTCATTCCCTACTCCCTACTCCCTACATAGGGAAATAAATGTAGTGGACTATATAGTGAGCTCAACAGAAAACAATTTCGGACACTATCGGACACTTCTCTTGGCGCCGCTAATTACGTCATCTCTGTCGCACAATTAAAACGTACCGCATTAACGTCGTCTTCGTCGTATATGCTGTTCGTTTTACACTTTTCAATTAATGTAGGAGGCCATTTAAACTGACTCATTTTGAAAATGTGAATAAAATAAATAGAATGAACTGGCCGCGCGCCTGTTTTTTTATGTGTGTTTGTTTCACGCCTGTCATCCATCCATCCGCCTGTTCATCTAAGTACGAGCAATTCCCCGGGAAAAATCACTTAGCGTTATTATAGAAAACTCTCGTAGCGCTATCGAAATGCTGTCTACTACTAGTCTGGTTGTATTTGTATTATCAATAATTCAATTATTTATTTTCGCGATCGTCAATTTTCGCGCTCAGAGAGCTTCTGGCAATGCATGATGGGATATCTTGCTCCGGTTAGTGACCATCGGATGTTCACTACATTTCGCGGTGAATTGTGGGATACATTCAGTGCACTATATCGTGGACACTAAACATTCGGACACCACTACAAAATGGCGTGCTCACTATGTAGTGCACTATATAGGGGTTAGGGGGTGGTTTCGGACACAGCCCACATATTTTTTTTATACAATTAGTTAATAATGAATGAAATGCTTTATTAATTCACTATTTCTCTCAACTATATCCATTAATTTTAACTTTAAACCATTCATCTATTAGTTTTAGCTAACGATTAGCTGCTACTAGCTACACTAATAGATAAATGTTTTGAATTTCAATTAATCATCCAATATCATTAGCTATTTTTCAGCTATCATAGCTAAAACTAGCTAAATATTTTCACTTCATCCCTTAGTTTTATTTAAGTTGTGTAATGTAGCCATTAATTTTAGCTAGCTTTAAACCATTTATCCATTAGCTAGCAACTACTAAGCTAACTATCCATTGTTTGCTAAACGTTTCAACTGTTTTTCAGCTAATTAGCTACATTTTTACTCTTGGCTCTGTATTTTTAACCATTCATCGTGACTTATAGCTAACTCATGTATCCATTTCTTCTAACAAACTGTATGTTAAATGTTTAGCCATTGGTTTTGGCTAACTCCACACTCTCTTTCAAGTAACAAACACAGAAATACCCCCGTGTGGTAAAAGTACCCCAAGTTGGGAATAACTTCAGTAAAGTGTGTCTATATACGTAAGCTGTATATACACAATATGTATACAGTGTATATGTATGTATACATGTGTATAAGTGTGCTGTGAGCTAATGTGCGTGCATGAAAGTGTGCTTTTGTGTGAGAAAGTCCAGGGCCGGCCTCGTCCTGATCCCTCCCTCTCATCACGGCAGTGCCTGTTTTTAATCTGGGCCAGTGATTTATGAAGGAGCTCCGACTGTGTATATCTCCTCACTTCCTTTCATTTCTCAAATGGTTTGTGCACTGCGGGATGATAGATTTATCTACACACAACCCCTGCATGACTAATTAACTCTGAAATATCAGGGCCAGATGTGGAACTGAAAGACGGACCCCAGAGTGCTTTCTCTCTCCCCTCTCGATCCTGCTCTTTCATTTTTCTAACTGTTGCTTGTGATTTTTCTTCGTCTTCGTCTTCTTTGTCCCGTTGTCTTGGCGTTCAGCTATAATTCTGCTGATAATCACTGACAGGGTGTTTTTAGGTGAACGTAAATGTTGTACTCGCTGAAAAAGCAAATCAACAGTTGTGATTTAAATAAACGTCTTTGCCGTAAAGGAGCAATCCGTTTCCAACGAGGGTTTTCGTGACAACTTTGCTACACAGAAACTTTAAGATAAAATATGTAGTCTTTCAGAGTCACGGGTCTCAAATAAATCTCCAGATTTGCTTTGTAACATCCATCGACTTTAACCTTCCATACTTGTACTGTGTTAGCCTGATGAAAAATGTGGTTTGGGTTTAATGTTTTTGAGCTAATGATAGCATGCTAACGTGCTAATATTCCCAAAGATGGACATTTGTACCTGTGTATTTGTTTACATTAGTCAATAAATTGATTAAACCATTGACCATTAATTTAATTATTAGGTATTTTATGTTCAAAGTTAGCATACCCGGCTAACAAGCTTACTGATTTTATATTGAAATATACTGCTACTATTATTTGAATACAAATTACCTTTACACAACATGTTTTCATACCTACCTAATATTTTAAAAATGATATTTAGGATTGGGATTGTCTATGCTAACGTAAACTGTTAGCTCACTAGTAGGAATGTAGCATGAATGTAACAAAAGAAAGGAGTAAAACTAGCAGCACTTAATGTGACGTTACGTAGAAATGTTTTAACTAACGTGGTAAATATAGACAGCTGCATATGTGTAAAAACTAAAACTATTCCAGTAGGTCTGGTTACATTACTCATTTTCCCAGCTCCGGTTCTGGCATGACACCAACTCCGCTCACCGTCAGCACTCCCTGCAGGTGTTCCAAAAGACCTGTGGTACAACAACTGAGCTCACGTGGTAATTTCTCAGTAAAATATTATCCAGTTTCACCAAAATCACAGAAATTGTTTGTCAAATGAGACTTAATGTCATAAAAATGATGTTATTATCTTGTGGGTGATTGTACCGGGAGTTACGTTAGCATGCTTACGTTAGCATTTAGCTCAAAGCAGCGTTAGCGTGGCTGCAGATTCTTTGTCCTTAAATGAAAATTTTTTTTTTTTCTTCTTTGCTACATGGACGTTTCTATATTGAATCCACTGATGTGGAATCTGGCTTAGCTCGCATGCTTCATGGAGTTTGCCTGCATGAGATGAGTCAATACACAGCCCGAACAAGGTCCTCACATCACACACACCCATAAATCCCCTTTATGACAGATTAGAGAGAGCAATGGCTTTTCCACTCGTTTACCCATAAATACAGCAACACACTCAGCTGGTTTATGCCTCTCTCTCCCTCTCGAGACGTTGGAATGGGTGAGCTGATGTTTATAGCTGTCACGGACCAGCAGTGAATATGTCTCTTACTGGCTATAGTCCAAGCCGAACTTCAAAGCATTAAGAAAATAGAGCCACTCTGTAAATGGAAAAGCAAAACAGCTGTGTGATATGATTTAGCTCTGTTCCCTTCCAGGGTGTGTTTTGTTGTAAGAAAGAACAAACAAGTAAATTAAGAGGATATTTCCTGCTGCACGTCGGACAGATAATATTTCCCACGCTAGTTTCTTTTTTTTTGAAAAAGTTCACGTTGCACATATTTTGGATTAGAAATAGGAAATACGAAAGAGGGAGGAAAGCCGAGAGACTGTGTGAGACAGGTTAGAAAACGAAGCCAGGCGAGCCGTCAGATCCGATGTAGGCGTTTTTTCCTGACAGCTGTAATTCTCCAGCCTACAGAGTTTCATCAACGGCGGTTGCATTTAAGCTGCGCCGTGGGGCAAGCGGCCCTTTCAAGTCTCCGTTCCCTGACAGGTAGATTTATTAGTCCTGAAATTTGTACAGATCACACGTCACTCATGGCAAGCTGTCAACGCGTCAGACGTGGGCCCTTCTGGGCTTTTTCTTAAGGTGGATCTGCCCGGAAGAGGTTTTACATCGACTCCCTGCCTGTTTGTCTAACTTTAATAATACCTGATGACAGTTTGACTGATGGGAAAAATGCAGGATGTGAGAAAAACTATGTAGAGTTCCGTAGAAACATGCAGTACTTAATGTAGTTTCTTGCCCCGACCGGGGTAGAAAGAAACTTCAGGGTCATGACCGATGACCAACCGGTGTCGAAATCAGACACGTGGTCTTGAGACCGGTCCCACGTCTTGATCTCAGACAAAGAGGACTCTGGATTTTAGCTCATGATTGAGCAAGGTTCATCTGCAAAACAGCGTCTAAAAGTACACACAGCAGTTCATAAATACTTCAAGGCAACACTTAATGAGGCGACTCAATGTAGCAACCATTACCTGAAGAGTTTTCATGAATATTAACTACCTAAGTATCCTATGTACTGTCTGGTCTTGGTCTAGACTTGCAGTAACTTGTTCTTTGTCTTGGTCTTGGCTAGTTCTCAACCCCTCAAAGTCTTGTTTCTGTCTGTCTTGGTCAAGGCTTGGCCTCAGTGTAGATGGTTTTGGCTACAACACTGTGAACACCCATCTGCTCAGTGCAATCCAGACTTTTCTGTTGTTCCCCATTGGTGGAACATCCTACCAGTTCCTACCAAGACCTCCTGAAGACCTCCAACAATTCAGAGAGGACCTCCTCTCCAACACTACCAACAACTGGACATGCTACATCAATCCCCTTTCTGTAAATGTCATTTGACTCTATGTGAGTAGTACTAACCTTTCCTGGAATCAAGTAATCATCATCACTTACCCCACTTCAACCCCTTGGTTGCCCTGTTGCCCATCTCATTGACCTTCGACCCCTGGTTAAACTCCCAGCATGCCCTGAGGCTTGAGGTTCACGCCTGGGTCTAAACCAACAAACGCAGTCAAAGGTCAACCTTTCTTTGCTCTTGTCTTGAGGTCTGGGTGTGTTTTCACCTTTTCAACTCTCCGAACACCCTGCTGGGGCGAAAGAAAATGAAAACTCCACTCTGCATCCACCTGGATCTGATTTTCTACTTTGTGTGTGTGAACACGTGCGCTCGTCAGTACTGTATGCATGCAGTTGCTTTGGTCTTAAACCTTAAATGGTCCTAAAAACTGGCTACGAAAGTTTTAATCCATCATTAGCTTGGCACAATAGGTTCACACAGTTTATTCAAGAGATATCTGTACCAACAACTCCTGCATCATAACCCTGCCTCTGTTGTGAAACAGTTTATACTCAAGATAAATAAAAACTGATGCTCTAACACAGCTAATAAGCTATGAGAGCTTCCCCTAGTTTGGACTCTCCAGCTCTACGTTGTCCCAAAGGTCGAGTCCCCACAAGCAAATCCACTGATTGCTGAATAAATTAAACCAAATTAAGATCGGCCTCAGTACAGCCTGAGCTCATTCGCCGTACTCGTTGTGTAATCCTTCTCCAGTGACCCCCCTCTGTGAGGTTTGAACCTCTCAGAAAAGCTTCTGTGGTTGCTGGTGTCTTCATGTTTCTGTCAGGTAATTTATGTTTTCGAACCTGCAGGATCTCGGCCAACATCGCCCCGTGAACTCTGCAGGAATTCAGCACCCACGCACGCTCACATGAGGGTGGCTTGTGTAAAGGGACTGTAGCAAATGGTGAAATCTTGGGATTTCCATCGCAGACACACATACCAAAACTTTTCTTTCTTTTTTTTTGTTTCTGTTTCCTCACTAACCATAAGTAATTCCAGAGTTACAAATGCAAAATTGTGTGGACACTGCCGCGCTCTTGAGTGCAGGAGATGAGAGACACATTGAAACCATGTGTTTCCACTCTTAACACTGTGACCTGGGGAAGTCTCCAAAATCCCCAGCACAAGCCTCAAGCGCCTGCCACCAAGCATAGAGTCACCGGGCCCGCTCAACGCTTCGCTTCAAACCAGATTTTCTACTTCCCGTGCCAAGCCGCTGCCATATCCCATTTCTCATCAGACCTTGATGGACCTAATGTGGGAATCCATTATCACACCCGTACACTTTTGCGGCTTCGCTCTGTTCTTTCTTCGGCCCTGTCGACTGTCATGGATCTACAGCGTATGCCTCCAGGGCCCCTCAAGCAACCCTGTCTAGTCTGTGCTGCCCCAGCCCCGGGGTCATCCTCTGCTTTTAGTCCTGTTCACCGTTGTCAAAAGACATTCTCATAGTGTCAGTACACAGAATAAGAGACAGTAGGTCCAATGTAATGGGGTTGGGGTTTAAATAAAAGAAGTTTTGTTGGATAGCCACACTTGATTTTTCAAGGCTTTGAATAGACGTGCTTGTGCTACAGTTACATGACCTCACTGTGCCCAAGTCTGTGAACAATCACTCCTGTGTTTTGCGAATTGTCAAACTCTCAGATGCTTCGATTATAGTTAAGAGTTGTACCACTATATATATATAAATGTAGCCCAAATACAGTAAACCCAACTACTGCTTTGTCTCTTTGTCTCTTTCGGCGTTAGTTTCTCTCCGTGAACTCTTCACCCCAGCTGCCGACAGAAGGCTGTCATGCTAAATTATACCTATGTTGTTTTGCGGCCCCTCTCCTCGATTGACAGACAAGGCGGTAAGATCAGAGAGATACAGATTAACTCGCTGTTTATGTCTTGAAGGTTTTCCTTCCACACTTTGCAATTAGATTACAGCTGGCCTGAAACACCAGAAGAATAGAGAAAACTCCTTGGTAAGTCTTGGTAAAGTGATGTGTGGCCTGAGAATCTGTCTATGCAAATAGTCAGCAAGAAATGAGGTTTTACATACTTGTCATTGCTCTCACGGTGTTGTTTCATGTTGCAACAAGCTATAAAAACCACTAAAAACCAACTGTAGGTGAGCGTAGTGCTGCATTTAGCAGCTAAAAAGACAGATATGTCCCCCAGGAGCTGGTGGAGACCAAAAATGGAGCTAAAAGACAATAAATGTTTCTTAAATTCATCAGGTGGGCTACAAATGAATGATTATGTCAGTCTGTAACTGCCAGATGTGGATGCAGGGAAAGATTGTGGTCTGTTCGATGGTTTAATGTTTTATTCAAGCATGAAAGACGATGTGTTTTCTCTGTTTTAAGATGTAACCAAAACCATGACTTTTCAAAAAACCTTAACCAAAGTCCTTTGTTGCCTAAACATAAAATACACGGGATCCGGCATGCAAATCCCGGTACAGGATGTTAGTCCTGAATTAGTAGAATATAAATGTAGCAGTACTTTAGTATCAGTATCTCTTTTTTTGGTCTATTTTAGGCTGCACAAACATGGGGTATAGTATAAAACATGGATGTTGTTTGACTCACTTCTGGAGCCAGCCTCAAGTGGACGTTTGAGGAAGTGCAGTTTTTGTCACTTCCTGTTGCCTGCTTGGCTTAAAGTACTGTTTTGATTGCAGTTTATCAAGGTTAAGACGACTTCCTGTGCTGTTGCTTAAACGAAGAAATGTTGCTGTATTCTGAGGTGACACAAAGTCAACTTTATAATGCTGCTTCTGCTGGAAGTTTGGCGGTTACCAAACAGACAACAGTCCAGGTTTCTAACGGCAGTCTGCCATCTCCCTAAATAAGACACGTTCAGGTATCTACTCTGATGGTTCTCGAATGTTCCTATAGGTTTTTTGTGGTCACAGTAATGGCTCAGGAGTCCAATAGATGCCCTTTTAGATTAATCTGTATGAGTGTGAACGTTGTGAAAGATAAAGGTCCCACATCTGCTTCATTTGCTCCGAGGCAACACCTGCTACCTCGCTGTGCGGTCTTTTGAATCTCGTCCCACCTTTGACCAACTCAAAGCACCATAGTAAACTGTGTTAACTGCTCCTTTTGTCAAAGCCTCCTGTGCTCGAGTGAGTGATTTACAACACACAGCTTTTATAAAACGGTAATTTATTGCGATCTGCTCGAACAGCGTAAGCTGATTAAAGTAGAACGGCACAATAGCTCTAACTGCTCGATCTAGATCAATGCTTCGTTTGATTCTGATGCCAAGACGGCCTCGAATAAAAAGAATTATTCAGGAATTATTTAATGTGATACTGCTCGCTCCTCTGAGCATGTGCTCGCTTGCTACTGGCAAGGAGAAACTTATGCCTTTCTTTTGATTTACCACCAGTGAAAATACCATCGCACGTATATGGAGTATACCCACTTATTTTTCAGTCGGCGTTGGGTACACCAACTCCTCCAGGCGCTGCTACAGCAGCACTGCTCCCCGCTACGTTTGAGCTGAACACGTCGGTCGTATTCAGGTGCAGACATAAAAATAACAAAGAACCTTTCAAAGAAGAAATACACCTGATCTGGTCCCAAACAGAGTCTGCACAGGTTCGTTGAACCAAGTTTGAGCCGTGATGCTGGTTGCACAGACTTCTTCGCTGCTTTAACATGGGGACTTATGGAGACTGACTCACTTCTGGAACCAGCCTCAAGTGGACGTTTGAGGAACTGCAGTTTGTGACACTTCACACCAACAGAGGATTGATTTGAACCAGAGCAAACAAACTAGAGGTCTGATAGTACCAAAGTTGGCAAGATCGTTTCCATCCGTAGAGTCACAATTAAAGGAAATCATATCAATATGTTGGACATTAGTGGTGGTAGATGGGGGTTGTAGATAGTGTCTGTTATGATTGGCTCTTCTCCTTCTGTGCTGGAGAGGCCTTCGCTCATCACGTGAAGCCTCCCTCAAAGTTGAGAGACAGGCCACGGCTCTTTAGATTGCTCCCTCGCCCCCTCAGGGCATATTCAATGCGAGGATTCAGTTTAGGGTGTGACAATGAGGATCATCTGGCTCAAATCAGCCAAACAATCACGGTTCAGTGCCCTCAGACAGACGAGTCGACGAGTTGGCTCAGACATGCCACAGAGAGAGAGAGAGAGAGACGCTGACAATGCCATCAAGGGGCTGTCGCTGTCTGCGTTATCCGTCTTTATATTCCAGCAGATAAGAAGACTCTGAATTAATTACGCTACGGGACTCTCTAATGCCTTTTCACGTCACACGGCGGAGCTGACAGAGAGACGTTCCCTCTCTCTTCTCTCGGAGCTCCTCTTCAAAGGTTATCAACCGAAATTCCAAGGCAGGAATCAGGAGAGACGAGGAGGGCTTTGATGGCAGCGATGAAAGAAGCTTTTCTCGAAGCACAAAAGGCTTCTCCGCTCTTCTGTCACTCTGCAAGGTTCCTCTCAAACAACTCTTCTGCCGGTGTCACGCTTTCGCTCTGAGCTATGAATCCGAACTGGTGTTGTAGCAGATTTCGTGTACAACGCGGCACGCTTGTCTCTTTCTATCTCGCCGTCTTTACTGCACACTTCTTCTTCTTCTTCTTTTTTTTTTCTCCTTGACACATCTGCGAGACTCTTTTTTAATATCGTGAGATGTGAGAAGTGATGAAAGGAGAAAGAAAATAAGTAAGATGTCATCTTTAATGTAAAACACCAAATGTGAGCTTTCATTATTTTCAGCCCCCCTCCACCACCTCCTCGTCTGGCTCCTGAGCGTGCGGTGCTGTAACATTAGCCGTGTTGCTTGGAGCGACACCCTGTCAGGTAGAGTTTAGAGACTCAGACACAGTATCCAGTAACCTTTCGTCGGGGTGAGGAAAACAGCAAGAGAGACGGACAGAAACGGTGAGAAAGACAAGTTGAAAGACGAGTGGCGATTGATCGTGACAATCCCGAGCTGTGTCGGTCTCGTGTGACTCGCCGGCTGCCAAAGGAAGGCCAGATTTGAAATGTTTGGAAGTTATTCCATCGATGTTTTCACAATACAGGAACCGGGGTCTGAGTTCGACGTTTAACAGTTACTTAAAGTCATCACTTCTTTCCCCTGTGAAGGTTCAGAGGTTAATTTTAGAGGCGTTTAAAGCATGGGTAGGCATGAATGACGTCTAGCTGCAGGAAGCAGGGGTGCTCTCAGGTGAGGGGAAGCTATTTCAGGCGGCCCTGTCTGCAGAAGTTAGTCATTCTTCATTTTTCCAAAGATAATGTTACCCGAGTCACTAAAATGATACGCTGAGTCATGAGTTTGAGGAGCTTGAACACTTGACTCGCTCTGTTTTCATGCTTCTGACTGGCCTTTTGGGTTCATAGGTGGTGGTTTTGACCCAAGATGTCAGCTAATAACTCTATTTTATGGAGCTGCTGAAGTTTGCTGAAGCATATTCCAGCGTCAGCCTTTATTTTCCTGGGACCAAACACAACCTCCAAAACCAGCGACCAGCAGTGGCCAGTCTGGCAGGGGATACAGTGGTGAAAGGTGGTTTTTCTTCCCAAGGCCGAGTCAGTTCATTTGACCGAGCTAACGACAGCTAGCGGTTCGCTACTTAGCAATCTGTAATCTGAAATCTGGTCTCAGAGGCTGTGCTTGACCCCGGTCTGGTCCGGCTGCTGAGCCCATTTCAAATATATTCTGTATAAAATGATCCAGTTTCGCCAAAATCACTGATTAAAGTTATAAAGACAGGGATCACTCCACTCTGGCAGCATCTGTTGGGAGTATAGATGTCATAAAGCACCAGAAATCTGTGATTAAAACACTTAAATATGAATTTTGACTTCATCAGGAGTCATGCACGACGTCTAACCTGCGATGGTCTGGAGTTTATGTTCACTTGAGGCTGAAATATGAATTAAAACAACAATATTAGGTAATTTAAAGTAACAACTACATTCTTGTGGAGTGAACCACACGACGTACTGTGTGTGTTTTTTTTTTTTTAAGATGTTTAAGAAATGTCAACGTGATTTTGAATGATTCCTCTGGAACCGAACCCGCAAGTTCTGGTTTCACTTTGGCTCCCAGTGTGAGTCTGTGTGGTTCCTCAACCTTTGACTCGTCGCAAGAACTCGCCCAGTTTCTTGTTGTTTTCAACGAGACTGGCACCTTTCTCCGGCACGAGCGTGAATTTGTCGCTCGAGTTGAAGCGTTTCCGTTTGATTGCATTAATGATTACCAGAAATTAACCGTTAGTGAAGATGAAACGGCACCGCTGGATGAAAAGCGCTTCTCCCTGCACCTACACCCATGACGTCCTGCCTCCTTATCGTCACACTAACCCTCCCTGAACAGCGTTTCCTCCGTCTCAGTCAAGATATTACCCGTCTGTTCTTTTTGCTGGAGTCTGAAATGACTCTTTCCCTCCCTCCCTCTTCTTCTCTCTTTGTTTTCTGTTCATTTTGCTGCCTGTGCACAAACATGTCTGCTGTCTGCCTGCCTGGCAGCCAGCAGGTTTGAGGCCTATATTTAATCACCACAAGGCTTAACTCCCTCCGTCAGTGACGGCTCATTTGACGTGGCGGCCCTGGGCTCTCTCTTCCCGATTCAGTGCCAAATACAATAACTCTTCTTTTTCGTTACCCTGCTGTATGTTATAATTTTGCTATTTTTCAATGTCAGGGCCGAGCCTTTTGAAGAGTTTTTTATTGAATTTCCTGCTGGACTTTGCTGCCGGGGCCATTTTTTATTCCAGTCTTCACTGTTACTGTCACCAGGCTTTCTCTGTGAAACCGTCCTCTCTTTGCATTTTCTGCTTTTCATCTATTTTAAGCGACTTTTCTACCACACAAGAACAGATGTTAAATCCTGTTGATGCTACGCTGACTTGTAATCAGGTGAATGGTGTCTGTCTGTCAGTACGTAACGCTTTAAGTCACACACCGCCAACTATTTCACTGATTTTGCCTCTGATGTCCTCCGGCTGCCAGGGAGTGGAGCCGGTGTCGTGCTAGAACAGGAGCTGGGCAAGAGGGCAGTGTAATTGAGCTTATTGTGAAATCCCACCAGGCTTTCTTCACACGACTTCAAACCCCACCAGGAGCGTTTTGCCCCCCAGACTTTGTTAACTTAACAACAGATTTGAAAAAATTTTTTTTTGGTTTATGTGTGTAGTTAAATTACTAAACTGTAGCTGCTGTTAGCTAATGTTTGCCCAATTTGTTAACCAGGCTGTGAGCTCAGAGCACCAGGGGGAGTTTTAGTGTTTGTATCATAGGTGTTTTGGACCACCAGAGGTGGTTTACAGAGCTGGTGTCGTGCCAGAACAGGAGCTGAGGCAATGCAACCGGGCTCAGTAGCTTTCATGGACATAATAGAGGCGAATAGACCGAATAGAACGCTGATGGTCCAAGCTAAGAAGATAAAATAAGAGAGTGAGCGAGCAAGAAGCTGCCGGACATGAGTAAATCTGGGACTGACTTTTAGTGGTTTGTGAAATAAAAGGCTGAAAGACAGTCAGTAACATTAGCTGGCTTAGCTGTGTCTTGTGTTGTTGACCTTGCTTGATGCTAAACCTGCTCGTTTTTGATCATAAGTAACGTGTACAGCTGTCCATATTAACCCTTTGCGGTATTAAACTCTGAAACCGGAGACACTAAATCACAAAAATACCAAATTTCTACGCAGCGTTGCTTCAACGACAGTAAAACATTCGAGCATCATTTCATCAGACAGAAGTACAATGTTTCAGAACCTAAAGCCCAGTGCCCAGCATGTAGAAAATCCCCTACATACTTACTATTAAAGGTTCTTGTTACCCATCCATCTCCTCTGGGTAATATTATCTAACCCTCCTCGGTTACATGTGTTCACAATTCTCGAGCATTATAAATCTTGTGCGGAGCTGTCATGAGTGTCTTGAAAGCATTAAAATGCCTGTTGTTTGACCAAATGGAAAGAGAGTAGATTCAAACAATACTTCACTCTTCCTGTCTAAGAGTTCACAGAAGTTAATGCATTTGGCAGTAGCAGATGCCGTTCGTTTTCCCCTCTCCCCTCCGTTTTTTTTTTTCTTGAGTTGTGTGAAAGAATGTCACCCAAGTCTAATCAAATTATGGCTGTTATAGCAGATGTCAAACCTTCACTTTAAATTTCAGCCACCCGCCGTTGACGCTTTCTTGCCCCCTCCCCCTTTTTTTTGTGATAAAGCGCCGATAAGATCTCAATGAGAGTACGTATGGGGAGAGGTTTGATAGCGCGTCCATGGATCATATGGTTAAAATCTGTGTGTGTGTGTGCGTCATCTCTTGTGACCTCTTAATATCGCATCACATGTCTGATCTTATTCTTGTCTTTGCCATCTGAACTCCTGTCATGTGCTCCTTTTTGCCAATCTGTCACACTTAATCTGAGCGGAAAAGAAAAACTTAAAGAGCCAAAGCTTCCAGTTGCCCCCCGGGAACGCTTCTGGGGGGGTGGAAACAAAGGAGAAGAAAATCACAACGGCGTAGCATTTCAGGGGGCATGAATGGCATCAATGATTCGCTGAAGGGTGGGATAAATGGGGCGGGAGAAAGATGAGAGAACAATGCGTCTGTTGTTGTTTAATCTGGAGTAAATCATCTGGTCTCTCTCGCTCTGTCAGGTGTTGACACTCAATGCTTCGAGGGTTCGCCCGGTACAGTGTTGTCCTAATGATTTAATCATCTTTTTAGCGTCGTCTTCGGTCGATTTCACAAGATCTGACGCCAAACATTTCTGCTTGTTAAGTTGATGATTGTGGTCACTGAAGTCTTGAATCAACCCCCTCCGACGTAGCACGACAACGGTTAGCAGAAATCATTTCTTTAACTTCCAGATTTTCTCGCTGGTTTAAATTTGTGTCCTTGGACGATCATGAGAGCCGGCGAAAGTCCAAACGTGTTCAGATTTAAGTCTTTCAGTAACGCAAAGCATGAGCTGGCTTTGTGTTCGTCTGCCAGATGGGACAGCTGCTCAGGGTGCAGCTTCACTTCGCTCTGGGTGAAAAGTTCATCTCCAAAAGTGCCAGAAAACACCATGTGGGAAAGCGGCGTTACCTGAAGTTCGTCACACTGTTTCTGTAGGTGTTTTACCAACAATGACAACACAGATTGGATTTATTGAGTCGAGCAAGTGAACCCGATCGTCCTGATCTGTTGTGTTGTACGAAGGCCGACTTTGACACTTTGTTGGAGTCTGAATTTATGAGCTCAGAAACTTTTCTCCACTTGGTCAAATTAAGTTTGGATGTGGATCCAGATGAGTCTGATTAATGACTGTGCAAACAGTTATGAACCAGTAAACATGGTCGTATTCCCTCCGTACTGTCGCTGAATCCAGTAAATGAGCAGCTGGAGTGTTTTTAATTAAAAGGAATAATTAGACATTTTGGGAAATATGTTTATTATTCACTTTACTGAAAGTTAGATGAGAAGATGGATGTGAATATGAAGCTACAGCCAGCAGACAGTTAGCTTAGCTTAGCGTAAAGATTGAAAACAGAGCATCTGGGAGTTTAAAATCATCCCCAGTGTATCAAAATGAGGAAAATAAAGTCTTGCTCTATGTATAGAGGATAGTTTAAGTTGTCATCCATAATTGGAACCAGAAATATACATCATTATATCGATATTTATGGTTTTTGTTCACACGTTTAGTCTGTAGATCCCTCTCAGATTGTGCTGTAAGGGAGAGTTTGCTGAAGAGTCGACAGGGAGGACTGACGCCAAAGACACTACCTACTACCATGTTACTGTTGTTTTGTGGGTGGCTTGAAATGTCATTGCGTAATCACTGCAGATAAATGGCGAATCAGATAATCACTGCTCAGGCGGAGGCTGTTTTCTTGGGGAGAGTTCGCCAAAGAGTCGTCAGGAAGGACTGACCGAATCACGCTGACTTTTTCACATAAATTCGAAGATCTTTTCTCATAAGTTGCCAAAGACGCGATGTACTATTACATTGCTGTTGTTTGTTGTAACAGTTGCTTGTATTTCATCACATAATCAAGAACTTAGTCGGCTCTCACTGCCAGAGACGGAGGTTGTTTTCTAGGGGGAGAGTTCGCCAAAGAGTCGGCAGGAAGGACTGACCAAATCACACCGACTTTTTCACATAAATTCAAAGATCTTTTCTCATAAGTTGCCAAAGACGTGATGTAACAGTTGCTTGTATTTCATCACATAATCAAGAACTTAGCCGGCTCTCGCTGCCGGAGACAGAGTTTGTTTTCTAGGGGGAGAGTTCGCCAAAGAGTCGGCAGGGAGGGCTGAATAGGTTGCCGTGACTTTTACACACATAAACTGGATTTTCTTTTCTTGGGTAGCTGTACTGTAGTTTGTTCTTGTAAACAACGGCTGTTTACATCCGTTCTGCTGCTGTTTATTTCTTCTTTTCTGATGTTTTGCGTTGAATCCAGCACAGAATGCTCGCAAATTTCAGGTTTCGTTTCAGTTCTCAGCCAAGAAATAGTCCCACGCATGTTGTTTTATGTTTTAAAAAAGGAGAAGATATAACAGTAATTAGTGAGCTTTAGAGCTTCCCTGGTCAACATTTTGCACATTTCTGCGTAAACCCACAGCTCTTTCATTCAAATAAATGTATTCTTCTTCACTTCCTGTGCTTGCTTTCATCTTTATTTATATTTTCTTGTGCTATGTTTGTTTGCACCAATATCCCGAGGCAAGTCTGTGAAAACTGAGAGCTAGATGTCTGTACAGTGAACACGAAGCTGCAGCCAGAAGCCGGTTAGCTTAGCATAAGGATTGAAAACAGAGGCTCATCTCCCATCTCCCAAAATTCACTACGAGTACGTCTGACACTCACAAATCTTAGAGGATTTAGTTTCAAGAGGTCGCCGCTCTCAGCCCAGAGGGAGTCCCACACGTTGTTTTCTGTTTGAGATTAAAAAAGGTGTGTAACAGGTTGGTGACTGCAGAGAAAATGTTATTTTAGAAGGACTAAAGGTCGACTGATATGAAATCTTCATAGAAATGGAGTTAACTCATGCAAAGAAATGTTTATTTTGAGAGCAAATGGCCCCAGAATATGAATATCTTTTGATTATATGTTGGTAACTCTCGTGTAAAATTAAGTCACTCAAACGTCCGACTGCTCCTTTAATGCAGAATATTAACAACAGCTCATGAAGAAGCATTTTAGCCTTTAACGACATGAGAAGTCATATGGGGTTATTTCCCTTCGACGATGTCATTCACAGCTTTACAGGCAGATGAAAACACCGGACGGTGCTCTCATTTATAAACACCCTCGGTGTCGCTGCGTTTCAAAGCCCAATTAAATGTTTTATGAGAGGACTTATTCGGAAAACTGAGAACACATGTTAGGACGTGGAGCCGCTCTGTGTTTGACCCCGAGCGCTTGGCGTCAGAATCCAGCATTAATATGTCAAATTAAAGCAGCAGTGCCGCTGACAGAACACTGCTGACCTCTGCCAGGGGAAGTATCCCTCCTTTATCTCCCTCTGAGGCCGCGCTTTCGACCCACCTTTACGGCATCTTGTGACGGTTTACTTACACTTGAGAATGCCCGTAATTTGAACGTCTTGTGACCAGATAATGGGGGGTTCACGAGGAGAAGCCAGTCAACAGTCAAAGTCTTGTCTGCGGCACTTAATGTCCTCTGTTATTGTGCTGCGCTGCACTTTGTTTAATGGTCGCTGCAGCTCAGTCTGTCATGTATCATTCATCACATGGGTTTGTAATCTGCAGCCGACCCGACACTGTATCAGCTCTCAGAGGCACAACAGTACCGGTATTATATGTGTTATTGAGTAGCATTCAGATACTTTATTTAGGTAGTACAAGTAACACACAAATACTACTACTGCTTTTAAAACTGTGGGTGACTTTTAAGTCTTCTAATCAGCAAGATTAAGTTAAATTAAAAGTTATGCATGATATTTTTGGATTAATATTGCTGCTACATTTATCTGTATGTTTTATTTTTACTACTTTATATACTATAAATATAAATATACGTTTCCATGAGCAACAGTCCAGGAACAATTAATCCTTCAGTTTATCAGCGAATCATCAAATTTGTGGTGGTTTTCACTCGACGTAGGGATGCAGCGACAGTCTGGTGTTAGTGTTTTATTATCCCAGCTCACAGGGCACACAGACACACACTCACTTTCACACCTACGGCCAATTTAGAGTCACTAATTAACCCGGTGTGGGAGGAAGCCACACCAAAGGTTAGCTATAGAGACCAAAACTGTTTATTTCTGCTGTGACGTTTTTAACATGGGGACTTATGGAGACTTGACTCACTTCTGGAGCCAGCCGTCAAGTGGACGTTTGAGGAACTGCAGTTCAGGAGTTGTCTTATAACCACTTCACGCCCAGACGGACTTGTGCTGTGCCACATTTAGCTGTTATTACTCGCTGTAACACTCTTTGAGTTCAGCAGGTGTGCATTGAAATGTGTGTGGCTGGCTTCAGGACTGTTCAGCGTGTGTGTTCGCCTCCCCTCCCCTCCCCTGTGTGGGTGTTGATATGTCGGCCTCCCGTCGCTGAAGAACACTTCACAAGAACTCCATCAAAGAGAAAACAGGAGAACAGAGAGAGGAGAACCGAGTGGGGGAGGCATCAAAGGCCGATTCTCTCCACTGTTTCCACATGCTGCAACATCCCAGTGGTAACAGCTGACAAGCCCCCTCTATAAACAGCCTGCTCAGATCCTGCCAGCAGGATGCACCCATTCAAAAGCATTTTGCTGCCTGGGCTTTGTTTATTGAAGTACGGCCTGGACAGCAGGGCAGCATGAAGGAGGGGGGATACAGAGAGAGAGAGAGAGAGAGCAGGAATTAAGACAGAAAATGGAAGGAAAAGGAAAAATGAGGTCAATAAAACCACGCTCACGCACAAATGAGAGACCAGAGCTGGAGAATCCTCCCATGACATTTAGATTGTACGGGAGCGTTGCAGTTTAGTCGCAGCGAGAAAGAAAAAAAATGGACGGCGATTAGAGTCAAACTGCTGACACAGTTCGAGCGAGTCCTTCTCCTCGATGCAGATTCAGACTAAATCAATGACAACAGGAGTGTTTATCGCCGCAGATATGCAACCGGACTCGGCCGAGTTTGAGCTCTGCTGCTGAGTGCAGGGTGTCACAGTAAGGCGATGGCCCGGTTCCTGAGACGTGAACCAAATGACGCCTGGTTGCCCAAACAGGCCACCTGTAACAGGGACCAGGCTGCAAACATGTTTATTTCTGCTGTGAAGTTTTTAACATGGGGACTTATGGAGACTTGACTCAATTCTGGAGCCAGCCGTCAACTGGGCGTTTGAGGAACTGCAGTTTTTTCCACAGATTTATCACGAAGCATGAAGACGGATGTCGAAAAACCCCACACAGCTACACTGGCAGCCAATTTCACGGCATCTAGTCATTATTGCTACTTTACATGTTACGGTGCAGCCGTGAATGATGCCACACTGCAGCGGTTTCTTTTTGACCTTTTGAGCTGCTGCAGCCAAGAACTAGAAGCCCAGTCCTCTTCTATGATCCCAAACGCTGGTTTCTAAAGATCTATGGGTGACATCCTGGTTTAAATAAGTCCTCCTCCACTATCTAAACCATCTAAACCCAAACACTGACATCATGCGAGTCTCTTCTGTCGTCACCTCTTCCTGTCACAGCCGCTCTGATGTCGCCTCATTTGCAGCCGCGCAGCTGAAAGGAGATTTTTGCGGTAAACATTTGTGTCAGTCCACCGCCGTGACGATGATGATCTCGCCGAGTGAGTGAGACAATGTTTTGATGTAAAAAGACACGTCTGGAAAACAAGCGCGCCTCGCGAGTGAAAGGTGTGACTTAACATTCACTTCTCTCACCCACATCAAAGGTACTTTCCACTTTTAAGCAATACCTCTCGCTCGGTGTGTCAACAGGTTCTGCTCACAGCTTTATTTTCATTTCCTAACCTCCTCCTCGAGCCTTGTGTATCCTCCTTTTGTCAGGGCTTGTCGGTGTCTTTGTTTTTTGCCCGGGGATGGGTTGTTGAGCAAGAGCTCACGAACGGGTTTTGTTGCGAATGCTCCGTCAAATTCTCACCACGGCTTCCACTTCTCCCGCCTCGAATGATTCAAAACTTGAGCCCGGGCTGTCCCGTCTTCTGAAAGATCAAAACCTGACAGAATGAGACTGAGTCGCGTTCCTCTCAGGTGATGACAGCGATAATCCACGAGGCAAGTCTGGATCCAGCCGAGCGTAGATGACAAGGTTGGAGTGACACACTGCCACACATTACCTGGAAACACTCCCTTCGTTCGCCTCGGGGCCTTGTGTAAAAAAAATGTGGGTCATGGGTGAAGACTACAAAGACTCTGCCGCACACACACACACGTGCACAGATGTGTGAGTGTACGACTCTAATCCTCCCTGTCAGACTCCGTGACAGCGTGATGGACAGATAGAAGGAGGGGGAAGTAGCGTTCAATGTTAAGTGGCAGGGTGACAGCGAAATGACAGTCCTTAGGCAACACACACACACTCGGCGGTGGCAAAACAATAATCACACAATCCCTTCACACCCTTCACTGGAAGACTCAACACTGACTCACTGGAATCGCGTCATGTAAAACATCTCAGCGTACCGTAAATCATCGACCATTCTTATGTAAGTTTAAAAAAATAAACTTTTTTTTGGAGAAGACCAAAGAAAAATGGAAATATTTTGGCAAATTGTTTCATAAATACACATTATTAAGTTGAAAGTTTCAGAATTTTTCAGTATTTTCTGAAATATATTGTAACTTAGCGTGACAGAACTTTGTATCGTAACTGAAACTTAGTCAAAAGTTTGACTCTGTGTGTCATATTTTTGTAACTTATTAAGTCAGATTTAATAACTCAGTTAAATCTTGGACTCAGTATCATCAATTTTATTTTGTGCCTCTTAATTGTGACTTAGTAAGTTGATATTTTGACTTAATTCTGACTAATTATCTCATAGAACTCATGAGACTTTTGACATGTTATATAACTGAAACGTAGTAAGTCAAATGTTTGACTTAGTATCTCAGTTTTAGACCTTGTGAGTTAATATTTTGAAGTCAAGTAAGTCAAACGTTTGACGTTAGTGCCACATGATTGACTTAGTAAGTCAATATATTAATATATAAATATATAATATATCAATATCTTGACTAAGTTTTATTGAGTGCTTCCTTATTCTGACTTTCTCATACTTTAGACTTAATACGTCTAGTTTTTACATATCTTATAACTAACTCAGCGAGTCAAAGCTTTGACATATTACCTTCTAACTGTAACTTACTAAGTCAAAGGTTTAACTCCGTATCTCGTGATTGTGACTCAGTAAGCTAATATTTTGACTCAGTACCATAACTTTCACTAAATACTTTGTTGTTTAGACTTAAACTTTGAATATTTCTATTAGTGAGTCAATATTGTCACATGTTACGTCATGATTACAATGTTGTGAGTCAAATCTTTGACCCAGTATCTAATAATTTGTATTTAGTGCATCATAATTCATAAGCAATTATCTTATAATGGCAACACACTAAGTCCAATATTTGACTCTTTAACAGTAGTAGTACTAGTATTACTTCAAATATTGACCCACTTTAAGTATTTTTTTCATCATACCTCATTTTTTTATCTATTTCTTCTTCACTGGCAGAGATGAGCTCGCGTACACACCCTCAAAATTCTTCAAACAGTTTGTTTTTGCGGATCACTATTCTGTCCTCATCCGACTGCGAGTCATTTCCTGGAAACCGGTGGCCAACTGGGAATGATAAAAAACCTTTAACGATTCCAGTAAAGCACCAGCGCTGGGAGTCGCGGCTCCCTAATACCTTGTGTACTCTCCACATGGGCTGATGTGCCAGAGGCAACACCCCTCATTTGTCACTCTGTCAGGAAGATGGCTGCGGCACCGGGCGCTTGGTGGGGGGATATAAAAGAAGGCGAGCTCCCTGGATGGAGCAGTCTGGAACAAACGGTGCCTCTGTCTGAAGGACGGACACAGAAACCGCTTTGATTTATCAACAGCTCATAAGTTTGACAGGATTTAAATTCACAGGATCGAAGGTCAAAACAAGGATGCATGGCTGGTAGTTACAGTTTGCGAGGTCAACAGTGAAATGAAGAGGAATGTAAGTTTCCTCCTCGGCTACAATCGGCCTTTTGTGTATTATTCCCCTTCAGTTATGCATTTGGAACAAAAGTCGATGCGCGGTGACTTTATGTTGACTGCTCAACGTTTCAATAATGAGATTATTGTCAGGACAGAACAATTTGAATAGTCAAATAGGAAACACACACGCAAAAAAACCCCTCTCTTGTTCCTTCCCCCTCCTCTCCAACCTCCTGTCATCGCTCCTCTTCCTGCCAAATCATTTCCACCAAATCCATTTTGATACGACATCACAGCGCCCCGCAAAGTGAAGATAATCCCTGACGTTTTTATCATTCACCCCCCTTTTATTTAGTCTGTGCTCCGTGCTCTGCCTGTCTTGTTTGCTGATAAAATCTGCCAGCCGATGCGAGCCTCGGCGGATCACACATCAAAAAAGGTCCGTTTCTTCCCCCCCCGCCCTCACCCGCTGCCGGAGGGTGACGAAGTGTCAAAATAATATTCCTCCGTGTGCTCCGGGTGGCAACCTAATTTAAAAAACTTCATGTGATGATTGTAGCTATTTACATGTTGTCCTACGCTGACTGTAATGTGTACATCGCCTCCTATTCTGATTTACTACGTGACAAAATAATCATAAAAAATGTCAAAAACAAATAAATAAATAAGAAAACAATCCAAAAAGAAATGAGTAAATAGAACAAAAACAAGACTTGACACACAATTTTTTCAAATAACTACATTAATTATTAGGTATTTTATATCTAAAGCAACACTGTTAACGCTAATGTAAGCCTTTAACGTTAGCATACCCGGCTAACTAGCTTACTAGCACTGATTTTAAGTTGGAATATACTATTATTATTTTAATGTGAATTACATTCAAATAAAAAAATAAATACCTGCCTAATATTGTAAAAATGTATGTTAAGGATGAAGATGCTGCTAACATTTATTATTATTATTTAGTATTTTTGAGATTTAGCGTCCAGAGTAATACTACTGTGGTAAAAATAGACGGTAGTTGTACACATGTATTTGTTAAGGTTATATTATTAGTGTGTCTTATATTTTAATATCCATTACATTTGCACAAAATGTTTTTATACCTAGCATATTGTGAAAATGAATATTAGGGATTAGGATTTTCTGCACTCTTAACTCTTAACGTTAGCATACCTAGCTTACAAGTAGGATCATAGCATTACTACAAAGGTCAAGGAGCGTAACTACATTACGTGGAAATAATACCACTGTGGTGAATATGGGCAGCTGTGCTTGAGTATTTGTTCACCAACGACTAAAAGTAAGTCTGAGATTACGTGCTTCATCAGCTCCTGTTCTGGCATGACACCGACTCCACTCCATGTTAGCAGCAGTTTACTTAACTTTATAAGTTACGTAGAGTGAGAACAGACGTATTAATGTTATTTTATGGTAGAAAAGTCACATAAAAAAGAGAAATAAGGATGATTAAAATTATATATAAATTGAAGTATGAATCCATTAGTAAAAACAGGCTTATAAACAACATTAAAGCGTCTAAATCTAATTGAATTAACAGGTTTTTAACAGGCAGTTGGAAAAACGGCTCTGTTTTTCATTTGCTTTTCCATCTTCCCACATGCTTTTCCTTTTGGATCTTACCGTTTACATGACACTCTTGGCTTGACTTACTATCTCATAATTCTGACTTACCATGTGCATTATATTTTTAGCATACATTTTTTCTTTTTTTTTTTTTAGCTTTTTTTCCTGGCTGTAGGCTTCCATAAGTAACATATGACAGATATTATAAATCATGAACTGACTCTTTGATGAAACATTCTTGTCTTTCCTCCACGCTGTCCAGATAATGCTGTTTGGACACAAGTCAACGTGTGAACTGTGTCTAATGTTGCACTACTGTGATCCTTTGAAAGAGGCGAGATTTACACAACAGTAATTCTCCTTGGCTCGAGCTTCAATAAAATATATGTGCGAGTGTCCGGACAGACTGTAACAGACTGTGACAAGGCTTTACAGTGTGAGACGACATAAAGAAGCAGAAAAGGCTGGGGGGTAAAGATATGTGGCCAAAAATCCACTCAGAGCCTCGGTTATGACATTCAGACTTGATGATTAATCTCATCTGTCCATGTTGGTACAGAAAAAGCCTCTTTATCGGTGGAAATATTATAGTTTCTGCCTGTTGGGCCACTGTTTTCCAACATTTGGGGGCTTTCCTGTAATAAGACAGAAGTTTTTCCCAACTGGTTTGGTGGAATGAACGACCACGGCCAGGCCACGGTTTTGATTTTAACAGCAGCGAGCACAAACACTATAAATTTACAGTCACAAGAGAGAGTTTTTTTAATAGGAACTCAACTTTGCAAAGGCAATAACTCTCCCCGTCTCTCTCTGAAACGCTCCCACTGTTTGCTGAGGTAGCCGAGGCAGCTGGCAGCGCTCAGTACTCGGCCTGACAAGGTGCTTTGAAATACCAATCACTGAGTTTATACAACAGGGAGGGCTTGTAAATGTGTCGAGTGGAGAAATATACAATGCCATACTTCCATTTCTTCTGGTAAAGGAGGAGAGTTATGGTCTCAGCAGTGTGTACACCTTACAGGTGATATAATATATGCTCCAGCTTGTCCTGAAACTCATTTATCACGGGTGACAGCAGAGGAAAGTGCTTTCAGTTCTGTTATCCTCGTGACAATCCGCTGCAACCTCTTGCCAACGCCACCCACATATATACACAAATGTACACGGATACACGAGACAGTTTAGGAAAACCCGAGCACCATTTGGCAGGAAGTGAGGGGAAAAACTTGAATTTTACCCACAAAATAACACCGTAAAGTGTAAGTGGTTTTACCACGTGTCAGGCCGGCAGGCAGCCAGCAAACATAACGCTGAAATATTGCTAGGAGTTTCTTTAAGCTGTACCGAGCTAGCTCTTTAACGTTAGCGCAAAGAGACGGTTGAGCTGTTCTCTGTGCACTTCTTAAATTATTGTTATTTAAGAGTGGCTACATGATATACATAAGATATTCTTCATTAATCCCAAACATATATTTATTTATATATCTATGTGTTTTCTGGGGGATGTATAGCTTTAGCTAAAGTTGCTAACTGTTAATTTAATTGAACTATCTGTCATTAGCAAGCAATAGAATCAGGCTGAGCATTTGGACTGGACTGAGTACCGCTAGTTAGCTGGGCATGCTAACGTAACATAAAATGTCACATAATTTAAATAGCTTTGTTTACAGCGTTATTTGTAAGAGTTAACAAGTGAAACTAGATGCTAACTCTCTTTATAAATGAGCTGAATCATGTTTTGTACCAGGCTGTTTATTTCTGCTGTGAAGTTGGACATTTTAACATGGGGACCTATGGAGACTGACTCACTTCTGAAACCAGCCTCAAGTGGACGTTTGGGGAACTGCAGTTTTTTGGGCACTTCCACATTGGCTTCACTTAGCAGATATGGAGGTTGCCGCTTGGTTACTACTATCTACTAAACTAGTTAGCTGGGCATGCTAACGTAACAAAATTAGCTTTATTTATAGTGTTATTTGGACGAGTTAACAAGTGGAACTAGAAGCCAACAAACTGAGTATCGCTCATTATAAATGAGGTGTATCGAGCTATCTTGTCAGCGAGCTGAGTGACACACTAAGAGAAAATGACTGAGTCAACATCCCGTAACGGATATGGAAAGCAAGTGGGAGTGTAATAGTAGGAGGTGAAGAGCTTCAAAGGTATGAGGAGTAATCTGTATTTATGATTCTGTGGAAAATCATGACATTATCTTCACCCTCTAAAGTTCGTCTTCTTCGTGCATTTCGGAGCCGGAGGGGAAACTGTCCTACTTCAGCAGAAATCTGAGGTCAGCGCAGAAAATATTTCACGGCGTGTCAGACCACTCTGCACACGGTGAATAATGTTCAACATGACACCGTAATGCTTGTTCAGGTGAAAAACGGTTCCCTCCGCAACTTTCTGGGGCAGCGGTAATAATATTCCAGCCGAGGACGAGGGCGGGGTGTGAAATATGGCGCTACTTCACATTCATGTATTCATCCCGGAGCGATAAATTAGACCCCAGACATTTCAATCTAACTTCCTAAATAGAGCACTTTGTCATCACAAACTAAAGGGGAGGTACGCTGCGTGATCAACAGAATAATTCACAACCTTTTTTTTTTTAGTTTTTTTGTTACATTTTCGAGCATCAGGAACACGGGTGACACGCGTGATGCTCAGAATTAGCACCCGTAAATAATCACCGCACAACAGCAGGAAGACGAAATGCTGCTTTAATTTGAAATAATTCCTCATCCCGTGCCAACTCTTACAGTAACTGCATCCTTTATCTTGATCTCTGCAGTCAAATATCGCAGCAGAAAAATGAATTGGAGCGGTGCAGCCGGGCGAGGATCATTTGTTTGAATCGACACGGCTGATAGGCGTTGATTTACTTACACAATAATGGCCTTTTAATTGAGCTCCAACGTCCTCTGTAACATCAAAGCTTTGACAACAGCGCTTTCTTCTACCCGCCCTTCTCTTTGACTGACAGGCGCGATGTGGTCGCCCTCGTCCCTCTTCAGCTTCCTTTAACTCTCACAACTTTCACACAAACATTGAAACCGGACACGTTTGCCTCAGGGAGAGACGCCCAAACCAAAGTGTCAATACCAAAACAAACAAAAAACAATGCAGTTCCTCAAACGTCCACTTGAGGCTGGTTCCAGAAGTGAGTCAAATCTCCATAAGTCCCCATGTTAAAATGTCCAACTTCACAGCTGAAATAAACATGTTTACAGCCCGGTACAAAGCAACGATCGAGCTTACTTATAAGGTGCAATACTCTAATGTTTGCTATTTAAATTATGTTACTTCAAGGCTAGCTTGGAAATATGTGAACATAGCATACACATATAACATTATAAGCTGCTAACATTAGCAGCTAGTAGCAAGGATTTTTTAATTTATTACAGTATCTGCAGTTTACGACTCGTAACATTTGAACCAGTAGGTCAAATAAACAAAACAAAACTTCTTATCGCTAGCTTATATTAGCACAGCAGATTAGCTAGCCAATTAAGGCTAACTATTTATGGGTTGGGTGAAATCAAGCGGCACCCTCTGTTGCTGTGAAGTGAAGCCAATGCTAAAAACTGCAGTTCCTCAAACGTCCACTTGAGGCTGGCTGCAGAAGTGAGTCAAGTCTCCATAAGTCCCCATGTTAGCAGCAGAAATAAACATGTTTACAACCCGGTACAAAAAACAGTGGTAATAGCTAGGCATGCTGGGCATGCTAATGTTGCATGGATGGGTTTTTTGATTCAAAATGACTCTTACAGTTGACGTCACAGAATACGGCATTCATTTGTTACACCGTCTGTGGTCCAAACATTTGAAACTAAAGTGCTGAAAATAGTGAGTTACTCCGGGGGCAGTTTGTTTCTATTCAGCCCTACATCAGGGGCAAACTTTGATTTATTTGCAAAGACAGAAATACAAATAAAGAAAGCAATCTCATTTACCACCTTCCAGTGTTGCCATAGTCTGTTAAACCACAAGTCAAGTGTTATGACAGACTTTGTCTGCTTTGCTGGCATGTCTTGAGGGGGAGAGCCGAGGAGGCGTGTGGTGTGTGCTGAGCGATGACAGATGTGGGACGAACTCTGAAATGCATCCTCCACCGCCTCCCTCCTCCCGTAATGGTGTGTTTTGGGTTGGAAACGGTCGCTGCTGACCGGTGATTATGCGGCCGTATGCACGCAGGAACACCGGCCTATGTTTGGTGTAGCTCACATTTGGGTTTCTAAATGGTGCGTGGATTCATTCCTGACATTTATGAATGAGGGTTATGCACGGGGTTAAGTAAATAAAGTCATCAAAGTGAGGGAGCAAAGAGTCACTGCCTCCTCCTGCTCTGTTTAAATAACTCGCCGGGTTTTCTATCAATGTAACTTATTGATCAATGCGTGACATAGGTCCTGGTCCGGCGCCCCGTTACAGCTAACTGCTTCTTCTTTGATTTTATTGACAGCTTCAGGATTAATGGGGATCCACAATGAGAGCAATTGACTTCAGTGTCGCCCTCTTTCTCATTAACAACACAGGGAATCTGTATCCAAATGGCTCCGAGAGGATTTCACAGGTACTCCTCTATCAGAGCGACTCCACAGTGTTGTTAGAGGTTAGTCATATATTTTTACAGCATATTTACACAAACACATGCTGAGCGTCCTCTCTTATTTCTACAATTTGTCCATTGTTTCTTCCAGCCACATCCTAATAGCAGTGTACTTCCTCTAATGACTGCTTTCAGGGAGCTCCCAAAGCTCTGAGCACTCAACAGACGCTATAGGAAAGCTGTGTACTGTAGCTGCTGTTAGCTAATGTTAGCTCAGTCTGTTAGCCGGGCCGCCCAGACTGTGAGCTCAGAGCACCGGTGGAGTGTTGATAGGAAGCTGAGATGGTGTCGTGCCAGAATAGGAGCTGGGCAAGGGGGCAATGTAACAAGGCTCAGCAGCCTCTGTCATATAATGGCAGAGGTGAAAAAAACGAAGAGTTAAGAAGAGAAAATGAGAGATTGGACTAGCTATTGGGTTAGTAAGTAATATTAGCTGGCTGCTATGTCTTGTGTTGTTGACCTTGCTTGATGTTTGATGTATAAAAACTAAACTGCTGCCAACTGTAGCTGCTGTTAGCTAATGTTAGCTCAGTTTGTTAGCCGGGCTGTCTGGACTGTGAGCTCCAGGAAACATTTTCTCTATCAAATATGATCCATTTTCACCAAAATCAGTGAATTAGTTGGTGGTGCGTGACTTAGTAAAGCCGTAAAGCGTTACATTAGCCAAGATGGTAGAGTCTAGAGGAATGTTAGCGTCTTGGGTTGACATAAACTCCAAACTTACCCAATATTGTGACATATTTTCTTATCAGATTATCAAGTTTGATTTGAAGACACGTTTATTAGGTTCTCATTTTAAAACCTAGCCAGAGACGGTAGCTACCTACAGACAATACAAGAGGCTACGACAGTCATTGTTTCAGCCAGAAAAATCTACAATTGTTGGCTGGAAAAAATGAAGAGCCTGCTCTGCTTTTGTTTGAAGTCAAGAATCCATTCTTTAGAACGAGTTTTGAGCAACAAATCTGCCACGTTAGCATTGTGTACTGCATATTTGTGCCATGCCAGAGAGAAAGAAAGCTTAGCTCTGTTAGATTAACTTCCAAAAGCACTAGGTTTCAGTGTACTGTATATTACAATGCTTCCCTTGCAAGTATACAGATATGACATCCACTCTTGCAAGAATTACTGATTACTTTTACTTTTCAGGGTATTTTAAAGATCTAGTGGACCTTTTCTTGGCTGCTGCAGGGAAATTGATTGTGACTGCACAGCCCTGGAGGCGCTAAACAAACCTTTCCATTTGCTCCCTGTAGCCTTCACTCCACACAGTAGCTAGGCAATCATTTACCATTGATTTCCCTTCTGTTTGAAGCACTTCAACAGATGCAAAGAGGAGGCCAGGCTTATCACATTTGTCAGGGCTTATACCACAGATTTATCTAAAGCTGATGTCCGTCTTACTCACATGGTTTGGGATAAAAGAGTTTATGAAAGGGCAATTTCTACACATCTTTATTGAAAACCAATCAAAAGACGCTCATAATAGTCTCGCTAAAGTTTGAAGGTTGGTCAAGTCCAGCCTAATAAAGAGTAAATTAAAGGATTGAGATGAGACGGGAGGTTTAGAGGCTAAAGGTCGAAGCTACCAGTCAAGTCAATACAGTTTCTTATTTCCCTAGCTAATACGCTCATTGAGTTACCCGTGGCATTGACTTCATTTATAGTAAAATATCATTTTATATGTTGGAAAATGGTTATTGATCCACTAGCTTAGCTCTGCAGTTCCATTAAGGAAAGTGAGCTTTTAATTACCTTTGTGTTACTAGACAGCTTAAAGCTTTTTTGGTTCAAGTAATGCTTCTTGGCCTTAGCTGGGTGTGCTAACGTTAAAAGCTTACGTGAGCGCAGAAAATCCCAGTTCTTAATATACATTTTTACAATAATGGTAAATAATAATACAATAATAATTAAATAATGGTATAAGTATATTTCGATAATCGTGTAGTATAACAGTGGTATTATACTCTTATATTTAGGGGCACTAAATCGCTAAAATACCAATTTCTACATAATGCTAGTTATGTTCCTTGGCCTTTGTAGTAATGCTCCTCCAAGCTAACTTGCCGGGTATGCTAACGTTAACAACTTAGGTCACTGCAGACAATCCCAATCCTTAACATTCATTTTTACAATATTAGTTAAGTATAAAAACATTTTGTGTGAATGTAATTGGCATTAAAATAATAGCAGTTTTATATTTTGACTTAAAATTGGTAGTTAGTGGTAGCTAGTTAGCTGGGTATGCTAACGTTAACAGCTTACATTAGGGCAAACAATCCCAATTTTTAACATGCATTTACACACTGTAAAGAGCGTTTTATTTGACTGCAAGCTGCATTAAAATATTGTACATTTAGACTTAATATAAGTAGTTTTTTTAGTACATGATAAGCAGCAGGCAGTTTGAGTTTTTGGAATAAAATATTCTGCAAAAAAAGCCAAAAATCTGGAGAGGAGGGTGTGAAAAAAAAAATCTTTGATGTCAGATGAAATTTCACTGAACAGCACAGTACAATCTGATTGCATGCTGGCGTCCTCTGGCAGCCTGATCTCTGTGGATCGTTCCACCCACAGGACATGAAGAGTACATCTGTGCTGCCGAGAAAGTGTGTGTTTTAATGCGCGTGTGTGTGTGTGTGTGCTGATGATTTAAATATCTGAGGGAAAGTTGATTAGACAGGTAGACAGATTTAATCATGGGATGCATTAAGTATTTTGATGAGTGCATTAATTGACTGACACAATAGTAAATGAGATGAGCCTGTGTTTAACAGAGCATTTAAATATTTCTAACTGTACTGGATGTGACATGTGAGGCAGTATATTTATATTTTTATGCAGGATCACCTGTCGGATGATGCAACTAAAAGCATCATGAACGTCATTGTGGTTTATCGATTTATGTTTTTCTTTGTACACGTGTAAACCTGCAACTTACCGCAGCATTTTACTGCCGCTTCTTCTTCGCTGAAGCATTAGCGCCCCAACATTTGACTGCTGAAGTATAAATATTAAATATGTGTACAGTTTGTATATTGAGGTATTCATCGTATCTGTGACGTCACTCACAGGTTTCTAAAGAGTCGCTGTCCTGTCTCGCTAATCTAAAACTCGGCGTGTTGAATGAAGCCTGGTTTCTGGTTGTTAGCTAGCAATAAGAAGTGTATTACTACGTATTTTGAGTGGTTAGTGCTACAGATATTGTAGGAAACTAAAGGTGAAATTTTGACTGACTTAACGGATTGTTTCCGAAGTCTCATTTTAAAATAAAAGACCAACGGATGCAGCAGGGAAACATCCGGACTTTAACTCTCCATCTCCACAGGTTTATTAAATGCCACTTCAAAGAGGAAAATTAATATCAATCACTCAATACAAACACCGTTTGTGCTGTGTTGTCGCAGTGGGAGTCTTTAAGATCTGCTTCAGTCCATTTCTCAAATTTGGTTTCCATTGTTTTGCCATGTGTTGCCGCTTTGATTATGTTTTCAAGATAAGGGAACAAGAGGAAACCCGTCTCAAATTAAGCAACAACAGGAAATGGTAATCACTCACTGAGCACTGAGCCGCTGCTTGTTAATGACCGACTTCAAGGAAAGTCACGAGAAGTTAAAGAGAAGAGCTCTATTGTTTATCGTGGCTTCGTTCTCAACGTTTGACCTTCTTTGGCTTCTCTTCTACTCTCTCCTCCTTTTGTCACGGTTCTCTCTTTCTCCGGCTCAGAGATCCACACCTGCAGGGAAGACTTTCTCTAATGCTGATGACCAGGTTTTTCTGTGAATCAAAGTGGTTTAGCAGTGACGAGGTACCACCGGACTAGACACCTCTGTAGGCCGCTCCTCATCTCTGCTTATGGCTGCTACTAGCAAGCGTTGGTGTTGTTGTTGTTGTTGTAACGGCACGCAAAGCGTCCACGCTCTTAATCCTGCATAACTTTAAGCCTTAATATAATGTGTAAAAACTGTTTTTTGTACCAGGAGACTGACTCACTTTTGCAGCCAGCCTCAAGTGGACGTCTGAGGAACTGCAGTTTTTGGTATTATATTACACAACCATGGAAGTTGCTGCTTGTTGTTGACAAGGAAGAAGAACGCATAATTATAGAATAATAGAATATTATTATGCATGTAATAATTATGCCTCTACAGTTAGTCCTGTGTTTGTTTAACGTTTGTCAATAAGTTATATTTACAGCTTGTTGCGCTGCCCCCAAGTGGCCAAAAAAATCAATAAATGCTGATTTAAAGATCTACAGTTTGCCAACTACTCAGCGTTAATGACCGGTATCAAGAATGACTGGTCTCCATGTGAGGTTATTAAAGTTTACACGCTGCATTTAGCAACAAATTACTCCTGGATCATATCAGTTTATTTATGTTTTAATGTTGGGTTGAGATCTTTTTAAACAGATACTGGCTTTGACTTCATAAGAGAAGAGAAACAGTCTTCTGGTGTAAAAACTGTAACTTACAGAGGCAGACATACTGGTTAATGTGTTTTTTAGATTTAATGCACTTTGTAGATACTAACGGTACAGTGCCAACGCTTGATAAGGCGAGCCGAAGCTCCTGCTGTTTCTGTTATCCCCTCCAAAGCCACACAAGAGCTCTCTCCTCTACAGCGGTGCAGACGGTGACCTTGTTTCCTGATGAGATGGCGCTCCCGCTCTCTGCTTCTTATCACAAATGGGACATTGATGGATGGCTGAGAGTAGCTGCTTTGCTTGTTCAGGCCACGAGGTCAAGGCGACAGTTACTTTAGCCAAATGTTTGAGTGACCGAGTGTTGATTTGAGATTGTTAACAAAATCCTGTAAGGAAAAGAAAATGCATGTTTTTGAAGAAGTCTTGTTCATGAGTGATGGGAAAATGGAGCACGAGATGGACCAATTGGTTCAGCATTGGCAGTATTGTGGACGTTCTGGTTCAGAGGGAGCTGAGGCCGGAAGATAAAGCTCTTGATCTTCCGGTTCCAACCCTCACCTCGGGTCATGAGCTTTGAGTAGTGACAAGTGCCTGAAATAAGCTTTGCATGGTGGCTGGGCTCAACCTTAGAGATAGGGTGAGGAGCTCAGAGATCCAAAGGGAGTTCAGAGTAGAGCCGAAAGATCTCAGGGTCTTCTTCACAAGTGATGGGCAAATGGAGTGTGAGATGGACCAGTGCTTTGGTGTGGTGTTGGTGGTACTGCAGATGTTTTACTGGACCATTGTGGGGAAGACGGAGGCCCAGAAGCCCAGAAGACAAAGCTCTCAATTTTCCAGTCCATTTACGGGAAACTGGCAAATTCATGCAGCATTTATTTGCATCAAAAGAAACCAGCTGAGGTGGTTTGCATGCTTTGGAGATGTTTTGGGCATGTCCAACTCAAGCGGCAACCTCCGTGGTTGCGAGGTGATGCCAGTGCTGAAGTGCCAAAAACTGCAGGTCCTCAAACGTCCACTTGAGGCTGGTTCCAGAAGTGAGTCCGTCTCCATAAGTCCCCATGTTATAAACTTCACAGCAGAAATAAACATGTTTACAGCCTGGTACAAAAAACAGTTTGGGTCTCTATAGCTAATTTCAACTGTACTGAGGGTGAACGTCTTTTGGATTAGCCAGGAGGTAGAAGACTACCAAGATGGTGGCAGCTCTTGGGTGACGTCCATTCTTTATACTGTCAGTGGTCCAACTGGGAGGAACCCTGTGGCAAACCCAGAACCGACTGGAGGGACTAGATACCCCGTCTAGCCTGGGCACGGCTCTGGATCCTCCAGGAGGAGCTGGAATATGTTGCACCACGACCCGACCCTGGATGAGTGGAAGAAAATGGATGGATGGATGGATAGCTGGAATAAATGTATTAGCCTTTCTTTATACTCTCATGTAAACCATTGCTTTTGAAGATTAAGGAGGTCCCTCCAAGATACAAATATCCGTCAGCTAATTCACATTATGCAGCCTTTATGCCCACAGGTTATGAGGGATTAGGAGTGATTTCGCACTCAATTGAGGCTGCGAAGGATTCAAAGCTTCCTTCAGACTGAGACTATTTCGGGCTGCTGCTGCTAATAGTTCTTGTCAGCCGTAATTTTTAAGTACTTTAACCAATTCATTGTATAATTAGGTTAACAAAATTAGCTCATTGCAAAGTCAGTCAGCAGGCGGTAATGCAATAAAGTTATTAACATTCCAGATTTATAGACGCGTTAATGTAGAGGTGATCTGTCTTTATCACATTTTTCTTGCCTGGTTTAAAAAATGGTGTGAATTAATAAAAGAAAAGAGACTCGAGTGACACGTTCTGTGTACTTCATTGATTTTTATTCTCAGATTAAAAACCAGAAGACAAACAATCTGTCACTCCAGGTGTCACAATTACAAATAATAAACGGCGGATCGAACCTTTGCGTAATAACAAAACAATATTTTCACATCTCGATGACAGACGCGTGAAAAGCGGCTTGACAAGTTGCCAAATTGTCACAGCGGCGATGTGACACCTTAGAAACAGGCGTGTGAACTCAATTTTAGGTTCAGGAAATATGTGACCTGTCCTGTTTGTGCGTCTGTCTGTTTGTTCTGCAGCTTAACGGCAAAACAACATACTGTACATACTGTACATGCATTTAATTTAACAGTGGTATGTTTTAGGAAACGGAGGGCAAAAGAGGTGAGGGGTAAATCTACGGAGAGGGCGTGCTTTGGTGCCGATAATAAGTTAAAGCTCACCTTTGACTGTACAATAATTAGCAACTTAAATAAAATATATAATCAGATGATTTTCTTTTTTGGGGCTCAAAATTAACATATTTTGCTTGCCATTTCCGAAAGTGTGAATGACAACCTCCAACAGAGATGATTTCTAGCCCCAGCCAGCTAACATTTGTGAAGTAGAAGTAGAAGACATATAAACACTAAACTGCTTGCTAATATAGTGACGAAGGAAGGAAGGAAGGAAGGAAGGAAGGAAGGAAGGAAGAAGTGACGTCCTGGACACACTGTCCATCCTGTCACTGGGAAAGACTGGAGATTTAATGCTGGATCTAAGATGGTGCAAACCATGCAACCATCTGTTATCATGGTGAGAGCTCTCCACAATAAGATGGAGGAGCAAACTATGCTACAGAGTGAGTGTAGCGTGACAGAGACGAGGCTGAATGAACTCATTTCGGGCTCGCTGGTAACTCCGGATGCCTTGTAAACACTTCACCTGTAACATGTAGAAAATCAGTTAGCACTTTAGATTTTTGCCAAAGAGACGCTAAAGATCACGAGATATTGGTATTTTCAGCCACGTTAGCAGCGTGGCTCCAGGGATGGAAATGTTGGGCACTTTGGTCTAGACTTAAATACTTTGTTTGATTGATTGCCATTAAACTTGGCGCAGTCGTTGTCCCCCAGACATAGTCCCCCGAGGACGAATCCTAATGACTTTGGTCAAATTAATGGACTGCCTTTGATTGTCATTTTTAATTTGGGGTATAATTATGCTTTAAATTTTTTGGAACTATAGTTCTCATAATTTTGTGTCTCTGGGGGATGTAAATAGGAAGTAATGTTGTCGTGGAGTGAGGCTGAATACAAAGGACTTTGAGGACTTTGTGGGCGAGTTCCCAAGAAGTCCATGAGTGCTGAGGGGGGATGTCCAAACCCACAATTCATCAGTTCATGAGGGGCCTCGAGCGGACTTTCTCCAGACTTCTAGATCATCTGCTCGGGGTGCAGACTTCACCAGAATTAATTGATTTAATAAGCCATGATTCATTGCAATATGGACAACTAGAAAACTCCCAAAAGAACTTATTATGAACGTGTAAACAAACGTTACTTGAATCACGTAGGCCAGAAATAGTGTGAGTCCATGAGTCGTATCTATATTTCATATGACCGCACATACAACTGAAATCCACAAGGGCAAATACAGTAAAAAAAAACTAGCAAGCCGAGAACTTTGCTAACAGCCAACATCCTCTTCAGTCTTTCTCCTCTGCCATTATGTATTATGAGCCTGGTTAGATTGCCTGCTTGCCCAGCTCCTGTTCTGGCACGACACTGGCTCCACTCACCTCCAAAACGGCTGTGGTACAAACGCTACCACCGATCTGAGCTCACAGTTCAGGAGGCCCCGGCTAACAAAATGAGCTAACGTGAGCTAACAGCAGCTACAGGAAACTCTGTAAATCTCAGAGAGTTGAGGCGGAGCAGCCGGAGGGAAAACCAGTGAAATAGTTGGTGGTGTGTGATAGAAATATGCTGAATTATCTATTAGCAGTTCAGATTGTCGGGCCAGATTCATGGACGTTTATTCGTGGATATTTGAGATACTGAAATCCTCTTGAAGTCACACTGAACCTAAAAATATGTCATGACATGAGAAAGACAACAAACTTTGAGCACGTTGCAGCTCACGCCTCGCTCCCCTCTGCACCCTGAAGCCATAACAGAGCCACCGTGACCCCTTTAGCTTTGAACAAACAGAAACAGGCATCTGGACTAGTAAACCCCGTTTGGTGTTTGTCCTGCGTCTGCTCATCTGCTTGTTGACAACAGAGCTGAAGGGTGACTCATGTGACCATATGACTTATTTCCACTGCTCGCTGACTTTGTTCTCTGCATCATTACACTCACAAAAGTGCATTTTTAGTTTTAATAAGGGGGTTTATGCACCGCATACCAGCACACTCATTGGTGTCCCTCTCTCTCTCTGTGAAGTCGTCAGCGGACTCTTCTTGCGCCGTGCTTCAGATCTACGTTTTCACGAGCTGGAAATTATACGATTCCAGCTGACATTTTGAGCAAAGTTTTCCACATGTTCATGATTGTGTGGTTTCATTTAGACAAACCGTTAAGTTTAAACGCTGCACGGTCATATGTCAAAAACGTTTGATGTTGCGCTGTGAGATAAAATCTCTTCTCTTAGTCATGGTGGACAACGATTTTCGAGCAAAACAACTCGACAGTTTTGTTTGTGCAACTCCTCATCAAGAAATAATCTGTCCAGAGTTTAAGTTTAACCTGTGTCATTTTCTGCTTTATAAATACACAAAAATCATCTATGTTGACCCTTTCACCCACAGATATAAATACTCTATTTATTGGAATTCTTGTAAAAATTAAATTTAAATGATCATTTTTAAAGTTTTTTGGGGAGGTTTTAGTAAGTGAAGATAAACAAGCGTGTCTGTTTCTGTGTGAAGATGCCCTGAAGCGACCTGAGCTCATCAAATAACAGAAAACAGATTCACAATCATTTATAATTTGTTTATTTGTTTGGATCCACATCGGCTGTGGCCTAAAGCTCAGCGAGTCTTCCTGTTCTCCACATTTAAAATCATTACACGCAACACAAGTGACGCAGAATTATTCATGACACAAAGATGCTCCTAAAACACAGTATATAACCCGTGTTGTAGCATTTTTTAAAATGTTTTAATTAAATTGGTTACATCTTTTGACCCTGCTGGTGAAGTTCATCAGGAAAATAACCCACAGCTAATATCCAGCTCAGCGTCTTTCAGCCTTTTATTTCACCAACTGTGAACCAGCCATCCAGATGCTCAGCTCCTGTTCTGGCACGACACTGGCTCTCCCTGTAAACCTCCTCTTCTTCTTCCATCTGGTCCAAAACACCTGCGGTACAAACATTAACACTCCCCCTCCCGGTGCTCTGAGCTCACAGTCCAGGCAGGCGGCCCGGCTAACAAACTGAGCTAACAGCAGCTACAGCTGGCAGCAGTTTACTTCACTGTCCATCAGGAAACTCTGTAAATCACAGTTGAGTTGAGGCGAGGACATCAGGGGGAAAACCAGAAAACATTTTCTCCATAAAATATGATCCAGTTTCACCAGAATCAGTGAAATAGTTGGTGGTGTGTGACTTAGTACCTGGTTACAGGTCAGTGTGGCATCAACAGGAGTTAAAATCTGCTAGTTTAGGACAGAAAAGTTGCACCGTGTTGCTCTAAACGTGTGATTTCTGACACTAAACTGTATTTTCAGTCTGCAGTGTCGCTCCTTTAATCCACAAACATCTTAAACACTCCTTCCTCTGCTGAGTGAACATGTCAAAGCAGTTCAGGGATTGTCACTCGGAGGCCGCCGTCGCTCCGCCTCCGGGCTCCACCTCCTCCTCCGCCCACCTCATTACTGATGCGGCCACCCAGCGGACACTTTGAAGTCTGCCTGATGTGATCAGTGAGCTGCTGAAGTCCGGAGCGGAGACACGCACACGCACGCAGCAGCAGCAGAGTGGGGACGCTTCCTCTCTCTCTCTCTCACACACACACACACACACACACACACACTTCGGATCTATAAAGTGCAAACACTGTGGTGCTTTTACGCACACACACTCTCTCTCACTTGGACTTTAATGTGTGTTTTTTCTGGAGGTGTTTGGAGTATGTCGGAGATGAAGATGCTTCAGACGGACTGGGACATTTAAGGACGTCCAGCTGTTTGTTGTTTTTATTTTTATTTGTTGAATGGGGACATGACTGCTGTCTGCATGGATTAAACACCAGCTGGACTTAAAGTAACGCACATCCACCTCTCCAAAACCAGAAAAAAAAAAAAAAAAAGGCGCAGCGCCCTCTCTCCAATGAAATATCTCCCCGCTGCGGATCGACCAAGTAAGCGGATCGAGCTCAGTGAGACCAGCCGACAAACCAGTACTCGTCCCGGTGCTGTGGTCTCTTTGTTGACCCCTTTGGATCCACTTCGCCAAGCAAAGCGGCTTCCTATCCGAGTCATCAAGATGTTGACTGCGCACACAGGACACTTGCTACACCCGGAATATTTACAGCCTTTGACGTCCGCGCCAGTGAGCATAGAGGTATGTGAAACATCATTTTAATGTCACACAGAGGGGATTTAATTCAGCCTGCAGGGTGCTGAGCATGTAAAATAATGTCATTTAAATTAAAAATATGTGCATGAGCTGATTGAACTTTAATTTAAAGGAGGATCAGACAGATTGCATCATAGATTTGTGATTTTTTTTTAGCATGTTAACACACTCAAGTTATGATCAAATATGTTTAAATCCAACATATAGTGAATGAGCAACTTTACAAGCAGGGCTGCAGCAGATTTTCACAATTAGTGCATGAACTGTCCCAAAAAAACAGCCGTCTGAGCAACATGATGTCTTTAAATGTCTCCAAAACAGCTCAAATATGATGTCACAACAGTGCAAGACAAAAAAACAGCTGGTTTTCTTATTTAATTTAAGTTTTTTGCTCAAAAAATGGCTGAAATTATGAATCAGTTGTTAAAAAAAGCAGTTTTAGTGCCTCTCTTTGGATGCTTTCACTTATTTTATAGACAGAGTGATTAATCTGGTTAATAACGGCTAATTAAATTAAAATTAAGTTGCAGATTATGTGAGTATGAGTGGTTTGCAGACCTACAGATGACCACAGAGGCATATTTTTGTTGCATTAAAGCTTAAACGTCTCCTTTTGTTCGACTAAAAAGTCCAAAACACCTTAAATACTTTGTTACAACGATGTAAGACAAAGACAAATGTGAATTTTCTTATTTAAGAAGATGAAACTGGAGAATATTTTGTATTTTTTGCATTGAAAATGGCTGAAATGATTAATCGGCTATTAGAAAAGCATCCGTTTGGAAGCTGGACTTCATATTTTCTGTTGTTTTGCAAACAAAGTGATTAATCTGAGTGATAATTGCTAAGTAAATATATCTATAGAGTTAAAATTAAGTAAATATGAGTGGTTCACAGGCCTACAGATGACCACAGAGGCATATTTTTTGGTGCATTAAAGCTAAAATGTCTCTGGGCAGAATAAAAATCACAGAGCTAATCAGGATCTATATTTTGTTTGTAGCTGGATGCCAAGAAGAGTCCACTGGCCCTGCTGGCACAGACCTGCTCTCAGATCGGTAAACCAGATCCTCCGTCCTCCTCCTCCTCCTCCTCCTCCTCCAAGCTGGGCTCCTCTTGCAGCAGTCAGGGGGACAAGGAGTCCAGCAGTCGGTCATCCGCCTCCAGCCTGAAGCTCGGGGAGCACCGCCCCTCCCTGGAGGACAAGTGTAGCTTCAAGCCGTACAACAAAGGCAGCGGAGATTGTCGCAGAGATGGAGTGACCAGCTCCAACAGCAGCAGCAGCAGTGATAAAGTCGGGTTCAGGGTACCCAGCAATAATGTCACCTCTAATGGGAGTTCAACTACTGGCCAGCAGTCCACCTATCCGCCCCACGCTACTTCACCCAGCTCCAGGGCGAGCAGCAGCACCCCACCAGGACACACTCAGCAGCAGCCGCCTCACAAGCAGAGCCAGTCTTCAGGTGGACAGTCCACGTCACACTCCCAGACACTCCAGAACGGAGACTCTGCACATGAGCAGGGAAGTCCTACCAGCACCACCAGCAATAACAGTCACCCCAAAAAGGACGCTGACAAGATCAACTCGGACAGTCCTCACGACGCAAACTCCAGCCACGTTCGTGCCAGCACAAACTGCAGCAACGGCAGCTCCGACGACGGAGGTAAAGCTTCAGAGTCCGCCCAGCCGAGCCTCGGACCCGGACGCATTACGCCCATTTCTCCTTACAAGACGAGCCAACCGCTCTTCCCTCTGCCCTCCTCTAACATGGGCTACCACGGATCTGTAGTTGGGGCTTACGCCGGATACCCGTCTCAGTTCGTTCCCGGGCTGGATCCGACAAAATCGAGCCTCGGCGTCGGAGGTATGGGAGTTCCCGGAAAGCACCCGAGCTCCAGCCCTCTCACAGGTGCCTCCCCTCCCTCCTTCATGCAAGGCTTATGCAGGGACCCCTACTGTCTTAGCTATCCAAGCGTGTCCCATCTGGGTGGAAGCAACTGCAACTCCTGCATCCACGACCCCTCTTCCACCCTCAAATCAAACTTCCCCTTGGTGTATCCGTCCCACCCGCTCCACTCCCTCCACCAGAGCTCCCTATCGTCCAGCGTGACCTCCTCCCTCTCACATCCCCTCTACACGTACGGCTTCATGCTCCCCAATGACCCCCTGCCCCACGCCTGTAACTGGGTGTCCGCCGGCGGGCCCTGCGACAAACGTTTCACCACGTCAGAGGAGCTCCTGGCTCACCTCCGCACGCACACGGCGCTCCCCGTGGGGATGGACAGTAAGCTTTCCTCCTCTGGACCGGCCTCCTGCCACCTTCACCTCCCACACCAGAGCAGTCCAGGCTCCATGCCCAGCTCCCTCTCCCTCAGAGCTCCCCCCAGCCTGGGTTTAGCTCGCTATCACCCCTACAGTAAAGTCCATCTTCCCCCTGGACCCTCCTCCCTCTCCCTGCACTCTCTGCCCACCACAGGCCCGTACTACCCTCATTACGCCCTCTACAGTCAAAGACTCGGATCTGCATCTGCTCTGGGCTACCAGTGATACACCATCTACTCGCATGTTTAAAGGAATGGGTCGACATTTTGGGAAGTAGGCTCAGTCACTTTCTGGCCGGGGTTAAGACGCTTAGCTTAGCTTAGCACAAACACTGGAAAGCAGTGGAAACTGCTAGCCAGTAAGATTTAGGTGGTTGTAGCTCCCAGCTAAGAAATATACCAACCAATAACACCTCAACACCTACATAAACAAACATGGTATAATGTGGTTGAGAGATCTCATGTGCTAAGCTAAGCACCTGCCGTCTGTAGCTTAGCATAAATGCTGATAGCAGGGGGAATCTGCTAGCCAGTTTTCAGGCAACAAGATTTAGGAAGTTGGAACTCCCAGCCAAGAAATATACCTCACCTCACCAGCTATATATATTAAACAATATGTTGAGGTATTGGTCTGCAGATCTTGTTGCTTTTGGACAGAGCCAGGCTAGCAGTTTCCCTCTGTTTCCAGTCTTTGTGCTAAGCTAAGCTAATTGCCTCCCGCCCTTAGCCTTATAATATAACAGACACATACAAAAGTGGTGTTTTGTAAAAACACAATAAGCTTATTATAAAAATAGACTGACCACACTCCAGCTTTGCTTAGCTTAGCTTAGCACAAATGCTGGAAACAGAGGGAAACAGCTAGCCAGTTTCCAGGCAACAAGATTTCAGAAGAAGCCAAGAAACGTACCAACCCAAAACACCTCACCAGCTGCATATTAAACGAAGATGAGATAGTGTGGTCGAGAGTTTTTTTAACAGAGCCAGGCTAGCAGTTTCCCCCTGTTTACAGTCTTTACGCTAAGCTAGGCTAATCACCTCCCGCCAGAAAGCCAGTGAGCATATTTTCCCCCCCAAAATATCGATCCATAACTTTAAGTTTGTACTTAATTGCGGCAAGTTGCTGCTTCCCTCTCACTTTAAACTGGGTTCATGTGGGAACTACGATGGAAGTGCAAGTCCTGGATTTTGACTTGAGTGCATCTTCACACTTTTTCTTTCTACATTATATTTGAGATTTTCTAATCAGGCTCCACTCCGCTAAAGATCAGAGGACACGTGGCATCTTGCATGTCTGCACATCGTCCCATTGGATACTTTTTTTGTTTGTTTTTTCTTGCAACAGCAGACGTGACTGCCCCCTTTTGGTGACTTGTTGCCGCCCCGTGGGCTCGGCAAACGTTTGGACGCTGGGTAATAGCACTTGGGATGTTCAGGGTTCTCTCTGCACATGACGACGATTTAAGTGCAGAAAATGTGTGCAGTAGTGCGGCAGGGATGGCAATAAGCTGCCGCCGTGGACTGATAGAGGTGAAAGTCTGGCCCCTTGCAAGAGATGCATGTAAGCTTGACACAGCGTACACACTTAACTGTTTATTCAGCCCCAAACGGTTTGTAATGATTTGTTTTTGGATCCTTATGTTCTGTTTATTCCTACTGAGAAAGTTGTATTTATTTTTTAAACCCGGGGAATCTGGCTTTCATGTTTTCCATATAAATCTATTCTCATTTTACAATCCTCTCAGAGCAGACATGTGGGAAGCCAGATGACAGATGTTGGAGGACGATGAATGTTGAAGATCACATCTCTCTCTCTTTGAACTCGTCAGCTTTTTTGATTTTTTTCTTTTATTTCCACAGCAAATCAATAATAATAAAAAAACAAAAAAGAAATGAGATGTGATATTTTTTGTAAAAAATTGGATTACCCTGTGGTGGTGTCCAGTTAAAAGGGGAGGTCATATTTTGTTAAAATAAATCACACTGAAGATGTTTATTCTGTTGTCTTCATTTCTGTGGTTCTTTTCTCATTGACGTAATCTGATGAACACTAAAAAAACATGGTACGTACACGCTCACGTCAGGAAGTATCACCTACATATAGGGGCAACATGGCGGTTCAGTGGTTAGTACAAACATGGCAAAGGTTCTTGGTTCCAATCCCTGACTTTGGGACCTTTTGGTGTTGAGTTCGATTGGTTTTCTCCAGCGTCATCAACAGTCCAAAGAAATATGGAGAAGATTTCTGGTTCTTCTTGGTTCAGTTGGGGTCTGGTGTGGAGTTTGCATGTTCTCCTGTTGGTTCCTCCCACAGTCCAAAGACATGCAGGTCAACTGGTGACTCTAAATTACCTGTAGGTAGTAAGAGATGATCCAGAACATGGCGACTACCCGTAGCTGCGCACATTGAATTCAAATCCTGAATGTTTGCCTACAAAGTGTGCTTCTGCACCCACATATAAATATAGCAGCGGCACAAACATCAGCGGGATGGTTGCTGGTTTAAATCCCAGAGGCCTGGGGCCTTTCCGTATAAAGTTTGCATGGGCTATAATTTGCACATGAATGGTTGTTTGTCCTGTGAAAACTAGGGACTTATCCAGGGTGTATCCCACCTTTAACCTTCAGTCTCAGCTGGGATCAACTCGAGCCCAAGCCACTCCGCGACCCTGGTTATTAAAAATGGACGTATGGATCACTGTTTAGGGTGTTAACTTCTCTGTCAGCTCTCTTTCTGATACTTTCCACATGAACAAACCACTTCAAACGTCTTCCAGGACAAACTATTTAAACCGCATCACGTCTACGAAGGCCTGTTTTCACTCCACCTTCGAGTGTGGCCATCTATAAACACTTTTCAACGACGTACAAACTCCTTCTGATGGAGTATATCTCGGCCCCTCGGGGTGGGAAAAAGAAGTGAAGTACTGAAAGAAAGATGTAAACTTGTGTCAGCCCGGCTTTTGATGCTGAGTGGATTTGTACCAGTGGCTATTTTTACTGCGAAAGAATCACATGATTGATGACTTTGAGGTGTGCTTTACTTCCTCTAATTTTTCACCGTGTCGACAGCAGCTTACGAGCAGACCACAGGGAAACAGCTCACATTCCTCCGTCCTGCAGTAAAACGCAGTGTCACCTTAAAGCAACAGCATCCTGTTTTTTCACAGCTCAAAGATGATAAACGTCCGAGCCGCTTCCCGTATATAGATGAAGCCCTGACAAGATTTAGGAAGTTGTAGCACCCAGCCAAGAAAAGTAACACTTCACCCCAAACAAACATGATATAATACGGTCCAGAGATCTTGTTGCCCATGGACAGAGCCAGGCTAACTGTTTCCCCCCATTTCCAGTCTTTGTGCTAAGCTAAGCTAATCACCTCCTGCCTGTAGCTTTTAAATTCAACACACATTTTCTCATCTAACTCATCACAAGAAAGCCAATATGCATATTTTAAAAATAGACCGTCCACACTCTATCTTAGCTTAGCTTAGCTTAGCACAAAGACTGGAAACAGGGGGAAACTGCTAGCTAGTTTCAAGGCAACAGTTTCAGAAGTCATAGCTGTCAGCCAAGAAATATACCAGCCCATAACACTTCACCTCACCAGCTACATATTAAACAGACATGGTATAACAAGGCTTGTTGCCCTTGGACAGAGCCAGGCTAGCTGTTTCCCCCCATATCCAGTCTTTGTGCTAAGCTAAGCTAATAACCTCTCGGCTGTAGCCTTTAACGCACAGTTACAAAAGTGTTTTTTTTCCTCATCTAACTCACCGCCAGAAAGCCAATAAGTATAGTTTTAAAAATAGACTGATCACACTCCAGCTTAGCTTAGCTTAGTTTAGCTTAGCACAAATGCTTTAAACAGGGTTTCCACGTGTTGAGGTCCCGGTCGGCAGATCTTGTTGTCTCTGTTAAAGCGTCCTGTTTTTCTAACAGCTTAAAAAATGGACGGACGGCTCCGATTGTAATCTATACACTGTACAATGCTGATAAGCATCACAGCCGCTTCCCACATGTGTTCAAGACGAAGCCCTGACAAGTCGCTCGAGTTACCACGGCCTGCCGCGTGATCGGCAGCGGTAATATGCCATTTCCTAGCAACATGACACTGTGACACCCCTCGGTGAAGTATAGATGACCCACACTGGTCACTCACAACTCTGACAAGAGACCCACCAGGGTCAAAACAGCCGGTCCTCGCTGTAACGAGAGCGAGCGCTCCTGTTTCAGAGCTCTGAGATGATGCTACAGGCCCCGTCGGAGTTCGGCGGGAGGGCACGAGATCCCTCTCGAGGAAGGGAGGTTTCACGTTGCCAGATATGTCCCAGAAAAGAGAGACACACTTTATTAAGTCTAAGAAGTGAGTTGGCTGCTCGTGCTCACAAGTCTTTGAGAATAAAAATCTGCGGGAGAGATGGTTTTCCCATTTCCCGGATGGATTTCACTGCACTTTTGCTTTTCAAGTATCTCCAGTCAGATGTTGTTTACTGTGACAAAAGTGCAGCAGGGCAGTGAGTAGAGTTGGACTGGGATGCCACCTATTGGTGATCAGTGAAACCAGTTTAATGTAGAGGGAGCACCACCAGTTTATTCAGTTTAATAAAGTAAAGTAATATTTAGGGACCGTGATGGGAACTTTGTATCACTTCCACGGAGGTGTTTTGAGGTGTCGGAGTTGTTGATGTTAGTATTTTGAGATGTTGTTCGTGTATTGTGATGCAATTCTGGACTTCTCCCTCCTTCTTATGAAACAGTGAAGCTGAGTCATGCTGTTTTCCATCCGTTATATTAGCTTCACGCTTCAGAGAGGCCCCAACGCACCCAATGAACGAAACCAGGGACCGAATTTCCCCCTCAAAGACGACTTACTCACCATTCCCACCCACGTTCCACCCCCCTAAAGTCAACCAGAGGATTCATCCTTCACTTCACAAAACAACTTTCCTAATATCTTTGGTTGCCACAGCTCCTTTTTTCGGTGTGGAAGACATGTTTTCTCTGGGTATTGTTCTTGGAGATGAGGGCTCGCCTCCCTGGTTGGTCTGAGTGAGTCCAGGGTGCAGCTTGACAGCCCGGGTGATTAATGATGACAGACTGCGAGAGCTGCTCCTTCATCACACGACAAGGTTTTAACCTCTCTGTTAGCCTGAAATCAGCGCGAGAAAAGAAACAATGTGCATGTCAGGCTAAGCCTACAAGCTACAGTAGTAACCACACATCACTTCTTAGCTTAGGTAGCAAGCTAGTTAGCATGTCTGGCTTGCTGCCTGCAGCATTAACCACTCATAACTTCCTAGCTTAGGTGGTTATGTCTGGCTAACTAGCTTAGTAACCACGTATCAATTCCTAGCTTAGGTAGTGAGCTAGTTAGCATGTCTGGCTAACTAGCTTACTACAAGAGTGACCACGCGTCATATCCTAGCTTAGGTAGTGAGCTAGTCTAGTGAGCATATCTGACTAACTAGCTCACTGCCTATAGTAGTAACCACGTGTAACTTTCTAGCTTGGGTAGTATGCTAGTTAACACGTCTGGCTAATTAGCTGACAACCTACAGTAGTAACCACACATCACCTCCTAGCTTGGGTAGTGAGCTAGTTAGTATGTATGGCTAACTAGCTTACTAGTTACAGTATTAACCACTCATAACTTGCTAGCATGTCTGGCTAACTAGCTTACTACCTACAATAGTAACCATGTGTCGGTTTCTAGCTAAGGTAGTGAGCTTGTTAGCATGTGTGGCTATGTTTCTTCACTCAAAAACACAAGATTAAAAGTGTAAATAATAGACTAACTTGTGTGTTTATCTGCTTTAACTAAACTGAAATTGTTAGCCTATCTGGCTAACTAGCTCAGTAGCTACAGTTGTAACCACAAGTCAGTTCCTAGCTTAGTTGGTGAGCTAGTTAGCATGTCTGGATAACTAGCTCGGGGTGCTTCTTGACAGCCTGGATGATTAATGATGACAGACTGCGAGAGCTGCTCCATCATCACACGGCGAGGTTTTGACCTCTCTGTTAGCCTGAAAAAGGAGAGACAGCGAGATCGTCGCGTTAAAATCATTAAGCCAGTCACAAATCGCGAACATCTGCCTCAATGCTTCTTCTTCCTCCTCCTCCCGAATCGTCTGCAGACTTGTGCGCTTCCCAGAAATAGACTTTTTCATTTTGTCTTCTCTCCAACTTTATCACTTCATCCATCATCCGACTATGTGGGCTTTTCAAGTGGTCCAAAAATAAAGAGGACACAGATGTCAGCCGTGCAATACTGATGTTTCTAAACCACCATAAACCCATAACTTACATCCACCCACGGACCACGGGAGACAGAAACACACGAAAACTTTCACAAAAATTGCACTGCACACTTCTTCTTCTTCTTCACGGTGCTTGTATGTTAAATTACCCTCATCCAACAATAAATTAAGTCTGCACTTGAGCTGCAGGTATTTTTATATTTACAAAAAAAATAGATCCCACCTCTCTCAAACCGTCGACAGAGGGAGTTTAGCGGTGTACAAGAGGGCAAACGCAATTATGGTTTCTTTGCTAATGTGCACGGCCCCAGCTGGTTTTGATCTGGCAGTGCTCTGAGGGCTCCTAAGCTCGGTTGTCAGCTCTCATGCATCACAGACCCGGTGCTTAAAGGAAAAACGTGCTTTGGCAGCGACCATCGGAGAGGCCTGGAGGCCAGCGGGTGCTGGTGGGTTAGCCACATGCATGAGGGCGGGGGGGAGAGAGGGGGTGACACCACCACCTCCACCACCTCCACCGCCATCCCCTGCCTTCCGCATCTGGATCCTCACGGTCACATTCTCTCATTCCTCGCGGTTTTTTCACCCTCTTCATGAATGTAACCGCCGTTAATTGGCCAGCGTGACCCCAGAGCAGACGCCACGCCACGCCACAGACTTGGGAGGTCAAAGACGAGAGAGAGAGAAATCCAAAATACACACACACACACACACATGGATGGCAGCAGAAATAAAAGTACAAAGCAGAGCGGAGAGAGAGAAAAGAGATGCTCGCATGGAAATAAGCAGACATGATTACTCAAATACAGTCATTAAGGAGGAAATGTTGTTTTTCAGGCTGTCAGGATGATTAATGAGGGACAGCAAATCCACTCAAACGCTGTTGTTTAGTCTAACCAGCGGACCTGATCTCTGCCACTAACGTAGAACAGACAGGATGTGTGTATGTGTGTGTGTGTCTGTGTGTGTGTGTTGAATCAGTAAAAAGTGTTGGAAGCTAAAAAGAAAAAAGTTACAAGGGAAAGCGAAGTAGTGAAAACAACATAGCCTGAACTGATTACTGTGTGTCATTCACGTAATAATTAATAATAATTAAATTAATTAAGAGACCAGGGCTAACCCAAAAAGTGTAAATAATATGTTAATTAGTGTGTTTATATGCTCTAAAATAAGCTGTAATTGTTAGCATGTCTGGCTAACTAGCTCACCACCCACAGCAGTAACCACACGGTTAGCATGTCTGGCTAACTAGTTCAGGATGCAGGTTGTTAGCATATCTAGCTAACTGGTTCCCTACCCAAAAGGCTTAGGTAGCACAAAGAACTCAAGATTATAGTTGCAATTGTTACCACTGTTAGCGCTAACCACATGCCATGTCCTAGCTTAGGTAGGAAGCTAGTTAGCATAGCATAGCATATCTGGTATATATATAATAGACCTTATATATACCACTACAGGTTATGTCACCGTGTAGTGTTTCCCACTGTGTGAGTTCATGCTAACGTTAGCAGCTCTGTCCTGCTGTAAGCTGGCTAACCCCGGTCAAATTCATTACCCGAGACATCTGTACACTTGTTTGTCTTCATCCAAACCTTTTTTCTGTTAAAACAATGAAATGGAAACCAATGTTTTAAAAAATTACAAATATTAAAGCATAATCCTAACCTCTGTCTCGCTTGTTCCAAGTATGTAAGCTAACGTTAAGCAGTCAAACAAGGTTATGTTAGAGACGGGGGAAAAAATCAGACATACTTAAAATATTATAATGTTGTTTCTTTATTCCCGTGTCTTTTCCATAAATTATTAACTAGCTAAGCTTCTGACTTTTGCCTGGAAAAAGTTATCTTCAGTCTTTCAGGCAACGTTAGCTTAATTAGCTCATCTAGCTACAGCTAGAAGTCAAGGAACCGTTGATTTAAATATTCAAATATTAGAATTTAAGTGGTTAAACTGTCAACATATATTATATGTATCATATATCATATTGGGGTTTAATAAACTAGATAAATTTAGGTTAAAAATGGCAAATGTTTCCTGTAATTTTAAATATATGTCATGTTGTTTTTCTGGTTTCTCTCTCACGTGTACCACATTTATTTAAAATACACTTTACTCTGTCACTGTTCACCTGGTCTGCAGGTTTCACAAATATCCAACAAAATTAGCCTTTCGTTGTGATTTTTCCAGCCTGAACCGTGCCAGAAGTCGTCAGAAACTCCAGATGTTCCCCAAATCACGCTGGAAGGCCGATAAGGAATCAGCTTTCAACAGATGTCTTGTGCCTAGACTCGGTGATTTAGTAGCTGTGAATGATGAAACAGTGTTTCAGTGTCTCACAGCCTGCCTGGCTTTAATCATTAGACAAGCAGCTGCAGATCTGGTTGACGTCATGTCAGCGGATGGGAAGGGGAATGAGATGGTGAATTAGTTTTTAAATTTTTTGTGTCTTCGCATATTTGATGGATTTGGATGTGTTTGCTAAGGCATGACATGCAATCAGTGGAATGTGGAAATGAAGCAGGAAAGAAGTCGAAGGCTGCAGGCGGCTAAACTATTATTATGAGGGTGAAAGTTCACTCCTGACCTTGGAATAATCTTAACTCAAGGACCGCTAACTTAGCTTCTTGAGGTCCAGTTGAAAGCTCTGGGAAAAGGCTGGTAATAGACCTTGATTATACTTGACATTTGGGGTATTTTGAAGTGGGGTTCAATGAGATACATGGTGTATTACCTACAGTAGGTCAATGGTTGCAAAGAGGCAAAGACCATTGGCGGAAATTCAACCTTGGAACCCAACAACTATTGTCTGACGATGAGTTATCTGCATTCATATGCTGATATCTGTTTATAGAGATTTGACTAAATGTGTATCAAGTTTCTAATCAGACTGTAGAGGAAGTCTTGGCCCATTTTCTGTTTTCCCAGAAACATTGACTGTTGCCCCCCAAAGGCTAAATTGCTGTCAGACAATAGCTGATGGTTTCCAAGATTTGCACAAGATCCAGTTGTTGCTCAGGGGAGAAGCTAGTTATAGACAGAAACTTTTATTTTTCTTTATCTGCATTCATAAGAAATGTGTTTTTTTTGTCGTTCTTGTGTATCAAGTTGCTAATCGGGCTAGAGAGGAAGTCTTGGCGCATTTATCTGTTTTCCGGATATCCAGTGACTACACCAGAAGCCCAGACACACTGTCTGTTTGTTCCAATCTGTTGAGTGGTTGTTAAGATATTACTTGCTGATGGTGTTCTTCCCCAGATCTTCTGGGGAACATGAATACCTCTACCAAATTTTATGGCAATATATCTCGTTATTTGGACCAAAGTGTTGTCGCTAAGCAGGGTAGATCCATCCATTTTCTTACGCTTGTCTTGGGTTGCTAGCAGTAGGCCATATGTCCCGCTTCCCAGGAAGATATTCCAGCTTCTCTTGGGGGAACCTGAGGTGTTTCCAGGCTAGATGGGCTATGTAGTTCCTCCAGCAGGTTCTCCTCCTAATTGGACACCTTCAAAGGAAAATGTTCAAGATGTTTAAGAACCTCTTCGGCTTTTGACGCAAAGAAACTCTAGATGGTGCTCTACTCTGGGCTCCTTTTGGAGGTCCAAGCTCCTTATGCTATCTCTAAGGTTGAACCCAGCCACCCAGCAGAGGATACTCATTTTGGCTGTTTATATCCGCTGATGATGACCACAGGTGAGGGCTGGAATGTAGATGTTAGATCCTTTAGCCCTACTCCAAGCTCCCTTGGGATGTCCAAGCTCCTTGTCCTAATTGTAAGGCTGAGCCCGGCCACTTGTATCCGCAATCTCATTGTTTTTGCCACTACCCAATGCTGGTGACCATAGGCGAAGGTTGGAAAGTTGGAAACCTGTTGCCGTCGCCATTGTCCTATCACTCTTGTACAACACTCCGAGATCCTTTGGCTTGCATCCCTGATCCCATTCTTTTGGTCGCTACCCAATGCTGTTGACTATAGGTGAGGATTGGAAAGTTTTTGCCTTCCGGTTCAGGTCACTCACTTGTAAACAAGACCCCAATTTACTTGGAGCAGCGCTGTTTTCCATAGCCTCAAGAACCATCTCCCCAGTGCCTAGTTATGTTATAAACATCAGACTAGTTGTATTCACTGTCTAATCAGGGTCCCGTGAAACATAAAAAACCCGGTAACAGGAGTCAGCATGAAGAATGTTGCGGTTGGTCAGGAGGAGGCGGCGTCTGACAGCACAAATGACTGACACAAACAGTGAGGGAGTTGGACAGATGAGAGCCACAGGCGCTGGAGAGTTCGGAGGCGTATGAGGGTCAACACATCGCCTGTGCATTGAGTGTGGCCCAGCAGCTGTATGCATAGGGGAGCCTTGGCCTCCTGCTCTGCATGTCAGGGGCCGTGATTAATGACCTGCAGGCCTTGCTCTTTACTCCCCCCGCCTTCCATCTCCGCACCACAGAAGTCACTACAGCCACTGCTCATTTAGTTAATGGACACAGGCACGGACAGACAGGCAGGCGCAGGAGTCGAAGGGGTTACATTCGAGTGTGCGTACATGTGAAATGAAAGCAATTTCCCCTCTTACAAAATACCACTTTTCCAGGCTGTATGTAATTTCAGGGCGAGAGCGATGATTTCTTAGATTACTGTGTGCACGGCTGTGTGCCTGTGCAGTGTCGAGGCTGAGAGGGTGCCCATGCCGTTGTACCGGTTCCCAGCTTGTCAGGCAGCTGTCGAGGAGTGATTTATGACCACTAGACTCCAACCTGTCTTCACTGCCAGCTCAGTATTGTTACAACTGACAGCTAATGAGGCCAGACATGCTTTCAAGCAGAGCACTTAACAGGACTTCAATCTTCCCCCGTCACAAGTACCATTTTTGCACTCTCTCACACAGCACCCTCCTTTCTCTGTGCCTTCCTTGTTCTCTGTCTTTCTGTGGTGGAATATCTGACAGGCGCTGAAAAGGTTTCTGCCTACCAAAGGAGATGTTTCCAAGAAGGCAAAGGCATCTTTCATACGCACACAAATTGGCCGAGGGCATCAGCTAATGTTCGATTTAATCTAATAATAATCAAACCTTTTCACCGGGAATACTTGGAGAAATACGCTTTCTTGCAGATAGTTAGACGAGAAGAACGATAAAACTCTCATGTTTGTAGGCTAAATACAAAGGTAGAGCCAGAAGAGGATTAGCTTAGCTTAGCATAATGACTGGAAACAAAGGGAAACAGCTAGCCTCCCCCTGTCCTGAGGTTACAGAGGTTATCTCCTATAAACCTCTAACATATCTTTTTTACTCCACTAGATTTATTTGAACCCTTTAGTTACTTTATAGAATATAGTGTATAAGTTAGACATTATAACCAGGGTTAGCATAGCTTAGCATAAAGACTGGAAGCAAATGGAAACAGTTAGCCTCGCCCTGTCCAGAGGTTACAAAATATCTCCTATAAAGCTCTAACATATGCACTAGATTTATTTGAATTAGTTATGTCACAGAATATAATGTATGACTTTATTTTGAAGTTAATAGCCTAGCCAGGGTTAGCGTAGCTTAGCATAATGACTGGAAACAAAGGGAAACAGCTAGCCTCCCCCTGTCCTGAGGTTACAGAGGTTATCTCCTATAAACCTCTAACATATCTTTTTTACTCCACTAGATTTATTTGAACCCTTTAGTTACTTTATAGAATATAGTGTATAAGTTAGACATTATAACCAGGGTTAGCATAGCTTAGCATAAAGACTGGAAGCAAATGGAAACAGTTAGCCTCGCCCTGTCCAGAGGTTACAAAATATCTCCTATAAAGCTCTAACATATACGCTAGATTTATTTGAATTAGTTATGTCACAGAATATAATGTATGACTTTATTTTGAAGTTAATAGCCTAGCCAGGGTTAGCGTAGCTTAGCATAATGACTGGAAACAAAGGGAAACAGCTAGCCTCCCCCTGTCCTGAGGTTACAAAATCACCCTATCGACACCTCTAAAGCTCTTCTATGTGTAATGTTTATTTCACAGCTATAATTACAGATTATAATGTTTGTTAATACTTTATTTTATTAATAATTTCATAGGAATGTGATCCTAATTAAGAGGGAAACAGTAAAATCCTTGAAAGAAAATCTTCATTTAAACCAGAGTTATTATTACTGATTGATTACCTCATATTTGTTGAGCTGTATGATGGCCTGTAGACAATATCAAGCAGCATCACAGACAATAATGCTACTATATAACATAATAAATATATTTAAACAATGTTCTCCAGCTCATGAAAATGATGTTATATTATGTTAATCCATAATAATAATAATAATAATAATCATTAACTACTAGCTACTAAATGATTACTACTACTAAGTACTGCTTCCACCAGCACTCTTATATGTAGCATGTTAATTATCTGACATGCGGTCAGACGTGACATCGTTCTCGAAATCAAACCTGTGACAAGGAAGCAAAAAACTGTTGAAGGACTTTAGTCTGGGGATCTAACTGGCGTCCTAGTTTCATGCAAAGCACCGTGGGGTGATTTGTTTATGGGCCATTTATCAGGATCAAGTACAAGACTTTCATATTTCATTCAAATCTTTCTGTTTTGAATGTAACTATAGTTGGTAAATTATAGTCACTGCACACGTGATGATATTTGAGAACATCTGCTGTATTTAAGTACAATTTTAAGGCTGTTTACTTTGGACAAGTACTTTAATACTTTTGTAGGTTTACTTGAGTAAATGTCTGACTCGTGCTTGTAACAGAGTATTTTCTCTCCTTCCTCTGGCAGCTTTCCGACCTTTAACCTCGTGTTCGCTGTCAGCCGTGATTAATGACAGGCTAACTAGCTGCTAGCTTGCATTGTCAGCTGTGTCATTGTCTCCTGGATACTTAATGAACTCTGACAAGTGCTTTGCCCTCGCTGAACTGACGTGTTTCCATTAAATGCTGCAACAGCGACGCCTGGAGGTCGATGAAGGGAATCTATGATATTGAATACACCCAGTGGCCTCTTTATTAGGTACACATAAACATAAAGCAGCTCAGTCTACCTTTATTAAACATAGACGTCATGTTTTATTGACACTATAGTTAAAGGTGGTGTCGTATATCATGCATATATGCCTGCGTCACTCCAGCACAATATGCCTTTACTTATCTAAACAGCACTTCTATAACTGCGTCCTACATAAAGTCAACATCATGCATGTGTGATTAGACTGCACAGGTGTGCCTAATAAAGTGGACACAGGTGTGAATGTTTCATGACTTTTACTACTTCAGCGTACAGCTGTCGGTCCTCAGTCTAAACATGTAGGTTTACATGTTTCAACACTGAATGATGATCATAGATTCAGTCAAATTTTACTTCTTCAAGGCTGTAAAAGTCTCAACATGCTCAACACCGGCTCAGAAGTTCAGAGATTAAACCTCTGATGACGCGAGCAGTGCAGACAAACATTGCTTAAACTCAAAGAACTTGCAGTTACTCTGAGGCGTCATCCTCCAGAGGTCGATCACCGTCTCCTTCATCTTTCTGGTGTTGATGTGAAGTTGATTGAGTGACGACCCTCCATGTTCTCCTGCTCATTTCCTTTTGGTACACCTCCAACGGTGGCCGTATCATCAGAGAACTTCTGGAGGTGACGGCTGTCAGTGTCTGAACTCTGATATGTACCCTGCGATGAAATCACCACATCAGTCATGAAGCCTCTCACACACACACACAAGTGATCTGTTGGTGATGTAGTTGGCAGTCCATACAGCCATCTGTCAGCCTACACCAGCTCCCCACAATACAGCACATCACGATCCTCACGGTGCGTTCAGTGTTTTCCAGGTGTGAGAGTCACTCCAGGATCAATAAAGGTTTATCTGAACTATTTTAATTAAACCTCATAATTTATTTGACACTTTATTGGGTTATATTCTCATAATTCAGGCCTTTCTCTGGCGTGTTGCTGCTTGTAAATGTTTTCAACACTCAGGATCACCTGAGGATAAAAACACACCTCAGTGCGCGATCAGCTAGACTCTGCTGCCCCCTGCTGGAAGTCTGTCTCACTTACACTCAGCTGGAACACTAAAGTTTGGAAAAAACTCTCAGGAAGTTGACTGACAACAATGAGAATGTCAGGAAGCTGCTATTTTAGGTTTTAAGGATTTAAGGGCGAGTGCGCACATTTTACGCACATTTTACGCACGTTATTTTTACAGTTACGCGCGTTTAAACTGTTTTATTTCCCAACTTTCTCCGGATAACAAACGTCTGGGAAGTTTATCCCACGATTCAAACAGTCGCCTGCCCTCAGCAGGAGTAGGCTTGCCTCTCCTCCTCCTCCTTCCCTGCTCCCTCCCCCCTTTCCCGGCTCCTCCTCTGCCGGGCTTCATCGACCAGAGCTTTCCAAAAAAAAAAAAAAACTTCCCGTGCCAAAAGCTTTCCTGAAGCTTCTCTGTTGTATGTGGCACGGAGGCGACATTTGGAGCTACTGGATGGAGGGAGCGGTGTTTAAGATATGAGATCTAAACTATGGTACTGATGACCGAGCAGGCGGACAGACCCCTGACCCCGTTATCCACACCGGAACAAGTTTTCAATAAGGACTCCCGAGGGACTCGCTCGACGTAAGTCTGGATGAGATGGAGAGGAAGGGCCCGGTTCGCTTTCCAGCGATTCAGGCCTAATGCATTGTGGCTTTTTGTTTGAAATTAAGGGCTGTGCTGACTTTTAGTTGCTCCGGGAGGCGCGTACGTGGCACAGAAATGGAGCAGACAGGCTTCAATTTGCATGAGATGTGATATTCTGTGCCCTTGGTGGTGAAAGTTAAAGAGTGTGAATGGTGTGTGCAGGTCTGAGGTGGAGAATGGAGGTGAGAAGAGACAGAAGAGGCCCGGACGGTCACCTGCAGACCTCCACCTGTGTCTGGACACAGAGTCGGACCCCTCAGAGGGCCGGAAGAAACCAGCCAGCATGAGGTGATGAAGGTTAAAGTGTCCTCTGTGTGGCTGCTCGTTTAATAAACATGATATTACAACTGTAGCTGGAAGGGTCTGTGGGTTTGACAGCAAATTTCTTGTTGTTAAAGTCAGAAAAACACAAAAATTCTCCAGTTTCTGCTTCTCTGGTGTCAGATTTGCTGATTTCCTCTATTTCATATCACTTTAAATAGAATGTTTTTAGAGTTTTGGCTCGTTGATTGGACAAAACAAAATCAAAACAAGACATTTGAAGATGTTGCTTTGGATCCTGAGAAGCTATCATGGCTTTTTTTTTACTGGTTTTATTGAGTCTCATTGAGAGAATGTGCACAAGAATAACCACAGACTGTCTAAGCCGCTGACAGTATAAAGAACGGACATCGTCTGCGGACCTGAGTTGCTCAAACAAGCCACCTGTAACGACACCCACCTGTCAATCAAAGCGTCCACGCTCTTAATCCTGCATAACTTTAAGCCTTAATATAATGTGAACAGGTGAGTTGTATATAAATTCACCCTCAGTACAGTTGTCATGAACGGGGAAATTAGCTATGGAGACCAAAACTGTTTTTGTACCAGGCTGTAAACAGCTGTGAAGTTTTTAACATGGGGACTTATGGAGACTGACTCACTTCTGGAGCCAGCCTCAAGTGGACGTTTGAGGAACTGCGTTTTTTTTGGCACGCTCACTTTGCAGCCATGGTTGTTGTCGTTGTCGATGCAGGCGGCTTTTTGAGCACTCAGGCGTCATTCAGCTCCACATCAAGAGGACTACAAACATGCCGGCGGTCAGAATCACAGATTTTGAGCTTCAGAAACTTGTCACGGATACGCCGTCCATTCTTTATACTGTCAGCGCTTCAAAACTTAAATTTGAGGCTACTACATCTAAATATTTCGAGGTGTTAAGACAGCTGAGCTTAACGTAGCTTCTTTATTCTTAATAAATCTAAACCTTGTAGTTTTTCTCTGAAGCTGTCAGTCCAGATTAACAGCACACCTGCATGGCCAAAGTGCTGTTTACAGATTTTTTTGCTGTTGCTGTGTAAGCAGCTCTTATATAACCACAGCTGACTGCACGCAAAGCCACACAGGGGATGTTTACTTTTGACTTACTGACCAATATATTGTGTGTGTGTGTGTGTGTGTGTGTGTGTTCGCAGACGTGAGCAAACAAATTGTGTTTTTATTACGAGTTGTATCACTGTCAACTTACAATATCTGATAAATCTTACCTGTGTCCTCTCCTCAGGTGTTACTTTGCTACCTAAATGTAAACACTGACCTTTTATTTGCCAGGTTGAAACCTGCGGAGCAGCTTTCACCGACGCTGACTCCGAGCGACTACGAAACAAAGTTTGAAAGGAAGAAATCGCAGCCCAGCCACGTAGGGACATGATCTAATCTTATGTACGGCAAACTTTGTGAAACCGTTCGTGGTTTCTTAATAAAAAATCTTTTGTTCTTTTTAGTTATCGAAGACAAACGCTCAGTATCACAAGTTATTCAAGGAGGTCAGCAAAGATGAGTTACTGAAACAAAGTAAGTTTCTCGTTTCTCGTTTCATTTCTAAGAAATGTGGCATTGTTGAGCTAAACTTACTGTTCGTGCCCGACAGGTTACACTTGTGCCCTGCAGAGAGACATTTTATATCAGGGCAAAATGTTTGTCTCTGATAACTGGATCTGCTTCCACTCCAAAGTTTTTGGCAGAGACACCAAGGTACGATCCCGTAATGAAGACGTTATTTGCCTTCGATGCTGGTGCATGTTTTTATGGATGTCGTTTCCTCGTCCGCAGATTTCAATCCCCGTGGTCTCTGTGACGTTCATCAAAAAAACTAAGACTGCTTTACTGGTGCCAAACGCTCTTGTGATTGAAACTACGAGTTATCCGGTAAGAAGACTGTTTTAATCAGTTTGTTTCCGCTTTAACGTAAAAACGTGAAAGTCATTTTAAATTTTGTTTTCCAGCACGTGTTCGTGTCCTTCCTCTCCCGGAACACCACCTACAAACTTCTGAAGTCCATCTGTGTTCATCTGGAGGTAAATAAAAACGTTTATTTGTCCCGGCTGAGCTCTGTTGTTTCTACTTTAAAGGTCCAGTGTGTCAGATTTAAGTGGCGGGTCCGCCATGAGCCTCCATGTTTCAGCCTAAACAACAACATGTTAGCTGTAAAGATGATAAGCTAGCTACATCTCTCAGGTTTTTATCCTAAATGTGAAGTTACAGCCAACAGCTGGTTAGCCTAGCTTAGCATAAAGACTGGCAACTAGCTACTTTTAGCTTCTATTGAGCCAGATATTTATCTCAGGAGGTGGTGGAGACCAAAATGGAGCTAAAATAAGAGTTAAGTACCTGAAACACGTCCAAATGTTTCTTTCTAATTGTTTGGGGTCTAAATAGGCAATGTTTGTTAGCCGTAACACCTTTATAAGTAGATAATATTAATGAAGAAGTGTTAACGCTGCTTGGTTTTTGTGTTCTCTGTGTTTCCAGGTGGATAAGACGTGTAACAGCACCATTACGTCCTCCTGTGAAAACAGCTTCAGAGTGAAATGTCCATCGTCTCTTCCTCTGGTCAGTTTGATGTTTTTGTTCAGGGTGTATTTATTTATTTTTTTATATTTTCCTTTGTTGATAAAATCATCTATAGAAATGCCTCGTTCTCATGTTATACAATACCCTCTCTTTGTATGTGGTGTCTATTGTATACTTTTCCTGTACTTGCGCTGCAGGACTTTTCCAGAGACTTCTCCGACCTCGACGGGGTTGTGCAGCAGAGGCGGCAGGAGATGATGGAGAGCAGCAGCTCCGGATCTCAAACTCCAGATTACGACAAAATAACTGGTGTGTTACTCTTCACAGACTTACTCTAATGTACTGCGCACGCTGTGCAGAGTTTATTATTCCCTGCAAATGTGCTTAACCTGTCATGTGTCGCTGTGGCTCATACAGTCTTTGGTTTGCAAATAGCTGGAGTTAAGCCAAGTGAAACGTGACCCATTGAGGCAGTTGGCATGAAAACAGTGATGATCCTGTTGAATGATGAATGACATCTTTATCTCATTGTTTATGTCCCGTATGTTGTTTTTAATCTTCCACCGCCAAGCACACGATGATCCGCGAGGATGTTTGTGCTTCTGTTATTAATATTTACTCTGCAGGGAGTCACTGGTTCGTTCTCTTTGTTTATTTGAGCAGACTTCACTGGCCTGCCAGGGACATTTCTAAGTGCAGTGAAGAGCGGAGAGGTTTCAGTCCATGCTGACATCCACCTCCAGACGCCGAGCCAGAAACACGGCGCTGCTCTGAAGAACGGTAGTTTAAATACTGAATCTCTTAGTAAAAATCTTTGTTAATACCTCCAAAGTTTGAGGTTTCAGTCAGTGGAAGTATTAGCTATGAACTAAGATGAAAATACTTGTTGAGAGTTAGATAAGATTGTAAAAATGTAGCTACGGCCACCATTGGGTTAGCATAGCTTAGCATAAACACTTGAAACAAGAGGAAACAGCTAGCCTGCCTCTGTAAAACCCTGTAAAACTACACCGTGTCAGGTTTTAGACATGTTCATAACTATGGACAGAGCCAGGGTAGCAGTTCCCCTCTGTTTCCAGTCTTTATGCTAAGCTAAGCTAACTGTCTCTTGGCCCCTGCGTTATATGTACCATACAGACATAATCCTCTCAACTAACACATGAAGCTACTGCAAGCAACAGGTTAGCAAAGCTTAGCATAAAGACTGGAAACAGAAGGAAACAGCTAGCTTGACAACAGACAGAGCCATGCTAGCTCTTTCCCCCTGTTTCCAGTCTTTATACTAAGCTAGCTGTCATGACACGTGAGAGAGCGGAGGCAAATACTCTTTATCTTACTGAGAGTCAGATAAGGATTGATACCATTCATGTCTGCACAGTAAAATGAAGCTACTGCTGGTATCAGGTTAGCATAGCTTAGCATAAACACTAGAAACAAGAGGAAACAGCTAGCCTGACTCTGTTGAAATATGTACAACCCACCTGTAAAATCATAACTTTGGACAAAGTTAGGCTAGCTGTTTTCAGTCTTTATGCTAAGCTAAGCTAGCTGTCTGAAGCTACGGTCAGCATCAGGTTAGCATAGCTTAGCATAAACACTAGAAACAAGAAGAAACAGCTAGCCTAACTCTGTTGAAATGTGTACAACCCACCTACAACATCATAACTTTGGACAAGGCTAGGCTAGCTGTTTCCTCTATTTCCGGTCTTTATGCTAAGCTAAGCTAACTACCTCCTGCTTCATATGTACCATACAGACATGAGAGCGGTGTCAATCTTCTCCTCTAATGAATAGAAAACAAACATGCCCATCATGTTGCAGCTCTCTCTAGAACGCGTCTATTGTCAGCATCTACCCAGTCATTAAATCTCTCTTTGCTTTTCCACCGCAGGGTCGACTAAACCAACCCGGGGAGTCGCAGTCAAAGACAAATCCTCGCGGCCCATGTCGTTACACGCCATCCTCCTCATCTATTTGTTTCTGTGAGTTACCTTTCATTATGTGGAACACGAGAAGCCGCAGCGCTCTTGACAAGACAATAGTCCCGCTAAATTAGTTTCCATTATTTGGGCGTGTTGGGCGATTGTTCACCGCTGTGTTTGTGTGTCTTCACAGAGTTAGTGTGCTCGTCCTGTCCTCCTGTTACATGGCTTTCAAGATTGTTGCTCTCGAGCATCGTTTGAACTCCTTGGTGTCGATGGGCGAGCACATGCGTAATGAGTAAGGGTCGTAAACAATGCTTCATTTGTTTTTCACAGTGCGACGCCACACTTCGTTTGGTTAATATTAGTGTAACGTCTTGTTGCAGAGATGCTGTGAGCTCCAGGTCCCAGAATGAAATAAACGCTGAGATCTATGGAGAGCTGTCCACCAACTTGTTCAGGCTAGAAAAGGTTTGTCTTTGTTTTTATTTTTATGGTGCTGACACTTAATCTGTCTGTTATGATATTACGTATGAAATGATTTGCATGCGGGGAAACACCTTACACACCTTACTGTCAAGGGACGGTGTGATGTTTGACTAAAGAGAAGCTACTGAGCAAAATTCAAAGTGGAAAAACATCAATGTCTTTAAAAAAGGGACTTTTATAAGAGTATGGAGTAGTTTGACACTCTCTCACTTAGCTTAGCTTAGCATAAAGACTGGAAACAAGGGGAAACTCTTAGCCTGTTAGAGAACAAAATCAGCCTAAGCCGACTTAGGAGGAAGTCACTGCTCCCGGCCAAGAAATAGTCCCACACAAAACCCCCGAATACAACCACAACTTTGTTTTTGTTTTGTATAAATGAACCCTTAAATGCAACACATCATTAGGTACACGCTTTTAATGTTTCAGTTTTTGTTGTCCCTGCCGCAGTTTTCTTCAGCGTGAGCGTTGTTTCTATTTCTGGAAAAAGCACAAACATTCAGAGGATACGTCACAGCTTTAGGGAGTCCGGGAGCCTCTTCATGTGTCTACAGACGCAGATGTCGATGACCGCAGCAGCTTAAGCTCGAGGTTTTCCAGCAAAGTGCGTCACCTGAGAGATTTACAAGTTGGGAATTTGGCCAGTAAACCAGTAGTCAGCCTCCTTCTTGTGGTGCGTGCTGGACAACAGACTGTCCCGTCATCAAATCTCAGAAATGCCTCAATTATCTCAAACCCGGTGATGCTGAGTGACGCCTCTTTCTTCTTTTGTGGTTTTTAACAACTGAAGGTGACACATGTTGAGCTTTGGAGTTACTGGTTGGCAGATTTAGTTCATCTTGGACACTTTGATGCTTGCTATTTCCCCTTGTATTCCACTCTTTTTGCTAAGCTAAGCTGCTAATTGGTAGTGGCTCCATATTTAAAGCAACACTGCGTACAAATTTGGTGTAGTAAATATGGACAAATGTACAGATGTGTTTATTTCACCAACCACTAAAAGTCAGTCCCAGATTTACTCTTGTCCGACAGCAGTTATGTCCATAAATATATTGCCCACTTGCTCAGCTCCTGTTCTGGCACGACACTGGTTCCACTCCCTTTTCGCATTCCCTGTAAACCTCCCCTTCTTCTTCCAGGTGTTCCAAATCGCCTGTAGTACAAACACTAACACTCCCTCAGTGCTCTGAGGTCACAGCCCGGGCAGCCCGGCTAACAAACTGAGCTAACGTGAGCTAACGGCAGCTACAGCTCTGTAAATCATTCTCCCGACCCGGAGCCCGAGGTTTCATAGTGTGAGAACAGACGTACGAGTGACAGTTCATGTGGTTTGTTCATGTTTTTAAATCACAGATTCAAAGAAACCTCCAGAAGCTGCTTGAAGAGACTTAAAATGAAGACTGTCGTCTGTTGGCCTGTCCGGACAGAAGCTTGACCGTTTAATGGAGAACGAACAGCTCGTGCAGAACGCTTTATTTCTTCTATGTGAACTTTTAAATTGTGCAATAAGAGCTTATTCCCCCCTTTTTTTCCCACTCAGGACTCTTTTCTGAACAAAACGTCAGAGCAGCGTGTTAGTGTGCCAGTGTTAGTGATGCGAGCGTATATGTTATATTTATCTGAGAGCTTTTATTTTGCATTTCACAATAGTGGGATTTTTAAGGCCCAAAGGTTTCAAAACATTTCTTAAAAGGTCAACTTGTGTGTTTTGCTAATGTTTTATAGTCGGAATTAATTATATTTATGTAATGTATATAAATCACTCAGCTGGGGATGCTTGTACTATATATTTTGATTACATTTATAGGCAACTGCTTCTTCCAGAGTGTCTTATCTAAAGATAGAAGAGAGTTTAACAGATGTTTTATTGTAAATGTGTCCCAAATTGTTCATTTCTACAATTGAAGAGCTTCTCAGCTCGTCCTAATTTCAAATTTGTCCTTGTTTTATGTGTTTTTTTTTTACCTGAATCGGCGTCAGAAAACATTTGCTGTCGAGCGTCTGTGTTTTTTTTTTTTTTTTTTTTAGAAGAGCAGTCAATCATTTCAGGACCAATGTTAGCAAAGACTGGTGTTTGTGTGTCTGACTGTTTGATCAATCGCCGTCCTGAAATAAATGTCTCTCTCTCTCTCTCTCTCGTGACAGCGTCACCTGAACTTTGCTTATTTGTTCACCATGTTTTTCTTTCTTATGTAAGGCCCACTTCGCGGTCAGGTGACACACCTGCAAAGCATAAACAAATGCATGCAAAAAAACTCACAGCTGACATGTAATCACAGATATATGATCACAGAGGTCAGAGGTCAAACACCAACTTTGAGGTACTTGTATTACTATCTCAGAGGGAAATATTGTACTTCTGTTAACTTAATATCAAATTTGGGGATTTCTTTCTGATAAACTGAAGGATGAAGTGTTCCTCTACGTGCACTGCTCCTTAAATTGAATAATCTCTTTAAAATACTCTCTTAGATTAGCTGGATATCAGCGTCACAGAGCTGAAAACTGTTTTTATGAGCTCACAGGACAGCAGCGCCAAATGACGCTATAAAGAATGGATGTTTTAGGCAAAGACGTGGATCATCTGCTGACCTGAGGCGGGCTGAAAGACGCCCGGTGGCTCAAACAAGTCACCTGTAACGGCACTTACCTTAACAGCCATAGTTACTTTATTTTATTAGTTACTTTACGAGTAAAAAGTACAATATTTCCCTCAGAAAAGTGACTTCGAATAAAATCTAAATACTCTTTCTGCTTCCAAACATAAACACGGCCTGTGTCATGACTCAGTCCTCTTTCCTCTTCACTCCCACTCTGCTCTGACTCATTTTTATTCTCATTTTTTCAGCTTTTTGAAAATATCCATGTGTCTTAATGTGACACGTTCCTCGTTTTTAGACTTTCAGAGGCTTCAAACTTTTTTTACCTTTTACTCAGCTCCGTTTATCTTGTGACCGTGAGTCATTAGTCATGTTACATGTCACAATTAGTAATGCCAAATATGATGTATTGTTACATTCTGGGTGCTCTGCGCTTCATGTTGTCCTCGCAGTGAGATTTAATGTAGTCCTGTCTGCACTGTGTTTTATGTTTCATGCAGCACCTTGGTCCTCGTCTCGTCTCACTGTGTATTATGCATATCAGGGATGTCCAAAGTCCGACCCGTGGCCTGAAGCTTCATTTTTATTATATATTATTTATGGCCTGCTAGGATTGTCAGATTTTAACGAAGCATTTGAACCTTTAAGGACGTAACTGCTGCTGTTATATCTGTAGATGTAATGATGAAGATATGAAAGAAAGGCAGACCTGCTGCATTTGTATGCAACTTTTATTGTTTTTCATTTTTTAAATGTTAGTTTTGGCTCCTGGGCGTCTTCACGTTGTCAAACCTGACCTCCTCTTTAAAAAAAGTTTGGACGCTGCTGATGCACATGACTGAAATGAGAATAAAACCCACTTCACCTGACTATAAATGAATTAAAAACTAGAATTTAAGCATGTTTTGAATTCAGTTTTTCTACTTTTACTTGAGTAAAATATCTAAATACTGTGATATCTTTATAAATAACCAAACATGCATAAGAACAATTAAAAACAGACACATGTAATAAAGTGCATTTATTATCATCTGGATGTTTATTATGCTTCCACAACACAAAGCGGCCCGCCCACTCTTCGGCCTCCAGCCAATCACAGTCGAGCATCCACATCCCGTCTGCCTATCAACCCGTGCACGGACCCCCCTCCCCGAATGACGTAACACGCAGCCTGAAAGTGCAATGGCGATATTGGACAATAACAGCCATCTCCTTTTGGGCACCACGTCTGGATTATGTGGCTAACGCTGAAGAAAACACCTCCAGTCGGCTGCGAAACCACGTTCAACATCCTGCATCGGTGCGACGAGCGACGAGCCGCGACCACCGGGAGAAGGTGATATCACAGCCCCGTGCACGAGATGACAGTTTAAGATTTAAAAAAAAAAAAAAAAAAAACGCAAACTGGTAAGTGCAAACTCTGGTGATTGCAACAGCATCTCTGGGGGAAAATAAAATAAATAAATAAATGGTTTTTTCCGGTAAATGGTTGTGATTCAGATTTCAAAGGGGCGTGGCGGCGTGCTGGGTACCACTTCTGACTAAAAGGATGCTGATAGCTTAGCAACAGCGACAAGGAAGAGGATAAAAAGGAAGCGAGGAGGGGAGACAATGGATGCGCGATTTGTCAGCATCGTAACTGGGTAGGATCAGCTGATAGAGAGGGAGGGAGGGAGGGAGGGAGGGAGAGAGAGAGAGGGGGAGGTTTGTGCCACAAGTCAGCCACAAGCAGCCATGAAGGCAGAAATGTAAACAAAGGGTGTGGGCCTTTTTTTCACAGAGACATAGAGAGGAACCATTACTGCTGCTCATTAAAGATGTCACACACATGTCTTTAATGGGTGACAACAGTGCGTCCTTTAACTGTTGCACCCTTTCACAGGTGTGACGTGTGAACAGACACCATGGCCACGCAGGAACCGTCCCCTCCTTCGTCCATGGAGAGCAATAAACCCGGCTTCCCCAAGAAGATCCTGGGCAATAAACTGGAGGACAAACACCTGTGCAACTGCTGTCACAATATACTGAGACGACCGTTTCAAGCCCAGTGTGGACATCGCTTCTGTTCCTACTGCTTCAACAGGACCGTGAGGTGAGAGGCCGGAAAAGTCATGCATGCAAAAATGAAGTTCACATGAGCTTGAAAATATACTGAAAGTAAAAGTAAAAGTACCCGTTATGCAGAGTGATACAGTATATTATTGGATTATCAATGCGTTCATTCACTTCAGTGTTATTTATATATATCCCATGGCATTTATACACCATATAGAGCAAGTTTAGACTGTACTGTTTATAGAGACCCAACAGTTCCCACCATGAGCACACACATGGAGATGGTAGCAAGGAAAAACTTCCTTTAAGAGGCAGAAATCTCGAGCAGAACCAGGCTCATGGAGAGTTAAGTGAGGGAGATGGGGAGGTCAGTGTTATTTACAGAGACCCAAAAATTCCCACCATGAGCAAGCACTTGGTGACAGTGGCAAGGATGAACCTCCTTTAAGAGGCAGAAACCTCGAGCAGATTTATGTATCTCATCACACTTTCCATATAGAGTAGGCTGTAAACTTTATAATATTATTTACAGAGACTCAACAATTCCCACCATGAGCAAGCGCTTGATGACAGTGGCAAGGAAAAACGTTATTTTGTAGTGGGAATCAGGGTGATGCTAACTTCTAGGTTCGTCATCCCTGCCACAATCGATACCTAACCCAAGTACCCAAGTGTAGGACAAATTAAAATGTTGACTTGATGATCAGTGCCCACCATGAACAGGGACTTAACAACAGTAGCAAGGAAAAACGTCCTTTAACCCGGGTGGACGGCCATCTACTACGACCAGCTGAGTTTACAGAGCAAGATGAGGAGCACTATATTGTTTACACGGACCCAACAATTCCCACCATGAGCAAGCAATAGGCAACAGTGGCAAGGAAAAACTTGCTTTAAGAGGTAGAAACCTTGAGCAGATTTATATATTTTATGATCCTTTCCACGCAGAGCAGGTCTAGACTGTCAACTTTATAATATTATTTACAGAGACTCAACAATTCCCACCATGAGCAAGCACTTGATGACAGTAGCAAGGAAAAACTTCCTTTAAGAAGCAGAAACCGGTGGACGGACATCTACCGTGACTGGTCGAGTTGAAATAAGATGTTTGAATAAATCAGCAGAGCAGCGTATACGTATAATAATGTTGTTGTTTTTTTATGCAGTAATGGACCCCAGAAATGTAACGCCTGCATTAAAGAGGATATCTTTGAGGAGCCGACATCGATTTTGAAACAAGGATGTGTGAGTATTGATGCATTTTTATCAAGACTTTGTTGAATTAAAATGAATTTTTTGACATGATTTATTCACATCATCGGTACCACGGCAGCTCCAGTGGTATTTTAATCAAAGCACTCAGAAAATTCACTACAGTTAAAGGTAGAGAAGCTGTTTTGTTCTTCACAGATCGCTCAAAAATGAAGCAAATCCAGTTGAACCATCTTGTTTGTGTTGTTGTACATATACTTCATACTAAGTAGAAAAGTAAACAGGAGTAGTTGTGAATGGCTTCAGGGTCTAAAAACAACGGTTCATTCAACTTGACTGTTGACTGTTTAATGTTGCAACGAAAACTAACAATGTCAGTTTCATTTTGACCAGTTTTACTCAATATTAAGCAATTTCAGGTCAATTTTTAACCAGTTTCGGCTTAATTTTGACCAATTCTGACCAGTTTTAACCAGTTTTAGCTTCGAATTGAACAGTTTTACCCAATATTAAGCATTTTTTAACCATTTTTGACCAGTTTCAGCTTAATTTGAACCAGTTAATATGCAACATTAACCAGTTTCTGACCAATTTCCGTTGCATCTTGACCAGTTCTACCCAGTCTCAGTCTAGTTTTGAATGGTTTTAACCAGTTTTAACCGGTCTCAGTTTCATTTGACGTCTTTACATATGCTGTGAATGTCTGTTTCTCATAATTCCAGATGTTTGTCACTCTTCTATAAACACGTACAAACTGGACAAGAAATGTCTTTTAGTCTTTGTAATAATGGATGAGAGTGAAGTTGCCTGCAGACGTACGCTCACAGCTCACTGACCTGCAGCCATCGTTCTGCCTTTGAGGGCTTGTCTCATGCTTTATTCGTAAGCAGACATGCAGGAAAAATGTTGGCGCTCACGACTTTTGCTCTCATTATGCAAAAGAAAATGACAAAAAAACATAAATGATCTATGTAATGTTTTGTTGTTTTATCAGGCTTTTCCTGACAACGCAGTTCGAAGGGAAGTCGAGCATCTTTCAGCTGTTTGTATCAATGAAAATTGCACTTGGAAAGGCAGTATTAAAGACTATGAGGTGAGCTGACCTTTGACCTCCGTTTATGATTGATGTCAACGCACTTATTTTGCTAGCTTAGCTTCAGCTTCAGGCTTGTTGTGAATGCGTGTGGATTAAATTCTACTTTTCTACAGCTGAACCACGAGGGGAAGTGTGAGTTCATGATCATCCCCTGCCCCTCCTGCAAAGAACGAATTCGCTTCAACGAACAGGAGCGCCACAACGAGCGAGAGTGCCCGGAGAGAACACTCAACTGCAAGTACTGCAAGGAGCCATTTCACTTCAAAAACATCAAGGTTAGACATCATTTATTTAGACTTATGTGACGCTAAGAGGCTTGTAGCACATCACTGTGGCTCTTTGTGTTTTTCTCAGGCACATGATGAGATCTGTCCCAAGTATCCGATGATCTGTGAAGGCTGCGCCAAGAAGAAAATACCCAGAGAAAAGGTAAGTGTGTGAAAACGATGGAAACATTTTGTAGCAAGAGGAAGGTGAACTCTTCTAAGCATGTTCTATATTCTTCGAAGATCACCAGGTGTAACACTTTTTCCTGTTTGTCTGTTTCAGTATGTGGATCATATCAAGTTCTGCAGCAAATTCAGAACTCCGTGTCGATTTCATGTCGTGGGATGTGATATGTCTGTAAGTACTTTTGCATTTGCACACGTTCATATTGAGGACGGTGTGAAAGTTATGAATGGAGGAGAGGGGAAGGTCGTCTTCTCTCGACGCAGATTATTTCTTTCTTTGTGAGATTTATGGTCAAAAGCATTAATAAAAGATCAAATGGTTACATCACAGACATGTCTTTCATTCTGATATTTAATGCTGTGTCTTTGGAAGCTTAAATAAAACATTTAACCTCCCTCCTCCCTCATACAGCTGATCAGTTTGTGTATTTATTGTTTCTGTCTTCTTGTCGCCTCCCATCTTGCAGGTGGAAAAGGAAAAGATTCATGACCACGAGCGTGCCTACGCCTACGAGCACCTCAATCTGTTGCTGCACTACATCATGGGCATGAAAGTAAGCATGGAGGGCCTGCAGCCCCAGGGACTGGAACTAGCCGGACACAAACTGGTGGAGCTCCAACAGTCCCTCAGGGAGCTCGAGGCCAGAGTCTCCCAGCTTAGCACCACCTCCTCTGGGCCTCCCGTGCAGGGAGCCGCAGCCGCCGCCATTGCTTCCTCCTCATCCTCCAGCTCTGGTCCACCCGCTTCAGCTCCACTCCCTCCACCGCCCACCTTGGCTCCCACTCTGTCTGTGTCTACCTCCTTCACACCTCTGCCCAGCTCGGTGGGAGCGGCGCTGGAGCTCCAGCTCCACAGCGAGAAGACGAAGGTGGCCGAGCTGGGTCGCAGGTGCACGGAGCTCGAAGTGAAATCCGGCACGTTTGAAAATGTGGTGTGTGTTCTGAACAGAGAGGTGGAGAGGTTTGCCACCACCATGGAGGCCAGCAACCGTCAGCACAAACTGGACCAGGACAAGATCGAGGCTCTGAGTAATAAGGTACGACTGAAGGCACAGACATGAGACACTATTAATGTCCATAAAAGCACAAAAAGATGCTCCTTATAACTCCAAAACTTGCCTGAGAATCATCAAGTTTTAGGTTTATATTCAGTGTCAAAGTTATCAACTGATATTTGTCTGTAGATCCACAAATTTGGATCAATCTGGAGGCCTGGATCAATCAATTATTAACTAATAAGTAGTAATTACAATAGCAATAACTAATTTTGGCATTAGTGAGGCTAAGATCTGTGATCTTTTTCATAAAACTTGCATGCTCTGAGTGTATTTCTGAGTCTGATCTGATCTGGTTAAAGCTCGGCGTGTGTTTTGTTTCTCAGGTGCGACAGCTGGAGCGGACAGTCGGGCTGAAGGACCTGACGGTTGCTGAGATGGAGGGTCGGCTGAGGGAAATGTCTGCCACCACGTTTGACGGCGTCTTTGTGTGGAGGATTTCTGACTTCGCCAAAAAGAGACAAGACGCCATCGCAGGTCGAGCCCCCGCCATGTTTTCACCGGGTAACAACAGTCTGTCATTACAAATTAAAGATCTTAACAGGTCCAAAACACAAACCGATTAGACTCAGTATCTTGGACCCAGCCCGACTTAGGTCGTGGCTTAAACTTCATTATCTACACATGACTAAATCTGAATTTTTCTTCCCTTGCAGCCTTCTACACCAGTAAATACGGCTATAAGATGTGTCTGCGGATCTACCTGAATGGAGATGGGACAGGGCGTGGCAGCCACTTGTCCTTGTTCTTTGTGGTGATGAGGGGACTGAGTGACGCTCTGCTCAAATGGCCTTTTAACCAGAAGGTAACTGCACTGCAGACGTCTCATGAACTTATGAACTTTGTGTTTGACCGTTTGAGAGAGAGAACCCGAGCGGTGGTCGACATAGACAGTGAATGAGGGTGAGAGAGCGCCGGCGTCAAAAAACCCGGCCAGTCACACACCCTCATCCCCACACCCAGCAGGTTAGGAGTCATGATGGACAGCCAACTAACCTTCTCTTGCCTTCTCATGCCACTTCTCACGACCCTGCACAGTGAAACTCCATTAGTACCTGTAGCCAAATTCATGTTTGCCCACAAATTAGCCCCCGGTTCTGCACCCACCTACTTGGGTGTTACCTCCTCCAATGAACGACGCTTGGGTCTTCCACCTGTACCCTCGGGGCAATCCAAACTTTTGTCGTCTGTTGTTGAACGTCCTAGCAGTTCCTACCAGATCAGGGCGTCCCTCTCTACCTTCAAAGACCTCCTGAGGACCTTGTCTCCAACACTACCAACAACCGGACATGATACATCTATCCCCCCTCGACATCTGGACCTTCATTCTATGAGTTATTCTAACACGTCCTTGTCTTATCTCCAGGTGACTCTGATGCTGCTGGACCAGAGCAACAGGGAGCACATCATCGATGCCTTTCGCCCTGACGTCACTTCCTCTTCCTTCCAGAGACCCGTGAGCGAGATGAACATCGCCAGTGGCTGTCCGCTCTTCTGCCCGCTCTCCAAGCTCGACGCCAAGAACTCTTACATCCGCGACGACACCATCTTCATCAAGGCGATCGTGGACCTCACCGGCCTCTAGACGGCGCCACATGTTGTGGGTGGTACAGTTTGGCAAACCAGGCAGCTCTGTGACCATTAAAAAGTTTCATTTTGGCTCAGTCTTGGTCCCTTTAGGGCTCTGTTCAGGCATCTTACTGTCCCCTGCTGCTTTAGGGTGACGAACATGCTTGCAACTGTACGCTGCACGTGGCGGCAGTTCAGACGGGCGCCGGCATCGTCATACCCGGGCAGGTCTCTCTTGAGCGAAAACCACCGTCATTGCTGTACATTTTCGGGTGCAAAACGTTTAGTTTTTAAATCTTTTGACATCGCAGCGCCGCTCCTGTGGTGCAAACATGTCACTTGAGTTCTCGCACATGAGTTTTCAGTTGAGGAGCGAGCACCAGTGCAGCGCGGTCGGCGCGGGGCGTTGAGTAGAAGCAGCGACAGCGACGGCGTTTCTTTAACGGTTCGTTTGAAGACTCTCGGGGCGTGCGGAACATGCAGACTGTGTTAGATTACAGATAGTTCGATGTGATCTGTAGAAAGCTGGCTGTAGACTTATAATAGAGTTATTAGAGCATGGCTTGATGCTGCTTTTTTTCTTGCAGATTGTGGATATTGTGAGCTTCTCAATTCCAGTGTCGAGTGAATTTGCATAGACAAACGTGGAGTTATGTTATGAATAAGATTACAGGCATTTATTATTTCCGCGCAAAGTGCATGCCGCCGGCGTTTTTTCACGTATTAAGAAAATCCTTATTTAGAATTTTGACGAAGGTTTGTTGTTAGTGAATTAGCCATCCGTGATGGTGGACATTGCCTGCATGTCTTTGGAACCAGGCTATTTATTAACATGTGAAGTTAGTGTCGCGTATTTGTTCCTATTAGGGGTTCGTTGGTTCTGATTGGTGGTTTGGTACATCTGTGGAAGATAACAGTGGAGTTACCAAGGAGTCAGGGCAGCTTGCCAAGTCAAGCCTGAGGCGTCTGACACACAATAACACAGCTGGATGGAGATATGCTCACTAGCTCTCAACACATCTCAACACATAGTACCGTGCCCCACCACAGATCGAGGCTTCACGCAGATTCCACGAAATGAAATTGGAATTGTCCGTTCCTTTGTTTCCTGTCCATACAGTATACAGTCAATGTGTTTCTGCTGCTCTGAGATAGATAACGATGTGAATCTTATTATATATGTTGGTGCAAATATACATGTGTGCGGAGGGGAAGTTGAAAACCGAGGGATTGTTACACTTCTGTTGGAGGAGAGAGGGTGCAGATGTGAACTTTTAACGCGCTCTCGCCGATTTAAACACGCGACACGTGACGTTTTCTACGTGTCCGCCGGAGGTCGCTGTCGTTTACTCACTTAGCATGCATGCTGAGGTTTTTTTGAATAAAAAAGGTTCACGCTGGCCTGTTTTTGCAAAACCAGTCTCGACCTGTATTGGAACCTCTCTGTGCATGGGAGGCTTCAATTCATATTCACTACTATGGAGTTTCACATTGGTTTGCCCTCCCCGGCGTGAGCCACGTGTGGAAGCGTTTATTTGTATTCGTTTGGATGAAATAATCATAGAATAGTTATTATGTTATAACTGGCGTCCGCGTCTGTTCTAACGGACTCGTTCGCCTATATTCATAGCAATTTATAAATATGTATCTTTCATATCATAATGTTGAAATAATCTATATATCAATGTTAATATACACGAGATGTTATAATAAACATAGTATTACTGAATACCTTATTAATTCTATATCTATATACCAACTTTTTCTTTGTCAAGATGGTTTGAACAGGCCAGGACGACCCCCACAGTTTTTTGTGCAGTAAGGACTTCTCAGAGTGCAATATAATAATAAACGATTACGTCTGTTAGATTTCGACGACACCTTTAAGCGTTTGACGGTTTACAGAGGTCACACTCGACTTATTTGTTTACATGACTCATCGCGGCGCTGAAGAACTTGGCGACAAACTTCAAACAAAACGGTGCTTTCCTCGTCATCAAGCATCCGCTACCTGACATGTCACCGACCTCTAGTCGTCTAACTGATTTTATGAAAACAAACAGAGGAGTTCACGCCATGAGCGAGTTTCTGTTCTAAACTTTTCACCGAAGACGGAGCATGTAACGACGTACGTGAACTTTTACAGTGTAATGTGCCAAAATCAAGTATTACCTCCATATATACATATCTATATCTATATATATCTATATAGATATAGATATATGAACAATGTTGTATTGCAAGTTGTATTTTATGTTCTATGCTAAAATATGGTGCCAAATATGTTTATAATTAAGAGTGTGTGTGCGTGTGTGTGTGTGTGCCATTTTAATATGATGCATTAGTCACTTCATCAAAACCCTCCTGAGGTTTTATTTGAATGTACGCTTTACTTCAGCAGTTCTGTAACGTGACTTGAACTTTGTTTGTGCACTTTGTATCGGTTGGTTGTCCAAACAGGGTATCTCGTCGAGTGATTTATGTACCTTGAAATCAGAGCCATATATATATATATATTCTGATGTTGATAATTGATGTATTATGCTTATAAATAAATGCAGTATGTAATAAAGTTTGCTGGTTTCAACTAGTAGTCGCGACTTGTGTGCTCATACCTGGTTTCCATAAGTCTGTGTCTGCAACTGGTTCCACTCCTGAGAGAGCACAGCAACTTAGTGCATCATGGGAAGTGTAGTCCTATAGCAGCATAACTAAGGGATGGCCTGAACCAGCCCTAACTATCAGCTCTATCGAAAAAGAAAGTGTTGACCGTGTCTGCCTCCCGAACCCAGCTTGGTAGCTACTTTTGGAGACTATAGGAAACGCAAGGAACCCAGCACCCTGAGAGCGCAGAGGTCTAGAGGGGTAGTAAGGTACTATGAGCTCTTTTAGGTATGACGGTGCCTGACCATGAAGAGTTTTGTATGTAAGGAGAAGTGTTATTGATCACACTAGCAGCGTTCAGAGAAGTACCTGTGTGTTTTTCTATTGTAGCATCGTGGCTACGTCATTCTAGGTCACAAAATTAAAGTTGTTTACACACCAACGCGGACTGGACCTTTTAAATGTATTCGGTTAATACCCACCTCTGTTCACTAGAGGGCACTACGAGTCTCTTGATGAATGTGTCAGACCTTTGCTGTGAATGTTTCAGTGTTTCATATTAAAAATAAAATCCAGGAAAAACAGGAATCATTGTACTTTTACGAGCAGTTTAATTTCCAGACAAATTAACTGCAGAGCTTCTCTTACTGGAAGTCTTCTTATAAAAAGAACAGTGGACACTCAGGACAGTTTGACCCTCAGAACAAAGCTCCGCTTTGACTGTCGACCGGATAGCAATTTAAAAGTAATAATTGGGGTGTCGTTTGGCTCAGCTGGTAGAGCATCCGCCCCATGATGAAGGCTCAGTCTTTGCTGCGGGTTCGAATCCGACCTGTGGCTCTTTCCCCCAAAAGTAATGACTGGTTTCTGAGTGTAAAGGCACAGAGACAGAGCTGCTGTGTAACACATGAACACAACATTCTGGGTACAGAGGAAGTGAACTGACGGATGTGGTCAGGTGAGGAGATGAGGACTAATGGAAACAGTTTCTTTTTCTCATGACCTCTTTAATTTGACGATGGCAGCAAAAGTAACTTTCTTTTCTGCTCAAAACTCTGTGATGTGCGGAGACAGCACTGTCTCTGCAGATTGTTGAGAGTCTATACTTTGATTTTTTAAACAGAATATGAATGCATGCTTCAAATATTTGAATGGAAGATTCATCCGGAAACAAACTTGGTGTAAATCTATTCAGGAAATGTCTCCAACTGGGCAACTACTTTACCAAATGCAAAGCAATAATGTTGCAATAAGTCCAGTAAGGTAAACTATATAATTATGCAAATGTGGGCTCAAGACCTTTGGGGTGGTGTTTAATCCCAAGTTTCTTCTTCAGACATAAGATGGACCCAAAGAAATCGGCTCTGTGTATCACTTGTAATCAGGAAGTTGGTAGAAGTTGGTAGTAGTTTTTTGGTCTAGAAAATGTTGAAAAATGTTGATTTCTGTTTCCCAAAGCCTGGGATGACACATTTAAATGTCTTGTTTTGTTTACAGTAATGGGAGACTAAAGAAACTAGAAAATATTCACATTTCAGAAGCTGAAATCAGAGAAATTGGACATTTTCCTCCTAAAAAATGCATCAAAACAATGAACTGATTAGTTATTTTGTGCATAAAATGTCCCAAAGATACAAAGAAACAAGAAAACATCATATGACTGTTGTTTTTCTAAACATTTAAATATTTAAAATGGAATAAAATCAGTGTTCAAAAGATTTATTTACACATGCAGCTCACCTGTTTTATTATTATTATTAATATTAATATTAATATTATTGTTGTTGTTAACAAACAAAGCCATTTTGTTGCCGCACTCACACATGACAACCTCCACAGGCCGGACTATAAATCTAACGCACCCTTCATCAATGGCACGAGTCTCACCTGTCACCTGTTACCTGTTAGCAGGCTTCACTCTCACCTGTACAGCGTGTACCTGCCGCTATGTTTCATACATTACTCCATAAGTACCTGACCCGGCTGTGGGCTGTGTAACACCCCTAAAGAAGAGCTCTGAAGACGGATTCATCACCGCCTGGTCTCGGCCCTCTGACCATGGATGTAGCCAATGTTAGGTTAGCTCTGCTAACCGCAAACACGCTAATTAATTAATATTAATGAGTTTTCCCACCTGCGCACTGGATCGGATCGGATCGGATCGGCCCTGGAGGAGTTTATTCTTCGCTGAAATGGACTTTCACTTCTTCACTTCTCTTCTCTTTAATCGAGTTAAGTATTTTCCAAACGTTCACACGCTAACAGCTGCTAACTAACCGCTGAGCTGCTGTAACGGTGACTTCACACTGGAGGCGCGTTACTCGAGTATTTAATTGTAACGCTGCTTTCAGTTTGAACTCTACACATTTCAGATAAAAGTGTTGTACTTTTACAAAGTATATGTATGATTATATCATATGTATATAAGTATTTTTACATACAAAATGTGTATAAGTGCTAAAGGTTGGTCCATTGGTGAGTAGTTGATTAATTGAGTAATTGGTTGATTATTCCAGTAGTTGATTGAGTATTGGTCAAGTAATCAACCAGTTGATTACTACGATTAATCGAGTAGTCGATTATTGACTTAAAATCTAAAAGACTATTCAGATAATCCAAATTTTAATTAATTTATTTTTTATGGTTCTCAGATGTGAATATTTGCAGCTTTTTCTTGTACTTTCTTTTTAATAATTTTGAGGTTTTAGGCTGTTGAGACAAACATTCGTGAATATTTTATGATTTTTTTTTATAAATCAGTCACATTATTAACAGAGAAATTAACCAGCAAATGAATCGATAGTGAAAATAATCAGTAGTTGTTAGTTCAAGTGCTTTCCAACGAGGCTCTCTGTGATTTACAGAGTTTCCTGATGGACAGTGAAGTAATCTGCTGCCAACTGTAGCGGCTGTTAGCTCATGTTAGCTCAGTTTGTTAGCCGGGCTGCCGACAGGCACTGGGGGGAGTAGAAGAAGAAGTTTGCAGGCCCAGGTCGTGGGTAAATGCTAAATGTAGCGGAGCCGGTGTCGTGCTAGAACCGGAGCTGGCCGACACATGAGTTAGCATCATGGGTCACGTTAGCTGCTGAAGCCATTTGGTAAGCTATAAATAAGCGATGCACTCGTGGTGTTCTGGTTTTCAGGACCAGCAGGATGTGTTGTAGTTTATTTTGGACTTGTTGTGCCGGAGTGAGCGATGTTTACGGTCACTCTGACAGTGAAGCAGAGATGGGATAAACATTTGTAACGTTCAAACAGACTGACACACGCTCTTCGGCTTAGCGTCTGTCTGTTTCGGCTCTATCTCCACAGCGACGTTCCAGTGTTGTCCTCTCGGCTTCGAGGAGGTTGACTGATGTTTGGCTCCCGCTCGTTTCCTGTGTGTTACGTTCAGAAAGCCGCACGGCTCATTGTTGATAAATCACTTCAGACTTACTGTACTTTTTGGAACACCTGGACCAGATCGCTTCTTCTTTGGCTTCGTAGCGTGGAATAGTTGACACCTTCACTGATGGTGGAAAGTCGGCTTTCCCTGGTGGAAAACTGTTCAAACTGGTTTAATATTAAAGTGTTTTTATTACACGTCAACGCAAACCCATACCCAAATCCTCTCAGGTCATCTCCATCATGTCCAAACATATCTTCGGAGGACATACTGTACCGTTAGCGCTGCTACGCACCGGTTTCACCTGACGGGGAACAGCAGAAGTGAAGTTCCTGAATTCTGAGAACAGTTCATTCATTTTCCGTCTGTTTTCCTGTCAGCAGTCGAATCTCCCCGTGAAGCAGACAAGGACAACTTCTATCACAGGTCCACGAGGCCTGAAGAGGAATTTCCACCCTGTCGTCTCCGCTCCACAGGCGATACAACTCCTCATGTCGACCACGGATGCACAGGGTCAGCACGATGTTTAAAATAACAATTCAGCTGATGGCAGTTGTTTGTTTTTGGTTATTTATTCTTAAACAGATCTACAAATGTCTCTGCCTCGTTGTACCGTCCGGTGTTTGAGATTAATGGGTCATCTAATCGATCCTACATCATCTCTCCGTGTAAACTGAGCACAGCTTTGTCGTACCTGTAAGGTAAAAGATGTTTGTAGGTTCACAGTCTGGCCACCGCTGACAGCGGTAGTTTAACATTTGCATTTGTATGTTGATTTACGGGGGCAGCAGCCAGTGAAAACTGGTGTAATAAATATACTTTGAGTGAACGGAGTGGCACGGCCGTGACCTGTCTTCAGTGGACAGCTGCCTCACGGGCGAGGAAAACAGCTGTTTGATGTTCTTCAGGCTGTATTTAGACCGAATCAGGTGTTGCGGCCGTTAGCTGGAGGCGTACTGAGGGTGTGTGTTATGTGTTGAACATAACTAGCTGTGAATCGGCGCTCACTCTCTCTCATTCACGGTCTGTGTTGCTCGACCACAGCTGACCGCACAGTGAGATGTTTATATCTGCTCTCCTCTTCCACGGAGGGTGCCACGTTGAACCGCCATGTAGCCCAGAGTGGGCAAACTAAACACTGGCGTCAATATTGTACAGTAACTACTGAGTAAAAGTAGTACAGAGGCCTAAAATTTGTACTTAATTACAGTACTTGTAGTACCCTCAACTAGATTCCACAGAGGTCAGAGGTCATCATTTCCAACAGGAAGTACCCAAAACTGCAGTTCCTCAAACGTCCACTTGAGGCTGGCTCCAGAAGTGAGTCAGTCCTCCATAAGTCCCCATGTTCAAATGTCCGTCACAGCAGAAGTAAACATGTAAACATGTTTACAGCGAAACTGTTTTTTGTACTGGGCTGTAAACATGTTTATTACTGCTGTGAAGTTTTTAACATGGGGACTTATGGAGACTGACTCACTTCTGGAGCCGGCCTCAAGTGGACGTTTGAGGAACTGCAGTTTCTGGTTTCACTTAACAGACACAGAGGTTGCTGCTTGGGCTGGACCCAGGAAAAGTTTGGGTATTTTTGCTTTGTTTAATCGTTGATCAAAGAAGTTTAATTTGGTTTGTTTGCATCGACTAAAATCTGATTAAATTCTTCAATACAGACTTAAAAATTCATTTTTCATGTGTGATTTATCATTAATTAATATGTGGACATGATTACAGGATAAATTCTTTATTGATCCCTCGAGGGAAAATTCTTTTTTTAAATGAATTTCACCCGAAATCCCCAAAGCACAGACACATCCGCTGGGATTAATTATACCAAAAATTTAAACTCTCACAGGGAACAACATTTCATTTACGTGAAATTCAAACCACAATTTCAATTTTGGGTATTTGCACAATTAAATTTCACAGGCGTCCCGAACAGAGCTGGTTGAGTGGCAGCGTGTGGTTTTACTGCCGCACACTTGTCAGTCTGTGTCGTTTCTTGTGGCTTCGTTGGCGAGAGTTTGTTGATCTTATGTGGAAGCGTTTTCAAGATGATGACGATAAAAAACAGGCAAAACTCGGGTCTCTGTGTCTCCCTGTAGTCTTTTTTTCACCCTCCTTGTCTCCATGGTGTTCAGACGGAGGGAGTGAACCTATCACAGTCGTATATACAGTAGCCACAGCTGATGTCTGACTGTTTTTTAGAGGCCCTGCGTGATTTAACTGTAACCAGACAAGAAGCCAGAGCACACAGCTCATTTCCCAGATATGTGTCACGGTGTCTGCAGATTACTGCCGAAGCTAATGAAGTGTTCTGCAGGAAGGAACGGCGACAGAGGTTTTTTTAGGTGAGGGATGTCGCGGATGACCAGAAGCAGAACTTTAAGCCACGCAGGACTGCTTATGATCCACGTCTTTGCAGATTTCTATCATGAGCCGCTGCAGTGAGCTTTAAAACGACTATGGGTGACGTCACGGACACGACGTCCATTCTTCATTTGTTGTCTCGAGCAAGTTCATCCTCACAGAGCGGCTAGCTGGCTATAAACTCACTCAAGCATCGATGAACTATTGAAAAATCGTCCATTCCTGTCTTACAGTATTAAGTATCCTCTGTGATCTAAACATTTACTCGTGCTGTCACGGCTGGCGCATGCATCACCACGGCCATGTCGTGATGACATGCCCCGGTCGCGAATGTTTGTTGGCCGTTAGTCAGACGGGATTAGAAGGAACACCTGCAGCTCTTCTGTTTATTTCGTCTTCATACTTTTAAAAGTCACATCAGCTTTAAAGCACGGGACACGGAGCCGTTTCCAAGAAGCGCCGCGGTCGACTGGAAACAGCCTGACTCTGCTTCACGGCAAAGATCGTTAAGACAACAACTAACGCAGCAGAGTGAACAGATAATCAACCACGTCGGGAGGTCTGGGTAGAAGATGAAGCGTGTGCCAACGTGGTGATGGCATCGGTTTTTACTGCAGCCAAAGTTTCCATTTCAGTGTCCTGGATGCTGTTTTACTGCTTGAGCTTCAGCCAAGTGAGCCGAGGTTTGAGTTTTGTAGCACGATTTCAGACAATAAAGTAAACTTTGGCTGTCACGCTCGACCTCCACGTCGTCTACGTCTAAAAATCAACCAGTGCTGAATTTAACGGTCAATTAATTGATTTCTTGACGCATGATATTCTTGTTCTCCGTCGTGAGGATTTGCTGCTGTTCCTGTTTCATACCATGAAAGCTGAAAGTCTCAGGACTGACTCAAAGAAGTCACGACTTGTTTTTGTGGAAAACAATTAACTGATGATGAAAACAATAATCACTTGCAGCTTTATAGAAACCTTTTACACAACATGTGTTCTCGATGACGATGCTAAAAGTCGCGAGTGTAATTTTAATGGTCAGTAAGTGAAAACATCCACTCATAAATCTTTATGGCTCTCCTCACGGCTAACTGGAAACCTGCAACCAGACAAACGTAGTTGAACTTCTCTGTTTGCATTCGATCTCTCCGAGCCGTCTCGAATCCCTTCGCGAGCCGCTGAGCACCCACAGTCGTCCTCCATGAGAACGCTTCATAAACCTGCTGTTTATTGCCACGCTGCATATTTTCACCTCAGGCTGCAGCACATTACATCATTTTTATCCTCGGGAAAGTTTACACGTTCTCCGATAGCCGGCGTCTTGAGCTGCCGCCGCCGCTGCTGCATAAGAGTAACTACAGAAGAAGAGGAAATATTTTATTTTGTAGTTTTACAGATTTAAGCCTGCTGCTGTCGAGCGTTAACGGGCCTCTAAATAAGGCAGCTCAGCTTGTCTTCCTCCTGTCGTAAATACATTTCCTATAATACTGTACTTCAGTATCATTTTGTGGTACTTGTAATTCACTTGAGTAATTACCTCTCATGCTGCTTTATACTTCTACTCCTTCATTTCTCAGTGTGATGGTGTACTTTTCACTTCGCTGCAGTTATCTGATACTTCGCTGACTTTGCAGGCGATGACTTAGGAGGTAGAGCGAGCCGTCAAGTAATCAGGTCGGCGTTTCCATCCCTCGGTCCTCTGGTCTGAAGATCCTGAACCCCAGTCGCTCTGACGTTTCTGTGTGAATGGGATTGGTTCATTTCTGATGAGTCGTGCACCTTGCACTGTGAAACAATCATGAAATAACTTGGTCGACGCCGGCGCTCGCTCACTCTCATTCACTGTCTGGGTCACTGGACCACTGCCTCCTCTCTCTTTCTTAAACTCTTGTACATAAAGCAACATAAACTTCTTCTTGATGTCATGTTCTCATGTTCTTGTACGCTGCAATCATGCCCCACATCGACTGACTAAATGCTGGTTAGCAGTGAAATCAGGTCACTCCCCGGGGTCTCGTCAATACATAATTAAAACACAGGATACAGACACGCTTCTCCAACACTCAGGGCACAGAATGACCCACTGTGATGTGTCTGCGTGCACACAGTGGCATGCACTGTCTCACGTCCAAGACGTTTATTTTTAGGACGGAGATGTACTTACTCACATTTTCTCCATTAAAGTCTGAGACATTCAGCTCATCAGATGACTCATCAGTATAAAGGCTGGATGGTGATCGGCCCGCTTGTGTTTCGCGGTGTGACGTCAGCGGCTCCGCCGTCGAGGTCACGGCGTTTACGTGACCAGCGGGTAACTCATCTGGAGCTGATTCATCCTCCACCTGGACAGCAGTGAGCTCACCCACCAAACACTCTGTCCTTTAGTCTCTCTCTGCCTCGCCGTGAAATATAACTTAGAAAATGGATTTGCTTGTTAAACCTGACCTCGGACATCTTTATACTACACAGTAGGAATGTTACTATCAGGAAATACACGGACTGTGTCTAAAGCTCGGGTCTGTTTCATCACTTTAGGGAGCGTTCTTTCATTTTTCTTCTTTTTTGGACAGATTTCACCTTTTTCTGTCAAATTTTAGTTTAGGAAGCAACTTTTAACAACAGGACTGTTAAAATTGTGGAAACACACAGTTAAAATGTGTTTTATTCATAAATCTAAGCATGTATAGACTGTACAAACAGTTGCAGTAAACTTGCAGCGGCTACGTCAATCTCGTCCACACCAGTTGTCAACATTTTTCTATAAAGCTGTCGGAGCTAACATAGACGGTATAAAACATGGACGTCGTATCTGAGAGCTGTTTTGAAGCTCCCGACGTCAAAGACGTGGACCTGAGGCGGGCCGAATGACACCTGGTTGCTCAAACAAGCCATCTGCAACAACACCCACCTGTCAATCAAAGCGTCCACGCTCAATCCTGCAAAACTTTCAGCCTGAATATAAAAATTCACCCAGTTTTTTTGTGCCAATCTGTAAACATGTATTTTGCTGTGAAGCCGTGGTTGGCTCTACCAATTTCCACCCTGTTAGCAGTCGTGTGCAGACTAATGTGTTAACCGCTGTGCTGAATGAGACGAGCCTCTGATCAACCCTGTTCGCACGATGGAGGAATTTAAAGACGAAAAGAGTTTCCATCTCATCTTCAGTACGACGGTGAAAAAGACGAATAAACCCGAGAGCGATAACCTCCAAAGAAATCCTGAACTTTACATCTCAGACGGCCTTCTGTGGAATTCACGTATCCGTCTATCAAATAGCCGTCGTCCACTAAAACAAACGGGCCTCTGGGGCAGGAGTGTGTTTTATTGGTGTTCTTGGATCAAGTCGCCTTGTTCAACAACTTCCTGACAAAATCTGAGATCTTCCAGGGCCTCCTGGGGCCTTGTACTTTTTGGAAAGACTCCTAGAGAAAAGAGGGACAGTGTTTATAGTTTGAGCTTTTATATCCATTACAAAATTAATGAGGTTGCAACAGGACGTCCAGACAGAAGGAGAGATGCTGGTAGCCTGATGAATGCCTACTGCGAGTTAGAAACCTTCTGTCCTGTCTTGCAGTAGTCAGATAGTTTGAATTAGAGCGTCTATACGGTTTAATCTCTCTAAAGACTGTTAGAACCTCCGGGGCTGTTTTTAAGATTCCAGACTGAGGAGCTCATAACGTTGCACAAACAGCCGGGAAACATTAGTTACCTACCGGACCATATGCAGCGACTTACACTGTTTGGACTGCAGCGTATTTATAAAGATGCTGATAATTCATCTCCAAAGTACTTTCAAATAAGACTCCCTTTATAATGTTTGTGTTGTAACAAACTGTTTTTAATATCAGTGAATGATTTATTCACGCTGCGTGAAAAAACAACCTTTGGGTTGCCAGATTGTGAAAACTCTTCGGCTGGTGTTTTTTCGCTCAGCAGCAGGAGAGAAGATCTCTACAGTGACCTTATTTATGGAAATATGTTAACAATGATGATGGGAACCAAAGTCATGTTCGTGGATGACATTTTAGTATTCATGACGGCCTAGAAAGTGAGAGATCTTTTAATTAAAGGTTTACCAACGAGGTTTTGGATGGCATGATGATGATTGGACTTTGGACATTAAACAAAAGCATGAATATCAAAGGGATTCTTCACAACCTTGTAACCCAAATGTTGGTTTAATTAATGGTTTATAATATATTTATACATCTTACTAACATTACTAAAGCCATTAATTTCCACTTATGAAGTTGTGCCTCATCAGAAAGTAGTACCATCTTGTTGTTTGTACAAAAACCCAGTCTTGCCAGTTGTGCCAAAGCTAGGTGTATGGTTGCATGGCCCTGATTGGCTCCATTCGAGCAGGTGTGGCCGTCACGGCTTCCTGGAGACTCCTGATTGGAGTGGCACCTGTATTAACCATCCAATTAGAAGGCCGCCCAACAGCCGGGCCGTTGGCGGTTGAGTTGAGCTCGCTGGATTGTACCTTGATCATGATTAACTTGTTTTTGATGAGGTCTTACTGAGCTAGTTTAGTTTATTCTGCTGATCCAACAGTCCATCAGCGTGTCAGTGTCTTCCTGTAGTGATGATCTAATCTCGCATTGACCTGATTCATCAGATATTTTTCATCACGGGGGCGATTTTGGCCTCGGTTTAACTTTTTTCACAAACTTGCTTACACGTGGACTTTGTCTTTGTCCTAGTTTATTGCGTCTGAAAGTAAAAATCTGCTGCAGCATCTGAAGTTATAAATCACGCTCGTTGATTTCAGTTCCAAAACACACATCTGTGAGACAATACCGGTGAATCCTGCATGTGGGACGAGGAATGATTGGGAGCAAACTGCTACTGACGGCATCCAGCCATGGATGACTTATTTGAGTCAGCGCAGAGAGCTCAGCATCATCCGCTGCAGCATTGTGAATCTCATTTGAAACATGCACGATGTTTCTTAGAGTTTACGGACGAGCCCAACGTGTACAAACAGAGGTTACCCTGGAAACTAAATATCTAAATAAAATGGAAACATCATCGTATGTAAAGCGATGTTCAGCGTGGCCGTGAAATGGAAGACTTGAGCATAAATTGTGCATTCAGTCTCCAGTTGTTCGTGGTGACGGACAAGACCAGCATAACCAGTAGAGGCTTTTCCATGACTTTGCTCTCAGAGGGGGAGAAGCTTGGAGCTCTTGGCAGCAACGTTACATGCAGGAGTTACGAAATACTGATGGATCAGCATGCATGCTGCCTCTCCAGTGTTAAAAACACAAGTATAAATAGAAAATATAGCTTACTGTGACAGATTTTTGTTGTCTGTTGTTTGTTGTCTTTTGTGGACCTGAGGCGTCATTTGGCCTCAGGTCCACTGATGGTCCACACCTCTGCTGATTTTTAGTTTAGCTTGGAGGCTGAAGAAGCGGCCCAGCCACATATTTCCGGCTTCAAAGCGGCTCTTACAGGTGACATACCTGATACTCTGTCCAGTCTTTACAGTGTCAGTTTGTTTCTTCTTCAAGCAGCGTAACACAGACAGGACGTCTGATAAAGCTGATTTGTCTGGTGTGACCATCACGTCTTCTCGAGCTATAAAAGAAAAATGTCTCACGGTTTCTCACGTTCAGGCCGCGATGATTCATTTCTGTTGATCAACAAATCGATGAATGGTTTCTCTCATCCTCTGTGTTGCTCTGATAGCTGCAGCGATAAAGAAATCACTGAGGGACGTGGTGGGCGTTAGACATCTCCACATGAGTGATGCTCGGAAATAAGCTTTAAAATCAGCCGAGTGCTCCTTTCTTAGGAACATGAAGTCAACTGATGACACTCCGAGGTAACATTTAACATCCTCAGATTCCAGCAGAAAGGAAAACTGGTTTGATACTCGTCACCTCCTCATTTCCAGAGAACCCCGGAGGTGGAATAAAATCCAACATTTGCAGCGAAAGAGGGAAATTCTTATTTTTGGTCCTGGAAATTGCATAAGTGTTACCGCTGGTGCGAAACACAGCGCGGAGGATTTCCCAAAGCCTTTTTTTTGTTTGTCAGGAACGACATAAATCAACGAGCCAATGATTCTTTTTGTAGGAATACCTCGAGGACAGTTTCCTGAGGAAACAGATCAAAGACGCCAGGAGAGTCTCCATGTCAGCGTTACCTCTGACCTGCTAACAGAATATTTACGGCAGATTTAACACAGGACCTCGCATGCGTTCATTGAACTCTCTTTGCTTTAAGAACCTGAGTTATGTCTTTTAATGTTCGGCGGGTTGTAAGGTCAGCTGCGGGTTGTAAAAACATTTTTTCTGAGGCCACCTCTCTTATGGGCTGACCTTTAACTCCAGCCTTCACTTCATTCACTCTTTAGCCTGCGGTATGTGATGCTCAGTCACTGATGATGAAATACCACAAGAATATATCTAGAGATGAAAATACTCCTCTCCTGCGTTAAAACTGCCACAATCATAAATCTCTCTGGTATTCTCGTGTTTATTTATTTAGTTTGCAATGGAGCAACAGCAAAAAAAAGCCAGATCTGACTGGACAAAGTATTGGCACCCTCAACTTCATTTTTCGCAGCACGCCCTTCTGGAAAAAATAACTGAAATCCAGAGTTTCCTGAAGCCATCAGTGAGTTTCCTCCACTCCTGTACTTGGATTTTGGACCACCTTTCTTTTGCCGACTGCTCCAAGTCTTTCAGATTTGATGGGTTCCTCCTCTCAAACGCCGTTTTAAGATAAAATAAAATGGACTTTAATGATTTCACAGCGGGGGAAATTCACTTGACTTTGACCCGTCTTGTACAGCAGCTGTCCCTCAAACTTTTTAGGGCCATGGACCCTAGATTATGGGCTTCATTTTTGGGGTGACGTATCATGTGATCGACACAAGCATCTTGACGTGTCTTGCACCTTGCCCGGTGGTTGGAGACGGCTGATGGTGTCCGGCCCGTCCAGTTTATTGTCTGAAATCTCTTCACTTGTGCTCTCTGGGGTTCAAATCTGGCTTTTTGAAGGATTCTTTGGGTCATTGTCCTGCTGTAAGGCCTCAGCTGTCTGACATGGGCCTGACGTAGCGCCCCAGAATTCTTTGTTAGCTTTTAGATTTCATCATGGCATCGTGCACACAGTCGAGACATCAAGTGCCTGAAGCAGCAAAGAAGCCCCAAAACATCAATGGACCTCAACCCTGTTTGACTTTCTCTGAAGGCAGCAGACTTAAAAACTTACCCGAGGAAGCCAAAAACCTTCAGGGTGACTAAAATAGAGTTTTTTGGTAAAGTGCGTCATTCATCTGAAGCCTTCAAAGAAAAGATCACAGACACGATGGAGGTGGATGGATAAATGGCTTCATGGTGTCTCATTTTTTGTTTTTATGTTGTTTGTTTGTAATTATTGTGTTTGGATTTGACGTCTGATTAGATTGTAAATGAATATCGAGCATGAACAGATGTCTTTAAGTTTGTGGAATAATCATGAAATAGCAAAATAAAATAATGAAACACAGAATAATATGTCATGCAGTAACAAACAGAAAAATGTTTAAATGTTTTTGTTTAAAAATTTTGTCGCGGCTGCATTGATTTTTAACGCCATAAAAATAAAACATGGAAAGTGTCTCGAGCTCTCATGTGTCTTTAAAAAAAATATTATAACAATAAACAAAATGAATCAACGTCTCCTTCATAAACTCGCAGAGACAGTACATTATACAGTCCATCTAATAAAAAATATAAATGTTTGGTCGTTCTTCCATCCAGACGAGCACGCTGGCTCTAATCCCTCTGTCTGGCAGCACTGACCTCCTTTTGTTCGGTTGATGGCTTATTACCGGTATTGATTTTGGCTCCTTTATTTTTACAGACTTCCTGCAGCGAGGCAGATGACCCGTGCACATATCAGCTACTGCTGGCCTCCGACAACGCCGACAAACATCACAATTTGTTCGACTCAAGATAAGTTAATTGTTATTACGTCTGTGTGTATTTTATAAAGAAAACTCAGACACAGACTCCAGTAATGGGATAAACGCCCCCTGTGGTGATGCTGGATCATGTGGAGATGCTCTTGGATTTAACCGTGCGTGTGTTTTTGGCTTTGTGCGGTCAGCTTAGACGACTTCATCTGCGGCAGAGGAACCGGAGGTGAGTGGACAAAACTTCAGTCCGCATTAGAGATTTGAATTAAACGTGATTGGCACGGTAACGAGACCTTTTGGGTTGATTGAAGACCGGGCGTGCCGCCACGTTCTGGATCACCTGAAGGGGTTTCGCTGTGCAGGCCAGGAGGGCGTTGCAGTAATCAAGTCGTGAGACGACCACATCCTGTACCTCGAGCTGGGTAGCATGTTGAGTCAGGTGCAACCAAGGCAACGGGGTCAGAGATGGTTAGATGGTCATCGATCATGACTCTTAAGTTTCTTGCTACCTTGGTGACAGATGTTGGTGTAAAGAAGTTTGTCTTGGCAGACCAAGACCATCACAGTGTGTAATCTCTACAGTATTTGCAGTATTGTAGCAAAGTATTAATTGCACCACAGTTTTCCCTGGGGGTCATCAGACTGTGATATTGATTCAGAGGACAGCTGACATCCAGTTGAGTCTATTTTATCGTCCATCTTCTGCTCTTTAGTCGCAGTATTTCTTATTTTACACACAGTATAAATCTTGTTTTGTTGTCTCAGCTAGTTACCATGTTCAGAGAGAAAACAGTTCGTTTTCAGGGAGTAGGATTATAGAAAACAAAGGCACTATTGCAGTATTCTGGTTTTCCGCAGTATAAGACAACATGGGACGAGGCCCACAGCTGCGATGTAACTTTCTCTATTGTTTAGGAGCCTTTTTTTTTTTTTTTTTTTGGAGAGCAGCAGCTGGCTCATTTGTCAGCACATCTGGTTTAGACAGACGACATCCACCGTTCAGGCTCGACGCTTCACTGAGCTTTCCCCCTATCACTCTCACTGTTAGGGATGTTTGTGTTCTCCTCACCATGGTTTTAGGAGACACGACTTTCAGGAGACGGATGACAGTTCGAGAAACAGAAACGGATAATAAATATAAACCCACAAAGTGTGTCAGAGTGCAAACTGTGGAGGGGGGGTCACATCTCGGATATCCTCAGGGGAGCAGCATCCGAAATACTTTGGCAAGGCAGTTTGTCAGTGTGACAGCTTATACAGTTCGGCAGCAGTACAAACAATATTACTAGTATACCTTTCTCTTAGCTCCAGGGGGTTGCTCAGTTGGTCCTGACTCAAATATCAACAAATATTTGATGTATTGTCATGAAGTTTGTTGCAGACGTTTATGGTTTTCCAGAGGATGACTCTTTCCTTTCATGTAGCGTCTGTTTGTCCAAATATTTGGTTTATGACCAAAAACCTGTAAAACTAAAGAATCCCACCGGCCTCAAGATGGTGAACGAGGTGAACAACATCCCTGCTCAACCTTACCGAGCTCAAAAGAAGTGCTGTAGTCAGTCGATTAATTGTTGAAGGAGCAGTGTGTATGACTTGCTGCCATCTAGGGGTGTAGTTATGGATCGCAACCCTCTTTTTTGTCTCAGATTGATTTTACTGACTTGATTTAGAAGCTGATGAAAACATAGTTGAGCGTATTTTTGTGTAACATTTAGGAGCATCTATTGGGAGGAATAATGATGCTTTTATTTGTGTATAATCTAATATATCTACAGAGGGAGCGGGTCCTCTTCCACTGAGACCGCCATCTTGAACCGCCATGTTTCTATAGTAGCCCTGAGCGGACAAACCAAACTGACTCCAGACAGAGTTTTTCATGAGTTTTGCGGCCAGCAAAGTTTCTCCTGCGGGCTTGGAAATGGTGGTGGGGAGGTGGGAGGTGGTTGCACTCTGCAGCCTCGCCACTAGATGCCACTAAATCCTCCATACTGTGTGACCTCGTTGTCGTGGTCGGCCGCGTCATGCATTAAGTTTGCCACAGAATCTCCTTGAATGACTGCATCCATACAGTGCGTGCCATGAGAAAACCATCTATGAGCAACCTCCACGGAAATGTTCCACCTCCCACGGTCGCCCACATCAGACGGCAGCGGTGCAGTCGTCATGGTAACGTCAGATTGTTTTGGTTGGTTTTGGTCGAGCGAGCCCGGGGCTTTCAGTGATGGGGGGGGGCTCTACTCCGCTTACTCATCAGAGATGTTTCTTCTAGAGGCTGAACAGAGCTCGTTGTGTCATTTGGCAGTCGTCCTGTAATGAAACCTAATGAAGTTATTTAACCGTGGGTGATAAATTAAAAGTTTCATTCTCAGCAGCTTGTCTTCAACTCGTACCGCGATACACTTCACACGTTAATAAAACAGCAGATATTTATGCCTTTATATTCAGTTCGCAATGAGGCGTGACAGAGAAGCAGGAAGTCCTGCCAAGTTGGCCGTGTAAAGAAAGGGACGCCATACCTGTGAGGTCACCCACGAGCTGTTTTACCGCCATGTTGGTAGTCCTGCTTCTTCCTCCTCTCAGCAAAGATGTGGATCTTCTCATGAACGGGGAAAATTAGCTACAGAGACCAAAACTGTTTTTTGTACCAGGCTGTAAACATGTTTATTTCTGCTGTGAAGTTTTTAACATGGGGACTTATGGAGACTGACTCACTTCTGGAGCCGGCTGATGAATGATTAATTTGATAATAAAAGTTGTTGATTACTTTTCTGTTGACCGTCTAAACAAAGTCGCGGCGTACCGATTGATCTGCTGTTTGCTGTCAGTTCAACACTAACAGAAAAAGCACATTTAATCACTGTTTATTCATTGTAAAGTAGCTCCAGTGAAAATCTGCGTATCATCCAGAGAACGACATAAAACAGAACATGTTGGAAAGGTTAAATGTAATCGCTGTAATATTCTTCATGTCGTCTGGGTGAACTGAAGTCTCATTAAAACTCATAAACTCATTAAAATCGTGTAACATTTTCCTGGCAACGCCGAGCGGAATAAAATAAAACAAAAGGCTTGAAACGATTGTTGCCGAACAGCGAAGCAGGTCGCAGGTCTTGCAGACAGGAAATTAATCACCCATCACCACGTGTTGAGCTCGCCGGCTGCGGTGAGCGTCACCTCTCATGGTTCTCACAGATTTAGATATCTCTTATTTCCTGCCTGAACGTTTGATCTCGCTGCAGCTCATCAGACGGCAGCTCTTCTTTTCTGCAGAGGTTTTGAGGCGCTCGTCGTCTCCACAAGGTCTTCAAACCACGAAACATCTGAGTTCACATTTGGAGCGGCTTCAGTCGGCTGCAGCAGGATGACTGCGTGGTTTTGGTGTTTCCCACAGTCTACAGCATGATCGCTGTGCGTGGTTGAGTGCATTTTCCTGCTTTCAGCGAAGGCTTGATTTCACCCTGAGAAATGTATAAATTGGAACATTAAAGCTTCTTAATGCTTTAAAGATCTTTTCATGCAAAAGCACTTGCCCACATGTCCGTCGAAATAGATTTTGGTCGCTGTAATCAGCTTCCTAATGTTTTTACAATGTAAAAGACGAGGGACTCGTTTTAAGTTAGGTTGAGCCGAAGCTGATACGAGGCCTGAGAAGTCTCAGTTAAATAAATTAAGTGGGCATATTATCCTCTACAATTACAGTCATCTGAGGGCAAACTTCCCTCTCTCTGTGTCCCCAGACCTCGCCGAGCCACAGAGGAGCCACAGTAAAAATAAAAAGGGGGAATTTCGTGCTAACAGACAAACCTCTCTTCTTATTTCTCAGTCTGTACAACCTCGGTTCCTTTCCTCGCCTCCTCTTCTTAGACCTGGAGGAGGCAGGGAAGACACACAAGGAGAGAGGGGTACAAAATGAGACATCCTGACTCAGGAGCTGTCATTTTAAAGCCGATCAAATACGACGCGTGGCACAGCTGCATCTCCTGCCCTTCGTCACGCCGCGTCGTTTATACATCGCGGATGCTGAAAAGACTTCAGGAAAGGATGCAGCTCAGCATCCTCCCTCCTCTAAATGCATGTTAGGAATTGGGATATCCTTCAAGGTCACAGGCAGGAGGATGCAGGAGAGAGGAGACGAGGAGGCACATATATAAAGAATGCTAGCAGCTCTGTTAGACGATGTGATATCTTTATTGGTGGTTGAGTGACCGAGAGTGTGAATTGTGAGAGGGAGCAGTGGCTGCAAGAAAGCCGCGTGAATCAGAGGAATAAAGTTTATTTTCTGATTGTTTCACGGAGATTAAACACCTGCAGCTCTACGCTAATCTCCACAAAGCCTGATTTGATGATGCATCACCAGGAAAAAGGCAAATCACTCGTCCCAAAAGTTGGTGTTTGCAGACAAAACTGATGAAGATTGGTGTTCATCGCGGCGCCATGGCAGCAGTCACGGCAATCCATCCTATAGCTGTCGACATTTCACTAAAAACCAGGATTACAGAAGCGGTTACAATAACATCGCCGATCCTTTAAGCTCCTTCTTATCTTTTGTAAACGTCAGCAGTGATATCAGCTCTTCTGATTACATTCCATCAGCTGCAGTAATCAAACGAACGGACACATGTCAGGGTGGTGTTTAACTTAACGTGGACATGTTTATCCAGTAGTTTAAAGCTGAACTAAGTTTTCCAGTAGTCTGATAACCATGACATCACCTCTCCTCTTCCCGCTTGTTGTGTTTAAAACACAAAGCAGCTGCGTCTTAATAAACTTCTCTGTTTGACCCGACCCAACCCGACCCGGTCGTCATCTTCACTCGCACTCCTCACCAACGTCTGCTGGAAATTATTAGCGTTGTCTCAGTTTGGTATTCGAAAGATCTCCCCTGCAAAGAAAAGATATAAACAGAAGCTGTTTGGAACAATAACATCGAGCCTTCTTCTGCGGGCTTACTTGACAAAAACATTATTTAGGCTGGATATGTTTTTATATTGAGTTTTATTGCTCGTTTCTGCTGACTCATTTGTTCCTACGACGATGGCGACTCGACATGTGGAACTCGTTTTCTGGACAGCTGCGCGGGGTTGCCTTGGAAATGCCCTCTTTTGATTGGCACTTGGCTTCCTTTTTCTGCAAAACTCTGACGTGACCTCATGTGGTAAATATTTGGTTGTACCTTACGTGCAGAGTCAGTTTGGGCTTTGATTCGTTTAGACTGCAGCCTCGTGTGTCATACCCTGGACTTCTGCACGAAGCTGATCGAGTTTAGACTTTGCTGCAGCTACACCTGGATGCTCCTTGACCTTGCAAACACTTTGCACATTGAATACATTAATGATTTGCGTGATGAAAGTGAAGCATTTTATCACCCAGAGACCGACTAACGTTGCTCCGGTGATCTCACTGCAACGCTTTAAACTCCCAGCCAGCTCTGGTCGGGTAAAGAAACTCTGTCCACGCTCTGCTTACTATCAGAAATACTGTCCAGGCACAGATCTTATAAAATGAAAGTAATACAATATGTGATATCGGCAGTGGGGGTTGAGTGACCTCGAGCAGTGTGGTGGTGTTGCGCGGAGCAAAAATTTGAATAAATGAATTTAAAATCTTGTAATACACGAATCAGAAAAAGAGTTTGTCTTGTTGTTATTGGGGCACAATAAACTAAAACAAAAAAGTCTTGCCGTGTTGTTCACAGCTTTCCAGCAGATACACGACCGCTGCTAAATATCATCTCCGTGTAGTATTTGCTGCATTGTTTAGTTCGCGTTGTTGATCACATGTGAGCCAAGCGACTGACAGAAGCCATCTCTGCACCCCGACCTTCTTTTAAGAGGCACAAAGCATCTTGAAAACATAATGATCGGTTGCAGACACCTCCGTCCTTCACGTCAGCTGCAGAGAGAAATGTTGCATTATGTCGCCTGACAAGAAGCTGTTTGAATTACACTGCATCCACATGACGTATTTATTTTGGGCCGGGCCTACGCGTCATGCCCTTTATGCTGCAGAGCCGGTGTTGACGGTTATTGATGGCCAGCCGGCTCATCTGCACGTCAGTCAGCGACAGACGGCTTTAGAGGGAATAATTTAGCTCTCTGTGTTGTTGTATGTTCGTGCTGTCGTATTTCTCTCAGGAAAGTCACAGCCTATTTCTTTTAATAACAAAAATCCAGCTTGTCTGCACTGATACATTTATGCTCGAGCGAGTTTAAGTCGAAATTTCTCTCACTTCAAGTTTCTTTATAGAGTCACCACAGAGATTTTATTAGACTGTTTCTCATATTGATGAAGAACTACGGACCTCACAGCAGCGAGCGAGAACGATCATTTCGTGCTCCCACACATTTTCCATATGTGTTTGTCCAAGCGGAGGCCGCAGAGTTCCTGCAGCTGTGTGCATGAATACGCTGAGTAGCTGCTAACGAAGGCCAGACTGAGTCGCCTCTGTGAAGACCAGCCATCTCCCACAGTGGGGAAATGTCAGCTGGATGGAATGAGGCAGGCCTGGAAAGCGAGGAGGCCCCGCCGCTCCGCAGAGAGCACCAGTGTTATAGCTTAGCCCGGGACGGTTTTCAGCTGTATGCCATGACTTTGAAAAGGAACAAAATAATATGTTAAGAACCGCAACAGGGAGCTGCCAACACAGTAGATTCAACAATAAACTGAAGCTTTTGTGAAGGATTTCAGACAGACGACCACAAATGATTTTAATAATTCTTGTTAAGTCAAAAAATATTTATTTTATAGCAAATCTGATGCTTGATTTGTGAGGCTGATATTTTTATTCGTGGCTCATATTGTTCATCAGTTTATCATAGAAATGATTGGAATTTATCGATATATCCAGATGGCAGGCAACAATTGTGATTGGTACTGTGCCACAAGTGTCAAAAAACTGCAGTTCTTCAAACGTCCACTAAGGCTGGCTGCAGAAGTGAGTCAGTCTCCGTAAGTCCCCATGTTAGACAGCAGGAATAAACATGTTTACAGCCTGGTACAAAAAACAGTTTTGGTCTCTGTAGCTAATTTCCCCGTTCATGACAACTGTACTGAGGGTGAATTTATATACAACTCACCTGTTCAGGTTATATTAAGGCTTAAAGTTCTGCAGGATTAAGAGCTTCAGGTCCACGACTTTGCCCATTTTTAGAAGAGGCATGATTGCGAACAAGATCTTGCTTGCGTGCTACGCTGCTATAAAATGTTGAGAGTCCAAGAAGATTTGCAGAACTTTGAGAACCGAAGACGGAAATGATTTGTGTCCCAAGTCTTGTTGTTGTTGTGTTTATGTAAAAGAACCTAAAGATCAGAACAAGTCTCCGGACCGAGATGCAATGAAGTGTATGCTGAATAGTTCAGGACTTCCTAAACAGGTGCAAGATAAATACCAGGGATAGAAAGAAGATTCATCTGTCTACAAAAAACAGTTCATTGCACATTATTTTTCTGGACTTTTCTAACATTCTTTGTGTGTTACGTCCTAAAAACTCTACAAACTATTCAAATTAAACGATTTCGCTTAAAACTCAGACATATGGAGGACGCAGGGAGCGCTGAAAGACTCGATTAATGCATTCAAAGATGAATGAATATCGCAGAAACAAAGCAGCAGGGTTGTTGCTGGCATGAATGCCTTCAACGCCCGAGAGGGTTACAGACTAAAGCTGCGACGTAAACATCTCGGCATAAGTGTTAAACGTGATATATGAGTCGACACATTCGCAGCCTTTGGGACAGTATGTATTACTTATTCTGAGAAGATTCGGTAATCATAGGAAGTGCAGTCAGAGTAATGGGTTTATTTTAAAACCCTCACTTTGAATTCACTGAGGCGTGCCGCGCTGACAAAAGCCTCTCCTCATGAAGTCGACGCATGTCTTACACTTCTTTGTCTGTTTTAATTGACGGTGATAATTTCTCTCCCGGCTCAGTCAGACCATTAATTCAGCAAATTAACCGATCAAAAGGAGAGAATAAAACCCTTCACATTAGATATTTTCCTTTTTATAGTTTCAATGTTTGGACAGTTCAAATATTTCGTTATCTGAGCAGTTATATGTGGAACTTTTTATCGTGTATGAATTATAATAGAATATATTGTGGCAGTGTCGGTCAGTCCACCGCTTCAGCTGTCCAGACAAGTCCTCGATAGATTATCATGAATTGAATCGTAGTCACCAGAGGATGAACCACCTGACTTTGTCCCGTAGATTGACATTGGTGTTCTGAATAAATGTCTTGATAAATATTTGGGTGGATTGCCATGAAATTTGTCACAGACATTGAGGGATAAATTGTAATAACTTTGGTGATCCCTCGACTTTTCATCTAGTGCCATCATCAGGTTAAACTAACTACTAACTAGCATTTCATTAGCCTCAGCTGTACGGCTGTTTAGTGCCAGTTAGCCAGCATGCTGCCCTGCTGGAAGTGTGTCACATAACCACTGTGAAATAATCAGAAAATAACTTTTTATTTTGCTGATTAACTGCCTTTATTGAGGCCGGTGCTCGCTCTCTCCCTCAAACCGTTGGACTAAAACCAAATTAAATCATGAAATAAACAAAGCCAGAACACAACAGGTAGAGAATTAAAGTTTAGATAGGCTCGGTTTCTCTGATTGGTGTCAAGCCCGATTAAACGCAGCGACCAATGACTGACCGCTGATCTTATTAAGAACATCCAGCTCGTGGTTGATTTTAAGCTCTAACCCAAACAAACACAGCTGTTAACAAATGTCACATTCAGTCCAGATCACTCATGAGTGTCACTCTTAATCCGCAAACTAAAGCCTGGAAGTGCAGATCCTCTAATCGGTAAGCTCATTAGAGCTGCCGGGCCGAGACAACAAAGAAGAAGATCTCCATGCAGAGTTTGTCGTCTGTGGTTTTTGGTCGTAGCTGCGATCCGACGCTCTCAGCAGATGTGCTGGCAAGTGTCACGGGCATCCAGAGAGGGATTTGTCATCCCTTCAGAGCCATATTAGTTCATGTTTGTGTGAGCTCCGACATCTCTGGTCTGCTGAGTGTCTGCACATGGCCTGTAGCTGACTCAGACTGATGAGGATGGAGCACCACATCTCCATCTTTTTGTCTGTACCACAATTGTTTTGTCACTCCGCTCGCCAGCATGAATATTTTTCAGTCAGTTCAGATGTTCAGCAGAATTTTTGAGGTTTTCAGGACACGGTTCACTCGTGTCATTCGAGAGGATTTTATTTATTATACAGTTAAATCATGAACTCGCTGCCTTTTAATTCATCTTACATAACCTCCCCGGTCTCCCAGCGTTTTTCTGATATTTTCCAGCGTTTGTCCAGCTGTAATCGTGAAACAAGCTCTTGGCAGATACAGTTTCTTACAAGTGTCTCGTAAGAGTCATGGATTCGCATGAGTTATAGAGAGTCATTAAAACTAATGAGGTCATCTCAGAGGTAGCTTCTCTATGTTACCGTGTTTATGAGTTAGTGACAGTTTGTCGATAATAAATCTGCTGACCCCCACTGGAAAATCTACTGAAATAAATATGTTAAACGCAGTATGATCTGATTGTTATGTTATATTCTGTTTAGAATATTAACTCCCTTTAATGGGACACACTTGAATCGCTTCCATCCACTTGTGTTTATGCACATTAAAGGAGCAGTCTGCAGGATTTGGTGACGCCTTTTCACGTAACGAAAACAAAGTTATTCATTTTTATAAAACATTTCTGCAACATTCTGCATATAGAGCCCCATAAATCTTACACACTCGGTTTTGCACTCAAAACTTTGAGTGGAAATGCAGAAAAATTTGAATAAATATTGCAAAAAGTCTTTGTTGGTTTCTCAACTTTAAAAATCTAAAAGCTTGTGGAGAGTGCCGTAGAAACAGACATGCATGAAATTTGTCAGTTAAACTTCAATTAATTGAATTATCATTGAATTAATCAAACAAATGCAATATTTCAAGGGCCTAGAAGATCACACTCCAAGCATTAATCAAGAAACTCTGTTAATAACTGCAGTACATTTGGTTCGAAGTTTTGAATAGTTAAATAAAAATGTGTAGTTTTATTCACTCTAGTATAAAAACGTTTGTATCTGGGAGATCCAAACTTTGCTGAGTCAGTAATGTGGCAAAACCTCCACCATGAAGAGCAAAGAACAAGAAAGAGACGATCCAAGAACATTTTCTAGTTGGTTAACATCCCTGTGAGTGCAGTTATTATTAAATGGAAAGATTAAATCAACATCATGCAACCAAGCAGGAACCAGTGGAGTGCTGAGAGGAAACACTGCTTCTACAAAACAGCGTCCTCCCCTTTCAAGTCAAACTTTCCTTCTTCTTACTTAGTTTTGCACTCTCTAACTAGAATAGATCAAACAGCTTATACACCTCTTACTTAAAGCCTCTTGGTAATTGTACACCTGCATAATTAAACATTATGCAAGTAAATATTTCCACATAATCCACGTCTACATGGAAAAAAACGACAGCTCTTTAATTGTACAAGAGTCAGTGTAATTAAGATCTTAAATTACCAAACGACAGGCGGGGAGTTGTCACGTAAGGACATAAACTGATAACACCGTTCATTCGTGTTCGATAAAATAAACCGGCTACCTTCACTGACCTCACAGTTCATTTTAGGTGAACAGTCGAGCCTCAATTACCCATAACGCATTGAGCCTCTATGATTACAACCCTGTCAGGGTTATAAAGGTCAGACTGGAGACACTTTGCTTTTCTTTAAGCCAGTCTCAGCCTGTTGAGATTATAGAGGACTGGACCAAGTAGCATGTCAACTGTAACTGTATGGATTGAATGAACCAACCATAATTTCTAGGAAAGAATGCCGCTGTGTAAACTACCAATAAATGTTTAGTCTTAGGCAAGTCGACTCAAAGCAAGCCGCGAAGTGAAGTCAAATTTATTTCAGTGCATGAAACAAGGCAACCTTTCTTCAAATGTATTAAAATAATCTGATGGAGGCAGGCTATTTTTCAGATGGAGTCTCTCAAAAACAGTCCCACGTTGGAAGATGCAATGTACGATTTATCAATGAAGAGGTTCCAAAATACTGAAAATGAGCAAAAAGTCCAAGAGAACATCACGAAGTTGCAAAGATAATCAGTTTATTCTCACATAAGATGATCAAAACGGACCGCACACTGTCCAAACAAGCCCAATACTTAAAATGCTTCAGCTTCAGACTAAGAAAGCCAACAAATACTCAACTTTGAGGAGATGTATTGAGTTAAACTGGAATTTTTGCCTACAAAGACGACACAAACAGTTATAAAACTTTGTCGAAGCTAAAGCCGCGTTCTTACTGTAGTCAGCATTATTACTTCACTGGACTCTGTATCTTGTTATGTCCACATGTTGAATCAAAGCTCAGAAGCTGAGAAAGATCCATAGACTGTGTGTAGCACCTACTTTAATCTCCAACGTGAGACACCTGTGTTGTTTTACCACGGGATGGTTTTGATCTGGTCCGAGTCTCCTCACAGAGCCATCTGCTTGGCAGATTTACTCATGAATGTGTGAGACTGTTAGACGTTTTTTACTACTGTTGTCTGACCTCGTGTATATTGTGGATATCAGTGAGTTTTATTGGTGCTGACGGATGATGGGTTTATACTTTTTTTTTCCAGTCGTGCTACAGGCGAGGCTCTTCGGGGGTCGGGGTGTTAATCCACCGTGTTGATCCAGACTGAAATGCCTCAGCTGTTTGTTGGGTTGGAATTTGGTTTAGACACTTAAACCAGAAGATGAATCCTCTGACCTTTTCCTGTAGCACCAACATGCATCTGGAGTTTGAGTAAAATGTCCCAACAAATATCAGATGGACTGCTATGAAATTTGGTAAATTTGGTCCATGACTCTTGAGCTGGAGATGGACCAGCTGTGCTGGACTGTTGTGGGAAAGAGAGAGCTGAACCTGGAAGGCAAAAGTCTTGATTTCCAACCCTCATCTATGGTCATGAGCTTTGGGTAGTGACCAAAACAAGCTTCCTCTGCAGGGTGGTTGGGCTCAGCCTTAGCTATAAGGCGAGGAGCTTGGACAACCGGAAGGATTCAGAGAAGAGTCGAAAGGAGCTAGCTGAGCTGACCTGGGCGCCTTCCTTTGGAGATGTTTCAGGCACGTCCAACTGGTAGAAGACCCAGGACCAGACCCAGAACCTGCTGGAGGGACTGCATAGCCCAGCTAGCTTGGGAAGACCTTGGGGATCCTCCACGAGGAGCTGGAACGTCTGCAACCGTCAGCTGTATTGTAGTTTAGTGCTAATTTGTCAATTCTAGGATGCTAACAAGCTAAACTAAGCTAAACTAAGCATTTATAACACCCTTACCTTGCCTAAGGACTCTTGTTAAGTGTTTTTGTAGCAGACATCCATCAGGTTGTCCTTGTGTAATCATAACTGCCATTTTGTTTACAGCCGCAGTAGCAATGGCTTTCAAATGTTCTCTGCTTTGTGCCCGAGCCACACCGGCTGTGTGAAACACATGTGGCGTCTTAAATTAAATGAGGGGGGGGGTGGTTCCACACATTCTCGCGTTCTTTAGGGTTCCCCCTTCAGACCAGATCCCTGGGGTCTTCTGAAGCTGAGCAGAAGAGTTGATTTAATGAGTGGTGGCAGATTTTATGAGTTTATCCCCCGGCTTGTTAGTGGACCCTCTTCAACGCTCACTTGAACTCATGACATGCAAATATCACCTGGTTTGCATTACAAGATCCCGAAGTACAGACACTTGTCTTTGTATCGTGTGGCGACGCGACCAACCCTCGCTGTAAAGTGTCAGATATACTTAGCTCTGTTCAGGTAGTCGGGATTTATTGGTTTAGCCAATAAGGTGCACATTTAACATTTTGTTCACAAACTGAGTCCTCGTATAGAAGTATGGCATGTACATTAAAAGGATGGCAACAAATCTGGTCAGACGCTTAAACGATTGGGCAACGAATCTATACAAGAATAGTACCACTGTCATTCATTGCTCTATTTTAAGCTCGTTTTCCCTCAATTTATTTATAGGTTTGTATCAGTTTGTTTCCATGGCTGCAGTCAGTTTTTTAATAGGCGATTATTCATCAGTCGAGTCATTTTTCAAGCACAGATGTCAAAACATTCCCAAAGTTCTGTTTAATTTAGAAGTTTTTCTACTTTTCTTCAGCTTTTCGTGACGGTAGATTTATCGTCTTTATGTTTGGGACTGAAATTTGAAAAGGTCATCTATTAATTAAAACTCTGAGTTTGCCTACTCTGATCCTACATTGGAGTGGACTCAGTTCCTGGACTCATTGAGAGATATTGTTGTTAAGGGCTTCTCTTTGTTTTTTGGTTATTAGATGATAGTTAGACTTTATTTAGTTAGTTAAACCTTCGTGTCTTATCTCACCTCTTTTTGATTTATCTTCATCTAAACTTTGTTGTCCGCTTCCTCACCTGAGCTTCGTCTCGTCAAAACGCTCTCAGGTCCGACAACAACTGATATCAGATTTATTTTTTGTTTCCTTCACAGCTTGCTTTCATTTTAATCCAACACGGCTGGACACTGCGGGGAAGAATGTGTCTGCTTCCTGCTCATCCCATCTGTTAAATGTATGAGAATATAACCGTGTCCGTGCGAGATACAACTGTGTCCGAGCAAGGAAACATTTCCTCCAGGGAAGTGTTTCAGCCATTTCCCCCCCCCAACTCTTTTATTAATTATCATCAAGTAGATAATGAGCGGAAATATTCAATCTGCACAGATTTATTCCACCAAGAGTGCTCGCGTGTTTAATGAAATAATTTCCACTGCTGTAGATATCCATCAGTCACAGACTCGCACTGTGAGCTGGTGGATTAGTTTAAAGTACGGAAATAAGACGCGCGGCGACGGACGATTGGGAATTATTCTTTATTTCTGCAGCTCTAATCGTGCAGGAGAAAATCCTAAATCATCATCGCAGAGTTAATATGCTCGAAGGGAAACGTCCGTCCGCACAGTCTGACTTCACTTTCCTCTCATTCCCGGCTTTCCCCTCTAATTTTCCTGCACGACCACAAGAGCTGCTCGCTCTGTCATGACTCCCAGTAACACTGGCATCTCATTTAAAAGGCAGCAGCTCCATTAGTTACAGTGGGAGGGGAGGCAAGACGAGAGGGAGGGAGGCAGGGAGGGAGAATGACGGCTATTTAAGGGTTGGAGTTTAAGCAATGGGGGTCTGACCTAAACACTCCTCACACTTTAAAAGACATTTACTCCCACTCTCTCTCTCTCCTCTCTCCCCCTCTTTGCTTTCAGCTTTTGACTCACTCTCTCTCTCCTTCTGTCAGTGGAAGAGCTGGACCTCAGCCTGAGCTGTGAACGGTGAGGATAGATAAGGAAGGTGCTGGCTGAGGGGAGGACTGACAGAGCTGCCACCTTGCTGCTGGAGAGGCTGCGAGACGGAGGAGCAGTCACACGACAGAGCATCATTTCTTTTTTTTTTTGGCTTCACTGAATGTTTGAAGAGTCGGAGGCTTTACCTGCACGAGGAGATCACACTCAACAGGTAGGAAATCAGAAATTTCTGTGGATTTTGTGTGTAAATAAATAAAATTGTTGCACTAATTCAAGACCTTAGTAGTAGTTTCACACATCCTTGCACACGGCAGCAGAAGGCATCGATTAGACTTTATTGAAAGTGCATTCTTGCCGTATACTGCAACTTCTTCCTGTGCAGGATCAGAGGTGATGACTGAGTGAACATGTGGAAGAGTTATCCACACCTTTTCACAAGAATTTCTCAGGTTGTAGATCAGTAATGCAAAAATAAGAGCTCACTGAGTGTGTGTGTGTGTGTGTGTGTCCGTCCTTCTGTGCAGCCGGATGATTCATCACATCACCTCAGGGCGATGCAGTTCGGTTTTCATCGTGTGTCATTTTTCCATCATGGAGATTAAATTCAGGGAAAAGTGGGTGTGAGGATTTGCCGGTGTGGGCAAGGAGGAAAAACACTTCATCCATTCAGTCCATTAGCTCTGCTTAATTGAAGATCAGAGTCACTCACGTCATGCACATCATGCTGAGGCTGAGATGTTTTACAGCCCTTCTCTCTCTCTGCTATGTGTCGGGTGTCCTGGGATGTGTCCATGCAGCAAAGTGAGGAAGGTGTCTTCTCTGCCAGAGGACAAGAGAGGGGGGCACAGCTGGTTTGGTAGCTGCAGCTTCCCCCTCCAGGGCTCTTCCCACAATGTTTTTCCCCTCTGCGTGACCTCGACACAAAGAGCCAGAGGTTGATCATAACTCAGCACCACGCCGCCTCCGCCTTTTATGTAAAATGTTAGGATTTTTTATTTTTTTCTCTGTCCTAATTTTTCAGGGACGCGCAGAGTCAGCGAGGGCATCGTGTCGGGCTTATTCGTCTGAATGAACTCACGGCTGACTTGATTTTTAGTGGAGAACATCGCATGTGTGCATGGCTGTATGACTGTGAACGTCGTAAATCTGGCAGAGTGTTGAGAATCAGGTGTGCTGGTCGTGCTCAGATGGTTGCTGCTAATTAAAATCTGCTCTTCTTCACCAGTGGAGGAATAAAACATCCAGATATCCTGCACAGCACCGAACACACATGCTGTCACTTTGTCCAATTCTGTTCAGTTTGCTTTGCTTTGGAGGTTTCGACCTCTAGTAGTGCTATGGAGCTGCTTTTGCACGAGCGGGCTCCCTGTTTTGTTTAACAGTTGTGTCGAATTGTTCCAACAGGTGGCGCCCAGATACACTGCTGCGACAACTACAAGCTAGTAAACAACAGTGGATTTAAAAAATTGGCGAACTGATGAAGGAAATCCACTCCACATGTTTGTTAGACCTGGAGGATTCGCGCTGAAGTGGCGAATGAGCCTCGATGTAAACATAACGTTTGTTTGTTTAAAGCAGAACCGTCCAAAACCAAACAAATATATTCAGTTTATGAAACGTACACGAGGGAGCAAAGCAGCAGATCATCACATTCGAGAAGCTGGAAGCAGCGAAAAGTCTCTTATTACAAGAGTCTCAGTTGTCTTTGAGAAGAGTTTCACAGACCTACAACCGAGTCCAAGCTCCACTTGTCCAGATTTACCTCCTCTCACATGCAGACCTTTAAACCTTTCTTTCTTCCTGAGTGTGGCGGCAGTCCAGTCGATGCAAATTGAAAGTGAAATGTGCGTCCTGTTCAGGCTCAGCTGGGAACGCATAAAGCCCGGGTTTATTATTCTTAAAGGGCTCCTTCAGGATCTCTGTGCAGGCAGCAGGGGAAATTTGTAATCTGCTAATGAGGTGTTGCATTTTCTGTCGCTGTTGCATCGACTACAGTTACCAGCCCAATTAAGTCACTCGAGAGGATTTCCAGCTGTTCAAGATGCCGTTGGAAAAAAAAAGCGCTAAAGTATCAGAAGTACGCAGATGCACTGGATTTAATATTCACTGCCAACCGGCGTCCTGACACGCTGCTGTCAGCCGCGAATGTTTTCCATGAGGAGAGCGTTCAGACACGCTGCACTTGTGTTCTCGTGGACGCGAATCAGCGTGTGAAGCAAACACACGCCAGGAACGGTCCTGGAGAAGGAGAATAAACGTAAATAAAGCATGAAGTGCCACTTTCACTTTCACTAAAAGTTGAAGTGACTGAGCCGCTTGTGTGGACGCGAGACGACCACTTCACTGCCTCGCTCTCTTTTTGTTTTTTTCTTTCTTTGACTAGGCAAAACAGATGTCGCCACTTCAGGGCCAACATTCCCAGTTTGTCTTTTCCACGCGGGAAAGTTCCCTTCTCTTTGCCAGCATGGGGGAAGAATACTAAAGCTACAGCGATTCTGGATTATAGCTTAGTGAACAGGTTATATTTATTTCAGTTTTTCTGTCCAAATTGTCTTCCCATGTCCCGTAGTCCAATGAAATGTCCTTGGTCAACCCCTGGTCTGCTTTGAATGACGTATTCTTGGCTTTAAACAGCAAAGCACTATTAGGCTGATCTACTGTAGTTTGTCTGTCAGTATAGATAAATGGTCACAATATTCGGTCCCTTTTGAATAAACATCCCAACAGGGGATTTTTATGAATATTTAATAGCCACATTTGAAGTTATGAAGCGCTTCCTCGGCGGAAACATAAGCAGTTAGAGTCGTGTTGAGGATTTTAAAGGATTCATCCTCCACCCGCACCTCAAATTATCACTCAGAGAGTCTCGTAAAGCTTTCGAGAAGGTAGATAAGAAACATATTGACAGGCCGAGTTTTCAGATTTACAGCCCGCCTTTTATCCTGCCACTCGCCAGATGTGCAAGAAGTCGTGAAACTCAAGCTCAGGTTTATATCTGTGTCTTTAACAGATTGGACGACGGGTGCAAAAATACTTGCGAGGGGCACCCGAAGTGAGGGAGGTCAGAGGTCAGGGCAATAAAGGGAAGGGAGGATGATGAGATCAGTGTAAACACTTTAAAGGCACCGTGGTGACAGTTAAGGTCAGTTTTGCTTTGCGGATACGTGATCCAGATATAAACAAAGAATATAAGGTCGAAACATTCAGGTGTTATGCAGATGAGGGAAGGACGCTCAGCGTATTCAGAGTCCGTTGGCCAACAGCCCTCAACTTGTCACATCGTGGTTTTGTAGATTCCTGCTTCTTTAATCTGTTTCATTGGCTTTCCACAAACGTAAATCTTCGCCGTTCCGTACAGGAAAAGTCATCATAACCTGTGTTGAGCTCTCAATACTTTGGAATAACAGAGAATTCACGCGGGACCAATCCGCCCATCAATCAAACGAATGGCCTGTCAATAATTTTAATCTCCAAGTCGACTGACATTCTGATATCGGAGACGTCATGACAGATGGTGGAGATGGGAAAGAGCCTCCTGGCGACATTCAGCGAGCATCCACGTCATGGGTTGGTGGCGTGACTGTGGATTGATCGCATTATATCGGTTTATTTACATTGAATGATGGTGTTTGACTGATTGTTTGGCTCCGAGTTGTGTCAGATGATGTATCGGCTCGGAAACTTTGCGGTAATTCCTGTATGCCTTAACCAAGCGGCAGCGCTCATGGCTGTGAGGTAAAGCCAGTCCGGAAGTGCCAAAAACTGCAGTTCCTCCAACGTCCACTTGAGGCTGGCTACAGAAGATTTAAATCTAAAAACGGGAAAGAAAGCCAACATGTTTTTGTTTATTACTGCAATTACTCCATTTTTAAGTTGTCTGGATGCTCAAAACCAAAGAAGCAACCTGTGAGGTGAAGCCAAAAACTGCAGTCAGTCTCCATAAGTCCCTATGTTAAAAACTTCACAGCAGAAATAAACATGTTTACAGCCTGGAAGAGTGTGGACGCTTTGATTGCCTCAGGTCTGCTGATGATCCACATCTTTAGACTTTTAGATTAGTTGGGAGGTGGAAGAGGCAGACTTCCAAGATGGTGGTGGCCAATGCTGCATGTGTTGATCTTCAAAACAGCTGTTCAGAAACCTGAGAGTGACGTCACGGATACGCTGTCCGAATGTCCGATTGAAACGTGACATTAATTTTGTGGTTTGGGGTCAACAGGTCCAGTAAGAGGCACCTTTTCTTCATATTTAGTCTTCTTTCTGCCTTGTTTTCCTCTCCATCCTTTTGCCCTCCATGTTTTTACATGTAACGTTTGTGGGCATGGATTGAAAAGGACGCTTTGATTCATGTGCAGATGTTCTGTTCTGTTTTGCCTTCGTATCTCTGGTGGATGAAAATATGTCCCATCCATAAATAAAGAAAAATAAATGAATGGTCCCACTGAGATGCAACAAATAGAGCTGAACTTTAGTTGACCATCTACTGGGCTACTTGATAACTGAGTATCAGCATTGTCTCTCAATAAATAGTTTCCAGAAGTCTTCATGATCACCTAAATCCAGGTGCACCGCATGTCTCCTCGGATGAACAATCGCCTTCTGGAAGTCATTTTTCATTGGTTCGCATGTGCGAGCTGTGTCAGCCGCTACCAATCAAAGAGTCTGGACGAGATCCTCCACCACTGGCAGAGACGCAAGCCCCCTTGATAGCGGTGTAGTTTTCTGCCTCCCAGACGTGGAGAAGATGTTTCCACAGATACAGTACGTCAGCTCACTCGGATCTTTTGGAAACTCAACACTCAGAGCGAGGCTTTCCCACGCCGAGGAAGAACCTAGTCATTAGTTCTAGTTTGACTCCCACAAATTACAGAGTTCTTAGTGTCCAGTTCATCTGAGAGATCCGTGGGCGAGAAGGTGTCCCACGTATGGAATATATTCCCGTTGTATTATGTTATATACACAATTTCATGCAAAACAGCTGAAACTTTTCAAATATGTGCATGAACATTACGCAAGAGCTTGACGTGCCAGCACAACTGGTGATCCTTTCCTGCCTTTTTTTTTCCACACTGCAGTTCACACTCTCTCTCTTCAGTTAACTCCACATGAAAGTTTAAAGTTTGTGTAGCGATGAATCAAGGCTACGTTTACTGACCTTCTACAAATGTCAGGATAATTAGTACAGCAGTAGTTTTTCTGTTTGCATTCGTGCATAAATCTGTGTGACTCCTGCGGCCACAGCAGGTTGCAGCGACTCGGGCGCGAATGGAGAATAATCCAGCTGACTCACAAACAAGCCTGAAGTCAGTTTGAAGTGATGAAGTGATCCTGGAGCCTCCTGATTGTCGTTGACATTTGAATGTCTGTGGTCGCCCCGCCGGCGAGGGTTCGCTTCCTCCTCGGCAAGCGGCAACAAAGGGAATTCAATTCGAGCGAAAATGTGGTCAAATCTCCAAAACAGGTCACAGAAGCTCATTGTTTAGTAGGTAAAACTTTACCACATGTTGTTTCAGGGGTCCGGTGTTTTATTCCATGTTTTGAAGACATTCATCCATCACGATATAACCTTACCTCTCCTCTCACGCTTCTGTCTGCAGCTCTACAAAGAACAGAGTGGCCTGTGTTGCTTATTATCTCATTAATGTATTAACGAGACACTCTTCTTATTGGCGTAATGTTTTCATAGAAACTTTAATTCAATACTCGTTTATTTAAGTGCACACCATGTAGCACGGTGCCAAGTTTCATCTGTTGTTGCTGGTTGAGTCTACAATGCACATATTAGAATATGAGGCATACGCTAACCTTGTTTTTTTGGGCTGATAAAGTCATAAAATAAATCAACACCACTGAGTTTTCAGCATGTTTTATGTTGGATCCCTTCCTGGTTTTCTGGATGAGTTTGTTGGTCGTCACAGATTTTCAAAACGTCTTTAAGTATAATTTGATATTTTGCTTTTTTGCATTTCTCCCTCTTGAATATTAATACAATAAGTCACTGTCTCCTGGCCAAGAAACAGTCATACTAAGTGCTGTAAAATCACCAACTTATTTTCACTCTTTGGGTTTTGGAAAGATGCGCTTTATTGGTGCTGGTAGACAAATTTGGCTTTTTCTTTCCACTTCCCGCCTTTACGCCGAGTAAAGCGGTCGTCTTAGTGTTTACCGTACAACACGAGCATGAATCTCGATGTCTGACGACAAGAAAAGCAGTGAAAAAACTTCATCTGTGTGATACATTTTCTCTCTTCTTTCCAGAACCTTCATCATTAACCAGGATCGACCTCCAGTCAAAGGTTCAAACATTTATTTATTTCACTAAGTCCTCGTCCCGCGTGGAGCATGGGTGCACGAGGCCTTCTGGGCTGCCTCCTCCTGACTGCTTTGCTCAGCTTGTCAAACGCCGGGCTTGTGAAGAAAATCCTACGGCACCGACGACAGATTCCATCGACCCCTGAAGAACATAACATCACCCTGCCCGGTACGGGACATCCGGTGGTTTTCAACCACGTCTACAACATCAATGTTCCCGCCAGCGGCCTCTGCTCGGTGAACCTGGACGCCCCGGAGAGCACGGAGCTCCAGCCCAAAGACGCATCTGCCGTCTCCGCGGGCCATCACGCCACCGAGCACACCGTCGACGGGGAGAACCAGATCGTCTTCACGCACCGCATCAACATACCGCGGCAGGCGTGTGGCTGTACCGAAGACCTGCCCGGCCTGAAGGACCTCATGAGCCGGCTGGAGATGCTCGAGGGAGAAGTTTCAGCTTTGAGAAGTCAGTGCAACGGTGACGGCAGCACCTGCTGCAGCGTACAGGCCACAGGTAGGTGTCGTATATAGGTATGTATATTATAGCCAGTACGGTAATTTAACAACACTAACTACATCTATCAGTCTGCTTCAGAATAATCTGTTCCATTCATTCTTTGGAATTCATTGGGGGGGTGTGATACTCATCATGGCATGTCATTTGAGCCAAACAAAGCTCCATTCAGTCCCTGAATGTCAGTGAGAGTAAGACTCGAACCGTTACTGGAGGATGCGCTCCAAGGAACAGATGTATATTTGGGGAAATAAGCATATTGTCGGCGGTCTGGAAGTCCGAGTCTGGGTCAGATTATAAGTCTGGATGTAACTACAACAAAAGGTGGAGAGCTACTGGAAGATTCAAAAAAGAATCTCTGGGCTTGAACAGAGTTTATGTAATAGAGTTTATTCTTTCCAAGAGACAAACCCAAGTTGGCTCTGTAACCGACCTGAAGGCAAAACAAAGGGTGAAGCCAGCAGCTGATTAGCTTAGTTTAGCTCAGCTTAGCTTTACGATTTGAAAGAGGAGAAACCAAGAAGACCAAGAAATGACACACAACCTCCAGAAAAGGCAACTTGGAAATTAAAGTTACTAAACTTTGATTAAGAAGAAGGATGAACATTTATTTTACTCATCCCTCGATGGGGAATTTCATGTTTTTAACTCAGGTTAACTCCGAAACACAAAGGGCTTGTAGAGATGCAGATATGTTTTCGGTACCTTGCTCAGCTCGGCAGTGCCCAGGAGGTGAACAGCTACCGCTCCACCCTCCATGTTTTGGTCTTGAACCAATTACTTTATTTTAAAAAGGTCCGGTGTGTAGGATTTAGCGGCACCTAGAGGTGAAGTTGCAGATTGCGACCAACTAAATACTCTCTCCCTCGTGGAATATAATCTGTGTCTGTCTTTACTCTCTTATCAAAGGTGAGGTGGGAACTAAACCTTACTGCAACGGTCACGGAAACTACAGCACTGAAACGTGCGGCTGTGTGTGTGACCCCGGCTGGAAAGGACCCAACTGCTCTGAACCGGCGTGTCCCAAGAACTGTCACAAGCGAGGCCGCTGCGTCGACGGAAAGTGTGAGTGCTTTAAAGGTTTCACCGGAGACGACTGCGCCCTGGAGGACTGCGCCGTGGACTGCGGAGCTCACGGTCAGTGTTTGGACGGCGTCTGCGTCTGCTCCGATGGTTTCTTCGGCGATGACTGCTCTGAAACCGCGTGCCTGAACAACTGCAGAGGCCGCGGCCGCTGTGATGACGGGTACTGCGTGTGCGATGAACCCTGGACCGGGTTAGACTGCGATGAAATCATCTGCCCCAAAGACTGCTACGATCGTGGACGCTGTGAGAACGGGACCTGCTTCTGCGACGAAGGGTTCACCGGGGAGGACTGTGGAGAACGCACCTGTCCCAACAACTGTCACGGTAACGGTTTCTGTGTCGATGGAAAGTGCGCCTGCATCGCTGGCTTCAGCGGAGAAGACTGCTCTCAGCTCACCTGCCTCAACGACTGTAACGGCAGAGGCTCGTGCTTCAACGGGATGTGCATCTGCGAGGCGGGGTACCAAGGCGAGGACTGCAGCCAGTTAGCGTGCCTGAACAACTGCAACAACAGAGGCCAGTGCATCAACGGACAGTGCGCCTGCGATGTCGGCTTCCAGGGGGACGACTGCGCAGAGCTTTCCTGTCCGAACGACTGCCTCCACAGGGGGCGCTGCGTTAACGGGCAGTGTGTGTGCGAGGAAGGCTTCGCCGGCGAGGACTGCCGCATCAGGACCTGCCCCTCAAACTGCTACGGCCGCGGCGAGTGCATCCAAGGACGATGCGTGTGTCACGCGGGCTTCACCGGCGAGGACTGCAGCGAGCTGAGCTGCCCCAACAACTGCCGAAACCGCGGCCGGTGTGTCGACGGGCAGTGCGTCTGCGACGAAGGCTTCGCCGGCGAAGACTGTGGTCAGAAAGCTTGTCCCAACGACTGCCTCGCTCGGGGTCACTGCGTCGACGGCAAGTGCGTCTGTCAGGAGGGCTACTCCGGAGACGACTGCTCTGTGGTCGCCTGTCCAAATAACTGCAACAACAGGGGGCGCTGCGTCAACGGGAGGTGCTCGTGTCAGAGCGGGTACGAAGGGGAAAGCTGCGCAGAGCTGAGCTGTCTCAACGACTGCCACGACAAAGGACGCTGCGTGGACGGCCAGTGCGTCTGCGATGAGGGATACATCGGAGAGGACTGCTCAGAAGGTAAGAAGAGAAAAAACGACTTGGATGTTCACTGATTCTGACATTTTCCATGTGCTAACTCGATGTACTATAAAAGCACGTCCAGAATTATGTCATTTCCTCTATTCTCGAGCTTCACTCACCACTCATCTCCAGAGAAACTATTTTGGTGAATATAAAAGAGGTTCGGTTTGTGTTTTGTTCGCACTTTTCTGGCAGTTCTTCACACCACGACCAGATGTGGCTCTGGAGATTGCATTAGCTCTGCGTGGTGAGCACTCAGTGATTGAGGGCATGAGAAACTCTCCAAGACAACACCCTCTGCAAATGTTTCTCTTTTTTCCAGTGTCTCCTCCCAAGGATCTCACGGTTGGCGAGGTCACCAGTGACAAAGTGGACCTGTCCTGGAAAAACGAGATGTTGGTGACGGAGTACCTCATCACGTACGTGCCCACCATTCCCGGTGGACTTCTTCAGGAGTTCACCGTGACGGGAGACAAAACGGTTGCCACCGTCAAGGAGCTTGAACCTGGCATGGAGTACCTGATCAACGTCTACGCTGTGCTGAGCAACAAGAGGAGCGTTCCTGTCAGCGCGAGGGTGGCCACAGGTGCTTCACGATCGTCTGAATGCTTGTTTATAACGATGCTAACGAATGGTGATCACTGATTTTTGATTGCTTTTCCTGCAGATCTTCCACAACCAGAAGGTTTAATATTCAAATCAGTGAGAGAGACTTCGGTGGAGGTGATGTGGGACCAGCTGGATATCACCTTTGACGGCTGGGAAATCTATTTCCGCAACACGGTCAGTCTGCCCATCTCCTCTGAAGCCTTGCCCGGGATTTTGTTAACCGACCGGGCGGAAAAAGTGGGAGGTGATAAGGAATGCCAGCTTACTGGAAGCCTCAGCAAAACATGGATTTATTTCAGTGCTAACCATTAAAATTGCTTTGACATATGGAAAATCTCAGCGAGGGCAAGTCTGGATGTCAGGACTGCGGGTAAAAATGCTACTCAGACTCCAAGCCAATAATTCTTCTGAGAGGAAATGACTGTGCCAGCTGATAAGTCAGAGGCTTCTGCAGCTTCTGCAGAGTTTTCAAATACGTCGTCCTCTCCTGACCTTCGTCACAAGTGTGTGTCATGGAAAGTAGAATCACAGCTTGTGTTTTATTTTATCAGTAGCAGAAGATTAACTTCCTGCAGGAGAAACCTGATTATTCACACAAATAATAATCTGACATGCGTACGCAGTGAGAAGATAAGTCATCACACATTTATTTGTTTTCGTGCCAAGAGTTAGATGAGAAGCTTACCTTAGCTTAGCATAAAGACTGGAAGCAGGAGCCTACCTCTGTCTGAATGTAGCATCACGCTGACCGGTCACTGCACGCGGCCAATAAATAATCTCTAACCAACTAACCTTTCTCATTTTGCATGCAGAGCTGCACAGAGATTTTTCCTCTTTTGTGCAGATATTAAACGGGATGTCTGACATTTAGTTCGTGCTTTATTTGTCCTTGCAGAAAGAAGAAAATGGAAAAGTCATGAGCACCCTGCCATCCAGTCAAAACCAGTTTCTCCAGTCGGGCCTCGGACCAGGACAGGAGTACGAAGTCTCCATCAACATTATCAAAAACAACACCAGAGGACCCCAAACGTCCAAAAAAGTCACTACCAGTGAGTTTAAAGCTGTTTTTTTAGGAGTGAACTTAGTGAGATCATAAATGTCTTAAACATCCACTTGGTGCGAAGTATTCGTTTCAGACCGTGTCATTTTCCTGCTCTGTCTGGCAGCGATTAGCAAAACTTCACTTAACTCGAGCTCTAAGTACGTTAAAGTCACGAAGAGAAATTCCACGATGACGAGAAGAGTAACGGCAGGAAATCCCCCGCAGCAGATCTTACCTACAGAGTAATGACTCGGACACGTTGAACCTCAGCCGAGCATGACTATCTAATAGTGTTTTCACTTTCGCTAAATCTCATCGCTCTCAGCTCCTCTCCTCGGCTCACTCAGACTTTTACTGCGGTGTGAGTCCATACGTTGCGTCGTGAAACACTTCCAGGCCAAGCAGCTTTCACCGTGCATGGAAAAGGCATTTAGTTTACAAGCTGATAGACTCCCGGGGTATCACACCACAGCGTTGATGTCATGTATTTGTGCAGGCAGTAACTAGACACAGCTCCCAGAAATGAGTGATATAAGTGAGGTTAAAGCTTTTGTACCCTTTTACCCCCCGAGGTCCTTTTAACAGGGAGAAACGATGGATTTCTCCTCCACATGTGGACGCAGGGAGATTTGTCACAGGTAGTAAACACGAGAAAAGGGAGTCACGTTTTATGTCATCCAAGTGAGAGCTTTGTCTTAGGAGAGAGCCAAAGACAGTACAGTAACACTGATCCTGACTCTGTGAGTTTAAGGAGACTCTAGTTAGAGTTTATGACAGAAATATAATCTTCATCACTGTTTTTGTTCGTGTTTAATCACCTGAAAATAAGAATCTTTATGTTTTTGTTACCTCAGAATGAGACTTTTATATCTACAGACGCCGCTGGTCCTTTTCCACAGAGTTTCCACTAAATACTGACGACTACAACGAAGCTAGATGTCCATAAATCTCACACACTGATCCTTTCACTATTAAATCCAGACAGTCTCTGTCCTGCGTGGCCCCGTAATGTTGCTTCACATCAGGATAGTCCGGGGATGCTGAAACATTTCACCCCTTTATTTGGTTTGGTTCACAAAGCAGCCTGGACGCCGTCGTGCAGTTACCACAGCTGCTCGTTTGGGGGCGGTATTGCCCAAAACAAGCACTGACAAGGAAGAAAGAGAGCACCAGGAAGAAGAAAACCCGGCCCCTTTTGGTTCGTTAAACCAATCACGCCAAGATGTTGAATAAAAAGTTACAGGATCACCAAATTCATCCTGAGCGGGGACATAAATGTTCATATTCTTAATATCTGTGAACATTTACACTCCTTCATAGTCCAGCATTTGATGCAGACGACATCTTAAAGCTGACGTCAGCGCTTTAAACGTTAAACTACGCCTCACCCTTTCCTCTCTCGTCTGACTTCCCACCCCAGAGATCGACGGCCCCCGGCAGGTGGAGGTGAAGGATGTGACGGCCTCCTCCGCTCTGATCAGCTGGACTCAGCCGGTGGCTCCTATGGACAGAGTCACCATGTCTTACGGGCCCGCGTCCGACCCGTCAGACGAAACCAGCGTGGACATTTCCCCCCCCGACAAGCAGTACAGCGTTGACAGCCTGAAGCCGGACACAGAGTACAAAGTGTTGCTCATCTCCAAAAGCGGAGGTGCCACCAGTGACCCCGTCACCACCACGTTCACTACAGGTAGTCGTCTGATAGCAGCGCGTGCAGATTCAGCAGGGTGTGTTTCATTGTAAATAATGTGATTATAAATGTGTTTACCGCAGCCCTGGATGCTCCCACGGACCTGCAGGCCATGTCCCAGACCGACGACAGCATCACTCTGGAGTGGACCAACAGTCAAGCTGATGTGGAGAGCTACCTGGTGAAGTACAGTCCCATCTCTGGAGCAACTCACGGTGAAGAACTGTTCCCGAGAGGACCAGGAGACGCCACGACAGCTACTATCACCGGTACGGCCCAACAAATGCGACCACACACAGCTTGTATCCGTCGTACCATGTGGTGAGTTTCCTCCTATCCTTCTTTACGGCAGGGCTGAAGCCGGGGACCGAGTACGGGATCGGCGTGACGGCCGTGAAGAACGAGAGAGAGAGTCTCCCTGCTACTACAAACGCAGCCACCGGTGAGCGAAGCAGCAGCTGTCCAAACACTCCTCCTTAACACCCGCTTCATAAACACACAGGGTCGAGTTTGTTGATAGAAATCGGGTGACGAAGTGAAACTAACGAGGCGGAAAGTGATTTACGGTTTGCGTTGAGCGTGCAGCAGAACCGAGCAGTGTGTGAAATTCAGCGTCTCCCGTCAGATATCGACCCGCCGACAGACCTCAAAGACGTCGACTCCACGGAGACCTCCCTCACCCTGAGGTGGGAGAAGCCCCAGGCGAAGGTCAGCTCCTACAGGCTGACGTACTCCTCCAAAGACGGCCGGGTCGAGGAGGAGGTGATCCCGGCGACGGCGACCACTCATGTCTTGTCCAACCTGAGTCCTGGGATGAGCTACATGATCACTTTGACTGCAGAGAGGGGTCACAAGACGAGCGCACAGGTCGCCCTTTCTGCTTCCACAGGTGGGTAGGGAACTATTTTACCACAATACGATCTTATAAATCTCGTCTTCAGGAGGATAAGGCATTATTTGACACGTAAGATATGCTCGGAAGTAAGTTAAGTGTTTATATTCTTCATCAGAATTCAGTCAAACGTTGAATTTTAGATTTAAATCGAGAGATTTGAGGGTTAGAAATCAATCTGCAGCCAACAAACGTGAAGAAAATGAGATGCACGTCCACCTAAATGACGCTTTCTTGATTTGTGCCTCTTTTTTTTGTTGTTTTTCTTTTTGTTTTTTCTCGTAGCCTCTTTCACATTTTATTTAGCCGACACAGACGACCGCGAGCTAACGACTCCCGCAGGCTCGGAGGACAATGTCATTAGCTTTGTGCATATAGAGCCGCCCTCTGAGTCCCAGCCCTCTGGTGGGACGGAGCCTGAGGATGGGCTTGGATCGCTGACAGTCTCGGGCGTCACGCCCGACGGATTTGACCTCTCGTGGAAACTAAAGGCTCACAGTACCTATGATAGCTTAGCCGTAGAATATAAAGACGCTCAGCGGTCGGGGGATGTGAGTGAGGTCCGACTTCCTGGAGATGCCACTGGCTCTAGAATCGAAGGCCTGAAGGCATCGACAGAGTATCAAATAAAACTTTACGGAGTAACGAGTAGCCAGAGATCTGCGCTACTTGAAGCTGTCGCAGTCACAGGTATAAGACTCTCTTTTTGGTCCCGATGGAAATGTGGAAATCTGTTCTGTTTCATCGAGGTCGAATTCGATGTGATTTGCATGCTGGTTATTTTATTCATCGAGATTCTCCAGAAAACTTTGGCATGACGAACGGAGACCAACAGAGATGATTGTATATTCACCTCATCCCACCTGTCATCAATACGAGGCTGTGGCAGAATGTTGCTTTCTGAATTTCAAATGCAAGAAGAAATCCGAGTCCTCCATGGGCCATTAAAGGCTTCAGATTTATTGAAGCGGGGTCGTATGACGTACTTTTCCATAGTTTGTGTGTTACCTGCAGCCGACGGCTGTTGGCTCGCCCGCAGTTTGGAGAAGCAGACAGAGGAAACCCAAGCGAAGCGCTGCTACGGACCAAAAAATAAAAAATCAATCATCGGCCCACGTGTAGGTTATACTGAGATTATTTTCACCGCTCTAACTTGCCGTCAGCCTGACCTCTTTGCCGGGAAACTGAAGCTTTATATCGGCAGACAACAGTAATTTTACCTCTCCAAACACTGACAGGATAAAGAATGGACGCCGTATGCGTGAGAGAAAATTTGGCAAAGCCAAGCAGACGTGAGGTGGCTGAATGCCGCCTGTAACGGCTCCTTTTAGGTTCGCCCACCGCCGCGTACTGTAGTCAACACGCTGACTTCATACGGCCGCGCTTCTTTAATACTTTGACAATCAAACCTCGGCGTCCGCTGTCCTGATTTTCTTCCTGCATTTGAGTTTCTTTTCGGTGAAACCATTTTGCTCCCTAAAAGCCTGCGCCCACTAATTCCATCCACATCATTCATCGTCTTTAATCCCATTTTCTCAATTAAACGAGTCTCCAGCAGCCGGAGAGAATTACACCATCCGTCACTCGCATGTCAAACAAGTGACTCAGCGGCCTCTTCTCAGAGAGTGGCTGTGCATGGCTTCAACGTCTATTTGAAGACGACTGTGTACTTCCACTTCTGGTGGACTACGCAGAAACTTCAAATATTAATGGCGCCGACCCGAGTGCCATTAATTTCGTAGCTGTTGCTTGGTTGATTTTTAAACCGTGATCCTGGAAAAACGATGAAATCTTCGCAGGAATGAGACAAAGACAGACGTTTGTGCAGATGATTTGTGATCTTAACCAGCTTCTTCTTCACAGGTTCTTTGTTTTTCAGTCGTCCGCAGAGCCGGTAACAAATTCACTCTTTAACCTGCTTTTATTCACTGTAGCACCAACGCCTACCTCTCCAGATGTGCTTACGCTGAGCATCAAAGCCGCCCCAACAACCCCACACTCTGCTCTGGATACTGAAGCAGTACAAAACCCCGACCCCCTCCGTCCTCTAAACACTGAGGCGCCTCCCACCTCTGACACTGGCCCGATGAGCTCTGGCGCTGAGCCCGAAAGCTCGAGCCTGGACGAATCGGGCGACCTCACGGTCAATTTTACCTCCGCTAACGTAAGCCTGTTTCTGGTGGAGGTCAGTGCTCCGTCAGGGGAGTCACAGCCTCACGTGACCACACCACCAGGAAGTGTGAGGGAGGAAATGGAGGGTTTGTCCCCCTCGGCACAGTATAATGTTACATTACATGGGCTGGTGGAAGGGAACCGATCTTTACCTCTCAAAGTTTTTGCTACTGCAGGTACATGGAGCAAGTATTTCTTTCTGTAGGCATCCATCATCATCTTCATCTTCTTCTGTTGCTTTAAATATTTCAGTACGGCTGCATGTTAAAATATAAAACAGACGGTTGATGTTTTATTGTAGAAGACAAACATCTTTCATCCCATATTTTCTCGTTTTGATGCACAGCAGAGTGTTGGGGCCACAAAAAACCAAGAGATACGTCCAGGTATATTTAATATTACAGAAGTGGTCATTTATTATTTATATCTAAATAACAAATAATGTGAATTAGCTGATAACAACATAATTAATGCGAGATCTCGAGTAAACAAATTAAATTAACTCGTTATCACCAGAAAACAGAGAAAATGTTCTAAGAACGTAATATATTTATTTTCAGGTTAATGTTTTATTTGTAAAAGTCATAAAATCTTAAAATATATTTAGTATATACATTTGTCAAGTGACTCAATATTTCCAGATTTTTAAGATTTAATTTATTTATATTTTATTTATATTTTTATATTTTATTTTTATTTTATTTATTTATATTTATCTAATATTTTTTGAAAGTTGTAACATTTCAAGACTAATAATATTCTGAAAGTTTTAATATTTTAAAAAATATTATAGTTTAATTTTGAAGTAAAAAAAAACAGCAAAAAGTCGTATTTCTAAATTAAAGGTAGTTTTATTTTTTTTATTATTATTATTTTATAATTCATTTCTTGTTTCGCTAACTTTAATCCCGACATATTGGATAAGTTGTTTGGCCCAAACACTCTGCTGTTTTCATGTTGATGAACATTCATGTGTGCCCTTTTTTGTTTTAAACGTTCTGTGAGAGTAATTTTTACAATCCATCTTGCCATTCAGTTGACCCCACTCTGATCTGTCTATCTACCAGAGGAGCTGAAGCCCATGGTGATGAACCTCACCACCTCTGACATTACATGGGACGGCTTCACTGCGTCCTGGAGCCCCACGGGTGGGGAATTTGACAGCTTTGTCATTGAGGTAACAAACTTGGAGAATCTCGCAGAGAGCCAGAACCTCACTCTGTCGGGAGGCGCTCTCAGCCTGGGCATCTCCGGGCTGAATCCCAACACCAGCTACATGGTGGGCCTGTTTGGGATGTATCAGGGCTCCTTCCTTGAACCCGTGTACACTGAAGCCACCACAGGTACCTGCAACTTGCCGCGTTGCAGCGTTTTGTCCTCTAAACTTTCCTTCCTTCCTTTTTTGTTTTTGGTTTTTAACTTTCTCTTCCAGTCGGTATCTGTGTAGCAAACACAGACGCATACTAGACTCTCTGTTGAGCGTCCACGCCTCTTCGCTGCATGAATCGAGACCAACATAATAACCCTAATTTCTGTTTTGTCATCACTGTCCAACACCCCCCTGACCCCACGGGGTCACTGCTTCATCTTAACCAACATGTCATGAACCATCCTTTACCCTCCAGCCACTGTTTCTGTCTAGCTGAGAGAGGGCAGGGTGATGAGCGCCCGTGTCGCATCACCGAGCCGAGCAAACGCCCCCTCAGATGTTCGCCCTTCCCTCCTCCTCCCCTCCCTCAAACTGCTACCTCCATCCCAGTTACCCAACGTGCATGAAGCCCCCTCCTCCCCCTTCCCTTCCCTTCCCTCCCCCTCCCCTCCCGCCTCCTCCTGCATCGCGGTGTGAGGTCTTGACGCTGATGTGCTGCAGTGATTGCAAAAGCAAACCAATAATAACTCTTCACCCTCACACGCCCGTCACACCATGACAGCGTGACCATCTCATTTCATCCCATCACAACACTCCATCCAGCGCATAATCGATTAACCTCGAGGGATCATTTGCTGATGGATGCGTTCAAGTGTTAGTCTGTGATAGTTTCATACGTTTACTTGCCCAGAACATCGAAGTAAATATTCCTCATTTCCCTTCTGAACTCGCTAGGTGGCAAATGATTAAATCTTCTTGTCATAATCAAGGTAAAACGCTAATAATACGAGCCGAGGTTTAACCGTTAACGCCACCTTGTTGTACATCTGGATGATGCCTAAATTGTCTGCTGCATGTTTGCATGCAACTGATCAGCGCATGGAAAAAAAATATTGAAGTTAAACTTCCTCCGTAGCTCCTTCTGTCCTGCTTTGAAATGCAACAATACCCAGACATAGAAACGAGCATGAAAGAGACTTTTTAAAGTCCTGTTTTACTCTTTCCTCCGCACATCAACACTCAGTTGAGTTTAATCGTTTAATTTGCAGCCCTATTTATTATAAAGGTGTATTTTCCCATCTGTATTTCATGTTTCTGCTAAAAGGAATAGGTGTAATTGTTTAGAAATCAACTTAATTGTGCATTTTTCATGCAAATATATGCATGTAATTCACCTTTTATTGAGCTACTCAGACTATCAGGAATTGCAAGTGGGTGGTGGTGAGTGCCCTGTAACATTATACACATTTTTCTATGATAAATCCAACCGAGCAGCTTCTCCTTATACATGACATTTATCCGTTTGTGTTCTGAAGATGGTTTCTGATGATAATCTAATAATGGTTTCTCTCTTTAGTGAATCAACCAGTGGTTGGCAAACTATATATCTCAAACTTAACGTCAGAGAGCTTTTCAATCTTCTGGAACGGCACTGAAGGAGAATTTGATGGTTTTATCCTGGAGATAATTGATTCTGATTGGCTGATGGAGCCAAAGGAGTATAACATATCCCGCAATGTAAAGTCCCATCGCATCACAGGGCTCAGGCCCAGCACTGACTATGTAGCCTACCTCTATGGGACATACAAGGGATCCAGAACAAGTGCTGTCAGTATTGTTGCATCAACAGGTACTTTTGATTTTGTCTATTTGTCTGTAGTCTTGCGTACACTGCGTGCACAATCATTAGGCAGGTTGTATTCCTGACGATTCATTCAATTAATTTACCTTCTAAATTAATGATTGAATTTGTATTTAACAAAGGAAAAGTGAGTTTAGGGATGCATGTGACGCCGTCTTGAATGACGTAGACTTTGTCCTGTACCGCAGCTTGAAGAAAGTGTCTTCTAAAAACTGGCAGCATGTTTGGGAGTTGATTTTAAGTCCTTCAACCTCAAATGGTCCAAACCCTTAATAATGGAAGCCAGTATCCGTATCCCACCTCCAAACGTCCGCTTGTCCACCACCTTGACTCAAAGTGGAGCTCTGTGCATATTAGTGCTCCAACCATGAGCCTCCATCTGGACTCATTCTCATTTCATCCATCTAGAAAACCTTTGAAAAATCTGTCTTCAGATATTTCTTGGTCAAATCTCGACGTTTCAACTTATGAGTCTAGTTCAGTGGTGGTCGTGTTTCGTCCTTTCTTACCTGGGCTGAGCATCGAACACCTTGTACGTCTGGACATCCCAGTTAGGTTGCATTTATGTGGAAGCACTGGAGGTTAATGGCTTCACGTTAAATTCTCCTCGAGTCTTTAGTGGTTAATTTGCATCTTTTTGTCTCCACACATTTCTTGCAGCCGTGTTTGGCCGTTTGTCTGAGGTAAAGAAGCTGCCTAATAATTCTGCACAGCTTGATACAGGGTGATGATCACTTTAGGCCACACCCTCCCTCATTAACCAATCAGGATTGAAGTTTATAAAGCTTGCAGTTGGAAAATATGCATGAAAATGACGATGCGGTCGAGATACTCTTTGCCTTTAATTGTGCACGCAGTGTAGAAACGCTCATCATTTGCACTGTAAAGCTAACCTCGGCATGTATGCATACACTGGACAAATACATGCTTTCTACTTCCTTAAATGAATATATTTTATATTTTTCTCTCCCCCTGTAGCTGAAGAGCCTGATTTGTCCAGGCTAGTTGTTTCTAACATTACCTCAGACAGATTTTCTCTGTCGTGGCGGACAGGAAAGAAGTCATTTGATAACTTTATAGTAGAAGTCAGAGAGTCTGCTTTGCCCTCGCAGGCAATGGGGCGCGCTCTGCCAGGAGACGTGCGCTCCACAGTCATGGCCGGGCTCAAAGCGAGCACAAGGTACAACATAAAGCTGTACGCCAGCGCTGGTGGCCAGAACACACAGCCCCTGTTTGATGTAGCTACAACAGGTATCTCATTACATGCATTTTCTGACACTGCATGTAGCAAACTCTTTGTGATTTATCAGCGCAACATAACTGAAAAGCCATCTTCTTTTTCTGTTCAGAGGATGTCCCACAGTTGGGGCCCATAACCGCTTCATCTGTGAGCCCACATAACCTCAGCTTGTCCTGGAGCACAGTGTCGGGCCACTTTGATGGCTTTGTTATCCGGGTCAGTGACCCTGAGCAGCAGTCTGACACGCTGGAGTTCAGACTGCCCGGTGAAGCCCGTAACATTACGATCTCTAACCTGATGGATGCGACAGGCTATGATATTGAACTGTACGGTATCTCTCACGGGCGCCACACACCCTCTCTGTTAGCCCACGCTGTCACAGGTACTACGTATTTTACTCATGTCTTAAACTCTCTTCACTTGTAGCTGTAAAGTTCTGCATCAGTTTTAAAGTACTCAGTAACTTTTAGGGAAACGTCTCAATTCAGTCCTGCAACTTAAAATAATGTTATCTGCAGGTCTGAAACGCATTAAGAGCAAATCTGACATGCATCATTAGCGGCTACAGTTTTCACAGTCTGGTAGCATTTTTGGTGCATGAAACGCTTCGAGTCCCCAAAGCGGTAAGACCGAGTTACGTTTCTTAATTTTTAGATTTTCTTCTGTTAGTTTTCATGAACGGTTTACCTGTTTGGATGTATCAGGTCTGAAGCATCAAATTTTAGGTTCCCAGATGTTGTAGATTTATTTTATCTCGTGACTTTTGACTAGTTTTCTCTCTAGTCTAATAGGTAAAGTCGAAGTTGTACACTACACAAATAGAAGCGAAAGTGTAGAAGACATCAGGTGATAATTTTGGACTAACGTTGTGATGATTTACATTAATAAATGGCAGTTTACTACGTCAGGTTTTTGTCTCCACATCTTGTGATGTAGTCTTCTAGCATCTTTGCCGTATTGTTGGAAATCCCACCTCTACATTAGATTATTTCCCTCTTGTTTTGGTTTTGTGGCTGCTGACCTGAAGCCAAGCTTCAAAATGTTGCTTTAGAAACCTTTGGTGAGGAAAGAGAGGTTGCATCAATGTCGGTGTCAGAGAATATAAAGCTCTATGATGCATGCCACATTTGCTTTTGGTGTGTGTTGGCCTTTAAATTTTTTTGCAGATATTCAGATCAAATGTTCTTTTAAACATGTTTAAATATATAACTCACCTCACAGGAAGAACAGATCTCATGATTTGCTTTTGCAATAATTGCACACTTGGTTGTTTACTCTTGTTCCCCCTCCCACATGTGTTCCCTCCCACACACACACACAAAAATCAAACCCACCCCTCCCTTTCCAGCTTCTTTGCCCAAAGTGGAAAACTTGACCATTTCCAACATAACCCCCTACGGCTTCCGTGTGTCGTGGGAGGTGAAGCAGCAGCTGCAGCAGCAGGAGGAATTAGCCCCCTCTAGTGGCGGCTTCAGCCAGTTTCACATAGTGGTGACAGACTCTGGCTGGCTGTTGGAGCCTCAGGAGTTCACTGTGCCAGGAAACCAAAGTCACCTGGACATCTGGGGCCTCATCACCGGCATAGGCTATGAGGTCAGGCTGACCGGGGTGTCAGAGTCAGGGCTTCTCTCTCGGCCTCTGACTACAGTGGCTGTGACAGGTACCACTCACAGTGTACTGCAAGGCCCCTCGTCTTACTAAAAGTGCAATTCCTTTTTTTGTTGTTGTTGCAACTACTGTACATATATGATCATTAAACTTTATGATCTAATTCTGAAGTTTCACCTTCACAACCTGGCAGATCTGTAATAGAATAATTATTTGATATTCATACATCAAATTATAGAAGTTGTCTCCATGTCTCTTGAGAAGAGGTAAATCTGGGGTAACACCACTTTGACAACGACTGCTGTCCACCCCCGGAGCTCACCTGACCTCGAGTGACCTTGGTGACTGTCATTCAGCATGACCCCAGGTGACTTAAGACCGCTTTCAACCTGACATCACGTGACCTTAACTACCTTCACTTAAACAGACCTTCGTTTAACGACTGTCATTAACGTCAGTCCTCAGATGACCTTAACGACGGTCGTCAACATGACCTAGGGTGACTTAACGACCTTCGTTTAACCAGGCGTCAGGTGACCTTAACGACTGTCGTTTAAGCAGACCTTTGTTTAACGACTGTCATTCACATCAGACCTCGGATGACCTTACCGACCGTCGTTCAACCTGACCTTAGGTGACCTTAACGACATGGACGTCAGTCGTAACAACAAGGAGTCCAAGCAAGCCAGATGTGAACAAGGGCCTAGTCATCCATCTCACCAAGGCTGAACACCTGGATGTCCCCACCAGTCAGTCAGAATTGAACTCGAGGTGAAATGTCTTCACGGATCTAACAGTCCCGTTGCCCCAGATTTAACTCATCTTAAAAGACGTCTTAATACATCTTAAAAATGAGCTTGAGAATTGACAGATTTTGGTTAATGCCATGTTTGGAAGGTGAGGCTTCAGCTCAGTATTGTAACCTAACCCTAACTCAGATTTATAACAACTCTTTTCCAGAACGATCTAACTTTTCTTTTGTTTTAAGTATTTTCTCTGTATGCAGCTTCATCACCGGGAGGAAGAGATGTGGAGCTCCCGTCTTGTTCCTTCTTACCTCCCAAAATATGAGCGAACATATGTTTGTTTTCATATTTTAAAATGTGTTTTCCTTCTGATGTCTGATTGGTGCTGCACAGATGTTCGTGGACGTTATACGATTACCGTATCGTGTCTGCGGACATCTTTTTAAAGTTATCACGCTGCTGCCTTTATATTTATCGATCTGGCTAAAAAAACTACAGAATAAAACAAGATGATGGGAAAACACTGATAGATCAACAAGACATTCTTAGCATGAAATGTCAGTTGATCTCATTTGTTTCGTTACTTTTTTGAATGCACTGAATGCATTAAGGCTGGTCTCGAAGACGCATGGGGACCTCGTCTCAACCGGTGTTTGCTCAAATCCAACAGACACGTTGGAGTGGAGTGTGACCCTGTTGACCGACATAAATAAACCTTTACAAAAAGCATCTTGTCTTCTTTAATTCCCCCAAACTTACGTCTTAATATCCCCTGATTTACACTAACGGACGCCTGAGCATGTCAGATCAGAGGTGGTGGACAAAAAAAAGGCCTTCAGGCTGGAATCTAACCCTGTCTGCCACCTGGAAACATTCTTGCCTGATTGCTGATTACTTCCAAACTCTGATGTCTTTGGCCATCTCTCAGACGTTGATGAATAATTGCTGGGGAAACACCAAATCTACTGCAACGTTATGTCTCTATTGTCTAACCAGAGGCCGAACCGGAGGTGGAGCATCTCTTTGTCTCGGACATCACGGCCGACGGTTTCCGTCTGTCGTGGACTTCTGATGAAGACTTGTTTGACAGATTTGTGATCAAAATAAGAGACAGCAAAAGACTAGCTCACCCTCACGAGTTCAGCGTCCGCGGCGACGAACGAACCAAGGTTTTAACTGGACTCATGAGTGGCACTGAGTATGAAATCGAGCTTTATGGTGTCACATTGGACCAACGCTCCCAACCTATTACTGGAGTTGTTCAGACAGGTATATGAAATAACAAAGTGCAGTTTCATACTAACTACTAAACTTTCTGATTTCTGGTGCGACGTCTGTTTTCAGAGAACCCACAGTCCCACTAATCATCTTTATTTGTCTGGTTTAGGCTTAACTCCATCTCTGACTCTAATGGAAAATGGTCTTTTGGGAAGCATAATTTCTGGAGTTTAATTTGGATCCTCGGAGCTCATAGTTTTCTTTTTTCTCTTATTATTGGCCATATTTTCTTCACTCTAATTCACCTTCTTTTTTTCTCCTCCTCCTCTGCTTTCCTGTCTGCGTGTATCCATTTGCCCTCTGCTAGGCCTGAGCACTCCTCGGGGACTTCACTTCTCTGAAGTGACTGACTCCTCGGCTGTAGTTCACTGGTCCATGCCTCGCTCTCCAGTGGATCACTACAGAATCACCTACGTGCCCTTTGAAGGAGGTAAGCGCCCCGTCAGGGTTGTTCACTGCTGTTTGTATTTTCATTTAAATGTGATTTTGGTTGGTTTATGATTAAATTATGGTTTAATTTAATTAATTTTGACCTCACTGGTGTCGTGGATCTACAAAGAATGGACATGTGACATCAACCATAGACTTCTGAAGAGCCATTTTGAAGCTCAAAGTCTGTTGTTTTGGTCACCACCATGTTGATTTTCTTGCCTCTTCCGCCTCCCAGCTAATAAAAATTACCTTGCCGGACCTGAGACCAGCCAAAGGACCAGAGGGCGCTCAAACAATCCATCTGTAACGGCAAACTGTTTTTGTACCAGGCTGTAAACATGCTTATTTCGGCTGTGAAGTTGGACATTTTAATATAGGCCTTTATGGAGACTGACTCACTTCTGGAGGCAGCCTCAAGTAGCTGTTTGGGGAACTGCAGTTCAGTTTGTGCCACAGGTTGCTGCTTGGGTCTACTACTTTACTCAAGACTAAAATATCCAACAAATATCAGGCGATTTGTGATCCCCAGAGGATGAATCCCAATAACTTTGCTCGTCCTAACTCTTCACTTGTAGCGCCACCAGGAGGTCAAAATTTCAACTTGTCCTGTACTAAAATACCTGCAAAACCAACGCCAATCACAAAGTTAACTCGTAGAGGCTGAACCTTTATCGCAGGAAACCCGCTGATGGTGACTGTGGACGGCAGCGTGTTTGAGGCTTTGCTGCCCAACATGATCCCCGGAAAAACATACCAGGTGACTGTGAGCTCTGTGAAGGGTCTGGAGGAAAGCGACCCCAGCACGGACACCGTGACCACAGGTTGGCTGTCTTCTTCTTCTCTTGCAACAAAACTGAATCAAAGCTGCTTCTCTTGACACCGTGTTCCTGTCTGTGCCTTTCAGCTTTGGACAGACCTCAGGGTCTGACTGCCGTTAATGTCACGGATGCCTCAGCCCTGTTGGTGTGGCAACCGTCTGTGGCCACTGTGGACAGATACGTGATCACGTACAGCGCTGATTCAGGTGTGTTCGCCATTGATTTAAACAAGAAGCAGCTCATCCCTGAAAGTGATTTTTGACTGCTTTGCTTCCACAAACTGTCAAAGTCTGTGTGAGCGACTTTGATTTATTGACGGGGGGTGTGCTTTGCCTTACAGTGTCCCCCATGGTGGAGCATGTTTCTGGGAACACGGTGGAGTTTGAGATGGGCTCTCTGGTTCCAGGAACTCACTACACAGTCGGAGTGCACGCCATGAAAGAAGCCCAGAAGAGCGACTCTGCTGTGACTGAATTCACCACAGGTGAGCTCAGAGAGACGACCTGAAGCTGAAGCTGCAGCTCTTTTAAAGAAAGATAAACCACAGTGTGACGTTTGTCTTTTCAGACGTCGACCCCCCTCGTGATCTCACAGCTATCAACATTCAAACAGACAGCGCGACTCTCACGTGGAGGCCTCCACAGGCTGCCGTCACCGGCTACACGCTCACCTTCTCTTCTCCTGATGGTATAATCAGGGTATGTACAGCTGATACAGTCAACAAGAAAAGAGAGTCTAGCTGGTCTCAGCAGGGACTGGGCAGCAGGTTCAGCCTCATGGAGAGCGCAGCAGAGAGAGCTGTAGACAGTAGACTCTCTAAACATCTATAACTGACTGCCTAAAGTCGTCGTTTTCACTTTAAAGCTGCACAGAATGATCATCAATTAGAGATCATCAATTAGAGATCGTCCCTTTGGTGCATTCAGGGACTGTCGGACATCAGAGTTTTGCTTTTGAAGAGCAAACTTTCAACACATGAAACCACCAAACTCACGTCAACAGTTTGACATTTGTTTGTCCTCTAGGTTTGGTTTTCTGTTACCCTAACTCTAAGAGCAAAAATAGATTAATTAACTTTTTAATTACTCATGTCAAGCCTGTTTGGAGTATCTGTTTCCTAATGAATATGGACATTTGGAAACTAATGCTCACGTTTTGTTAAACCTCCAGTATGCTCTCACTCTTCGTGAATGCTCTGTGTTTGTGTGTGTGTGCACGGCTTCAGGAAGTGGTGCTAAGCTCGACGGCGTCTTCTTATAACATGGCTCAGCTAACTGGCTCGACAGAGTACAGTGTCAAACTTCAAGCCATCGCCGGAGCCCAGAGGAGTCGTCCCGTCAACACCGTCTTCACCACGAGTAAGGACCAAAACACCCGCGAGCGGGTTCTTCTTAGCTGCGAAAGTCGGTTACACAACAGTCCAGATGCACGTTAGAAATATATGACTGCTTCTAATGCAGATTCCTGTCGGTTAATCTGATATTCCAGTTAGATCACCTGTGCTTATTTTTCATTCTGTCGGCGCTGCTCCCCGAGGATTTTATTTTCCCTTTCTCTCTTTTCAAAACCTGCTTTTTCCTTCCAAGGTCTTTACTCTCGCACAACGCCGGCCACTCTATATGCTTCTTTTCTTATATAACGTAAACGAAGAGAGGACAAACGGATGATCTCTTTTTAATGTGTGTGCTTCCAGTTGGACAGTTGTACAAGCGGCCCAAGGACTGTGCTCAGATTTTACTGAATGGTGAGACGACCTCTGGTCTGTACACCATCTACGTGGGCGGAGAGGAGAGCCAGCCCCTCCAGGTTTACTGTGACATGACCACAGATGGAGGAGGATGGATGGTGAGTAAATCAACCTGCTGGAATCCAGTTAAAGGCCGATCATTCACGTTAAATGGGATGTGATCGCAAGCGGTTACACAGCGGCTGTTTTTCTGATGGCAGGCCTCGGCCTTGCGCTTGTTATGATTATCGTGAAGCTGTTGTGACACTCATGAAAGTCAGTCCTCTTCAGGTTTTCCTCAGACGCCAGAATGGAAAGCTGGAATTCTACAGGAACTGGAAGAACTACACCGCTGGCTTCGGTAACATGAATGATGAGTTCTGGCTGGGTAAGATCACTCGTCGGCTCGTCTCATTCGCCTCTCACTCGCTCCCTTCCCAGCTCACACGTATTAAATTATTTCAGGTCTCTCCAACCTCCATAAAATCACAAATTCTGGCCATTATGAGCTACGAGTGGACTTGAGAGACCGCGGAGAATCGGCCTACGCTCAGTACGACAAGTTTACGATTGCAGAGCCAAGATCGCGCTACAAAGTCTACGTCGGAGCGTACAGCGGGACAGCAGGTTGGTACTTTAAAGGGCTAGTTCGACCTGCCATCTGGACGTTTGGGTGCAAAGCTCCTTAGAGCAAATTCCGGCAGCGTATACATTAATGAACGTAACGCACAAGTCATGTATGTGCATAGGATTGCAGGAGCCGGCTAATCCTGATTAAAAAAAAAAAAAAAAAAAAGCTTATTTGCTAAAGGACATGTACTTTTTGAAATACCCGAGGGCGCCTTGATTAGATGGCGTCCAGGCTTTCTCTTCTCGTGTGCATCAGTTACTATCTCAAAGGAATAATTTGACATTCAGGGAAATACGCTTGCTGATAAATGAGACAATCGCTCCCATCTGTCTTAGCTTAGTATGAAGGACTAGAAGCTTTGGGAAAGCTAGCTGCGTCCAAAAGTAACAAAACTCACCTAGCAGCACCTCTGAAGCTCGTTGATTAACACTTTATTTGTAGTTTGTTTAATCTGTATAACAACCAAAGTGGAAAAAACACCAAGTCAGGGGTTCTTGGCGGGGTGTAGTGACTTTTCTAATTCACAGAGACTCACAGAGGAATTTTACTGCTCCTGGCCAAGAAATAGTCTGGCACAGGAGCCTTTGTAAAACCAAACCAAGTGTTGTCATTTTCTGTTAAATTAACGAGATATAATCCGATAATTTGCAAGATTTAGAGTCTTTGAGCTGTGCTAGGTGCTCCCTCTGTTTCCAGTCTTTGTGCTAAGCTACGCTAATTGTCTTCTGGTTGTAGCTTTATTTAAAACGCATCAGCATTCTCATTTTATCTGTTACTTCCTGTCACTCTCATGTCTGTTTTGTAAATTTTAAGCTGCAGCACAACAGCAGCTTAGCTTAGCTTAGCATAAAGACTGGTAGCTGGGGGAAACAGCTAGCACAGCTCTGTCTAAAGGTAACAAAGCTCCTACCAGCACCTCTGAAACTCATTCGTTAACACTTTACAGTTTGTTTAATCTCAACCAAAGTGGGCAAAACAGCAAGTCAGGGCTCTTGGCGGGGTGTAGTGACTTTTCTGGAGTCGCAGAGGAATTGAACCGGCCAAGAAGTAGTATGGCACGAAGCCGACCAAAACAAAACCAAGTGTCGTTTTCAGGATTAAATTAGTGAGATACTATAATGTGATCGCCTTGGAGCCAGGCTAACTCTTCCCTCTGTTTCCAGTCTTTATGCTAAGCTATGCTAATTGTCCCAGTGAACTCACTTAATCTAATCGGTCACATGTTTGCATGCATGAACGCGTGTCACTGTCCATCTCTCCACCAGGTGACTCCATGATTTACCACCAGGGCCGACCTTTCTCCACCTACGACAACGATAACGACATCGCTGTCACAAACTGCGCCCTGTCTTACAAAGGCGCCTTCTGGTATAAAAACTGTCATCGCGTCAACCTCATGGGGAAATATGGCGACACCAGTCACAGCAAGGTATGTACACTTATGAATATCTCATAGTTTTTCAGCATTTGTTTTTTTGTTTTATATGTTCTAGTTGTGCCTCATCCCCTCAGGAATTGTTTCATATTTTCCGTTAAGCTATCTGACACTTCAGCAGTTTTCTAACCAAATATCTGACACGTCCCATCACACTTACTTCAGAGATAAACGTGCGGCACATGGGGATCTTTTCTATCTTGGAATTTGTTGTAATATTTTCCAAAACATGCAAGTGATCAACATCAAATGTTTCCCACTCTCCCTCTCCAGCATTATGTAACTGCTGACCCGTCACCTTCGCTTTAATAAAGAAACAAATCAGATGTTTCCATCACCTCGGTCTCTGTGAATTGTCAGATGTTTGGTGTGTGTGTGTGTGTGGAGAAAGATGATCTGTATTTTTTTGTGTTTATTATTTTTCCACAGGGGATCAACTGGTTCCACTGGAAGGGCCACGAGCACTCGATCGAATTTGCAGAGATGAAAATCAGGCCGGCCAACTTCAGAAACTTCGAGAGCAGAAAAAAGCGATCATAGACCGCCGAACCTGTCCTCGTCTACACCTCACCCCCTCTCCCTCGAGTCTCGTCATCAGTCGTGAACTTCTCGTGTTCCCTCTTCATCCTCTAATCACTAAAAAACAAACATACAGAGACAATCACGCTGAAGGTGATTCAGTCCCGCCTGCGAGAAACAAACTTTACATTACACCAAAGAATCAAACAATTAGCCGTCTTTTTTCTGTGTGTGTGTGTGCATGTGTGTGTGCATGTGTGTGTGTGTAGAGGTCCCAGTTTGACACACGTGTGATTATATTTCCAGACGAGCGTGAACGAACACGCAGTCCGAGTGTTAAAGGGACCAAACATCTGTAAACATCTGTATCATCATGAGAATTAATGGTGTAAATGGATCCACTGAATCAGAAACACGTCAAAGGCACATAGAAGGCATCAGGCCGCTCAAAGTAACGCTGAATTCAATCCCTCCATCTTAAACTGACCAGATTAAATTATATAAAATGATGCATCTTAATGAACATGTTATGTTTACTGTACAACCAGTCACATTTGGAGTAATGCCACTGAGTTCATATTTAAATGTTGCTTTACTTATTTTGATAGAAGATTAAAAATCTGCAACCTTCAACACAAATAAAAATGTTAGTTTGATAAAAGTGTGTGAGAACTTCTTTTCGTACGAGTTCCACCTCCGCTCCAGCAGATGGCAGCGTTCACTCTGCAATCACAAAGGACTGGTCGAATGTTGATGTCTGTTACTACTCAGGAGCAGATTTATACAAAGAAACTCACAGTGAATATGGAAAATATTCATTATTTAAGGTATTAAAAAGTCTCAAGCTTTGAATTCAGTTCACTTTTTAAGTCTGCAACGTCAAACCTGGAATAAAAACTGTTGCTAAGGAAGCTCTCTGACTCAAAGAGTTGGTGTTTATTTCAGCCCAAACTTCAGTTAAGTAGTTATTTTTAACCGGTTAATACATCCGTTCATTTATAGCTGCTTATCGGGATCAAAGTCGCATCACGGGGCATGTTTCAATCACCAGCTTCCAGAGTCTTTCTTTGCTTTCTGTTTTTCGGACGAGAAAGGAGAAAACTCAAATTCAAACAGCTGTACGTGTCAGAAATGATACAGTTTGTGTCCAGAAAAGTTGAGAAGAACAGATAAATGTCAGTAAATTAATGTTTTTAATATGCAACTGTCCAAATTCATCAAGAAAAGAAAGATTCAGTCTTAATTTGTTGCAGAAAAGCAGTTTTGTCGTGTGTCTGGTTTAAATAAAATAAAATCTTGGCCAATGGATGGCGTATCCGTGACGTCACCCACAGGTGGCTGTTTTAAAGCTGCCGTCGCCGCCTTGGTCATCCTGCCTTTTCTAAAAAAAATCTGCAAATCAGCGCACCTGAGGTGAGCCGGATGACGCCTGGTTGCTCAAATAAGCCACCTGTAACGCCACCTACCTGTCAATCAAAGCGTCCACGCTCTGAATTCTTCATAACTTTAAGCCTGGGTTGTTCTCTTTAAGCACACAATGAATGTGTTGTTTGGCTTCATTGAACATCGTGCAGCTTTGACCTCCACGTGGGGTTACAGATATTTTGAGCATGATACAGACGTCTTAATTAAACTTTGTGTGTGTAGATATTTGCATTGCTCGTCAAAGGTCAGCTGAAAGCACAGTGCCGTTTACCTCCTCATATTTACGTGTGGCGGATGCCGGGTTTAGCTCCTGGCGTACCGGGCCTGAGTCACTTCGGTTAGCTACGTGGCACGACTCACTACTTCAGTCTTTCCTCAATGACACCTGGGTGCTAAAATAAACCACCTGTAACGCCACCTACATGTCAATCAAAGCGTCCACGCTCTTAATCCTGCATAACTTGGGGTTAACATGGGGACTTATGGAGACTGACTCACTTCTGGAGCCAGCCTCAAGTGGACGTTTGAGGAACTGCATTTTTTTTTGGCATTTGGTTTAAATGCAGGAGGACTTTAATCCTTCGTACTGACTGACTTCACTCTGAGAAGTTTAAACATTAGGTGTGTTTATCAAAGTCAGACAGCGTTACGCCAGTAATATTTAAGCGAGTTCAAACTGATATTCCTCTCACAGGATGTCTTCACCGTTCCAAAGTTTAGGTTTAAAATCTGGGTTATCTTCCTTTTGCAACTGGAGCACACAAGGTTCTCAAAATCAATACCTTTCCACGATTATCATCAAATCCATCCACAGGTAAACAGTGTCAGATCTTAAGTGGAACGAATTTGTTCCTCTCGTCGCCTCTTAACAAAGGCGGACTGCAGTGTTTGAAGACTGTCCAACTTCCTAAAAATCACAAGACCCTTTCACCCTTCAAACGAGGGATTATTTGATCTAATAAGACGGATCTACGTGTTCTACTTTGTGTTGCACTTGGCCTGCGAGCAAGTGTAAGGTCATTCGAGTCTTTCGACATCAGGCAGGTGACCCAGTGATCAGGCATTACCTCGTGTCCTCGGGGCGATTGTTCATCTTGATCCGCGGCCACCTTGGTGTCCTCTCTGCACCCTCTCTGGTGCTGTTTGTTTGTGCAGCTCGTCTTGATGGGTACATTTCGACTGTTTGGTATTGTCACGATCGCAGCAATATTTCTGAGTATGTCAGCTTAGATCACCCTTTAATGTGTTCAGAGAAGCCTGACGCACTCAGCTGTTGAAAGGTTTAGGATGTTGGAACATTTTATTTCAATATGAGGAATCCAAAGAGGAATGGTGAAACTTTAGATCGGTTGGCACCGAGTTGGGAGTTTTCTCGCTCAGAACATAACTGTTGACCTGGATTTCTGCCGATGCATAATGCTCTGATCACATTTCATCCTGAGACGTTTCTAAATAAGGACTCCCGAGGTCATGAGTCAAATGTCCTTACGAGATTCTCCGAAGAGTATCAGTGATAAGACTCCTTCCAATGATCTTACCCCTGTCAGTGTTTAGGAAAAGATTATACAATTATCTGGCCACTTGTGTTTGTCAAAATCAGGACCGTATTTCCCATGACCCAGATTACTTCCTGTTGTCAGGACGACAGATAAGAGCCGATAACAGGCCTTGTTGAGCGATGATATGTATTCCAACTTTGGTTTTTACAGTGCCTGCAAAGTAAAGATAGTCGCTCTTTGTGCCTTAAACCAAACAGATTATCGAGAAACGGTTCATTTGTAGGTTTCTGACGTTTCTAACCATGCTACTGGCTCTAGGAATTGGTTGGTTCACCATTTGGTCCACAGTCATTCATGGTCCCAGGAGGATTAATCCTAATGACTTTGATAATCCCTTGACTCTTCATGTAGCGCCACCAGAAGATCATTTATCCAACGAAATATCTCACTTTCTACAAAACAAGATTGTTTACAGACATTTATGGTCCCCAGATGATGTATCCTGATGGGGATCCTCTCACTTTCATTCAGCTCGATGTTGCTGTTTACCTGCTTAACATTTTACATAATTTTTTACGCTAATTGTACAGAGAATAGTACATAGCTAACTATTGGATGGATTACCATGGAATTCTATACAGTGATTCATGGTCCCAGGAGGATTAATCCTAATGACTTTGGTGATCCCTTATCTCTTCATGTAGCACCACCAGTGGCCCAATTATTAATTGAAATATCTCAGCATCTTCAAAACAGGTTGTTTACCGACTCTCATGGTCCCCAGATGATGTATCCTAATGGTGATCTTCTTTCCTTCAGCTGAACTCTGTGCATTTATATACTTTTTTACCTAAAAAGTATAGTAAAGTAAAGGTTAAAAAGTTGATAGACTGAAATGTCTCAACTATTGGATGGATTGCCATGAAATTCATGGCCCCAGGAGGATTAACCCTAATGACTTTGGTGATCCCTTGACTTTGCATGTAGCGCCACCAGCGGCCCATTTTTCCAGTGAAATATCTTTGTCTACAAAACAGATTTACAGAAATTCATGGTTCCCAGATGATGTACCTCTCTCTCAAATAAATCAAACTGCACATTGACTTAAAGTGAAATATGCATTTGACCTTAATATAAGCAGATTCTTAGAAATGCTAAGTAGTAGCAGTGTTTAAGTCCCCTCAGCTCACTAAATTCAATGTGTTTAGCATTTAGCTCAAAGCTGTGCCTAAGCAACAATATTAAAGCTGCTCTTAGCTCACTAAATTCAGTGTATTCACGTCTTCCATGCCCAAATCACCACTTTGCCACCTGCCTCACGGAGCCGTTACTCCCTTTGGCGTAATGTGTACATGCCAGGTAAGGCTGCAGTTCAACAAGCAGCTCCTTCAATACATGTGAACCAAAATTAGCCAACAGTTCTCAGAACTGTCATGGTGTTGCTACACATTGTGATACTGTCAGTATTTGCACAGTGTTATGTCATTGTTTGCTCAAAGAGCTGCCTCACGTTTGCACAGCCAACTCTCTCCTGCTTATACAACGACCTCAAGACGAGTCTGCCTGCTCGCAGTTTCTGTCAAGACAAATTAAATCAGTTTGCGTGTTATATTATTACTGTACGATTGAGCATTTAACACACAGAAAAGGGAAGTTTGGGGATTGTGTCTGACCGTAAAATATGTTCTGAAAGCGACATGAAAGCTTTTACTTCATGAGGTCAGATAGGAGCCGAAATAAAAATGTGATTTCCGCATGTGCCAGTTGAGCAAAGGTTACTCTGTTGCCTAAGAAAACCTGTTTGCATTAGTCACGCCATTCAGCCTCGCTGAAACATGCCGGACTGCCATTAATCATGTTTTTCAAGGAAACTTTTCCCCAAGAGCCTGTGCTATATTTGAATTGGCTCTGCTCTCGGTGCAGAGTCCCTGGCACTGTGTGAACATGTATCTAAATCATCTGCCACGACCCTGTCAGTGCACTCCACACTACTTTCCACTCCACCATTACACATACAGTATGTAATTGAAAAATAGGTAATTTCACGCTCTGTCTGATTATTCTATATGCTGAGTGAATTCTTCATGCATGTGCTGTAAATTGAAGTTGACTGTGGCATAAAGAACGTGCTTTAATTTTGTACTTTACCTTTAACCCCGCAGATATAATTTTCTTTTCCGATGTTTTTAGACCAGCGATGAGTTTTCTTCTTTCTTACTCATCACTAAAAAATATGAACGCAGCCAAGAGATTCTCACTAGTGTTGCTGTAGTTCTTCATTAGTGTTCTTGTAGTTTTCACTAGTATTCCGGTAGTTTTTTGCTGCTATTCCTCTTTTCCACTAGTATTCTGTAGGTTTTACAAATGTTCCTGTAGTATTTCACTAGTGTCCCTGCAGTATTTCACTAGTGTTCCTGCAGTATTTCACTAGTGTTCTTGCAGTATTTCAGCTGTGTTCCTGCAGTATTTCAGCTGTGTTCCTGCAGTATTTCTCTAGTGTTCCTGCAGTATTTCAGCTGTGTTCCTGCAGTATTTCAGCTGTGTTCATGCAGTATTTCAGCTGTGTTCCTGCAGTATTTCAGCTGTGTTCCTGCAGTATTTCAGCTGTGTTCCTGCAGTATTTCAGCTGTGTTCCTGCAGTATTTCTCTAGTGTTCCTGCAGTATTTCACTTGTATTCCTGCAGTATTTCAGCTGTGTTTGACTCCATGCTGACTGTACCAGACACACCATGCATACCTTGCCTGGGGCACTGCTCAAAACAAACTTTAAACAGTCGACCATGCACACAGCCAGCGCACCATACCAAACATTATTGAACATTGATTAATGCTGCATATGCTGTAATGTGCTGCATTCAGGCAGAATGTAACAGCAGCACTGCAGAGGAAAAGACTCACTGTGGGGCCAGTTGTGGGCAAAATGGATCAATTTAATATAGAGTAATTACTGTTGAACCATCACAGCACTGTCCTGATATTGATGTGTTGTCATGGTTACTGATCTAATTAAAATAGGATCGTATGCATCACATTGTGGCATTGTCCATCACATGGTTATGTTTATATTTGTATAGTTTTATACCCCCCAGGATGTTATACTAACACTAACCCAGCCTGTTAGCAAAGTAAACTGCTTTTAATATTTACATACATCTATTATTTGTTTTGTTTAAAGTAACTTAATTTTTATAATTTACCCCAGTCACTCAGCAGTTACAGTAGGTCACTTGACACAAAAACACACAATTTGTCAGCACAGTAAGAACAAGTTCACGTCCTCTGAGTTATGTCCCAGTTCTGTCTCTGAATGATCTGATTGATCACTTGCCACAACAACATAGTTGCTTCACTTCACCTCATTTTCAGTCAGTTTCTGTCATCAAAACTCACCGAAGCCAGAAGAGGTTCTGCTCTGCACTGAAAACAAACATGAATCCTGTTATTACCTGTGCTCACCTGTACTATGAGTCTCTGACTAAAAACAACATGATACCTCGGCAGGTTGTCACCAAAATAAACACATTATCGCTTTATGCTCATGATATTGTAGAGTCACACACGGTGACATTAGGGATTGTAGAAAATGATCCCATTATGCTCATTAATCATTGTGATCATCTCCTGACATCTGTAGGCTTCAACGATGGATCCGACCTGTCATCAGAATGAAAGCGCGCACAATGAGGGAGAGGGTCTAATGCGCTCGAGTGTCAGTGACCTCCCGTGAACATACCAACATGCATCAGAGGGGTTTATAACCTATCAAGATGGTGAGTGATCTCCTCTAATGGATCCCTATTTCATAGATTAACAACAGAGCTCATTTAGTTAATCACTGAGGATTGGATCAAATTTATAGATTTGATGCTATTGTCCATTTCAGAAAAGCAGAGCAATTACATGAAAGCCCCCAAGGCCAGATGTCTGACCTCTGATTAAAAGCCAAGAAAGCGGAGCTGACAGCTACATTAAACTGAATTATTTGGCTGCAGCTTTTAAAGCCACCCTAGTTCTGATCTCCTTTGTCCTGTACACACTCGCTCTCCTTTTCTTTTTCCAGCTCGGATGAAGCGATCTTGTAATCCTCGCATTGCAGCGCATCCTCCACCTCCTCCTCCTCCTCCTCCTCCTCTTTCTTTGCTTTACATTGAGAGCATTAAAGGCAAAAATACATTTCATTAGATCGCTGCAGATGTACGTCAAGTTGGACCTGAGCCTAAGAGGATTGTAGCTGTGTTAAGAGCATGTACTGTATGTTGAACCTCACATATGACCGGCTAAAGCTGCGTCACAGCACTGGTCCTGCATACTGCAGAGATCACAACCCCAATTTCTTTACCTCATCAAGTCACCATCTGGGCTTTTGGCATTTTGACTTCAAAGCTCCTTACAGCAAATTATAGCAAATTCAATCAGCGTATACATTCGCTGAATGTATAGTACATGTCATGTATGTGCAGGGAATTGGAAGAGTCGGGTTAATCCTGATTAAAACGCTTGTTTGCCAACTTAAAGACATGTTGTACTTTGCTTTATTGCATCTTCGGGATACACAAGTTGAAAATCTGCATTTATCAGTCACTTCCTTTTCTACCATCAACACATTTTAACTCCTGTTGATCCACACTGACCTGTGATGTCTATTCTCACACTATGTAACTTCGGGTCGGGAGCACTTTACGGCACTAAGTCACACACCACCAAATATTTAACTGATTTTGGTGAAACTGGATCATATTTTATGGTAAATCTGTGATTTCCTGATGGACAGTGAAGTAAACTGCTGACGACTGTAGCTGCTGTTAGCTAATGCTAGCTCAGTTTTTTAGCCGGGCTGCCCAGATTGTGAGCTCAGAGCGCAGAGTGTTGTTACTTGTACCACAGCTGTTTTAAACCACCAGGAAGAAGAGGAAGAGGAGTTTTTCAGGGGGAATGCTGACGGGTAGTGGAGTCGATGTTGTGCAGAGGTGAAAAGATTGAAGAGGACGTTGATGTAGGAAGCTAAGAAGAGAAAAAGAGAGAGTGAGCGAGCAAGAAGCCGCTGGACAAAAGAAAATCTGGGACTGACTACGTAATGTTAATACTCTAAAAAAAATAGTTTGGGCTCTTGTGGAAACAAGCCTTGCTCTGTCCAAAGGCTAAAAAATCCAGCTAACATGTTACATCTTGGTCCAGCTAGTTATTTAAACACTTCAAACAATGATATATTCATCTGTGAGCTTTAAAGGTGCTGGTGGCTGGATTTGTAACCTTTTAGATGGAGTCAGATTAGCTGGTTCCCCTTTGTTTCCAGTCTACATTGCTAAGCTACGCTGCCCAGCTGCAAGCTGCAGCAATCTTTTCATCTAATTCTGCAGTTTTTCTGCGGCGTGCATTTGTTTATATGCTGTTCAAAACATTTCAAATCAGCTCGGACAATCTCTGCACGATGTCCGCCGTACCTGCTCTCTCATTCTCTCTCATTCGATGATGGTTTTAGCTCTGCGGGCTCTGTGACATAACACGCCGGCTCAGAACAGGAGCACACGGGCTCGCTGATGGGGATTACGGCTCATTCTTCAGAGCGCTGGGTTTATTTTAGGGTCCGACTGGATAAAACAGGATTAGCATCACAATGAATCCCCAGGCATTCAAACCCAGAGGTCAGCTCCACCGTGGCCTTTGACATTTGAAATGTTTGTAAATCTCCATCTGTGTTGTGATAGTTATACATAGATTTGATCAGCTGTCATTCCAGTGAGGTGTCCATTTTTGATAAGTGCCGTGTGGTTTTTAGAGGGTCCGTCCGGTGGTGACAGCTTTTATCTGCCACTGCTTACTCAGATGTTTTACTATAGCTGATTTCTGGAGGTACTTTTGGAGGTGTGTTGTGCTGAGTGGTGATAAACTTAACTTATGAAATGAGTCAAGTTCGTGCAGACTGCAACCACTGATTGATGTCACTTACAGATAACATGGCCTAAAAAATAAAATGTCCTATAATATATATAATTTAGCTAGCTAACTAGAGTTTACTTTGTCTCTTTACGGCTTCTGTAGAAACATGGTGGACTCCATAGAAGAGGACCCATGATGCATGCAACCCTCTCATTTTATCCTCTCCTTTCAAGCCTCAAGGAGAAACTAGAGTGGCCATGAAACATTGTAAATAATGCGAAAGGAAAGAGCCTTTCAGGTGTTAGTGAGGTTACACAATGTAGCTTCAATAATTAAATGAATCTAGAGAGCAGGAGGCGGATTTCATAAAGAAACCATAGCAAAAGTGGTTTGTAGGAAGGTACTTGAAATAAATGCCAGAGCAGACAAAGAGCAGAGATTGAAGAGGAGAAAACTGAAGGCTAACAGTCAGCTGACAAGCATTCGTGTTCACATATTTCCTCTTTGAAACTGCTCAAACCACACTTTTCTAAAGCCGGCCTCCGAGAGCAGTTTGTGGCTGACGTGTCTTGTTCAAGGGCACCGTTATGGAGGAGAAAATAGTGCTTCTCATTCAACCACCACCGGGTCAGTTTATCTGCGACAGTTAAGCCAGTTTACAACACGGTGACAGTTTCCATCATCTTGACTGAACAGCCCAAAGCCCGAGAGCTCAAAGGTCATGAGAGAAATTCATCAGTCTGCAAGGAGCATATTGTGTTATAACTGAGACACGTGATTTTCCTCTTTATATAAAGTTAGCTGTCAGACACAACATGATGAACCCTCCCAAGAACTTATTTAGTTGCTAGCTTTATTATTTTTTTATTTGCTAAGCTATCCTCTCGCCAGGGCTTGAAATAATCAGTTATTCATGAAGTCTTATACAGACATTCGTGGTTCCCAGAGGATGAAACCTACTGATTCTGATTGACCCCGATTTTTCTTCTGGTGCCACCATTAATGTAAATTTTTAGGGAAATTTCTCAACTATTGAATGAATATCAGCATCTTTTAGAGAGATGCTGATATTCATGGTTCCCAGATGATATATCCTCATGAGTTTGGTGGTTCCCTTTAGCGCCACCAGCCTCCAATTTTGTAACACCTACGACATGAATTGGCACAAATTTTGTCACAAATATTCATGGTTCCCAGAGGATAAGGACGTTGTTGGTTACCTGAATTTTCATTTAGCACCACCAGCATTACCAAAATATTAAGATATCACATTAACAACTAGGTGGTTGTCATAATGTAAGAATGTTACAGACATTCATGGTTCCCAGATGATATATCCTCATGACTTTGGTGATTCCCTTAGCACCACCACCACCAAGATCGTTATTTCTGGTTTGATTGAAATGTTTACACTGTTCCATGAACTGGCACAAAATTTGTCGTAGGTATTCATGGTTCCCAGATGATATATCACAAGCCACATCCATCCGGAAAGTCTGTAAATCATCTCAATAGTGTAACATTATGCGTTGCTGGTCTCAGAGGTTGTGCTTGAACCTGGTCTGGCTGCTGAGGCCGGGTCTGTCACCTACTGATGGCAGATTACGTTAGCAGCAGTCCAGAAAATCACCAACGTCAGTGAATATAGTCACTCATACACTAAAAAACACTCGTATCTGAGAAGTGCAGGATGAGTCATCGGCAACTTATCGTTCATCAGGAAATGACAAACTCTAAAACTTCATGACGAATACCAGATTATTATAAACATCTATAAAAACCTCATTTCTATTAAATTATGTCGCTTCAGTTAATTGTTTTTCACCTGAGAACAGACTTCATGATTAGCCAACATCAGACACGAACCCTAAAGGGAAGATCAGTGACGGCAACGGTTGAAAGTAATTCATTCTTTATAGATTTATAGATTATTTTGGGCAGAGCTTTGAAGGAGGGAACAAGCTCTAACAAGTGAGGAGGGGGAAGCCGTAATAAAATTACCATCGACTCTGACAGGCTTGTTAATATCTTACTGTAAATCTAACGTCTTTGTTTTTTATGCCAGCAGAGATCCTCGTCTTGCTGCTCCTGCTTTGTTGCGTCCTGACAGACTTGTTATGAAATTAATAAATCAGGCTATAATGGTATCACGGTTTACAGTCTGGCTTGCTCCCATCCAGCGGTACGACTCCTATCCACACACTTTTACTAATTAGAGCTGATGTCATAGCAGCTGGGTGGACCCAGCCTCGTTAATTATTAAGAGACCTATATTACACATTAGCAATTAGATAATCGCCCTCAAGCAGCATTATCTTTGAGCGTAGCCCAGAGACAGGATTATAGATTTGCATTCTACTTGGTCTGAGACTTTTTTCAGGGGTTTAAAGGCCCTGAAATCTCAGCTTAAGTGTTTCTACAGAACATTAAATATTCATGACTAAATAAGCAACAATAAAAGTAAAGAAAAACAACAACAACAGTGGACTTTTATGGGTGTGGTGGGATCATATTTTATTGGCCGAGATAACCTGAATGAAATCTTAATCGGTGCACAGAAATATGTGACATCATCCCCACTCACTTTAAAGCAGCAGAGTGGATAGAGATAAAAAAATAGAAGCAGATAAAGCTGATGTAAAATAACAAAAAATGAGTTTTAATGGAAGAACACAGTGCTCGCATTGACTTTAGGGCCTTTAAGCAAACACACATATGTTGTATTAGTTGCAGTTAGTTCATGTTAGCTCAGTTTGTTAGTTCAGAGCTCTGAGGTGAGTGTTAGTGTTTGTACCTCAGGTGTTTCGGACCAACCAGGAAGCTCAGAGTGGAGCCACTGTCGTGCTAGAACAGGAGCTGGGCAATGTAACCAGGCTCAGCAGCTTCTACAGACATAATCATAGAGGCAAAAAGACGTTAGACGACTAGTAAGTAATATTAGCTGGCCGTTATGTCTTGAGTTGTTGACCGTTCTTGATGTTTGGCTGTCAACTTGCTATTTCTGATCATATGAGTCATATAATCCGATAAAACAAACACACCTTTACAGCCTCCTTTATTTACGACCGTTGGTATTCCCCTCTGAAAGTAATAAAACATTGCTGAATTAGATATTTGCAGTTTCTGTTTGAGGTGCACACATCAGTGTGCTGATAACTATCACCAGATATTCAAAAAAAAGCAGTTCTGAAGTCATAAAAGCAAATTTTTTTATCATTTCTAACAGGATATGTGTGTTCATCTGAGATTAACATCTGAAGTAATTCTATTCCCAGAAAGTTTGTCATATTTAATCCAGAAACACGTGTCATGTACAAATCTATGACTAACCTGACACATGAGCTGTAACTTCTTGACTCATTTTATTTAAACTGACTCTTATTCTGAGCTGTTGACCTATCTACTCAAGTTCAAGGAACTAGAGTCACTTCTATCACCAGATAAAACGATTGCAATCGAGATAGACTATATGCCTTCATATCTGCCAGACACCACATATTGCCCCGGCAAGGGGCGCTTAGTCAGGATAATGGCCTCGATTATTGATTAACAGTCAGAGTATTTACTGTGTGCACACTTCTGCAGGGCAGCCACAGGGTGCGATGCACTCAGCAGCATGTGACTACGTACTAAAGTCTTCTTATTCCAGTCCAGACGTCCTCTAAGTGTGCAGGCCGAGGTCGTTTACAGTGTGACTAATCACTGTTTCTCTCGAGAGGGTTAGGTATTCATCCAGCAGCACACCTGGAGTGACCACATGGGTAAGACAGTGTTAACCACCCGGCCATCCCACAGAAGGCAGAGTGTATGTCTCAGTCTGCCCTATATGTATTTTTGGAACTGTTTCGGACAGATATAATTGCCCTCGGTCGAAGCTAAAGTCTTTACTTAAAGGTTACTTGGCTCCCTATTCTGGGAAGCCGGAGTTATCTTTGCTTAATGAAACCCAGAACGCGTCTCTTTGTACATCGACCCAAACTCCAGATATTAGGTGGTTCCTGTGTTGTGACTCGTTGGAGTTAAAATAACTCAGTGAACTCAGCTTCCTGGAACAGATTTGCAGTAGACCGGGACTGCATCTCGTCTCAAACGTGTAGATTTCACTGATTACTTTGATTCAACTGATGAATAAATATGACGAAATAGGTCAAACTCAACTTTTACTGGAAACAAGTGACTTACTTGTTGAGCCACTAAACGAGATAAAGCTTTAAATCAAACATCGCTGATCATACTTAGGCCCCGATGATTGATTGATGGGACTTTGGTCCCGAATTACTTCCCTGCGATCTCTTTCTGAGAGTTGCTCATCAATGCTTCAGATATATCTGTTAAATATTAACAGAGTGCTGTGCAATGCCAAAGCCTCTGCTCCCTCTATCAGGGTTTTCTGAAGATAAGCCGTCTGAACCCGTTGCCTTATCTTTAAACATCATCCTTTACAGCTCTGTAACCGGTGTGGCTGCATTACAGTCCCTACATCTGACCTAAAAGATGAACAATTCCTCTTCTTAAAGAGCCAGGAACTAAAAAAAATAAACACGGAAAGGATGGGGAAAAACATTTTATTTACCATGATAGAAGTTCTTTGTATCTTGAGATAAAGAGGACAGAACTTCTCTGTAGTTACCTCAGAGAAGCTGCGTTATATACCCTGAAGCATGACACAGTTTTTCACTTATGATTCGCTTTATAATATCTCATCTTCCTGTCCTCGTGTAAACTCTGAGTAAATCCCCATCATCTGCAGATTATGACCATTAATCACAGTTATAGGAGCTCCATTAACAATCCACCGCCCACCCTCTCTGAAGCTTGAGTGGTCTGCTATAACAGAGCGTGAACACGCGGTCGGCCGTGTTACGCTCTTATTTTTTGAATCACACTGAGTCACTTTTCAGAGTTGCAGAAGCAGATGTGGTTAACTCGTGACGCTGAAAGGCGTCTTCACACTGACGCTCGTATTGCTTCATGTACCTAGTGGAAAGTTTTAAAAAAAAATGCCACTGCTTGTGAGTAATGTCACAGTATTTAGACTGTTGGTCAAAGTTGAGCTAATTTAATCTGTTGCATACGTTGCTAAGTTTGACCTATAAAAATGCATCAAGTTTTATGAGCTCATCACATCTCTCAATATGAATCTGTAAAGTTGGACTTCCTGCAGTTGTAAAATAAATGTTTAAGTGCAGAATTTAAGTATCTGCTGAAACTTTTATCTCTGTTGCAACTCTGTGAGTTTCTTGATGGACAGTGAAGTAAACTCCTGCCAACTTGTAGCTGCTGTTAGCTCGGTTTGTTAGCCAGGACTGTGAGCTCAGAGCACCGGTGGGAGGGGTGTTAGTGTTTATACCACAGGTGATTTGGACCACCTGGAAGAAGAGTTTTTTTTAGACGAATGCTGACAGGGAGTGGAGCCGGTGTCGTGCCAGAACAGGAGCCGGGCAATGAGGTTCAGCAACTTCTATGGGCCGATGATGGAGGAGAGAGTGAGCGAGCAAGAAGCCGCCAGACATGAGTAAATCTGGGACTGACTTTTGGTGAAATAAAAGGCTGAAAGACAGACGCTGAGCTGGGCTGACTGCTGTTGGACTAGTCAGTAATATTAGCTGGCTGCTATCGCTTGCTACAGTAACAAATACATTTGAACAACTGTTGATGTTTACTGTCACAATCATCTTTTTGTCTTTGGTTGTTTGCAGGATGTACAGCAGTATAAAGACTCCAGACTTCTTTATCAGTATTTTCTTTTCCAGATTACTATGAGGAAATGACTGCAGACTGTGTTTTGATGGGAATTAGTTAATCATTAGCATCAATGATGATGAATTTATGATTATTTTATTCAGAATCCAACAATGATTGAAGTTTAGTGCCACTTAGTGCCATGCCATTTGTCATTTTTAAGGAAAATGTTGTGAAAACTGACCATAAAAAGGAGTATTCAGATGCTTTCCTTCAGTAAAAGCTGCAGTACCTCAGAGTATAAATACATGACGACGAGTGAAAGTCTTGTGAAACAAAAAGAAACAGTAGAGGATTGAGTCTGGTGGAAAGTTTCCAAGCTGACATTGTGTTCTAGTTTTGTAGCACGTCTGGTATGACAGTCACGTCCACCGAGTTTGCACCTTCCCAACATCAAAGACATTTCACAGCCCAAGCTGTCATTCAAAAAAAAAAAAAAAAGAACCAGTCGGTTCACCCGCGTAGTACCTGCAATGCTCCAGCATGCTGCTAGCAGAAGTTCAACTCGTTAGCTGGAAGATCTTAAGTTTGGATTCGTGTTTTTTTAGTTTATGTCATGCAGCTCTGTGAGGCTGTACTTCAACACAGCTCGAGCTTATGCAAACATGCTAACACGCACACACAGTCATAACAGTAACATGCTGACATTTAGCATATTCTGTATCGTGGCGTGCTAATATTTACTCATTAGCATTAAACACAGTACAGCTGACACTATGTTCTGCAGGTGTTTGGTTGTAAATCAAAGTGTTGGACACATTTCAATTAAAAGTTATGATTTAATCTAAATGAGTTTAGTTAACTCTTTCTCTGCCTGCAGATATTTTGTTGTTGTGTATTTGAGATTAGATGGCTGTTTTCTGATGTTAAATTTACTATGGTTAACATTTGGTTTCAGTTCAGGCACCAGAAAGATCTTGGTTAGAGGTCATGAGTGTCACGTTCACTCCTGACGCTATAAATAATCTGCAGACAAGCGAAACAGTCGCAAGCGTAAACTATATAATCTGTAGGCGAGTCACAGGTAGCTGAACTTATACTCAATGTTTATGTCGACATTTCACTCAAAGCCACCAGATTATTCCATTAACCGCCGAGTTGATGGACAGAAAGTTAATTTTGACTTTTTTCATGATCTTGACTTTCAAATTTGTGACATTTTTCATTATTTTGACATTCAAAATCTTGACTTTTTTCATAATCTTGACTTTCAAATTTGTGACACTTTTCATTATTTTGACATTCAAAATTTCAAAATGTTGATCTTTTTTCAAAATTTGGATTTTTTCACAATTTTGACTTCTAAAATTTTGACTTTTTTCATAATTTTGACAATTTTTTCATAATTTTGACTTGCAAATTTTGATTTTGACATAGTTTTGACTTTCAAAATTTTGATTTTTTTCAGAATTTTGACTATCAAAATTTTGATTTTTTTTTTCAGAATTTTGACTTTCAAAAATTTCACTTTTTTCATAATTTTGACTTTCAAAATTTTGACTTTTTTTCACAATTTTGGCATTCAAAATGTTGACATTTTCCCCTTTTTTCAGAATTTTGACTTTCAAAATTTTGACTTTCAAAATTTTGGGTTTTTTTTCAGAATTTTGACTTTTTTCAGAATTTTGACTTTCAAAAATTTCACTTTTTTCAAAATTTTGACTTTCAAATTTTGACTTTTTTTCATAATTTTTACTTTCAAATTTTGACTTTTTTTTCACAATTTTGGCATTCAAAATGTTGACATTTTTTACTTTTTTTTCAGAAATTTGACTTTCAAAATTTTCACTTTTTTTCAGAAATTTGACTATCAAAATTTTCACTTTTTTTCAGAAATTTGACTACCAAAATTTTCACTTTTTTTCAGAATTTTGACTTTCAAAATTTTGACTTTTTTTTTAGAATTTTGACTTTCAAAATTTAGACTTTTCAGAATTTTGACTTTCAAAATTTTGACTTTCAAATTTTGACTTTTTTTCAGAATTTTGACTTTTTTTCAGAATTTTGACTTTTTTCAGAATTTTGACTTTCAAAAATTTCACTTTTTTAATAATTTTGACTTTCAAATTTTGACTTTTTTTTTTCACAATTTTGGCATTCAAAATGTTGACATTTTCCCCTTTTTTTTTCAGAATTTTGACTTTCAAAATGTTCACTTTTTTCAGAATTTTGACTTTCAAAATTTTTACTTTTTTCAGAATTATGACTTTCAAAATTTTGTTTTTTTCAGAATTTTGACTTTTTTTCAGAATTTTGACTTTGAAAATTTTCACTTTTTTTTAGAATTTTGACTTTTTTTTCTGAATTTTGGCATTCAAAATTTTCACTTTTTTTCAGAATTTTGACTTTTTTTCAGAATTTTGACTTTCAAAATTTTCACTTTTTTTTTCAGAATTTTGACTTTCAAAATTTTCACTTTTTTCAGAATTTTGACTTTCAAAATTTTGACTTTTTTCAGAATTTTGACTTTCAAAATTTAGTTGTTTTTTTTCAGAATTTTGACTTTCAAAAATTTGACTTTTAAAATTTTGACTTTCAAATTTTGACTTTTTTCATAATTTTGACTTTCAAAATTTTGACTTTTTTCAGAATTTTGACTTTCAAAAATTTCACTTTTTTCATAATTTTGACTTTCAAATTTTGACTTTCAAATTTTGACTTTTTTTTCACAATTTTGGCATTCAAAATATTGACATTTTTTACTTTTTTTTCAGAATTTTGACTTTCAAAATTTTCACTTTTTTTCAGAATTTTGACTTTCAAAATTTTGACTTTTTTTTCAGAATTTTGACTTTCAAAATTTTAACTTTTTTTCAGAAATTTGACTTTCAAAATTTTGACTTTTTTTTAGAATTTTGACTTTCAAAATTTTGACTTTTTTCAGAATTTTGACTTTCAAAATTTTAACTTTTTTTTTCAGAATTTTGACTTTTTTTTCCTAATTTTGCCTTTTTTTTTATATAATTTTGACTTTCAAATTTTGACTTTCAAATTTTGACTTTTTTTTCACAATTTTGGCATTCAAAATATTGACATTTTTTCCTTTTTTTTTTCAGAATTTTGACTTTCAAAATTTTCACTTTTTTTCAGAAATTTGACTTTCAAAATTTTGACTTTTTTTCAGAATTTTGACTTTCAAAATTTTGACTTTTTTTCAGAAATTTGACTATCAAAATGTTCACTTTTTTTCAGAATTTTGACTTTCAAAATTTTGACTTTTTTTTTATAATTTTGACTTTCAAAATTTTGACTTTTTTCAGAATTTTGACTTTCAAAATTTTAACTTTTTTTTCAGAATTTTGACTTTTTTTTCCTAATTTTGCCTTTTTTTATATAATTTTGACTTTCAAATTTTGACTTTTTTTTCACAATTTTGGCATTCAAAATGTTGACATTTTCCCCTTTTTTCAGAATTTTGACTTTCAAAATTTTTACTTTTTTCATAATTTTGACTTTCAAAATTTTGTTTTTTTTTCAGAATTTTGACTTTTTTTCAGAATTTTGACTTTCAAAAATTTCACTTTTTTCATAATTTTGACTTTCAAATTTTGACTTTTTTTCATAATTTTTACTTTCAAATTTTGACTTTTTTTTCACAATTTTGGCATTCAAAATGTTGACATTTTTTACTTTTTTTTCAGAATTTTGACTTTCAAAATTTTGACTTTTTTCAGAATTTTGACTTTCAAAATTTTGTTTTTTTTCAGAATTTTGACTTTTTTTCAGAATTTTGACTTTGAAAATTTTCACTTTTTTTTCAGAATTTTGACTTTTTTTTCAGAATTTTAACTTTCAAATTTTGACTTTTTTTTCACAATTTTGGCATTCAAAATGTTGACATTTTTGACTTTCTTTCAGAATTTTGACTTTCAAAATTTTGACTTTTTTTCAGAATTTTGACTTTCAAAATTTTAACTTTTTTTCAGAATTTGGACTTTTTTTTCAGAATTTTGACTTTCAAATTTTGACTTTTTTTTCACAATTTTGGCATTCAAAATGTTGACATTTTTGACTTTCTTTCAGAATTTTGACTTTCAAAAATTTCACTTTTTTCATAATTTTGACTTTCAAATTTTGACTTTTTTTTCACAATTTTGGCATTCAAAATGTTGACATTTTCCCCTTTTTTTCAGAATTTTGACTTTCAAAATTTTGTTTTTTTTCAGAATTTTGACTTTTTTTTAGAATTTTGACTGAAAATTTTCACTTTTTTTTCAGAATTTTGACTTTTTTTTCAGAATTTTAACTTTCAAATTTTGACTTTTTTTTCACAATTTTGGCATTCAAAATGTTGACATTTTTTACTTTCTTTCAGAATTTTGACTTTCAAAATTTTGACTTTTTTTTCTGAATTTTGACTATCAAAATTTTGATTTTTTTTTTTATAATTTTGACTTTCAAAAATTTGACCTTTTTTTTCACAATTTTGGCATTCAAAATGTTGACTTTCAAATTTTGACTTTTTTTCACAATTTTGGCATTTAAAATGTTGACATTTTTGACTTTTTTTTCAGAATTTTGACTTTCAAAATGTTCACTTTTTTCAGAATTTTGACTTTCAAAATTTTGACTTTTTTCAGAATTTTGACTTTCAAAAATTTCACTTTTTTCATAATTTTGACTTTCAAATTTTGACTTTTTTTTCACAATTTTGGCATTCAAAATGTTGACATTTTTTACTTTTTTTTTCAGAATTTTGACTTTCAAAATTTTGACTTTTTTCAGAATTTTGACTTTCAAAATTTTGTTTTTTTTCAGAATTTTGACTTTTTTTCAGAATTTTGACTTTGAAAATTTTCACTTTTTTTTCAGAATTTTGACTTTTTTTTCAGAATTTTAACTTTCAAATTTTGACTTTTTTTTCACAATTTTGGCATTCAAAATGTTGACATTTTTGACTCTTTCAGACTTTTGACTTTCAAAATTTTGACTTTTTTCAGAATTTTGACTTTCAAAATTTTGACTTTTTTCAGAATTTTGACTTTCAAAATTTTAACTTTTTTTTCAGAATTTTGACTTTTTTTTCCCTAATTTTGCCTTTTTTTTTATAATTTTGACTTTCAAATTTTGCCTTTTTTTTTTCACAATTTTGGCATTCAAAATGTTGACATTTTTGACTTTCTTTCAGAATTTTGACTTTCAAAATTTTGACTTTTTTCTGAATTTGGACTATCAAAATTTTTATTTTTTTTCAGAATTTTGACTTTTTTTCAGAATTTTGACTTTGAAAATTTTCACTTTTTTTTTTAGAAATTTGACTTTTTTTTCAGAATTTTGGCATTCAAAATTTTCACTTTTTTTCAGAATTTTGACTTTTTTTTCAGAATTTTAACTTTCAAATTTTGACTTTTTTTTCACAATTTTGGCATTCAAAATGTTGACATTTTTGACTTTCTTTCAGAATTTTGACTTTCAAAATTTTGACTTTTTTCTGAATTTGGACTATCAAAATTTTGATTTTTTTTCATAATTTTGACTTTCAAAATTTTGACTTTTTTTCAGAATTTTGACTTTTTTTTCAGAATTTTGACTTTCAAAATTTTCACTTTTTTTCAGAATTTTGACTTTCAAAATTTTCACTTTTTTCAGAATTTTGACTTTCAAAATTTTTACTTTTTTCAGAATTTTGACTTTCAAAATTTAGTTTTTTTTTTTCAGAATTTTGACTTTCAAAAAATTTGACTTTTTTCATAATTTTGACTTTCAAATTTTGACTTTTTTTTCACAATTTTGGCTTCAAAATGTTGACTTGTTTTTCAGAATTTTGACTTTCAAAATTTTGACTCTTTTCAGAATTTTGACTTTCAAAATTTTGACTTTTTTTTTTCAGAATTTTGACTTTCAAAATTTTCACTTTTTTCAGAATTTTGACTTTCAAAATTTTCACTTTTTTCAGAATTTTGACTTTCAAAATTTTGACCTTTTTTCAGAATTTTGACTTTCAAATTTTGACTTTTTTTCAGAATTTTGACTTTCAAAATTTGGACTTTTTTTCTGAATTTTGACTTTTTTTCAGAATTTTGATTTTCAAAATTTTGACCTTTTTTCAGAATTTTGACTTTCAAAAATTTCACTTTTTTCATAATTTTGACTTTCAAAATTTTTATTTTTTTCATAATTTTGGCATTCAAAGTTGACATTTTTGACTTTTTTTCAGAATTTTGACTTTCAAAATTTTGACTTTTTTTTCAGATTTTTGACTTTCAAAATTTTGACTTTCAAAATTTGACATTTTTCAGAATTTTGACTTTCAAAAATTTGACTTTTGACTTTCACAATTTTGACGTTTTTCTGACCAAAATCAATAATCTGCAGATTTGTTAGAAATAATAAATGACGTCCCTAAAAGGCAAAAATGCACATTTACATCAATAATAACACCAAAACAAGACTTGTGTTTCTTAAAAAGAAGTGTTTTATTTCCTTTTTAACAAAGCCCAATACAGATTTTGAAGCAAAACTGGGGAACACTGGTAAATCTCAATCCAATCATCATGTCTGAGGGGACACCCACAAAAAAGATGAGCTTCAAAATAAAAAATAAAGACACCTAAAATAATCATACAACCCAGAATCGGGGCCAAGAAAATAATGGTGCATGTCGTCCAAGAACTATAAAATAAAAGAAAATTTGACAATAAGAAACAAAGTTCATGCCAGCAGCTGTTGGGGAGGTAAATAAAATCAAGACTTCTTCTAGTAAAAATAAATGTCAGATCTAGAATCCATAACATCTGTTAACGGCTTGGAAAGAACCAATAAAACCTAGAATAAATGACAGTTACTATCAGTATGCTAAAACATTTTAAATCTTGGATGAGTAATCTGGTCAAATACATCTAAAACACTTATTTTACATCTTCAGTTGCGTGTACGGGAGCTCGTATGACAGTTCAACCGTGAGGGACTAATAATCAAATAAAAATTTTCCATCCATGGTCGTATTTCACACATTTCTGTCAGAACGTGTTACTGCTGCTCTAAGTCTGACGATGGAGGAAGTCCAATCTGACGTGAAAAGCGGAAGCGATAATCAAAATGTCATCGGGTTATTTTTACAACTAATCTGTTACAAAGATATTAAAACTTTTCAACTTTACAGCCGCGCGCTGATCATGAGTATATATATATTTTTTAGGGGGGTGTGGTGGGATTAAGAGTACCGCATGGAAAAAATTTAACAGCAGGTAGAGCTCGGGTCGTGATATTTGAGTGATTTCTTCACGTAGTTGGGTGGTGGCGGCTACCGGTCCACTCGAGTTTTAAACGTGTACCAATCGTTTTGAAGCTAAAATATTAAAAGATGGACAAGGGGGGAGGAAAAACAAAAAAAACTAAAAATAAAACAGTAAGTCGAGCTGTGGCTGAATATTTCTGTCAACTGGCACGTGTTTGTCCGTTTTGAAAATTATGAAATTACAGACAGATCTGAAATGAGCTGATCCACCTATGTAAACACAGTGATTTTCTGATACAGAAAAATACTAAGTGGACAATGTGTATCGATCTTTAATAACAATATCCATCGGCTGAAAAAACACCAGTCTGCGTTGATATATTCTCATGTGGGAACATATATATTTTATAACAAAATAAATCTATACTGTCCTGTTTTTTTCTTTTTTTTTTATTATTTCTGCGGTGATGGTCGATATATATATTTGTATTTATATATAAGGGTTGTACGATGCCATCATCCCGTTCTCTGAGCACTCGAACCGCGACGTTTTTCTAACTCTGTAAGAAATAGTACTTTGTGACTGAAGCAGCTCAAATACTCAAAAAGGCTCTGCCTGAGAAGAACATTAGTTTGAAGCGAGAGAGAGAGGAAACAAAAATAATATACTCATCTTTTCCATCTTTATACCAGTTGTTAAAGTAATTTATAATAAAGTGTATGTTGCTATTATTATCTTTTCTTTAAAAAAAAAAAAAATCAAGCAGTTTTTCTGTATCTCGGCATTTTGACACAAAATATCCTCTTGGATATTTACACAGGAAAAGATACTTTTCAAGCAATAAAAACAAGCTTATATCGTGGGTTCGCAACAGAATAAAAACACAATTCTGAAGAAGTAATGGAGAAAGAATTGCATAGCAGATCAGAATATGAACTAAGAACAGGAACTGATCCTTTTTGGTATGGTGCACTTTTTTTTTTCTCAATTCATGACTTTTGCACATTTTCACATATGTACATGAAATAGTTCAGTCCATTCATAGTTTCGCCCGCCCACACAGTTAAAAGATCAAGTTTAACTTCTGCGCTATAATGCTCGACAGTAAAAGAAGGCAGCGTTGAAGGCCGCTCTCCTTAAAAAAAAAAAGAAAATCCATAGGAGTCTTTTTCAAAATAAAACAAACAAAAAAAATTAAACTTTGTTTTTTAAAAAGTGCCATTTTGCTACATTTAATCAGCTGACCCCGCGGTCTGCTACTCGACAGTTAACACAAGCAAATGTGTTACACAGCTTCCCCTCCTCCGACGACGACAAACGTCACACAGTTTCCTGATTCTATGAGTTTTGGTCACATGGACAATCAAACACACACTCACAGCCACATACACAGAAACACTTGTGCAGAAACACACAAATACACACACACGCGCTTAGATGACATGAAAGGAAACAAAAGTGGAAAAAAACAAACTGAAGTTGTGGCCGGTGGGTTCAGTTCCATTTGTTTTTCTATCTGCGTTCAGACATTCCCGGCTGGTAAAGCTTTGAGAAAAGAACAAGCACCATTAGGAAAAGGCCTCGAATCGTCCTCTGCTCCGGGGAGAGTTCAGCAGTTTTCCCGCTTGATTCTGTGCTCCCACGAAAAAAGCAACAAAAAAGAAGAAATCTACATTCAGACTCGCCTCCGGGCTCGTGGTCGGGCAAAGTCACTGAAATGTTTCAGGCTTCGTCGTGTCTCTCTTTTCATCATTTGTCCTCTGAGTTCGGCAAACAAAGCCTCTCTTTCTTTTTTTTTTTTTAGTTTATTTGGAGTCTGACGACGTCTCGTTGTCTCCAGCTCCCGTGAGGCCTTTTTCTTGTGTCCATGTGGTGGTGGTAGGTGGTGGTGTTGGTAGGGGAGTAAAATCCGGGTCCTCACCGTCTCTGCTGGGCATAGACTGGATACGCTAGCGTCACATTCAGAGAGTCATTGTGCTGGACCAAAGATGTGTGCTGGTAGTGAAGTACGAGTTCTTTTAGTGAGCTGTACAGGTTGTACGGCTCGGCGAAGCCATAACCTGAGGGGGTCTTGTTGATGACGCAGTGCTTCACCTCGCCGTCCACACTGCAAAGAGAAGGAGGAGGACAATGGTCAGTCTGTGCTGGAGCTCTTTTATAGACTCAAACCACTTCCTATTTTAAAACACGGGCCTTAAAACAATAATCAGGTGCCGATTTAGACACTGAAACAGGTTTTTCTTGCCGCAGTCATCCTCTTGTTCATACTAGACATTAAAAATCAGGTCTTAACGTCGTCGTTTTGTGTTCTAAAACTTTGGATCTGTCCAGTGCAAACAGGAAGTCTGAGTAAAGTGTGGATACGTACACAACGCTGCAGGCGTAGCACCCCGCTTTGCTGCTGTCTCGAACCAGGAATGTTCCGTCTCTCTTGCCCTGGAGGAGAGCCTCCGCCTGTAGTCGGTTGATGTTGCCCAGCTTCCAAGACCGCTCGTCGTGATGAGGAAGATCTTCGTCGTCGTCCACCATCGAGTATTGACTGGAAAAAAACACAAAAGCGAACATGTTAAGTTGGAGTCTGTAAAGAAAAAGTGTTTCTTGGTTAGTTTGTTGAACTTAAAGCGGACACTCACTCTTCTGTGTTCTCGTTCTTGATGCCGAGCCACTCGTTGAGCTTCTTCTGTCTGACTCCCTTCTGGGTCAACCACCTGACGAGAGAGACAACACGAGGACGTTAGAAACCAGGCCAGACCCATTTTGATGTCCTCTCCAGAGAGGGAAGTGGCTTTCAGAGGAGGGCTGTACTCACATGAGATACTGGTCTCTGGTCTTACGCAGCTGGATGAGGTCTGGCTTGATGCTGTTCATCCTCTTGTCGATCTCTCTGTAGTCCGCCGCCTGTTTCTTCAGGTCTTCCTCCAGTCGGCGCTTGCTGTCGACGATTTCGCTAATCCGGGATTTCAACTTCTCGTAGTTGCCCATGATCCTGAAATCGACAATGAAGGAGTGAGTTTGTGAGCATAATTTCACTTTTATGATCTGCTGCTTTACAGGTGACCTGCTGACTCACCTCTGGATCTCCTTGTCGTTGCCTTCTCTCCTGAACTTCTCGATGTACTCCTTGCTGTACCGCTCTTGTGTTTGACACTGCTCCTCAAATATCTTTATTGTTTCGTTAAAAGCTTCGATGGCCGTCCTTTTCATTTGGATTTCCTGGAGGAAGAAGCGCGGCGTTAGCACACGTCGCACAACAACACAAACGCAATAAATTCTTGATGGCGTTACGACTCTGGCCGGTACTCACTTGTGACGTTCTGGTGTATTCTTCGTACAGGCGGTCGTACTCTTTGTTCTTCTCCTGGTACTGTTGGTGGTACTCGCAGAGCTTCCTCCCCACAGCTTCGATGTTGTCTTCTTTCACCACCTGATCCTGAGAAACGACAAAGCGTTGTGGTTAAATCGCCTGGACTGAAGTACCGCGAGCACTCCAGCTTCGACTAAGCTCTGACGTCTCACCTGCTGGTGTTTGGAGACCGGGTACAGCAGTTTGACGTCTAGCTTGGGGTTGTACTGCGCCAGTGACTCGTTGCGATAGTGGTTGATGAGCTCGACGACGGAGCTGAAGGTCAGCGGGTCCGAGAAGCCGTACTTCCCATCCCGGTGGAATATCTTAATGAGCTTGTTGTTTCCTCCTTTCCTGTGGACGAAACCAAAAAGAAAGGAGCGAAACCGGTTAATCTGACCGCTAAAAATAACTAAAAGATGGCCGATAAGATTCAGAGTAAGAGGAGGAGGGCTTACCTCAGAGTCAGAGTGTAGTCTCCGTGCATTTTCGTGGAGGCGTCTCGCACCAAAAACGTACCGTCCGCGGTGTCCCTCAGCTTCTCGTTGACCTCCTCCCTTGAGATGTCTCCCCAGTACCATTCGGCGTCTTGCAGAGCCATGTTGTTGTTCATACCGTTGTTAGTCACAGTTGTGGGTTTGGGTGGCTTTGGAGGTAGAGCTGTGAGGACGAGAGGAGGAAGCATAAATGAGTGTGCTGTGATGTGACTGGATGTTTACATCTTCTCATCTATGAGATGATTTAATCGCTTTGCAGACGCTGGGAATCACGCACACTCATGCTCTGTGACTCGCTCGCCTTTTTTCCATCGATTAAACGGAGCTGAGGAGGGGGAAGAAAAAAAGAAAACGCTGCCCCTCTCAGAGAGAGGGAGGCGGTGACGGCGAGGCAGTGGGAGGGGAAATGAAGCATGAGTCAGGGAGAATGAATTTCATTCAAGAAAAGGGAGATATCTATTAATATTCCGGTGTAGCTGCAGGAGAAACAACGATTCCCCGATCATGGCAGGACAGAAACGGTTAAAAACATGAAAAAAAGCATGACCTAACCTGCAGATCACCAGCTGAACGTGCAGATTTTCCAGCAAACCTCCGGCTTTAACACAGATAATCATCACAGGCTGTATTTACAATCAACCTCCTCTTCCTGTTGCAGCTTTCAGGCAGCACTGAGAGCTCTGCAGAGCTTCTGTGGTGATTTCCACAAAGATCTCGAGCTCGGGAAGAAAAAGCCTTAAATCTGCAGCGAGCTGACACCAGCTGTGGCAGAGCAAAAAGGTAGCAGGCTATTTTTAACCCACAAATCTGCACTGCCTTTGTTCACTCCCACTGCATTAACACCCTTTCTGCTACAATGGACCTTGCAGGGACTCATTGAGACCGCTGCTCACTGTCGCCAGGCGATTCATGAGTGTGACACGGCAAAAAAAAAAAAGAGAGAAGAAGAAGAGGATCTCCAATCTGTGCAGAAAGCAGTTCAAGCCCACGGTTTCCTGCTGCACTGTGCTCACATTTCATCTCCAGATTAGAAAGATACTTCTAATGTGGACAATCCAGTCTTAACAGCTTAGCAACCAGAGATCTCTACACCAACACACGGCTCATATTTTATGATGCAAACCTCCATAAACTGGTTTCTCTTCTTAAATACGACCACCTCAAACATCCACTTGAAAAAGCCATTAAAGGGCAGCCTGCTCGGTAACGTGTTACATCACTTACCACAGCCAATCACACGGGGGGGTCTGTCACCAACCACTCCTGCATCTTTCATTTCCTGAGAGCGATGAGGTCATTGTGAAAAGCCCGTTTACTTTTCTACCTTCCTGCTTTGAATCTCAGCAAAAAAACGCAGCGGCTGAACTGAAACAACTCGTCCGTGCAGCGTCACGTCTCCATGTTAAAAGCAAACGTGCAGCATCTCTCTGTTAGCAGAGGGGAGAAAACCTGCAGCCTCTTTCCATGCTTTCCCTCTCCTCTCTCTCTCTCCTCTCTCTCTCTCCTCTGTGTGTGTGTCGAGCTCGGCCGCCCGCTCTCTCCTGCAGGTTTGCTGCTCGGCCCCTCCTCTCTCTCTGCGCGTGTCGTGCGGTGGTTTTAGTCCGTCCCACTTCTGGCACTCAGACAAAGCCAGCTCTGCTGCAGCAGCACGTACGCAGCTAAATTATAATGCCTGGCCCCCCGGTCAGCGGCACCCAGAGCTCCAAATACGCCTGTAATCCCACAGCGTGACACTCGGCATGACAGAGATAGCTGCCTTGATTTCCTGAGTGAAATTAAAATAGACCTCTCTGACTCGGAGAGGTGGAAACTCACACAAGTGGAATGCGGCTCAAACTCTTGCAAAGTGACAAAGCGGAGTATAAATCAGTGTTAGTGTTGAGAGAGCACTCATTCTTTAAGAATGTGAAAATATCATCTTTAGTTTGATGTTAAAAACCTCTTTGAGTATCAAGCCTGAGCTGAAAATCTCACTAAGGTGCGCAGCCTGTACGAATAGTTTGGAACCGCACAACACGAGCAGCCGCCGCAGGCAAAGCCGCTCGCTGACAGCTACGACTGGAGGCTCAAAGAAAACAAAAAAACCTATTATTCTTGTTCTTGTTCTCTAAGCTGCGGTTATTTGTGTCTTATTCTACCCCCGGACGACTCCTTTCGTTGTAGCCTGAAGCTGCAGCGGTGTGACAATTTAAAAGAGACTTACGTTGCAAGTTGTGCATGTTTTGGTGAGTGCACACGCTGTTCTTCTTCGTGGCTTCTCTTTTAGTCCCAAAAGGTGAATTAAATCCAGTTAGTGAGTAACTTTCAAGTCCTCCAGTAAAGCTCCATTTCATAGTTTATTCTTTAAAAAAGAAGAAAACCCGCAGCAGCTTTACGTGCTTCTTAATGAAATCCAGGTAATCCGCTCGACGTGAGGCAGGTGCAACATGCGACCGTCTAGCTGACTGACTGCTCAGTTCCTGCTGTGAGTGAGGTAAAGTCTCTCTCCCCCCCCCCTGCTCGCTCGCTCGCTCTCTCTCTCTAACTCCCCCCACCTCCTTGTGTGGAGGCAGGTAGTTAATGATTAGCGGTAGCCGCTCTGCCTGTTCTGAACGCAGCCGCTCGTGCCAGCAGCGTGTGTGTGCGTGTCTTTCTCCCTCGCTTTGGTCACTCCCTCTCTCTCTGTTTGTAAAGGAGGAGGCAGGAGAGGGAGGTGGAGGAGGTTCGGTCTTATGATTAACTTGCAAAGTTTCAAATATTTGCTGAGCTGGGCACTTTGAGGGGGGACATGTGGAGATCCAGGCGGAGGGGAGGGAGGAGGCGAGTGGCCCTAGAAACTGGAATCAGCCCTCAGTTAACAAGAAGTGCTCTGTGGAGCGGGCCGACTTTCCAGCCAACCAAATCTAAGTGGGCCTTTTGTCGCTTACTTAAAATAGGCACGCAGTAACTGGGAGGACACACACACATACACACACACTTTGTACATGTGTGTTTACAAAGTGGGCTTCTTCTTCTGTTGTTATCAGAGGCAGGTGACCCAAACCAGTTTGCCGTCTGAACTTTACGTACAATCATTTTTTTTTTTTTTTTGGGGTCGCGTGTTTAAGAACTCCCGCAGGTGCAAATTACTGACAGCTGAGAGCGGCCCATGCACAGGAACATTATAAATAGCCCTAACAGGTAATAAAATGTTTTAAACAGCCACAGCCAGCACAGCCCGGCCTCTGAGCTTTTAACTAGCACTGTAAAAACATAACTGGCACGCAACAGCAGCTTTATCTAACGCAGACCACCGCTGCACCACCACGTGGACAAAAAGAAAAGACTGTGTACGTCTGCGATCGACCAGCATCAAAAAATCTGTCCGGAGAAGAAACCCAGAATGTCAAATGAGATTTTATCTTCATACCAACACAATCGTAGCACCATGGAAACTCACCAGTAACCACGCGGCAACACACATTTGAACACATGAAGTGAAAAGCTGTGCCCAAATTAAACTACAGAAACAGAAAGTAATATTCGACAGACGTCCTGTGCAGCCGAAGTGTAAGAAACAGTGCAGGCCTCATTCAAACTGCCCCTGTTCTGCTGTTATGTAACAAAGATAATCAGGAAATGTGCTGCACTTCAAACTCTAACCGGTACATAATTAAACAGTCTTAACTCGCTTCAGCCGTGTCAGTATTTACCTCCACAGCATGCCGTCTGTGGCCCTCTCTCTCTCTCTCTCTCTCTCTCTCTACAACTGCAGCAGTTGCAGGTCTCAACACCTTTCCTCGAAGCTATTAATAGTTCAGGCCTCAGTTTGCGTTCTGCAGAACAGACATGCATGTTCTGCATCCAGTAATGCACAGCGTACAAAAACGAGAACGCTTCAAAACTCGTGTTTCTTTTCTTGATAAATAACAGCAGCGCCAGACGACAGAAGTCAGAAATGAAGTGCGTATCTACCTGGAGCTGCTTGAGTTTCACTCCATTCACTGGCCACCAGAACCTCAATGATCTTGATGTGAGCATCCAAGCTGGGTTCACAACTGTGGAAAAAAAAAGAAAAGAGTTAAAGTGTGTTTTACAGCCCAGGTGACAGCCTCTGCTGCTGTGTGCTGGTTTCAATCTGATGGTAATTCAGGCTTAGCTACTTTAATTGCACAGCACAGCTGGTGAGTAGAAAAGCTCCCAACCTATATCCGTGTACAGCTGAGACCCACGAGTGCCTGACAACCTGCCTACGCTCTCACAGTGTGTGTGTGTGTGTGTGAGACATGCATGTGAGTCTGTGTGCCTCGCCGTTGCATGACTGAGCCTGCACACGTCTGTCTGTCTGCTGCCCTGAGTGTCTATCTTTGACAGAGTATGCAGCAGCATACTGGGGCACGATCCGGGGAGGCCCGCTCTGACACCTCACCTGGTGGCCTGTTGTCTGAAGAACACTGGGCTGAAGATCTCGCCCAGGGCTCTGGCGCTGAGCAGGTTCTTAGAGCAGTTTTGGCACACTCGGGCGAAATGCTTCAGCAGACAGTGGAGAGTCAGCCAGTACTGTGGGGGGAGGCTCGGGGTGCTGGCGACGCGACGTAGCAGCTGGGCGCATTCCTCAGGATTCACCACCTCTGTCGAGAGAACAGACGAGAACGAACCGGTTTGAAAAAAAAAAGATCCAGCGTTTAGCCGCTGCCGGTTTGAAGAGCAGAAAAAGAAATGAAAAGATGTTTCTTTAAACAATGAGAGAAGTGGAAAAAAGGCGTCATGTGCACTTCGGGTTGGAAACCGCAGAGAGATTGTGTGGTTGACAATGAGTGTAAGGTACACTGGAAGGTGATTGGCTGCTCAGAGATGCTAGAGATAAACTTTCAGGTTTGTTTTAGTTCCTATTAACCACAGATATCCTGTTTCTGGCCTTGTGACAGCGAGAGAATGCAACGCTACAGAACAGTGTGTCGTGTGAGAACGTTGGCTGCAGCAAGAGAGAGCGATGCAGACGTTTAGAGAAGGTGACAAAATACAGAGATTATTAACTTTGTGAGCAGAAAAAGAGCCAAAAACTGTCTGGAAAAAAAAACAAGAGCTCAAAACATGAAAGTTTTCTCTGAGAACATGAAGGGTACAGAGCGCGCCGTGTGGTTTTGTGTTCAAAGTACTGAATGTTCAATAGTGTGTCAAGGGTACATTACGTCAGCACTTCTGTTTTACATAGATAACACGCTGTGGCGGGGTCTGTCTGCTCTCACCTTTGGCGGTGTGGACCATCTGAGCGTACACTGCAGTGGGGACGATGGGCTGGGGGAGATCCTGCAGGTACCTGCGCAGACCGTCGCACAGGACGGGGAGCTCCAGCTGATCCAGGTCTGCTGAGGGAGGATCTGAAGTGCACAAAGACACATGCTTAGATGCTCGAACTCCTTCCTGCATGGAGGGATTTTGAATCATGGGCTCATGCACAACGTGCAAAACTGTCGCGTTTCACGCGTCACTGTCCTTCTAACCGTACATGCACACTTTTTCGGTTGCATCAGTTCATCGTTGACATTAACGTCATGCTTTTTTTTTTTTTTAGGTCGCCATTTGAGACTTCCTCTTTCATGTACAGGCTTCACACAGGCTGTTAAACAAAAGAACAAACATACGTACCACAATCAAAATACTGCCTGACTTCAAGTCCACCTCCAGCAGTAAACGTCCGATATAACGTGGGGTTATCCAGCCCTGAAAAATCATCATCATCATATCATTACGTTTGTCCACTGGCAGAGTTGACACATTTTGGTTCATGTGGTTCTGTGTAAAGGCAGTCAAACTGAAACTCACGGCGAGCGGTCAAACTCACCTTTCCTCTCAATAGCCTCCAGCAGTCGAGCCAGCATGGGTGGAGAAGTCTCCGGGAGGGAAAACTGCTCCGTCAAGTCCAGCAGACAGAAGCCTGGAGGAGCAGACAACGACAGACCGTGAACCGAGGGAGTAAAACAGGCTTCCAGCTAATTATTCACAAGGTCAACGCTTCGTCTTGTGACACTTCGTCTGACACGCTGCATCACACTGTGGACGCAACGTTGACACTGTTAAACACAGTTTATCTGCAACCAGACAGCTCCTCAAATGGGAATGTTTCTGGGCGTTTTCAGTCCTCCGTGACAGAAACTCAAGACATCGATAGTGAAAATAATCATGCATCAGAAAATAGTGCATTTAACACACAAAGCATTAGCTTTTAATGACCACTAAGACTTCTGAAAAATGGCAAAACAGAGTGAGAAATGTCCATCAGAGTTTCCTAAAAAGGTCAAAGTGAAGTCACATCACTCGTTATTAACACCAACAACAGTGTAGAAGCTAGATCTGTTCAATATTTGGGACTTTTTCTTTGGATTAACTAGTCGTTTTTTGTTCTGAGAAGCAGTTTCCAACACAAAGTTTTGATTTTAATGATAAAACTTGAGTCAAACAGAGATGTGAGCGATGAAAGAGGAAACACTGGCCCCGTCTCCACCCTTCACAATGAACGCATACATGTATTTCAAAGAGAGTCAAAGTACAGCAGCGTGTTTGTCTAAGTGGATTCCTCTTGAATCTGATGTGAGTTTGTATCAGTGAACAGAAAATAAAACGCTGTGGTGAGTGTGTGTGTGTGTGTGTGACGTTAAATGGCTGTGATCCGTCTGAACCGGCCAACATTGATGAGGTGCATGACTTACAAACTGCTCAGAACTTCAAAAGGAAAGCAGGTCCAGGACCAGAGGACCGGCCTTCAGAGTATTTACAACGGACTGATTGAAGAACAGGAGGTGCTGAGCACTAAAGTCGAGGTTTGGAGGTCCAAAGAACTGAGCAAATAACGCCGTGATATGAGCTAAGCCAGGTCTGAGTTTTTTCCCCCCTCGTTTCTCCTTCAGAACTTTGGATCCAGGTGTGGACATGAAAGGATGAAGGGCTTGGCAGGGATTTTATTTGGATTTGCAAAGGCGTATTTTAAAAAGGAGATTTTCTGAAAGGCCCGACTGTTTCGACAGCGAGTCCGCAGTTTCAAAATGCTCGCAAACTATGAATGGAAGCCTTTCTAGTGGACCCAGCGTATTTTTCTTTCTTTGTACCTTCAAAATTATTACAAATTTTTTCTTTGAATCGGGGCATTAAAGTGGGCATCTCTGCTGCTATTCATTAGCACGGAACTGCCCTCTTCGACTAAAGAGCGTCCAATCAGACAAATAATGAACCGCTTCATCCAAATCCACATCCTCTTTGGCCCGGGCCGAGCACACACAGCCCGGCTGGCACGTTGCGTGTGAAGGATCTGGCTTAACCGAAGTCCCTCTTAACCACACAACACACAAAACTCCATGTAGGACAACTGGTCATCTGGAAGACATTATTGGAACGGCGAAGCGGGCGAGGGGGGGTTTCTCAGAAGCAGTGAACTCTGAGATGGAACACCAGAGTTTCCCTAAATAGAGATCGAGACACGCAGCACTGCCATCACACACCTTGGAAGTGTAACCTTTCTCCCAGACAAGATATCTAACACGGCTGCCGTTCTACGGCCAACCTTTTTCTGAGAAACTCAACTCACAACCTGGAGTTAAATTTAGACCCCCAACACACACACACACACACACAGTTCATATCTATGAAAATCACCCAACAGCAAGGACCTAAAGTCGGCTAGTTTTATTGAAGATAACATTCCTGGCGTCTTTAGAGGTTTTAAACGGGCTCGACAAACCGGTTTAAAAGCATGTAAGCTTGCTCGGTGATAACTGCTATAACAAGAAGACGCTCCAAGGTGATCCAAAGGTTTGTGATTATTTACTCGCCAGCGTATGAGTGACACCGGACAGGCCGCAGATAGAGTTGCTTCTCAGTACTGTCGACGACGTGATAGTTTCGGCACCGATGGAAATGTATCGAGTGGCGGGAGAAATATGACAGAAATGTTTGGAGCTATCGGTGATGATTTCTGAGATGCCTTGGCATGAGATCAAACGGTCAACGTGTTCCCGACCCAGGGCCGCCGCTTGTAATCATGGAAACACGTGAAATCACACACGCGTTAAAGTGTTAGAAAATTTTCTGCGTTCATTGCGGCGGATCTGAAAAAGTTGGGACGTCGTGTAAAATGTGAATAAAACGTGACACATGCGAATTAATTTTATGATTTGAACATTAAACCTCGTCTTTGCAGGGATTTGCAAATCAGTTTTCTTTGGTTTTACACAGTGTCCCAACTTTTTTGGATCTGGGTTGTGCGAGGAATTAAGTAAACTGATGCAAACCAAACTCGCGTTTATGACAATAACTGGATGGATTTTATTGTCAGATGTAGCTGATTTTACCACATCTTCCAGGACTGTTTGCAGAGTTAAACATATTTTCTGCAGAGCTTGTTTGAGCAACAAAATGCAGCTGAAACTCTGGATCACTAAACTTTCAGAAACGCCTTCAGTCGGAGCAAAATCACAACACCTCAACTCAAGGAACTCACGAAGCAATCCTCTTAGTAACAACACAATGCACTACAGCCGTCTTGCTCTGTTTAGAACAGCTGAGGGGCTGCACCGTTTGCACACACACACAGACATCACGAGACAGTGCTCGTACTTTCAATGGAAGTCGGTTTCTGTGGCAACTTGTGGGGGGGAATGGAGCGCAGAGGAGGAGACAGGGGGCCTCTTGGACGTGTCTCTGCAAGCCTGCATGTTTGGCAGACCTCTTCTCGTGATATCCCAAAAGGCCTCAGCCAGTCAGTAGTCAGTTAGTCAAACCGCAGGCTGAGGAAGTCGATGCAGCTGCCACCGGTGCTGCTGCTGCTGCTGCTGCGGCGGTGATGGCGTGGAGGGGGGAGACAATCCCCCCCCAGGCTGAAAACGGTATGTCTGAAGCGAACAAACTGCAGACTGCGGGCAGGACGGGGCCGGGGCACCACGGACACACTAAAGATAGCACACACTTAGGTTAAATTTAGAGGGCCTGCTCAAGTAACCAGCATTTTCAGGTTAGACCATTTCTTCTTGTGTGAAAAGGGTTTCAGCTGAGGCGCGCCGGTAAAAATTAATAACCCACGGAGAGCACGTCACAATGCAACACGCGTGACAGCACATTACAGAGCAATAATATGTACATGTTATAAAACAAGAGGACTGTCTGCAGGAAGCAGCTGATAAAGTCGACCTGAAGCATCATTCAGACCTCCAGCAACATGAAACACACAGAATAAAGCAGATTTTTCAATAACATCTAAAAGTGGAGCTCCAACATGCTTCAACATGCGTCTAGGAGTCAATGAAAGATGCAGCTCTGAGCTGTGGTGAGTTTAAAAAAAATGACAGGCAATGTCTCCTCCTGCAGGGTGGAAGACGCAGTGCAAAAGCTTAGCAACAGCCAATGAGGAGCCTGTTGCTACAGCCTGACAATTAACCCTATAAAGAGCAGCTGGTACGTACACACACACACACAAACCACCAGTTTCCTGACGTGCAATTAACTGTGAATCAGAATTACATCAGGCCACGTTTGCAGACCGCTGACGCCTCTTTAAATAGAAATAAAATGAAACTTTTAGAGGCAAGTGGTCGCCACACAAATGTGACGCCGGATGTGCTCCATGTCAGCAGACGCGTGTTCAAACCTGCAGCTTTATTTATTCCCAAACGATGCAGATTGATTTGAGTCACCGTGTCACGGTGTCATCTGATGTAATTTGTAGAACCAGTAGAAAAAGTCAAATATCACCGCACTGACACAGACGTGTGTGCACTGCTGTCGTGTCAGACTCACGTCAAACTTGGTTTTATTTACAAACAGAGCATGTGGAAAGAGTTTTTCCGCGTCACGTAACCTCAAAAAAGTGAGTATTAGGTCTGAGCCTGCCATGAGGGGGTTGGTGATATATACATGAGTATAAATAAATGCAGACACACAGCTGGTTTTCTATGCGAGATCTTGATGGAGCACGTCTGGTGGCGTGAGGCGGTGATAGTTTAATGTTAAGTCGTTTAAATGCAATGTGAGCTCCGCGCTGAAAGGGTGTGCTGTGACTGCTCTTTGGCTCTCCGCGGAGCGCATCGCGGCGCGCACATTGCGAGGCACCAGAAGGCTCTTTTAGTGAACTAATTGCTTCTATTTTTAATTGAAGCGTCCGTCATCATGACCCAAGTTAGGAAAAATAAGTCCCCGGTTGGAAATAACCGTGCAGCTCATGATCTATCTTGTTCGGGGTTGTTATGTAACGCCACACCTTCACAGCACGAGGCCCGCACACAGCACCTGAGCTGCACTGGCTAGTCGACCTCGTCTCCCTCCCAGTCAAATACATCAAATATTTGAAATGCCTCCTCCGTTCCCCTCTTTGACTTTGAGTCTCTCTAATCTCACCTCTGTCTTATTGCTTTTCAGCTCTCTCTCTCTCTCTCTCTGCGTCTCTCTCTCTCTTCTTAATCCTGCTTGCAGACATGCTCGGACTGCTAGTAAAGAAGATTTGCCAATTCAGACTTGGGTCTCTGCACACAATCAAGTAATGAAACGGTTATGCACGCTTTCATGCACACGAGTCTGACTGGATTTATACTCCAACGTAGTTTGGAGAGCTCTGATACGTCATTACTTCTTTTTTCTGTGCCGTACCACTGAAAAGCAACATATTTATTAAAAACGTGCACAATTACAACTGCCGAGTGCGTCACAAGCTCACCGTTTCACACAGGAAGACCGAACTGGCTTAGTGTGCGTAAGTTGACTTTTAATCTCGGTTACAATGTGGCCTAAATCTGCGTGTGAGGATGCGTCTGTAACTAAACATCTTTTTGGTTTTTGACCGTTTATCAGACAAAACGTACAACTTGAAGATGAAAGTTCTTGATGGACTTTTTTCACACTTTTATAGCCAAACAACGATGAAAATAAGCTCTGGTCATGGGCACTTTACAGCCTGGCTGGACAACATAACTTTAACACCTATAATCCAGATAAAAAAAATTATTTTTCCACGTGCTTTAGCACGATTTTAAGAGTTGTCATACTAGTTGGAAAGTTACTAACACAAAAAAAACCTCATTCTACAAGTTAAACGTGTTTTCAGGGAACAAATACGTGGCTGATGAAAAGTTGACGGACATTTAATAAACACTCCTCTGTGACAAACTCTGATGATGGAAACTATGACAGGCCAGAGATAAATTTAAATCCAGCTTGAGTCTGACGTTCGCAGGCAGAGGATTTGTCGCAGGCGCTCTCCTCATCCCCAGATTTATACCGACAACGTTGCATGCTCATATTAAGCAGGTGAAGCGAATAAAATAAGAACTTCTACATCTAGTGATGATAAAACAAGCCAAAACTTAAATTTGAAATTAGCCTCACGCCAGCAGCGCGCACGCTGATGACAATGACAGTGTGAAACAGCAAATCGCCAGGGGTCCTATTCAGCCGCGCAACCATTTATTGTCCAGTTGCATTGTGCACCAAGTTACTGCAATCAGCACTTAGCACAATACTGATTCATCACAAAGCTACAAATCAGTCTACCATGCAGTCTGTGCGCAGCCCCTCTCCACCAAAGAAGCGCCAACACATTCCTGGCCCCGGCCAGCTGCCTTTTAGCCCCACAGAGGAACGCTACAAACTATCACGTTATAAAAACTTCTGCTGCTGCTGCCGCTGCCGATGATGACGACGTTGGATTTACTGATCTGTGACTGTGACTGAAAGGTACACCCAGTGTGAAACCAAAACTGAAATCGCTCCACGCTCGTTCTGACAGAGAATTCTTAGCCGAGACTAAAAAAAAAAAAATGACAGTAAAAGACAGAAAGCGTGTTCAATACAGCAGATGTCAGCCTGAGTGCTAAAGAGGCCCAGGGAAGGAGAGCTACATTATCTCAATCTCCAGCTATGCAGAGTACTCTCACTGCGACTGTCTCCTCTGTACAGCACGCTCTCTTCCTTCCAGTAGCCTCTTCTTTTTTACAAAACGTCTATTACACAACCCAACTGTTCTATAAAGTCAGTTAACTGTGCAAATAATCCACATTCTTAGCATTTACTGCTAATAAAATCATCAGCTGATGATTTGAAATGTTTTTTTTTTTTATCAAGTGCATGAAAACCGAAAACATAATGATAAACCTCAGACGTGCAGCAGAGAGACAGAGAGATGCCCGATGGCATCAAATATTTCCATAAACAAGACCGAGCATGCCGGCCGAACCTTGTGAGAGCACGTAGAGTAACAACCAGTTATTCACACTTTTATCTCAAACATTTGGAGGAATGTTCACTCGCGCTGGCTGTTGGAAGATAAACACACACACACAAAACGCGGCGAACATTTAACCACGTAGAGCCAATGTTGATACCGGACAGTGTCAGTGAACTTTAATATTGTTTAAAATGGTTGTAATGATGCTCCAAAAGTGCAGGAAGTTGCTTTTTTCTAGCCGCACAATGATTCATCACTGATTCACTCATATTCATTGGACTGAGGAGAAATGAGTGTGTAAAGTCCAGAAATTCTTTGTTTAATAAAATAAAAGCGTGTTGTGCATCAGTGTGACAAATATGAATCTATCCAGCACGTCTGTGAGAAGCTGAACAAGAAAATGGAGCTGGAAGTTGATGTTTGGTGGGGCTTCGTTCTTTGAGTTTCAATCTCCCCGAGTTCCTTTTCCTCGGCGGGCCCGGACACATGTATATTCTCTCAACTGTGAGGCCCAGAAAAGGAGCAACACTTTAATGTTTGAAAAAAAAAAAGGCTGAGAGCTGGAATGAGGCGGAACAGTTTCCCAGCCTAGCCCTCTTCTTCTTCTTTCTCCCTTCTTACCCTCTCCACATCTGCTGCACTCATGTAAACCCCTGTGGCTCAGAGAGCAGAGGCCCCCTTTCCAAGCCTCCATTCTCCACCTCCTTTCCCCCTACCAGAGCTGACTGTAGGAACTATCAAAACATTAAAAAAAGGGGGATGAGGGGGAGAAGAAGAAGGAGGAGGAAGAAGAAAAAAAAGCTGAGGAGTAGGAGGAAGGGAGTGAGATCCCTTGGTGGTAGGCAATAAATCACAAACACTCTGGGAGCAACAAGAGCCCTGCCTCCATCGCGGAGCCCCCTCTTCAAAGCCCCCTTGAGCATGCAGAACCCAAGTCCCTCCCAAAAGGCCCCCACCCTGTACCCTGTGCCTGCTTCAAGCCCCCAGCTCCACTCCGGTCCTGATCCCCTTTTGCACCGACCCTTTAGCAAAGCTCTCCCTCTCCCTTACCCACAACCTCAGGGCCTCTTTTCCTCCTCCTCCTTCCTTTTTTTCTCTCTCCCTGCATCTCTCACAGCACCAGGACACAGAGACTTTTCTTCTCCCGGTGCTACATTCACACTCGCTCCGGGCTCAGCGCTGCCACTCAACCACAACACAGCCATTCAACACATGCCCCCTTCATACAGCTCCTCGCTCGTCCTGCAAAAAAAAAAAAAAAAAAAAAAAAAGCCACAGCAAAGAATTTCACAATCGGACCACAAAAGGGGCAGAAACGAGAACCCTGGCAACTACAGCTGCTCTTTAGGTGAGCAGGAAGCTTTAAGTGCACATTCAACACAAGCCGCAGTGTCTTTAAAAAGATGCGAGTTTTAATTGCAGCTCATAGTTGTGGCCGGAGCGAGTAACACTCACGCAGATTTCAAAGGGGAATTTTTATACGCAACCATCTTGAAGATCACAGAATTTGAACGGGACAGTCCGACTTTTGGCTTGTTTGCTGTCCGACACAAGGATCGGTTTCGTCTCTTTGTGTCCGCCGTAGAGATTGATCACGTTTAGGCCGAGCTTTGCGTCAAACTTGGGCGGCACAGCTCGTCTCCAGTTGTTTTATTTACAGTCGAAATGAAGCACCTTTGGGCCACGGCATTTCCTAACCGAGAACCGCTCGATGCAGCGTCTGCAAAGTCCTGTGCACTTACTGTAAGGATATTGCTAAGTCATAATAACCCTATCATGAACTAAAGAGCTAGCCCAGCTGTTCACCCGAGGTCTTCAGAGAAGGAGCAATTTGCCTTAATCATCAGTGTACAGTGATCTAATCATCTTTCTCAACGCTGACAGGGGAATTATATCCCCTTAAGATGTGGCTTTGTGGAGAAACACAGACGATATCCGCTGGTAACATATGGCTGGCACAAGATGCTCTGGTGTACGATAGCCTGGATAGTGGCCAGCGCCATTGTCCTCTGGGACTGAGCTTCACATTCAGTGCAGCTGTACAGCACGGGGCCAAGCAACTTGTTGTCAAAGAACCGCAACTGTTCTGCGAATTCAGCATTTTTCTCACTTTGTCAAGCTCAACCCAGAACTGGGGTATTTTTTGCTCGATAACTGACGACCGAGGAGGCCACAGGGAGGACCACCTCCTCCTCAAACCCACAGGTCCAAAGCCAAGTCAGCGTGCAATCAGATTTTTTCGTCAAACAATTAATTAACTGTTAGAGAATTAAAATGTCGTGCTCCGCTAGCACAGCTGCCTCTTTCTTTCATCCTTCATTAAGTTGACGACCAATATTTTGACCCTCGGGTGACATAAATTCTCACTGACGTCAAGAGACTAGCGCACGTTCGCAGGTTATCTTTACTCGACCAACAAATTGGCACAAAGTGAAATCTGAAACGCGGCTAATCAATTTGAATTAACTCAACACTGAGCGACTCGTGGCACCAGACGAGGGTTAACACTAATTCTTAATTATGGCTGAGTTCACATCCGGTGAGTCGTTTTTTTCTGGCGCCAGAGCAGAACAATGAAGAATTTGTCACACAGAGTCAAACTCTAGTTTTTCTTGCTAAAGCTTTTAGTTGAGGAAGTTGTGTAATTGATTTCTGCATGAAAACTGTTTCTTATGGATCTACAACGGCGGCTTTACCTCCTGACCGTGTAGGAGTGTGAACATGTGTTTCAAACTAGTCACTGGAGTGTTTGGAGAAATGAAAAATGTAAGTAAGTATGAAAAAAATAGCGTTAACAGTTAGTGCATCCTTTACAGTTTGTAACAAACTAATACCCAGAAAATAAACGTTTTAAGACTAAACACCAACTCTGTTGAGGGAAAAGGGCATAAAAATCCCCTCAAACGTCATAATTTCTGCTTTTCTTACACTGTATGTCTTTGTTTTACAAAAAACATGACTACAGGGACATGTGATGGACATTTTTCACTATGTTTGCACCCCTGTCTGAACATTACTGCTAGTTAAACTCACCTTGCTCTGAGTCAGAGTCTGTCTCCGCCTTGAAGGCGCCCGGAGCTACAGGTAAGGGTCTGAGCGGCCTCGGCTTGGGCGTGGGGGGAGAGATCCATTTCTTCCCGATGAACTCGACATATGTCCCGGGGAAGTCCCCTTTTTCCTGAGTGGTTTCGTTGAAGCCTGGCAGCCAGCCAATCTCATCCGGCCTCTGTTCCAGCCCATCGGTGTACCCGAGAGCCACCAGAGCTCCTTTGCTTACCAACAATATGTCCCCCACATGCAGATCAATGTCCTCCTCCCTCTCCTTCTTGTAGTCATAGAGCGCTCTGTACTGATACCCCTCGGCGCTCATATTGATCGCTCTGTGACGAGGTGTTCTGAAGAAGAAGTTCAACCAACAAAGTTACTTTTCAGGTTTCTCTGATTATGTGTTTAGTCCAGGTACACATTTGCTAGTTCAAACGGTCGTAGGTGTGAACGTCCCAACAACAACAAAAACGCTCTGGAGACAGCGTCTAGCTCGTCTTCATTCTTTCACAGTTCCTGTCTCTTCTGAAAGACTTCCAGTTTTCTTGGTGCGTCGCCTCACAGTATGTACCCATCAATAAATGGCCCGCAGCAGCTGGTGATCTTGAGAATGCAATCCAGACCTGTAAGATGAGAGGAGGGGGGAGAGGTCATTTGAAACACACTGCATAAGACAATTGCGGTATAGATTCACAGTCAGGGCTTTTTGCAGATTGTGCACAACAGGCTTACATTGCATGTGCAGAAGGAACACTTCACTGTTACTTTGCAACTTTTACAGATATTACAGACTGCAGCTCTTAGATGCATTTAAACGGTTAAAATCCAGCCCTCCAACATACAACATGAGGGTTATAACCTATCATAAGGAACAAACAACTCTAAGGCTTCAAAAAGATATATTTGTTAACAGATGGAGACCTGCCAGGACCGTGCATGCAGAAAAAGTCACATTATTATTAGATTACATTGCTTATAATTATGTTAGTGCGTTACTCTTGTTTAACCATGTAACTTACACACATTTAACCTGATGCATGTACTCTTATGCTGTATTAAGCAGATCATAGCAGGCTAAATGTGAATGTGCATGCATGTGACTGTATAAGCTGCTAAGACTGAAATAAAAACACTGTTACTTCATGCTATACAAGCTGGTAGATCATATGTGCAAAGCCCCTTTATTAAATATGTATATACCCATCAGCTGAGTCCAAAAATCAGCTCACAGAAGCAGATGCATGACAGATTATCTGTGTTAAATTTAACAGTTTCTAGCTCGACTTAAGCCAACATATTGCTGCTAACCAGTAGCATTATCCGTGACAGCTTAAATTCACCACGGTGTCACTCTTATATAACTAAAAAAGAAAAAAAAGAGACACAGTCACGGCGTGTTTGTGTCTGCACTTTGCACGAAAGTGTTTTCCAGCTCAATTTGTTGTCAAGAAACTAAAGTTTAAGAGACAGACCAGCCCCGGAGAGCGTCTGAAAAAATGTCGACGGGAGCTTAGCCGAGTTAGCTCGCTAGTTAGCCACGGCTAAGTGTTAATTAGCTATCAGCTGGAAGTAATTACGAGTTTACTAAAAGTTTCCATCGTGTGTTAGCCTTTTTGGAAACGTTACCAAACGACCAACGGTTACGAGAAGTGGCAGTTGTGGTTATTAAAGACAATATTCAAGTTGGAAAAAGACCAAAAATTATCGCTAAAGTGGACAGAAAAGTAGAGTTTAAGCTAACCAACCGTTAAGAAAACGCAGCTAGGTCACGAGCAGCGTCTTAGATCCTAACTTTATTACACATTAAAGTGGTTTAATCGTTAATATTTGCTCGTTAACACTGCCATACTGTACATACCGAGTCTGCATAGATCCAACAGGCGAGTCCTCTCTTCCTTCGCTCCGTTAAACTTCAAAGTTACGCGGTATTATTAATAATAATACAAAAAAAACACAACCCGGAACGGATACAGTACCAACACGGGGGTTTAAAACCACTAAAAACCTCTCCGCTCTGCGTTTAAAATCCGGTTTAACGGGTAGTACAAACTGTTACAGCCCGTGCACATAACGGCACGTTTTCCTAGTCCCGAACAAAATGCTCCCTGAACGTCGCCTCTGCGGCCAAGCGAGAGCGAGACGAAGGAGGGGGGGGCAGAGACAAAAGCGCGGCCGCGCATTGGCTCACGCCGCTGTCAATCATCTACGTCGCTCAGTGCGGGCCAATCGCATGCGCGCTAGTGGCTCCGGACACCTCCCCCCTTCCCCTTGCCATGTATAATCTTGCACGCCACCACCTATGGAAATTACATAACTTGCCTCACGCAAACCTGATGTTAACCAGGGAGGGTGCGTTTGGTTTTTTATTACCAGCATCTGTTCTTATGCTTGACGGGGGATTATTTTAACAGCATTATCATCCAAAATAAAGAGGATAATGTAAAGAGATCACATTACAACCGCAACAGCCACTCCAGTGGATGTATCTGAACACCTAAAACTATCATTTTCTTTGTGTTCTGAGTCAATATTATGAACTATTATGGTGGATTTCGTCAAAAGAATGTCTATAACAGAACACAGCTGGTTATTTAATCCAAAAAAAAGAAGAAGAAGAAGAAGAAGGGGGCCTTCCCCGTGACAGCCTGGACAGCACGTAACCATGTTTGCAGGTTATTTATTAAGCTTTTCTTCGTAAATCATCACGTCTTCTCATGCACATATGGAAGATCCCAAAAAATACAGTGTCACCATCTGAAAGCACATGACTGTGAATGTGGGTGGCCTAATTATGGTAGGGAAAGAAGGCTGTGGAGCTTGCAGAAATCCCCTATCAGGTCTTAACCCTACTGTCCCGGGCTGTGTGCTAAAAAAGAGGCTGTAAGCAGCTTTGTGCAGCCGGGTAGGCCCCTTCGAGTATTCTACAGTCAAGAGACAGGACATCACCGCATGAGAAAAAGAGGAAGGAGTTTAGAAAACAGGAGAATTGGTTGTGTTGTAATGAATACTTACTGGGAACGGGCTGTTGGGAAACTTCAATAATCTTTTTGAGTCACTTTTGCCCACAACAGTGAAGCCTCACTGTCACCATTGACTGTATTTCTTTCTATCATTACTCAACTGTGTCCAGTAGAAGGGTTTATATTTCTGCTTTAGATGATGAAAATTAATATTTGAACCACCAGACCATATAATCCCAGATTCTGTCAGCCCCCTTCATGATTAAATAAACTCTGGTGACCCATTTGCTGCCCCGCGGATACCCAAACTAACACATCTGGTATAGGATCTCTCCCTTGTGCCCACACAGAGCATTTATTGGCTTGGACTTTTCTAACAGACATTTCAGGGTGAGGCCTGAAAACAAAAGAACGTCATACTTCCCATAAACTCCATTTGGCTTGTTTGCACAGTGAAAAACAAGCAAGTGGAGTTTCAAAAATAGGTGGTTATTCTTCAATCAGAGAGTTACTCATTTAATGTTTTCTCATCTGCTATAACAGGAAAGTGTAAATACAGTCCTCGGAAACGGCTATCTAGGTGTTGTATTATATTCCCGGGACAAGTTGGATTTTTAATCAGAAACCGTTTGCATGTTTTATGCAGAGAATCTTTCGATGCAAACTCTCCATGACGCACTGCTCCACATTCTGAAATGGATTTGTTTATGCAAAGAGTATTTTCTGATCATAGTGTTTCCTTTTGGGCTCGTCGGCACAGATTGTTCCGGCTATCTACTGTAGCTGCACCAGCAAGGACACTGCAGATAGTTGATGATATTTGACAGCGTCATTAAACTTTTCACCAGTCAGTCCTAAAAACTGGGGAAATGGGTTTGGGTTTTAGCTTAGCATGAAGACCAGAAACAATTATATAACATCGTCGGCTTTATAAATGCTGCTTGGTGGATTTTGGACAGTGCTAAGCTAGCTGTTTCCCCCTGTTATCATGCTAATCTAACCGGCTGCTCACTTCATATTTAAAAGGTAGAAAGGGAATAAGCTCATTTCCCCAAAATGTCTAACTGCTGCTTTAGTTTGCAGAGTTCCTGCAGCACTCTGATTTCATACATATTTAGTATCCACAAGGAGTATTTTTCCTTGTGGAGATCTGCGTAACTTACTTTTTTTAAGCGGCTATTCTGCAGCATATTTAGCAAGTTCTTGAATAATTCACCAGATAAGCACTTTCAGTTGACGTACATGTCATTGAACAGCACTTGGAGGTCCACCATACTGTGAGACCTCTTCAGCTTTTGTCATGCTAATTCTCAAAGTGTGAAGTGCCCTCAGACCACCTACCATGTTGCCACAGCGCTCCAGAGGAGTCTGAAATAGATCAACAGCCACGATAACGCAGAATAATATCGCAATAGTGTACGTGTGACAGGAAAACATCGTTTTAATGCGAGCACTATTCTTTTATGGTTTATATATTCATTTTTATACATCTCAGCAAACGTTGCATGCGACTTGAAATATCTGTAACATGTTAAAAACAACTTTTTCCTCCCTTTCAGCGTCTGTCAAAATAGCTTTGCTTTGGGGGAGCAGACGCTGTATGGGCTCTCGGACGCTGAATTAAAGCGGCAGGTATACGGCAGTGGGTTCCTTTCATGTCGCAGCAGTGGGATCTACTTTTTAAAGAATTCTCTCTGCATGGATTGGGCCCCTTAAACCATTAATCTATGCTGTGTTTTCAGGCTTTTAATAATGGCTAACTTTAGGGTGTAGAGCTCTCAGGATCCCAGCTTTTTATCCCCCCCCCCTCGCTCTCTTTCTATTCACTGATTCTTTTACTTTTGTGAGCAAGCTGAGAATTCTCACATGGGTAAACCCCATAATGCTCACCAACGTAAGATGAACTTGTGAAATGCTTCACCCACCAACGCTTATTTAAACAAAAAACCAAAGAGAAAAAAGAAGGAAAAAAAAGAAATAACTGATACTTCCTCCTTATGCTTCTTTGGTTCCCCCTAACCACAGGAGAAGCACACACGATAAACTCAGTCATCTTTACGCTCCATTGGCACATTTGTTTGTTCAGTGCTTCATTATATTTTGAAGTGCCTGACGAGAAGAAAGTAATGTCAACACTGTCAAACCCATCGAGGAATTACCCTAAAAACAGACTTAAGCGTCTCAAGTTTGATGAAACATGCATGATAAATAGTAATTACCTATTTGTCATGGCTTATTTTTAATCAGCATACCAGCATAAATATGTGCTAAATATCTGTAATGTATTCATAAAGCACTGTCTGTGCTGCACATAGTGTATTCTGTGCATAATGTTCAATCACTTATATTCACAACTGCACTATGTAAATATATATATTTCTATATATTATGTTACATACTAAAACAATATATCTCAGCTTCATTTACCAGTACTGTATAATTACACCAACTGACAGCTATACAAGCTGTAATATCTTCAATCTGCCCATACTGTTAACACTGTATATATGTATATGTATATATATAACATAATTCACATTTATATCTGCACTATTATTCATATATTCTTTTACATAAGTACATTAATCTGCACTTTACTGCCTTTTTGCATACATACATGCATCTTTAAATCAACAATTCATATAAAAATATGTTATTAGTTAGTTATTTTATTGATAATTCCAGCTGTTTGTGTCACTTCGAGGTTCGCATGATTTGCATCGTCCGTAATGAGTCTTCATTCAGAGCATTTCTCTCCACTTTGTAATTTTCATCCTGCAATTCAGAGGATCCTCTGCTGATTCTTTTACATAAGGCACACACTCACAACAATACTCGCAACATTCCTCTGGTATGAAAGAACACTTCTCTCTGCTCGACCATCAATCCATCAGATGCGTCAGACAATGACCTTGTTCACTGGAGTAGTCCATAAATTTTTCATTTTCATTATTAGCCACAGTTCTCTGCACAGTTTTCTGCTCTCTGAATTTCTACATGCTTTGAAGAACATACGGACGTATTGTGGAGTAAGTTGACGGGGTTTGTTGTTTGGTTAGCACATGTGTGGAAAGTGCTAACAGTATTATGAAGTGTCACTAGCAGTTAGCAAGCCTGTCTGCACATCCAACACATGAAAAACAGTAGCATTCTTTATGGTGGTGAACTCTTTCACAGATAAATGCTCCTCCGTCTTCACCGGCTGCTCTCTAACTTTGTCTTCCTGCTGTTTGGTAGTGGGTGAGTGGTGTTTACTGGGAGCTTTTTTTTGCTTAAAAATAATACCAATGAGAGCGGCGAGCGTGAGCCAAAGCAGTAAAGTTGTGGGCGGCGAAACCGAAAACAATGAGCTGAAAGTTGCTAAAATGCTTTGCAGACTGCAGGGCATCGCTGACATTAGTCATTCAATCCTTTGTTGATAAAACATTTTTGATTATAGCAGATTTAACTTAGCAGCAGCATTGTGAATAAACATAAGCGGCATGTTATTGATGCTGCGCAGTTAATCACACACAGATCTCAACAATGAGTCACATTTTTGTGCTCGTATTGACGCACGCCGACAAAACGAGATCAGAATGGGTGCACAGCACAGGATCAATCACAACACATACACAGTTACATCTGCATGCGTTGCAGAACTTCCACGTTATGCTCATATTTCACATAATCGTTGAAGCACGAAGCTGGTGGGTGTGTGTGCATGTGTGCAGGTCTGTGTGTGTGTGTGCCTACGTGTGCACCGCTGACCCTGTCACATTATTTTTATGCTGTGAAAGGCCTAACTAATGGAACACGTGTGGTGTAGTACGTGTGATAATATTACACTTGTGACAGGAGTTAATTCGAATACTGCACAACAACCTGAGCGTGGCTATGATAATTGACCCACCGCTGTAATGTGTTATTGTGCAGAACAGTTTTTAAGTGTTAGCAACCTTAAAGGCAAGAGTGCATCGCATGGGAAATTATGAATGATGGTTATCTCCCACTCTACTTGGAAAGGATGGAAATTATAGAGCACTTAAATATTCAATGTTACCACGAAGAGCTCACAGTTTGCTGCTGCAGACTGAGAAGGCGTAAAAGAAGAAAACAGGAGGGTTGTGTGCTTCCACATGTTAGCTGAGCGCTGCTCCAAAATAATCCAGTAACTTCTGCCTTGCATTAACAAGACGTCTTGGCACAAAGCACTGCAAGGTGATTAATGAATAATGTTGGCAAGCTGTAGTGGAGACTTCTGGGAAATCATTGACACAGATACAAACCTGAACTGTCATCTGAAGTGAATGTTTGGACTTTTTTTCCCCCCTCTCTCCTCTTGCTCTGTTCTTTCTTGTGTTGCAGCAGCCTGTTTAGAAACTCTATTATTTAAACAGAAGATCAGTTTATTATCTTCATCTTCAGTCTGTTAGAAGCAGAAACGTGTCTTTTTACTCGGTACTTTTCATTCAAAGACACATTTAAAACCTCAAGACTTCCTATTGCAGTTCCACTGAACTTCTCTTTTTATTCATACACATACTGTATACGCACACACTTCCTCTCTTTCACTTTTACTCTCTCTGTTTTTTGCCTCACCAGCCCAATCTTCCCCTCCCCTGTTAACACTTGCCTGTCTGGAACGCTTGTTAGTCCACGTCTCCCCGCTTCTTTACTGCATGCTGTGGGGGCAAAGAGGCAGTGACATGTCACATAAACAAAAAGAACAAGGGAGGTGGGGGGGGCGGTGAAAAAAATGGGCCACATCATGTGGAGGTACAGCACAGAAAGTCGCATTGCCGGCTAACAGCGCACTGGAGGCCCCCCTGTTTGATGTGCGCGCACAGAGAACACTGACCTAGTTTGGCACTGACATGTTTATGGCTGATGAGCACAGGCCAGTGATTTCGCTGGCAGAGATTGCACCCTTGCTCCAGGGCCCTCTCATTTGGAGCACTTGGGCTTGAAATGGTTCCAACAGACGAGACACGATTCTCGTTGGGTGGAACCTGAATACTCCTCCTTCATGCCAGCCCCCGTGTCTTCTCTTGCCTTCGTTGCCTTTATGTCTCTATCATTACATCTCTTACATTTTTAGCCATGCTAGCAGGATGACGCTAGAGATGGCAAGGCCAGTCTGTCTGTCTGTCTGTCTGTCTGTCTGTGTGTCTAAAGACAGAAATATCTGAACAACTTCATGCTACATTAAATCTCGCACAGTAATTCATGGTCTTGAGTGGACAAATGCTACTGATACTCATGGTGAGAGAATGAATCCTAAAGTTTCGCTAATTTTGCACAGACATTCATTGTTATCCTGTTGACGTTGGCGATTCACTGACTTTTCCTCCAGCGGAAGCAGGTTGAAAATATTTGGTTTTGAGTGAAACGTCTCAACATCTACTGGATGTATTCCCACAGAATTTGGTACATTCGCCCCCCCAGGATGAAATGTTATAACTTGGTGATGCTAAGAGGAAACTGCCAGCTTTGCATAGTTACAATGTGGGTAGCATATGCAAAAGAATACATTTTACTTCCTTCCATGTTGTCTGTAGCTAGAGCTCTTTGCTCATTTGCCAGCAAAAATCCGCCAGATGACTTGTTTTGTGTTTGTCCAACCATCTTCCAGGAAATGAGTGGGTGCAGGCAACATGGTGTCAGGAAGTTAAATGTGTTTGTTTGCATATACTACCAAAATCAGCAAATTTATCCAGTTCTTTGGTGTATGACCAACTAATGCCAAACTAATGGCATCCCTGTGAGCTTCAGCTGTACTTGCAATGCATTGTGACGTTGTAGCATGCTGATGTTAGCATGTATCTCCAAGCATCGCTATTCCCCAAGTACCGCTTTGCAGAATCGACTTTATGGTAAAAGCTCATAAACTAAGAAACATTTGAGCAACTAAAGTCTGGTGAGCCAAATGATCTACTACTGAAACACTTCTGGCTGCGTGGCGACCACAACAATGTTGTGGCAGTGATGTGACAGAGCCCTGCATGGTGGAATCCAGGGATTAGTCTTTTATTACACAAATGTTTATTAATGAAATTCACATTTTCAGGGTTCTTGTAAGTTCAGGCTCGCCAAGTTTCCTTAAGTGCCTCTGCAGTGAACGCCTCTGCTGGCTTAAATTATTAATACCCGACCCCCGCCTCCAACATGAGACAACTACACTGGGTCGAGATACAGTACTTGAGTACCAGTAAACCCAGCAGCCTTTCACATGCTCATTTTCTTTGTCTTGTCAAAATATATGTCTTATTTTTGTATCTTGTACTTCAGGAAACTGTGACATCAATTACCCTATCCCCCATTATTTCAAAATTATACTTAATACTCATTTCACAAGTTCATGGGTTCAAGAGCAATAATGAGTCCTTATCCCCATGGCTGCTATTTCATGGTGTCCAAGGCCATGTGTGAGTTGCCACAGGGCCTGCATGACAGCCTGAGTGTATTCATTTTTCAGATTAAAGCCTCTGATGAAGAGGCCTGTTCTATAATTACAGGCAACTCCACAGCCACTCTTTGTGAGATTCATGTTACCAGGGCAACAGGCAAATTAAATATGTCTCCGAGGGGAGTAAACATACCCTTGCTCTATAAGTGTAATCTTGTTTGATGTGTTTGCCACGACGCTCTCCCTGTGAGGGAGAAAATAATTCACAGAGATTGGATAGGTTAAGGGCAGAGGAGGGCGAGACCACTGTGTTACCCTGTCATATCATCAGTCAGAGAATGGGAAAGACATTTTGTCCCAGTATGAGCTTTTCCTTTTGACATTAATAATACAGTTATAAAACCACAATGGATGATAATTTCATATGGTTGACTTGGCCTCAAGATCAATTTCCACTGCTGTTCTCTCCGCTCAGTGGGGATTTATTTGGCCAGCAATGGCAGGGTTGTAATTTGTTCACTGTCATAAAGAAAATGACCAACACAATGAACCCTCGTGGTCAAGACTTGATATTAACTCTCTCTCTTTTTCTTTGCCACGCCAGTGGGGATGCTCTTGGGAATGCTCTGGTTGTTCAGTCAAGCCGCCTCTTTGGTCTGGAGGAAATCTCTCTATAACTACCGGATGAACTGCCATGACCAAGACTTGACTTTGGTGATCCACTCAGTTGTCCTCCAGTGCCATCATTGACCACCACCACCACTGGCTGACACTTGTATGTAAAATGTCACTTTGGTCCAGATCATAGACTGTATAACAAACACTGGATAGGGCCATATCGGTTTGTGGACTACCATTTTGAAGTCTTGTGGTCGTCACCTTGGTTTCTAGGAGCCAGAAGTCACCATATTTTGTCTCTGTCCTCATTGGATCTGACCCAAGAACCCAAGAATACCCCATGATAGTGACGCCCTAAAGCATACCCTACTCTATTTTACCCTAAATGGGACCATTACAAAATAAACATCACTCGGTGCCAAAGAAAACTTGAAACAAGCATCAGTGTTCTGACTCTTTGGATTAAAATGATCCACCACTTTGGTCTAAGCAGAACTCTCTCAATAACTATTGGGTGGATTGCCATGAAAGAGACATCCATGATCTCACCAGAGGTTGAACACTAATGACTTTGGTGTTTTCCTCTAGTGCCATCATTTGCCATTGACCACCACCACCATTGGTTGACATTTGTGGCTATAAGAAAAATGCCACTTTGGTCCAGACCAGACTTTGGTCTAGACTGTATAATAAACAGCAAACAGGGCCACATCGGTTCGTGGATTACCATTTTGAAGCCTCAAGTTTGGCATTATGGTCATCACCATCTTGGTGACCCGGAAGCTCTGCTGACATATTATACTGTCTACAATCCGGACTAAAATATCACAACAACTATAGAGCTGCAACATTTCCAAGCATTTTGAATGTGTTACTACTCCAGTTCAAGCTTCTGACTGGCCTTTTCTCCAAGGCAACAACATCGTCATGCCAAAATTATGGACAATACATGACCTCTGTGACTGGTGGTCTCATGTTTCTTTCCATGTCAATTCACTGAGGATAAAATAAATAAATAAATGGGAATACAAAATGAGGAAAAGCACTTCCAGAACCAGTGACCCCTCTGTAATTTGGTCCAGATATCTGTGGTGCCTAGAGGATGAATCTCATTGACTTTGGTGATCCCATAAATTTTCATGTAGAAACCGACAGCATGTCAATATTTTCACTTATTCAGTAAATTAGCTCAAAGTCTACCCGATGGATTGACAAAAAGAAATGTAAGACAATCCCAGAGGATGAATCCCAATGACTTTAGTGATTCCCTGACTTTTACTCTAGCGCCACCTTGAGGTTAACATTTGTGGTTTTCTATTGACTAACTCTTGGATCATGAATATGGATACAAACAGAATTTGGTGATCCCCTAACTTTTCATCTTGTGCCGTCATCAATCATTTGTCCAACTGAGTGCATTCCCATCAGCCTCAACTGCACTTTGTGCTTATAGCTAATTAGCTCATTTTAGCATGTTTACATGCTTAAGTAATATGTGTCTCAATTTGCGTACTTTCATGCTTGATACTTGATATTTTGAGCACAGTGTGTTCACACTGCAACATGTAGTGTACTGTAACCACCCGTGAACACTACTTGTCCTCGATGGTTGCTATTTTTGGCTACGTAGCATATACCAACGTTGTTATTTTTAGATTAGGCTAATGCTGCGATTACCACTTCCTGTAAGTGCGCAGCCATAGTCAAAACAAGTGCCTTACACCAGGTAGCACATAGTGTACTATGTAGAAGTGCACAAACAGTATCTAAACTCAAGACACAGCATGAGATGATGAACAAATAAGGAATTAAGGACACTGACCTGCTAAATAGCATTGCTGCTGGGTTAGCTACTATATATATATAAGTTTGCTTCATGGTATTTCTTTTCATTTAAGAAAAGGTGGCCAGCTAAAGCTCTGGGTTAAATGTGTATGCATTATCTATTCTACAGTCCCAGGGTGACTCCAGCGCTCAGCGCAGAACACATGCTGCTCTGTTCTCTCTTCACCGACACTTAGGATCTGTCCAGCTATTTCTCACCTGCATTTCAAATTCGTCATCAACAACACACAGCGAGGGTTTTCAAAGTGTCAATTTGAATTACATGAGGGGGCTATAAGATCTGGCTGCAAATTGAATTTCCTGGTAGACACTCATCTATCCCCGTCACTGGTCTGCTGTTACATTTTCAGTCAGATTGTAAGATACATTGTTGGAGAGACTCAGCGTTATTGACTTATTCTGCGGCTCACCTGCATGAATGAATGTGCTCTGTCAATATTCAACTCAGAAGTTATAATGTACCGTAACATCAATCAATGCACGCTAGTTTTAACATCGTCTGCGAAATTGAACTCTTGGCAGCAAAAGTAAGATCTATCGTAGGTGACAGATGAAAAACAGAGGCTGGCATGGCATCATCATGAACATGTACACCCATCTGTTGTGATGCTGATTACCACAGGTCATTTAATGAATGTTTTATAGCCTAAAATAGTTTATTTCAAACAACAGAAATCACACACAGCATTAAATCTGCTGTAAAGTGAACAAAACTCAGAGGTAAATACTAATTTCACATTTACAGCCAGTTAAATTAAGTTAAACTGCACATTTACGTCTAATAATGAATATATTTAACATGGAAAAGGTCTGGTAGAGGTGACATTTACTGGTTGCAGCATGATCCTAACATGGTGGGCAGGATTTCATGTTGCTACATGAGCTTTAAAATTAAAAAAACATGCTGCAGGAAGACGTAGCCTTAGATTCCTGCATGTGTGAACAGGCCAGAGTTGTGGTTTGAGTCCAAGGTCAGAGATAATGTTAGTCTCTATCAGCTGGAATACCCTCTGTTTTTTTTTAATTTGAGTTGAAGAATTTTAAGTTTTAGAAGGCAAAATGGGCTCCCAGCACGTTGGCTAATGTACATTTGTTTAAACTCTGACAGCAGATGGCAAGCGAATCAAAACACCTCGAGAAGATGGCAGAAGGAACGGCAACTGAAAAGAGAAGCGAGGCTTTGAATGCAGCACTGAAAGAGAGGCTCTAAGCTCTAGAGACCAGTTAAAACAACAGTCTGACCTGCTACTTTCATCTGGACTTCACATCCAGTTCCCACCACCGAGCTTAGGTATCAGTGTGAGGGGACATGATGGAGAGGGCGCTGCATTGTGTATAAGGCCGACCATCTGGCATCATAAAAAAAAGCTGGGAGCGGAGAGAGAGGCCCCACCACACGACGACAATACGCTGAATGGTAGTTGTCAAGATTGACTTGTGTGTTTGTTTCAACAGCATTTTCTGTCAAAAGAAGCATAAACGTTTGAAATATTAGATTTTTATTTACATAAATTAGCATATCAAGGACTTGTTGATACAAGCAGGTGTGTATTTGAGGTAGAAAGTTTAACGTTGTGGGAAAGACACTTATTTGTTTACATGAGATACCACTTTGATTTTCTAATAAATACGAAGCCTGTGAAATAGCTTAGCTTAGCATATGGAAACGGAGGGAAACAGCTACTGTCAAATTTAGCGACATCTAGCGGTGAGGTTGCCGATTGCACACCCCTCGCCTCACCCTCCACTTCTAAGTATGTAGGAGAACCTACATTGGCTGCAAAAAACAAAGATAATAGAGCGTTATCATCAATAATCATGTTACTATTTCCAGTGGAACTAAAACACAATCTGCCGAAGGTTAAAGTTCAGAGAGTCTCTCCATGAACGACATATTTGCAAAGAGGTTTGCCACAGATAAGGTTTGTTATTTCACAGGATTATGTGGAAAAACTAAAGTATAAACCGCTGAAATATTTATTTATTATGTTTAAGTATTCTTCTACCCTTGACTCACAATCCATTAAACATTCTCTGAACTAAAAGAAACAGACTAAATATCTAACACTCGACAGCTCGCTCAGAGCGTCGTCTGGCTTCCCCATGCAGGCCAGAACAGGTCCACATGTCTGGAGGCTCAGACGACATGTGCAAACAGAAAGACCCATAAAATTGGATTGAGCATTGTTTGACGTATCGTATTAATTCAGGAGTGCGGTCCTCTGCTGGGGCATGATTGACATTTATGAACATCGCTCCGAGGCATTTTATCATTCTAGGAAGTGATATAAAAAATATTGGAGCTCGCTCTCCTGGTCTGATTGTGACACCAATACCAAGTCCCCTGGGAAGAGTTTGAGTACGCCTCAGGCCATAAAATGACTGAATCCTCAATATGTCTTAATCCATACCAAATAATGAGAATGAGTCCATCATTTTGTCCAGTTGGGAATCCATGCTCGGTGGCCACTTTATTAGGTACACGTGTAAAACGTAATACAACAGCTCAGTCATAAATCCTTCACCTACGGAGATAATAATGACATTGTCAGAAAGGTATTTAACTAAATGTTCATTATTGGAGCTGTAGTGTTGAACTGAGAGGTGTCTCTAACGTTTGGCCCAACCCTTTAACAAAGTTGACGGGGGAGGATTATTGGAAACACATTTCAATCTAACACAGCCAAGTACAGCCCCACCGCACAATTACGAGTGGGAAGGTTTGAACAGAAACTGGCTATATATAAGCTTGAACATGTAGCAGAGCTGCTGTATTGGAATGCAGGGTGCCTAATAAAGCGTTGATAGACGAGGTTACATCAGATTGTTAATATTTAACAGCAATCACAGTTTTACTTGTTGCTTAAAGTGAGTTAACCAGGGGGTGAGGAGAGGCCAGCAGGGAACGCTGGTGTTGCCAAACCAGAATTGGAGCCAGACTCTGCTAAGACACCAAAGCTGAGAAGAGAAACAGAGACACTGACCGGACAAGAAAGGCTGAAAGACAGACGCCAAGCTGTATGTACGCGATAAGTAATGTAATCAGAACAAATACTCGAGTACAGCTGTCCATATCTGTGACCAAATTTCCAAAAATACCAACCAAGTCTTACATCATGTTGCTTTAACTGAACCAAAGTTAATAGAAAATGAACTCCCCTAATGTTCAAGCCATCCTTTGTTTGGAACATTCACATCACATCTATGATTAATCCCTCGTCATTACACGGCTGAATTTAATAAGAGTTTTATTAAAAAAAGATGAGGTTAAAGGTTGTGATTTCCTGGACTCTTCTGAGGCCGTCTCGGTTGTTTACGAACACGTTTAGTTTTTGTGCTCAAAAAGTCCCATGGCAATGGTAATGCCTTTGATTTGGTCCTCTCTTGGGACGGTACCATATCTGATTTAAAGTGGCGCAGGCCTGTTAGAGGTTTCCAGTCCCTGTTTAGAATCAGACATCCTGTCTGTTCAACCCTGTCCCTGCCAAACTCATTAAGAAACTCCTTTCTAATATTAGGACCTCCTCAACTCTAAAATGATTATAACTTCTCTCTCTGGAGCGTTCCCTCCTGTTATATTTGATCTCAGCACAGCATACAGTTTGAACTCTGCAGCTTTCAAAAGTACCTGTTTGCATTTCATGTTTAGTTATTAGAGAAGTGGGAAATGAAACAAGAAGTGCGACACTATGAATGAAAGAGAGAGCATCTCCTGGAAAGTCTTCCTGATAATCGCGTCTCCTCCCTCGGCATGATGGTTGAATTTTGACCCCGACTCAGAACAGCCATAAACTTTCAGCTTCTAACGCGGTCGACACTTCTTTTTGAGCATAACCTGCTCATTAAATGTGCATACAGTATCTGCTGCTTCTGCTGTTAGTTTTCCACCCCTCAAAATCAAAATAGATCAAAGCGATTAACCCACAGTTCGGCGTTTGAGCGTCTCTCAGCTCATTGTTTTTGGTTTCACAGCCCACATCTTAAATTCACTCTCATCAGTGTCATTTCCAGATGCAGTAGGCAGCTGTTGGCTCTGAAAAAGCTGCTGCTGGTGAACATTCAGCAGCTAAAGAGACAAATATTTCCCTTAGGAGATGGTGGAGAGCAAAACAGAGCTACAAGAAGATAAATATTGGACTTATGTTTCTCCATGTCTGGACATGCAAATGTAAAACACGCTTGCTAACTCGTTGACCACATCAACTAAGGCTGGTTGAGGAGAAAAGATGGGTCTTGTTAGAATTGTTCGTGGTAAGCGGTTACGTAAATGAAGAAGTGTGACCGTGAACTGCCTTTACGCCACAGGAAATATCATTAGCGGTGAAATCAGTTGACACTGAGTGATGCCTCCATGTACAATCTGATTAGCACAGCTCTGAATGACTTCACTAGTTTAAAGCCCACGTTAATCTTTATATTGTTTTCCTGCTTTGGCGGCAAGCTGCACAGTGTTTTTGCGTCCACGCTTAGCCAAATATCTACGCACTGAAAACACAACAAACAGAACGTGTGCACCGGACGGTAAGTTTGACGTTCACCTCATTTGATTACCTGGTCCTTCATTCAACCCTAAAATGGATAATGTGAGTGGGAGGCTTTTCAGTACAACTCCTCTGGGAACATTGGACCATGTTCTTGTCAACAAGTAGCAGCATGAGTCATCCATTAAAGAGAAGTGCTTCCTGCGATCTGAGGGAGAGGCTAAAATAGACTGTGTCATTACAGATGTTCGCTTTGCTTTCCATTCGAGGCTTTTAATGCGAGCAAGCAAATGCTTCACTGCGAGTTCAGATACTAAAACACAGTTTACCGCATAAACATATCTGTCATACATTAGTTTTAAAAGACCGGTGGCAGTTTTTGTGCTTTCTCGGCTGCACACATTAAGCTTACAATGAAATGTGTTTCATAGTGAATAGAGAAGGCGAGTTAACCTCTGGCCTCTGCTCCTGAAGCCCATCCGTTCCATCTAAAATCAACAATCTACAGACTTTCCCTGCTCTCCATTAATAGCTCAGCAGAGCGACCTTGTATTAAATATTTAGAAATGCTACAAGCAAAAAAAAGAGGTTATGCAGTGCTCTGCAGCACGACCTCCAAACTGTTCTGGATGTATTCTGGTGTCACATGCTAATTTCATAATGCTGAGTCATCATTTTCTCCATCTAGTGATGCACATAGTCCACTTAAAGGACAGAAAAATAGCCTTACTTCTCTTAAGAACGTGTGTTTTCGGTAGTTTTCAGTGGTGTGTTCTGCACAGGATCGTCTCCTGAGCCTGCTTTTGCTTCTTCTTTCAGGTTGTTAGATCGTTGAGCTATTGATGCCAAACAAGGACCAGACGTTTCCTGAGAGGGTGACTCCAATATGTGTCACCAGAGGTGGCTTTTATTGTGCTTATTCCTAGAATAAGGTTATCAAGTAAAAGAATGAACGAATCACGGGGCTCCGTGCAAATTACCATTTGTCTCGCTCTCACTTGTGACTAGGTCGCCTTAGGTGATTTTATAAGTGTGTTTACGGGACTGCACTGGTTCTGGTTGGAATAAGAGCGAATACATTTGTATCTTTGTCTGTCACTCTAGGTCACTCGTAATGAGAGAGTGAACACGTCTCCACCAAGCTGATTATTGCACACAAGCCTATAATCTGTGAACATCTGCAGCTTGACTGGTCTGTCGCCTACTGGTCTCCACCAGTGTGAGAAATCTGCCAATAGCAGATTTGTCGCCTGCTCAATTCTTGCTCAGTTTCAGCACAAAGACGTGTCAACCAGTACGCTGAATAATAGAAAAGTCGAATATGTCAGTGCTTTGTCATACTTACATGTCGTCCAGTCCAGTAGATGCAGTAGCCTCTGCATCTTATAGTACATTTACTCAAGTACTGTACATGTTTTATTTGTACTTCAACTAAAGTCTTCACTACTCCACTACTTTTTCTTAGAATAAGATGTGTTGTTACAGATTAAAACCGAAAAATATGTGTCTAAGTCTAAATATTAACAATTAAATAATACATTTTTCTGCACGATGAGCAGCCAACTTTTACACTGTATATTTTCTGTATATTTTGCAGCTACTAGAACAAGAAAAATCTAGAAAACAGGAGATAATTGGAGTGTTTTTATATTGTGATATGGTGACTTGAGGGTATAGAAGAGATATAAAAGGCTCATTTTAAGGCAACGAAAACTGATTATACACTAAAAACTAACATCACTAACATATTCAGCCAGTAGAACCTCATAAACCTCGCATATCGGACCTTTAAATAAGATTTTAACAGAGGAACTTCACTTGTAATGAAGCATTTTTGCATTGTGCACGAAGTAAACAATCCAAAGATTCAAACACCGCCACCAAAACATAATCCAAAGTTGACTGCAAACACCTTGTCGAATCAAGTCTTATTATTTCTGCATCCAAAGAAGGTTTTTAATTAAGAAACCGCATAATTCAACACAACTAAACCTCCACCAGCCTGGATTAAACATCTAATTGTGCAATCATCATAAATACAAACACCTGCTCAACACAAATGTGACCTGTGAACCCCATAAAGGTGTTTAATGTGCTTTTTTTTTTTTTTCCTCCAGGTTTCTATTCAACAGTGGCTCATTGTTGATTCTGAGTTGATGAAACGAGCAGCTGTAAGCTACGTGTTCCTGTAACTGTTAAGACTGTGCCATGCTGGCAGACCAAGTGAAGCAAATCCAGTATATCCCAATTATACAGTGGAGCGCTTTACTCCACTTACTGAAGTAAGTGCATTACCCATAATCAGTGCCTGGCTGTGCTTGTTAGTGCATGACCTTCCCTCATATTCATGCCAAGGTAAGTGCTTCTGGCAAATTAGCTTGATTTTCCCATCACAGTGAATTCTCCTATTCATATGCAAAGTAGTATTTATTTCTATAATTTAGAAAATGTTCTCCGGCTTCTCTCTGGAGCAGCCAGCACACATTAGAGCACACATTAGCATAGATGCTGCTGTGAAACAAACACAGTATATGAAGGTGCCCTGTGGAGTTTACATTTAGTCGTTCTCGATGAAACAAAAACCTCATTAAACCTGCAATAACTGATTTTTTTCAGGCACTGCAGCAGCGGAAATAAGTTGTAACCACAACATATTTCTTAACGTGTCTGTTATTGAAGACGTTCTGACACTGAAGTCCAGTTGCCTGCAAAAACCTTCTAAAAATCTAATGTTCACGCTCTTTTTTGCTCCATCTTTGGTCTCCACCAGCAAATATCTGTCTCCTTAGCTGCTAAATGCTCCACTATGTTGACCAGCTAGTCCCTAAATGTGTCTGTCTGCTAGTATACAGTGGAAATGAAGGTTTATACAAGTTCCTGTCATCCAAAAACAACACTTTAAGAACAGTGAGAGTGAGCTGAAACAGTAAAGCTGTAAAGTAAAAAGTAAAATTGAACACTACCAAGTAACGCTCTCTTAAGATCTAACAAACACAAACACATTGTGAACATTTGCAAAGCCTTGCCTTCACTTGAATGTCAGCCTAGCTAGCTAAAACAGCTAGGCGTATTTTAGCTAAACGAACATAGCTGCATGCAAACAACGAGCAATCTTAATCTGTAAATAAGACACATGAAGCCACATTAAAAGAATTTCAACATGTCTGTGTGCTAACTATGTGCTGCTGGCTGTAGCTTTTATACGCACTAAACACAAGCCACTTCCTTTTTTTGTCTGCTGTGAGACAGCCTCAGTGATACTTTATTTAAAAAGTACATGCTCATACAGGTATTGTTTCCTTTAATGGCAGGCTGGTGCAGCTCTACATTCGATTACACACATTTTATGCTGATGGTGTGAGTATCCCTTGCAGTGAGATGGCAGGAGACAAGATAACTCTGGTTAAACAGGAAGTGGAAGTGTATATAAAGTCAGCCTTGTGCTCAAACACTCACCATAGTGCATGCAATACATATTATACTCAATGTTTCTGATAATTGCAGATAATAAAATCAACAATCACTTTGGTTCATGTGTGTTTTGACTATAAAGCAACCATTCCCCATACTGGCACATACAGTACAGTACCCAGCAGTAATCCCATTCACTGTGCATGCTTCCAGTGTTCCAGCTCACAGTCCAAAGACGTCCAGAGAAATCTACAGCAGAAAAGTGACTGAATGTGGCTCATATTTCAATCCAGCAACCTTTGGGCAACCCCTGGAAAGTTTCATGAATGCTTTTGGGAAAACGCTCGGGGCAAAACGTCTCTTTTGATTTTCTAGTTATCTGGGACAACCTCAATCCTGCACTTATGTTAATCCATCCGTTGCAGTACCATGCAGTCGGTGCCTGTGACACAGGACTGAACCAAAGCAGATTTACAGTGATCTACAAACCCGGATGGCATACACAGAGACTGAGCCAGGGCCTCTTACGCAAGTTCAGCCAGCTGTGGCTGTTTGGGCCGTGCGTGCAGGGAATGTGTTTACATAACGCTCATTTGGGCTTTTTTCTTTTTACTTCACAGCAGGTCCCAAAGAAAGCTGAAAGCGTGCACTTTGGATTCTTTTTATTTATTAACTTTTTAAGCCTAGATTTTTTTCAAAAGCTTGCCTCAAATTTATACAGTGCTATGAAAAGCTGTACAACATAAAGAGGTAGAATATTATTATTTATACTTTACTGTCTTTGAATACACACAGGAAGTGCAGATTTAGCCCGAGTGGGCAAAAAACGGCAGTTCCTTAAACGTCCACTTGAGGCTGGCTCCAGAAGTGAGTCAGTCTCCATAAGTCCCCATGTTAAAATGTCACAACTTCACAGCAGAAATAAACTGGTACAAAAAACAGTTTTGGTCTCTATATCTAATTTCCACATTCATGACAACTGTACTTATATTGCTACTTATATTAAAATTATGCAGAATTAAGACCGTGGACACTTTGATTGGCAGGTAGATGCCGTTATAAATGACAACCAGGTGTCATTTGGCTTGCCTCAGGCCCACCGATGATCCGTGCCGAAGAAACCGGACTTCCAACAGGGTGGCGTCATGACATGCTGTCCATTCTTACAGCTAACGGAATAATGTGCAAACTATAAACCACAACCAATAAGGAAATGGTTGGTGCGTGATTTTATCATTCAGTTCAGCTGCTTCTGAAATCGCTTCCTCCATCGTGTCTATACAGCACACTATATTTACTGCCTGCCATTTTATCTCATAGTCTGCCATCTCTATCTCTATGTCTATATATAAAAGTACTATTCAGTACAACCCTACAATGCAAAGTACTGCATTTTACAGAATGGACTATTGTGCAACACCGGTGAATGATGATGCTCAGTGCAGATGATTCATATCTGACATTTCTATTTACTGCTGACTGTGGCGTAAACTACAGACTGAACTATTTAGTGAAGTGAAAGAGCGAGACACAGACACAGCATGTTTTTTAGCAGTCGTAGAAAAAGTATTCAGATCCTTGTGTTGCGTAAAAGTAAAAAAACTAAAGTTCAAAACTGCACGTAAGGTATCGGAAATAAAAATACTCATTAGTCAAGATGGTTCTTGATTCTTGATTATTAAAAATGATGGGCAACGTTTGAGCGTCAAAGCCCTCTAATGCTCATCGTAATTATGGCGGGGGCAAAGGAGGAAGTCAGGTGGAGGTGTTATGGAGCAGAGAAGAGGTCGCGGTGGATGGACGGGTCAACAAAACATCTGAGTTTGTCACAGGAGAACGCGGCGGTTCGTTTCCCGCTTCCAACCAACACTCAACGTTTTTTTTTTTTTTTAAACCCATGACCACGATTGTTCCCTAACCTTAATTATTGTTTATTATTCTAACCATGGTGACGCAGCTCTTTTGGTATCGTTCTAAAGGGCATAGACAAACAGCGTATTTTAAGGACTTGTTGAGCAATGCGTTCTGGTTCTTGTTGGATTTTCCCCTTTCGAGCAAGAGGGATTACTACGGCCTTTTTCTGCACGGCGGGCACGAAATAAAGGGCCAGTGTGTCAAATTTAAGGGGCTCTATTTACAGAATATGAAAGAAATGGAATATAATATTTCTGAGAATGTTTTCATTGGTGTATAATCACCTGATAATAAGAATCGTTTTGTTTTTGTGACCTTAGAATGAGTGTTTCATATCTGGGTCCTCCTCTGCAGAGTACGGCATGTTGAAGCACCATTTTTCTAAAGCAGTTCATCGTCTTTGGCGTCTCCGTCCTTAATGCTAGGAAAAACAGGGTGAAACAAGAGGCAGGGGGACTCGATATCAGGCAGCATCGTTCTCAAATGGTAATGTTGGCCGTCTCAAAGTACAACGATGTGTCTCATTTTGTGTGTTTCCACACTTCCAAACTCATAATGGTCAAAAAGTTGAGCCACACTATACAAATACAAGTTATACATATGTTTTATATTCTGGTTGAAATTCAGTAATGAAGAAGAAGAAGAAGTGGTGAAATGTTGATCTTCATTTCCGGTAACTGAAGTAACACTACACTGCTGAATCGCACCAGCGCGAGGAAGTACACAGTGTACTACATAGAAGTTTACTAACGGAAGTATCATAGAGACGCAGAAGTATGACAGCGTATCATATTATAAATTGAGATTCATCGGCTGATACCAGACAAAATACAGCATCTTCCTCTGTAGCATGTGGTAGCATAAAATAAGAACACTGAGGTGATGTACACATCAGCTCAAAATTATACTTAAGTACAGTACTTGCAGTAATGTCAATGTTGATGTAAAGTCTAACCAACACTTAGCAGAAAGCACAGGTCCCACAAGGCTCAACCTCGCCGGTGTGGTAGATTACATGTTGTATCAGTCTCTGTGTTTCACGTACTGCTTTCCTTTGAAACAGCTCTCCCACCATGTGCCCTAATGGTGGCTCAGAGTCCAGTCCCGAGAATCAGCCCCTGATCTGTGCTAAGCACTGGAGCTTAAATCCCTCTCAGACGCTCATTAATATGCTCGATGTGGGACCACACCGGGGTTATGTCACTCTCCTGAGCCCAGAACTTTGGCCCTGCGTCTGACAGAGGGATCTTCTCCTCCCCCCATCCTCTTCATCCTCTTTCATTGCTTCTTTAACCTCCGTCTCTCAGCCTCTGTCACCTTCTGACCTTTAACCCTCGTCATCCTCTTCAGAGGTTCCTCTAAATATGACAGCAAAAAGAGAGAACCAAGAGAAGATTCAGCTGCATATCAAGTGTCGTTCTCAGTGAACCAGTTTCTACATTTCTCCCATATCAACATCAGAACAAACATTTGCTGTTCTGTTAAGGATTCAACAGCAGTCAGACAATCTTCTTGTTATAAATAGTCTCTGAAGGTTCTCGGTCGCCTAGGTCATCTGTCTTTGAGAAGAGACAAATCTTGGTTGGGTTGTAGATCCATGAAGACGTTTCACCTCGCGTCCAGGAGGCTTCTGGATCATTAGTCCTCCTTGTTGTGACAACGGTTGTCCGAGTTGTTACGGTCACATGAGGCCAAGTGTTGTTCAGTCTCCCGGGAAGGGCTAAAAGGACAGCGCTGTAGGTGGGGGATAAGTCGCTTTTGAAGCCTCTTCCTCTGTTGAGGGATGGTTTCTCTACTTTTGATGTAAAGGTCTGTGCACTCCTCGCTGCGTTGGACCGCATCCACAATATTTCTTTTCTGGGTGGGAGGTTTTCTGTCGTAGTGTGTTGCTGTGTTTGAAGAACACAGGGAGTTTTTCAAATACGTAAGGGACGACAATGTTCAATGCATATATCCTTCTTCGTGTTAGGGTCCTCCCTGGATCTTGTAGCCAGCTTCCCAAAGGTCCAGTTGGGTATCCACAAACTCCGAACGTGTCCTACAAATGTTCCTTTTCTTGGGCTTGGGTGCTTGTTGGCACGTTATCAGCCCCGTGTTGGAGGACTCTGAGAACGCCTAGCTTGGGTTTCTTGTGGGTGGTGCCTTCTGCATAAACTGCCGTAACGGTGGAAGAGATTTCATGAGTTGGTACACAGTCTAAAAGTCAGTTCTGGATACAAGCTGAGGAGAAACTTTAATGCAAAGATATGAATGCATTATCGCATTTAGAACATCTGTCATTGTCGTTGAAAATCTCACAAAGAACACTCTCAAGACTCAGTTACGCTCAGCCTGAAAACTTAAGAAAACAAAAAGGGTCCTGTGGTCAGCTGAGCTAGGAATAAGACAGGACAGCCGATTGTGAAATTTGTATTTAGCTATACATAGCATCCATTAGGTACACCCGCTTATCCTTGAGGGTGGTGCACGGAGGGGGGTATGAGCTGAGGCCAATCCTAGCTGACATTGGCGGGGAGAGGCGGAGTTCCCAGTTTGCCATTCAATCTCAATCATAAGGTTGACACGTAGAGACAAACAACCATTCATGAACACACTCCCAGCCACGGAAAATTTAGAGTGTCCTATTAACCTAATCTGCATGTCCTCAGACACATGGACATGGACATGGACACGTAGGTTTAGACCCAATGGCGACAGTCCTGCACCGCCGTACCGCCCTGTATTTGTCTTCGCAGTGATTTAATGCTCCCCAACTTCTCACTGCTTCGTGTGTGTTTTTAAAGAGTGATAAATCTACAAAATAGAAGCATCATATTTGAAATGATTACAGTGTACGCCTCTCTATTCTTGCCATTTCAAACAACACTGTCCTGACACTGTGTTGTGCAAGAGGCAAAGTTCACGTCTCATGATGGATGACTAAAAGAAATAAAGGAGCAAGTGATGATTGACAGAGTCCAAGCGTAAGGGGATCTGTTGATCATCTGAGAGTCAAATGATTTGCCAGGTCTTGTTTTTCTTCTTTTATGAAGTTTGATTTAGGAAAATACCGTGAATCTGACATCTAAAAGTGAAACTCTGTATTCCACTGTGGGATATGAGTCATTATGTATAAGTTTCATGAGAGTTCATTCTTGACCAGGAGAATAGTAACCTTAAAACTGCACAATGATGAACTCAGAGAATCACCATCAACTCTGCAGTTCATCGCAGCTCTATGGAGCGATTTAGCATCTTTCAGAACGTTGTTTTGGTTTCAGTTTGGCCCATAACTTTAGGTTTTGGTTCATTTTCACTGTTCTAATCTTCCTGGTTTGCAGCTCTTTTAATCAGAAACGTTTTGGCAGCTAGGTTTGGAGCCAAATATTTCCCGCAGGAGTTGGTTGAGAGCAAAAACAGAGCTCATACGAACACTGGACTTAAATTCAGGTTGACGAAAAACATCGACTCCAAATGACTTCCAATGTTGCCTCGTGTCTGTGTCAGACTTGACAATGTTGTGTTTACAGTACAGTCTGTTTCTCACAGGTACATATTTTGTTTACCTGTGAGGCCTGGCTGTCATGTTGAGTGCATTTCTTTTGTAATAAAACATTTAGTTGTCTGATGCTCACATCAGTGTTAGTGTCAGAGCTTCGTCAGTGGAATAAATGCTGGTTGAACACTGGCTGGGAGCTTTCAATCACATCTCACAGTCCATGAGCCAAATCCATGACAACTGAGTCAATTCACCATGAGATGTGGTTAAAAGCTCTCGAGAAAGCTAAGCTACTGAGCCTGATTACATTGTCTGCTTACCCAGCTCCGGTTCTGGCATGACACTGGCTCTGCTTCACTTCAGCATTTCCCTGCACCTCCCCAAACCTTCTCTTCTTGTACCAGTGGTACAAACACTAACACTAAAACAAACTTAGCTACAGTTTGCAGGACATCAGGGGGAAAACCAGAAAACACTTTCTCCATAAAATATGATCCAGTTTCACCAAAATCAGTGAAATAGTTGGTGGCGTGTGACTTAAAATCTGTTATTTTATGGTAGGAAAGTTACACAATTTTGCTTTTAGACTTCTAGCTGTGAAACAAAAACCTTTAGGACTGACAGTACAAGAAGTTGTACAATCTCAATGTGAGGTCTGGCACTGGAGATGCTGCAAAAAGCAACCGCGCAGGTCATTTTGGATGTATGTGTTACTTACTTATGCGTTTCCTGCAGCACCCAGAAAACAAACATCAACCTCACCTCTCAGTTTATAGACTATGAAGTCACGATATAATAATACAGCTAAACTAAATAAGCTAGTGACACAAGCGCATTCCCAAAGCATATAAACTTACAATATGCAATAACTTTGATGAGCCAGCACCACTCTGTATCTGAGCTCACAGTGTACACAGTTTGTTAGTACACCCACCATTTAGCAGCCTCACACAAAAACCACAATATCATCCAGTCATACATCATCCTCTCATTTCACTGTAACTACACAGCGAGGGTTTTAATCAACGTGCTCTTTGTATTTTGCCACACATGAAGTCTCATTTTTGCTCTCGAGAAGGCCCCGAATCTATTTCAAACAGCCGCATGAGATTCAGTTATGAGTGTTTATTTATTTTATTGTTGCAACACGATCCGTTTCCATGAACTCTGAAAATAATATTCTTTTATTGGTATTCCAGACTCGTTCACAATCTCCATATTGTGTACTTTAGCATTCACTCGCCCACACTCGACCAGCCGCCACCCGCCCACACATACAAACACACTTTTCCTTGTGTCTACATTGCATCACTCATATGACTTTTCAGAAAGGACTTTATCAACACGGCGAAATGTGTTACAGCAGAGGATATGTCACATGATCTGGTCGGCCACAGGGCATACATGACAGTTTGAGATGTTGCGTAATCGTCGAGGATGTTTTCAATTTTGACATACTTTATATCTACAGGATTACAGGTCCTAAAGCTGTTTTAATGAGCGAAGCCACAAAAGTGGAGCTCGTACTAACAGATAAAGTCGTCTCAAGCAAGAAAACAGATGTAAAAAAATGTATTTTCTAACAGAAGAAGTAGTTGTCAGTATTTCTAGCTCTTCTCCTACACAATAAACTCTCTTCTCGCTGCATGCACGACGGGCCAGTGGCTGAGGACGAAAACTCGGCCAGAAGCCATTAGTTGCAACATGAGATATGAGAGCTGGGCTGGAGTTTTGGCTTCCCCCCAAGTCACAGAATGTACTTGAACAAATTCCAGCAGCAAAAGTTAATACAGGCCAGAGTGGGTTTATCTATCTGTGTCTCAGATTGCATGTGTGTACAAGAACAAGCAATCTTCCCACCACCATTTTCAACATCTCTATTTCTTTATTTATAAGATTCACTTTTCTCTGCTTGTCCTCTGAATGGCCACAGGCTGTTTAAAGACGGGAAAACTGAATGTTTTCAGAGGTTTTTTTCTGCCACAGCAACAGTACATACTGTTAACATATTAATAAGTGTTGCTGGAGAATGTAATTTAGTTTTATTTTTAGCCATGCTAACTGCGTGACTCCATGGTTGGGAATGTTAAGTTGGTGCACTGCTTTGGTCCAAAACGAAACACAATAGCTCAACAACTATTAGATGGACTGCCACGATGCTTGGCACAGACATTCATGGTGCCCAGAGGGAGAAGCCTGCTGACTTTGATGATCCCCTGACTTTTCCTCTGCCGCCACCGTGTGGCTGGAATCTTTACTTTTTGTGAAATGCCCCGACAACAATGGGATGGGTTGGGGTGAAATTTGGTGCAGACATTCATGGTACCCAGAGGATGAATCTTAAGGCAACATTATGTAACTTTTCTAGCATGAAATGACAGATTTTTAATGATTTTGATGCCAACACTGACTCTAAATACATAAGTACATAACACTAAATCACACACTACTAACTATTTCACTGATTTGGGTAAAAATGATGAATGGTGACCAGAATTGGAGCCAGGCAGACGGCCAACATAGAGCATGGCAGAGACAAAGACAGCCAGGAGGACGTTGACTGAGGCAGCTAAGAAGAGAAAATGAGAGAGTGACAGAGCAAGAAGCCACCGAATAAGAGTAAATCTGGGACTGACTTTTAGTCGTTGGTGAAATAAAAAGGCTGAAAGACAGACGGCGAGCTGGGCTGACCGCTGTGCCATCTTCTGTTGTTGACCTCGCACGATGATTGGCTGTTAGCAAAAATTGTCGACTCACTAGTTTCTGATGATTAAGTAATGTAATCAGAACAAATACTTGTGTACAGCTGTCCGTTTACCACAGTGGGATTACACTCTAAAACTCGGGGCGCTAAATCACAAAGATACAGATTTCTGTGTAATGTTGCTCTCAAAACCTGTAAACAGACTTTGATGCATGAAATCATCGGACTTCACCTTGAGAGCTTTCAACCACATCTCATAGTGGACTGACGTCATCCAATCATGGTCCCCAGATGATGATCCCTAGTGACTTTGGTGATCTCCTACCCTTTGCTTGTATGATGGAAAACCATGAAAATTGGTGCAGGCGTTCGTGGTCTTCAGAGGATGAACCCTGCTACTTTTTGTGATCCCATGGCTTTATATCTAGCGCCACCATCAGGTCAAAATTTATAAACATTTGCAAAATTGACTCATACATTTAGCCTGAAGCGTTCGCAGCTGTTGGTTCCTCCCTTGCTGCTTCTCTCAGCGGTGCACATGCATGCACTTCCACCCCATTTTACCTCCACACCCTACTGATAACAGTGCACACGGTTGGTCACATCATTAGTATTGATTAGTCTTTCTAAAATGGATTACAAACCAGCCAGGCTCCACTCTCTGGAAGCACCCAGATGGACAATGAAGATACATTTTATTACCCTCACTGAACAAACTATTTGTTTTATTCTGAAGGGGAAATTACAGGGGGGTGAATGTTGAAGGGGGAAGGCCAAACCTTCCATGATTCACATGAGTGTTTGAAGACTCTCAACAAAGGGAGCGGGGCTGGGGGCTGGTTTTACTTCCTTGCAGCAAACAACACATACTTTATGGTTTCATTGCATATAAAAGTTACACGATCTGTATTTTCCTCTGGACATTCCTTCTGTGCCATGTTTTACATACATCACTCAAACGTCGGTTTAAGGAGGAGACACTGACGCTGGAGCCAGTTAGTATTTTGATATAAGTACATAGATTAGAGGGTTTAACATTTTGTACATTGCGGCTATAAAGATATAGGGACTACAGCTGCGATGAAACATGAGACAGGGAGGAAATTGCTCCCTGCTGGAAAACAACTCCAAGATGAAGCCCACAGCCAATTAATGATAATAAATTAGTCACCACGATGTTCTTTCTTCGCCATGTATGAGCCTCTCTGCTGCTGCTGCAACACTCCCCCCTCTTTCCCAACGGTTAACCCCATTCCCAAACCCTAAGAGGATTTTTTCCCATTCATTCCTCTATTTAATAATTTTGCTTAGTAATCAGTCTGCATGGACGCCGATCCATCTGTCATTAACGCTGTAATCTCGTGTAAAACCACGCTTGCTGAACATCAACTTATTTTCTGTTGGAGGAAGAGGCCTCGTGTGTATTCAGGCTCATCTGTTGGAGATTGCATGCATGCCCCGTGTGAACAGAAAGCACCTGTAACGCCATCATACATATATTTTTTTTCACACGAGTTAAACAGTGCGGGAGTGCAGATTAAAGTCCCGTGTGTTACTGTTTGGAGTGTTTGTAATCTGTTTAAAAGAGACAATTTAAATATGCAGCTTTATCAGATTCATTCTAATCTTGAGAGGATTTCCGTACACTGCATTAGTCCTCTGTATCTCCACTGAATGCATGTTACACAACACTGGGTTTACAGTGGATCGGGAAGTACACAGATGGAAGGATACCGCCCCCTGTTGGTACACTGCTGCACATCATGCACATAAACTGAGTGTGTAGACAAAAGGATGATACTTTGAGAGTATTAAGATGCTTTATTTTACAAGTATGTAACTATTTCTTTGTATGTTTTCTTAATATAACCAAAATAAAAAGTTACGTGCTTGATTTAAATCCAATAAATATTGTATCCCAGTTTTTGCTCAGTTATTATTAGACGTTTTATTCTGTTTATGTGTTGGAGTGTATGTTTGCTAGAAGGTTTCCCATTTTTCATGTTCAGTCGACCTGCTATGCCTCGATTAAAGGACTTAATTGGTTACAGAAGCAATTAATTTGAGTCGCACCGACGGTCTATTAAGTTTAGTTAAATAGCTTAAGTTTAATTTATTATTATTATTTTCAGGAAACATTTAAGACGTTGCTGTTGTTTCCGATGATATTTGCAATTCAATAATTCCACCCATCCGCTTTCTGTAAGCGCTGGAGCCGATCCCAGCTGGCATTGTGTGAGAGGCGGGGTACACCCTGACACACACAGACAAACAGCCATTCACACCTACGGGTGATTCAGAGTCACCGATTAACGGCGTCTTTGGACGGAGACACGGGGAGAACACACACAAACAGGCGAGGTCCGAACCAGGTGTCGTGTCACAAAAGAAACAAAAGGATTAATTTATAATTCCATTTTATTTTCAGTATTACGCAACATTAGAAGTATAAATATCTGTTTTAATATACAACATCTATGACATCCATAGAGCTTTCCTTGGGCAAAATACAAAACTCAAAACACTTTTATTGCACATATTCTAAAAGACAAACCATCGTAAGCAAGTTCATCTAATACTAGTTTTGCACAGAGGAAGGAGAAAAGAAAAAGAAATGAAAAGACAAGCAGACGAAGAAGAACCTGACGTGTGAAAAGACACTGATTACTGCACAAACAAATGTTCTTATTACACATCCTTGTGGCGAAGGGAGCAAAAGTCTCACACTATACTATAAACAACATTATCTGTGACACAGAACATAGATTTGGCAAATCAACAATATACAAAATATACATCCATGATGCTTTGTAAACAAACATTGAATGTGCTTTGAGGATTTTAGATGTCAGTCGTCACAGGAAGGAAAAAAACAATAAAATTCAGTGATTCATTGAGATCAGGACGAGCGGGGGGCCTCACATCCAGTTTTTTACTCTTCTTCTCACCCGTTGAACTGAATATTGGCAAACATTAAGGTGCATTTCTTCTCTCACCATACATTTACGACGTCTGATTCTTTTTCAGCCTTTAAAATCTCTGCAGTCGGTCTCGTGCGTTTCCTGTTATGCCGTTCAGATAAACTATATTCTGTGTCATGTTAAATGAAGTCTTTTTTTTTTTCTTTTTGACTCGTCAACATAGAGTATATGTAGTATTGTTTTGAGCACAACAGAGCAAATACTGCATTACATATTTAGTGTCCTAAGCTACTTTCTGGTTGTCCTTTAGGTTTTTGCAATTTAAAGGCATCTACAGTATAGAAACACGTGTAAATTGCTCAAAGTGAACGCGGATATATGACAGCCTATATGTGTAGTACCATGTATTCGCACGTTAACATCGAGTGGTATGTCGTGGACACGAACTATGCCGGGCAAATCGTCGGGACTCCTCGTGTAAAAACCTTTAAGCCAGGTGAAGCTTCGAGCCAGCTGCTGCTCCTCATGAAGAGTCCTTTGAGATCCGAACACATGACTGAGACCGAAGCCTGACATGAGAACCAGGACAGTGACGCACTCTGCGGTCACAGTCTGACCTTGTGTTACTCACATGACTGACCTTATGGCACTCTGCACAGACACAGACACAACGGGAGACGACGCCTAAAGCCTTCATAGATCCACCGCAGTAATTATTAGGGCTGGGTACGAGTGTACGAGAAATAAACGAGCAGTACTGAAACCTGCATTTCATTCTTCCTGTGAACAGATCTAGACAGAAATGGCTGCATGGTTTCGCTTGCAGCAAGTGTTCCTCCACTGTCTGTTGGTGCATCTGCCACCAAAGCGTTTGAAAGTTTGGCTGTGCAGCTGATAAAAATGCATAAAACATGGAAGGATTATTACAGGAGAAGTTGGGCATGTGGTTAACGTGATAAAACAGCTCGAGCATGAAGAAAACTTCACGGTGGACAGCTGTGCCGGCCAGAAACAAACCAAAGAATAAGGTATCATGTCATCTTTGAGGGTATTGGTATTCATACTGGTATCATCATTTTTTTTTTACCCGGCCTTAGTAATTACTGGCAAACGTATGGAGAACTGCTGGCTCATCTCATTAATCATACATGATATTTCATATTTTACACAGTCATCACTCCTCAAACCGCAGTCAGCCAGCAAAAACACACCACAAAGACATTCTTGGGAAACGCTGACAGCCCTCACAGTTTTGTTAAATAATGCTACATTTTTTCAGAAAAAGCCCCTCTCGTGCCTTTTCCACCTCTCTCTCTCTCTCTCACACACACACACACTCTCTCTCTCTTTTCAAGTTCATTTTGGAACATGTGAAAACACGTGAAAAGGTCACGAAGCGGAGGATGATACATCACGGTAGCTTACTTTTAGACCACAGAGTTATCAAGCGGAGCGTGACGCTCCGACGTCGAGCGTACGAACGAATGAAATGACACACGCACACAAAAAAAACTATACATATAATACAAACAACAATCATGTAAGCCCCATGTATCCCCGTTTTACAGTGTTATCATATTTACACCCTATTGCATAAAAATCAAAAATATATGTACAGATGTCAGAGGAATGTGAATAAACACCACAGCTTGCTAAGAACAGCAAGTTTTATTTCTATTATCCTAAGGCCCCTTCACTAATTTATGATTTCTAGAACCGTGAGATGATTCTGTATTTTCTTTTTCTTTTGCAGTTTTAGGTGAAAAGCACGGGACTCGTTGCGCTCCGTTCCGTCTGTGTACCACCGCGCAGGACCCAGCTTCCAAGAAAACAGAAACGAAGAATCGGATCACGCAGAACGGAAAAACAATCGTGCTAAATTTGCCGCGCAAAAAAATCGTGTGGTCTACTGCATTAAAAAGACATCAGGTCCTCCGAGTCTACGAGTAAAGAGTGCAATTCAAAATCTTTTATGGCACTGACTCTACAGTACATCACAACCTTTGTAAGGCTACTTACCCTATTGCCCCTGACATACTGATTGCACAAAAGCATTCTGCGATACACAGAAACAGAAACGTCCCAAACATTCGCCTGACTTTAAAAGTAAAACTTCAGAAATCATCATCAAATGATCGCCTACATTCAGGCCTACATGTGTTATCTTCTTATTCATCACACACACACACACACACACACACACACACACACACCTCTCTATCAGCATGTAACAGCTTGCCCGGTCCTCAAACAAAAACTAAAAAAGGAAAAGAAGGCATGATGATGTTTGCACAAACCATTTCTAACATCGATGACGCCGGCCGCTCTTTTACTTCTTGTTACTACGTGGTGACTCCTTCTGCTGCTTGCACCTGCCAGTGTCTTTGTCTGCAGTGTCTTTCGGTGCAGGCGGAGCAGCCCTCGCGTCTCTTTTTGTGTTTCTCTGTGCAGGCGTCGCCTCCTGGACGGCTTCTTTTTTCTTCCTCTCAGCCGGCTCCTTCTTGCCGGAGGTCACCTGTTTGTCCGGGGTGGTCGTTCTGGTATCCGGGCCCTTGTGACTGTCCGGTTTGAGAGATTCACACTTGGGGGCCTTGCTCACGGTCTCCTGTGGTGCACAGCTGGAGATCCTGCCTGAGACGACGGCGCTGCTGCCGCTCGATGTTTCTTTTCTGGCTGCAGGTTTCGGCAGATCAGGCTGCGGGGGAACATCTGACGGCAGCTGAGTGGCAACAGGTGAAGGGACGTGTTTTGGCTTCGCGGAGTCGTGACAGCTTTTGACGAACGGGGCTTGATTTCTGGGTGAGGGGTCTTTATGTTTGGCATCAGGACTTTGTTTGACAGGTGTGGGAGCTACAGAAGTCTTTAGAGTGGACGATGTGGGGGCAGTTTTGGGGGTTTCTTTTACGATATCCGCTGAGGTTGCTACAGGGCTTTTGGGCTGGGTTTGTCTTGAAGGTGTCAGCTGCACTGATTCCTCCCGCTTTACGTCGCCTCCAGTGGACGGCGCCGACGCCTCTTTGTGTTTAGAGTCATGGGTAACTTGAGTGTTTGATTCTTTAGACAGATCTCTCTGTTTGGGATTCGGGACAGGAGATTTCACTTCAAGTATTTTGGTCTCCTTCTCCGTCTTCACAGCGGCGTGTGCTACAGGTTGCGGGTCAGGCCTTGACTTGACTTTTTCAGCTGCTGAAGGTGAACTGATCACAGGTTCTTCTTTCTTAGCGTCTGATGATTTGTGCGGTGCTTTCTCAGCTGGATTGGTTTTCGATAGCTGTTCTGAATCTTTCACATTCTTAATCTTTGGTGATGTGGCAGCCTCTTTTCTCTGCAGCGACGTGCTGCCGCTCTCTATTGCACCAGTAGACACAGTTTTATCCTTTTTATTTACACTCAACGTAACATTATTTAACACGGCGACCATAGAAACTTCTCTCTTCTGCTCAACTTTTGCAGCTGTGCCACATGTGTTGACTTCCTTCCTGGAGCCCGAGCCGCCTCCATCGCCGACCGCCTTCACAGCTGATCTGTTCGCTTGCACACCGTCCTTGCTAACAGATCTTTCTGAGCCGTCCTGACCTTCAGCTTTTAAACTGCAGGTTTTATCCTCACGTGCCGAAGCAGATGCTGATGTGACGGAAACCTGCGGTTCTGTATTTGAAGAGCAGATGTTGGCCAGCTGCTGTTTTGCAGGCTCGTTCTCCGGAGCGCGCGCAGACGCAGAGCTGTTCTGCGCCTTAGAAACAGAAGTCGTGTCAGAGCTCTGTGCTGCTTTTTTCTCGCAGCTCTGACGCTGACCTGTATCCAAACCACAGTTTGTACTCTGCTTCACTGACACAGGTGACGGCTCACTGGCAGCTGTAGCCGGAGACTCCACAGTTTTTATGTTTACCTCCGGCTTTGCCCGACTCAAAGAGACTACTGTCTTGGAGCTGTCAGTGTTTTGTGATGTAGCATGCGGTGTGACTTCCTGCTGCTCCGCTTCATCCTCCTGATCTTCGTTGCTCACTTCCCGTATGGAGGGTGTTTTTCCACAGGAGGAGAAGTGGGAGCTGTGCCGAGGGGCTCGATGTTCGTGAGCCAGTGATGGACCGGCCTTCATGGCCGTCCGGCTCTCTTGTTTAACGGTAAAAGTCGACGCCTCCACTTTGCTGGTTTGAGCCTTTAATGGTTCGCTCTGTCTGTCCTGTGTTTTCTCGGCACTTGTACTGAGTTTCACCTCTGTGGCTGCATTATTTGACTGATCTTTGGAGGCGACTATGCTATTTAGAGAAGAAACAGCTTCGGGGTTTGGAGAACACGTCAGGGGGCTCTTCAGTTTGTCTGCAGTTTTCAGTTGCGGGATGGTTATCTGTCTCTCCGTAGGCGTTTGCAGCCAAATCGGAGGACTCACAGAAACAGTGTCACTTGTGTTCTCCGCCATCTTAGACAAACAGGTTTCTGTTTTGGAGACTCTGGGCCCTGAGAGCAGACCGATATCCAGAGTGCCCTCCAGAGGTCTGAGAGAGGAGACGTGGCGACCTTCAAGTTTGTACTCAGAAGACGTCTTTCGAAGTGAAGACTCCGCGGAGGAGATGAGCTGGAGCTTTTCCACAGCGCTCTCTCCTCTGCCGGAGAAAAGCTTGGGGGCGAGACCTTCAGGGCTGGTGTGAACGCTCCCCAGTCCTGCCTTCATGTGGTCATGGGACATGGCCGTGTCCAGCTGGAGGCTCTTGGACCGGGTGGAGCCAAAGTGGAGGTTCTCGTGGATGCCGGAAGAGCAGCGACACATGCAGTCCTCTCGTTCTTCAAACGACAGCCTCTTCCTGGTGAACTCGATGTTGGGAGCTTTGAAGTCCAGTCTGTCCGGCTTCATGTTGTCTTTGCCCTGCCTGGAGTGCTGCCACTCCGGGTGAATAGAGCAGAGAGTCGATCTGAGTCCTCCGTCACTTTCACCGCTGCTGCTCGACGTGTCAGCGATGCCTTCAGAGACACGAGTGGTGAGTTTCTTGTACAGCACGTCTTTAAGGGTTGTGCTGGCAGCTTTGGCCTCTGGAGGGCCGGAGTCCGGGCTGCTTTTGTTTTGGCCCCTGGCCAGAAAACTTTCATCCCTGTCATCACCACACAGGGGGGACGGGTCAGGATCGCGCAGGGCGTCTTGTTTCTGCAGAGACTCCCTCCTCTCTGACCAGTCCTGTCTCTTCGCAACCATCTTGGACTTCAGCTTTTCCTTGTCGAGCTCCTCGACGGACTCCTGCCGGCCCATCTTGCGGCCGACGGGCCGCTTTAAGCAGCCCTGCTCCACAGGTCGCACACGGGTGATCGCTGGCGGCTCGCAGGCTGTTTCCTCCACGCTCTGCAAGATGGTGTAATCCCGCTCCCCGGGCCTCAGCTCCTCGTCCTGCACCTCCTCCTGGGTCACTTCCAAGCTGTGTTTTCTGGGGCACAGGTGCTTCTTTTCTCCTGTGTAAGAAGGGGACAGCTTCTCCTCAGACTGAACACGCTTTAGGAGGGGCGAGCGAGGCGGCTCAGCACTTTTGGGGCGCACGATGTGGCGCACAATCGTGGGTGGGGAATGTATCTTGGCTGGGAAGGCTTGCGTCGTCTTGGAAATGGCAACAGAATGGCCGCTGAGAAGGGGAGAGGGTGAGCGCTGGGGAGACGTGGGCTGAGGGGTGGGTGAAGGCGTGCGAGCCAGAGGTGAGAGGGGGATGCTGCCGGCAGACTTGCGGCGCCCCTGACGAAGCCTTTGACCCGGCAGTTTGGGGCCGAGGCCGTGCAGAGTGCTGGGACGAATGTGGCCTGAGCCTGCAGGGGAGTTTGGAGCGCTGGAGCTGGGAGAGCTACTCTGAGAGGAGTTTCCACCTGGAAGGACAAAACAAATGGATATCAGTAACTTAACATGTAACGTATGAATGAAAATGAAGCTGTCATCAAAACGAGTTAAAATCTCCACCTGACTGGGTGAAATCTGGTGCGGGGCGGAAGGCGGCGGTAGGGGAACGAGGGGAGAGACTGTGGGTAGGGGAGCCAGGGAGACTCTCACCAGATGACAGGGAGTGGTTCAGGGAGGAGAAACTGCGGCTCGTGTGCAGGAGAGGAGAGGGCTGCATGGCAAAACGCCTGAACAGGGAGCGCCGCCTGGAAAAAGTGAGACAAAGACAAAAGAAAATGAGTCTCTACCGATAAAAACAGTTACTAAAATGGACATTAGATAGTAAAACTGTGTGTTTATTATTAAAAAAACAGGAAAGCAGGAAGTTTAGATGAGTTAATATCATTTTCTATGCATTATTTACTTTATTGCAAAACAACAAAAAGTCACTTTTTCCTTTGCATCTCGATATTAATCCAGTAATTTGCTTTTACATCATCTTGGACATTTACAGTCATTAACTTCCTGCAGACTCATGTTTAAATATTCCTTCAGCGTTGTCTTTCTGCCCCCTAGAGGCCGACATGAAACATACTAATGTCTACACTGTCTGCACTCATAAATGACAGGAATAATGGCCACAGTATATTTTGGAGACATCCTGTGCTCTGTACCTTTCTGGCGTCCGCTCCTTCTTGGGTTTTTTGGCACATCGCACCATCTTGCTCCTGTAGCTGTTCCTCCGGGCCGGACCAGTTTTTATTGAAGTGTTTTCAAACGGGGTTGTGGAGATGGCGACTTTACTGCCGCTCTGAAAGGAAAGGACAATCTTTATACAGTAAAGATTTAAAGCTGAGAGCAGATCAGTGTTTACACTGTGTTTAATGGAACTCCAGTAAATGCAGGATTGCAGTATTTGAAATGTAAACATCCACTCAGCAGGTTTACAACAGGAATTTGATTAGCGTATCGTGTTTTTGCCAGTTCAATCAGCATTTATCCGTCACCGGTCTTCAAGTTAATTTAAGTTGAGCAAGTCAATTAATCATCCCATAATAACATTTTGATGAATCATTAAAAAGTCAAACATTATTATTTACCTTGACCAGGAGCTCCACCACTTCAGTGTGGACGAGACCGTGAACGGACTCTCCGTTCACGTGAGTGATGAGGTCTCCGGCTTTGAGTCCCGCTTTGTGTGCCGGCCCGCCGTCTTCTACGTTCTGATGAACACACACGAGAGAGTTTGACTTGGTCTTGGTCTGGTTGTTTATTTCCAAACAGGTTCAGTAAAGTTACAGACTCGATTTGCCTCCTACATGCCGATCCTGATCGTCCTTACCCAGACCATATGGTAGACAGTGTAGATGTCGCTGTCACACGCGTACACCCGGATTGCCCTCAGCGTGAAGCCAAACTTCTTCCCCGAGCTGTGGATGACGACAGGCTGCCTCGGGTTGGTGGTACAGAGGGAGGAGTCCCGGCTCGGCGAGGAGTCTCTCGAGGAAGGATCTGAGGAGAGGGAGTAAGGAGACAGCGGGCTGGGCAGCGGAGACACCCCGAAGATATCTGGAAAAAAATAAGCGATAATCACCACCTGAGCAGAATCTTTTATCTCATCAATGAGACTTTGACCAACCCTCGGGTCAGCACTGAGGTGCTGCTGTAAAGCTCTGGTTCATTCTGCTCCTGCTGTGGGTGAAACTAATGGGATTTTCTCTCTCCCAGCAGTGAAGATCTCTTGCTCCTACACTGCCTGCTTACTTTCCTTGTTAGCAGCTTGTGCTCGGCTACTTGCCAGCTCGCAGCAGGTGTCACGCTGGGCCAATTTCGTACAGATCTATAGAGCGCTTTCATCTCTTTCACGTTATTTGTTCAAAGTCTGTTGCTCTTATTGTTATTCCCGACACGTTATGGCTCTGACATACTCCAACCTTCTACAAGGTTGAGATCATGTTCTTTGAGTTAAGGTATGCACATCTTCCTGCGTGTGTGTTCTTTTCGACTCACCCCCGGGGATCATCAGTGACAGCGCCCCGGTCGAGACCGACTTCGGCACTTTTGCCACGGCGCCGCTCTTTTCCGCGGCGCTCTCGGCCCGCAGAGAGCTCGTCTGAGCCGCCTGCTCTGCAGAGTTGTGACTGGTGCTGTCGGGGCTCTCCTCCCCTTCACCTCTCGGCGTCAGCTGGTCCAGATGTTCTGAGAAACTCCCTGTTTATGAGAGGATGAGCACGATCAGCAGCGCGTCCTGATGGATGAGATGACTGATACCACTCATGTCTGTTAAATAAGAAGCGAGTTACGACAGACACGTTTCTGCATACGTGTTGACCTCTCCTTGGTGAAAGGCCTATACTGGACAGACTAGACACACAAAACAGCCATCAAAAGGAAATCTGGACCATGTACTGCCCAGTCATCACACAGAGGACAAACATGGCCCACCTCCTGTTCACTCACCTTGAAAAGTCTCATTAGAGGAGGTGATATTCCAAAATATCTTTCCCAAAGAGATGTTTTGGATTGACGGGGCCTTAATGATTGTTTAACCTTCAGATATTTTTGTTTCAGACGCGTGATGCAGCTGTTGTATTTTGTATAATCTATCATACATATTATATTTCCTACCGGAGAGCGTGGCTCCGCTGTGGGTGCTGCCCGGAGTCGTAGCGTTAGGCTCGTCCTGCGGGAGCTCTCCGATGGAGAAGGAGGTCTTGCTGGGGTCGCCGAGGCCCGACGTCTCGTCTCCTTCGCTCTCTGCCGAGATGGCAAACTTTGGTAGCAGGTTGGGGCGAGGACCCTGATTCACGCTGTCTGTGTCTGTCGAGTGGGACAGCGACGGCCTGGATGGAGGAGAGGACAGATTTTGATAAGACGAACTCCTGGTGAGAGACAGATGTTTGAATATATACTGCACAGGAGAGTGTGTTTTTTTTCTCCTAACTTTATATAACGTAGTTAAAACTAACTTCACATTGATGCATCAGTAACAAACATACATTTCAGTGAAGTCCGGCGTCCAGCTGAGAGAGTCAACAGTCAGCGGACTCTCACTCTTCTTCCCCTCCGTCTCGCCCTTCTCCTCCAGGTGCCCGCGGGACAAATCCAGGCTGCTGTAAACCTGACAACCGCAACAGAAGCAATGATCCACATCAGTACACGCCAGCCGCGGATGCAACATTTAAAAACACACGTCGTCGGGGTGCGAACAAGCTACAAAAGACCGATGATGAATGTGAAATATTCCAACAGTAAATCACATTTATGTTTTTAGGATTTACAATTAACAGGAGGGCAGGAGCGCAGTGCTGCTGCTTGCGTTAATGCAAACTTCACCATGCATGGAGTTTAGGTGCAGCTGAGGAAAAGCCTCAGCGCTTCCTCCGAGACGCCCCGCTGCTTTTTCAGAAAGCTTTGTTTTGATGTGAGAGGGGAGCACACTGCAGTGCAGCACAACAATAACTCCCAGCTTGTATGACTGGATTGTGTTTCACCTTAAAACGTTCAAAAAAATTTGCAAGCAGAAAGCAGAAAATATATGCAAAGCCGAAATCTACATTTAATACAGTCGGGGAAGGAAGAGCGGGAGAGAGGGGAGGGGCGCTAATTTCCATATGAAATACAGATTCCTCATGTTTTCTTTCCCATGAGAAAAAGGAGCGGGCCAGATGAGGGCATCAACTCATTTACATCGGTAACATCTTTGGCAGTAATGATGATGATGATGCACGTGTGCTGGTGTCAGTTAGAAACCTTAGAGAATCTGTGCGAACACGAGGAGAACTGCCGCAGCTCCACGTTGAAGTCCTCGTCGTTCGTGTCCTCCTCCTCCGTCTCCAGGTGGTGGTATCTCTCCGAGCGAGCTGGGAACGACGACAGGTTCAGATTTCAGACGTTTCTTTTTGATGCTTTCAGGTTATGAGGAGTGCCACACGAGGCGACTTAAAGCAGGGTTATGCAGCGATCACGTCGCTTTACGTCGCTGCCTTTTAATCGTCTCATATTCGTGTCTGACTACACTACCCATGAGCCTCAGCTGCCATTTGTCAGAGACAAATCAGAGAACTAGAAAGGTCAAAACGCTTCGTCTGGGCAGAGAACAAAACATGATGAATCAACCCAGATCAAGCTGCAGATTGTGTTTCAGTTTTCTGAGATGCTATTTTTTAAGAATTTTAAGCTCCGTGATTGGCTGTTTCTTGCTGAAATGCAGCTTGGGAGTCGTAGTTAACCTCTATCTTGAAGTTTTGATGTACACAGGCTTGTACCTGTGACTTTCCATCAAATAACCCAGCTGGAAATATTCAGGACTAATATTTCAACCTGTAGAAATGTTCCATGCAACATTTAAATTACTGGGACTTTGTGTCCAAACCGGCTCTCCCCATGTGTCAGCTCCTTATTATCTTATCTTAACTTGCACATAACAACTAATAAAAAATCTCGACTGAAAGACGTCGACTGCGTTAGAGAAACTCACTGTCAAAGTAACTGGTGTCATCTTCAGACTCCAGCTGAGGAATAAACTCAGCCTTCTGCCTCAGCAGGCTGTTCCAGTCCAGGTTGTGGAAAAACTGATGCTGCTTCACTTCCGCAGCTCCACCTGCAGATGGAATAAACACAAATGAATAATTAGCTTGAATAAAATTTCAGGACAAATGTGAAAAAAAAATAAAATATACACCGAACTGACAGTGAACGGTTCAGTTAGACGAAGGAGGTGAAGAAACGCTTACGCTGTGTTTTCCTTTTCCCTGGTGGCTGCAGGCCAAACAGATATCATGACCATAAATTATGCAGTACAATTTCCTGCCTGTGACCTTTCGTGGAATAGCGGGAGCCTTCATGAATGGCAGCTTGGCGAGCGGAGATCTCTAGATGAACGAGGAGGTCCAGCTGTCCCCAGACTGAACCGGCTACATGCGACCGTCTGATTAAAGGCCTTTGTCCCGGGTCACGGACACTTTTACAGCCCGCACTCCAAGAGCCTGATCATGCATGGGGCTAGATTCATGGACTGGCTAGGAAATAATTGCAATTGATCAAAGGGAAAAGGTTAGGAGGCCACGGGATAAACTGCTCTGATGTTGGGTGACCTCAATTTCTTCCCCGGTGACTTGAAATAATGTGCGGTGCTGAGGTGGCATTAACGATCACACGAGAATTTATGGTGGCCCGCTGTGCCTGTCTGGTCCTAACCGAGTTACCGACTGTGCCACAGTTTCTTTGCTCCTTTGTGTGTCTGTACCTGTGCCCATCCTCTCCAGAGGATTCTGCCTGAGCAGCAAGGTGATGAGCTCCTGGGAGTCGAGAGGAGGGGCGTCTTCTCCTTCAGGCCAGTTGATCTCGTCTGTGAACACAGGAAATAGATTTTATATAACGTGGACGAAGCCTCTGCAACCTCAGCTCAGTGTGATGCCACCTCGCCACGCATGCTTTCATTCTGCTGTTGATCTGAGGACACTTTGACCTAATTGTGACCCACTGACGCCGATATTCGCGACAGCTTCACCGGCAAACTCAGACAAAACAGAGTCGGCTCTGAGGTGCAGGAGCATTATGATGAATGAGACAATTTACATGTGCTCCAGCTCTCGGTGAATAGCCTCGCGGATAAGGGGAGCAAAGCCTGTCTGTGCTGCGCTGATTGTCTGCTCTGTGCACAGTTTGTCCCCCATTTTAATCAAATTTGGGAAGGGTGTGTGAGGGGGGGGCTGTTTATGAATATGTATGTGCAGCCCGAGGCCACGGTGGCATGCATTCAGTGTGTTCAGGCCCCTTTAATTAACAGTCACTCTCAGAGGCTTGGTACAGTTTGATTGAGAGCGTACCAAATCAGTCATGGCAGTCCATTCATTTAGATAGAGGCTGCCATCCAACAACTCCAAATAACACAATTCATCTGAGCCACACCGGCGACAAGATAAAAGCTCTTGTTTTTCAAGATGAAGATAGTCTCTGTGCGGGCTGTCACCACGAGAACAAAGTAACATCATCGTAATAATAAAACTTCACTTGTGGTCTGAAGTCAAGCAGAATCCACTTACTGTCATCTGTTTTTGTTCCCTGGGCCCTCAGGGTAATCTCAATAAATTCAGAAATATGCACGCCAACTAATTCCACGTGGTCACTATTTAATGTTTAATTCATATCTGAATGAGGTTTGGGAGTTTCTCCCGATGTGCTCAACAGAACCTACAAGCCAGGTCCTGTGAGACTTCGAGTAAGTCACCTCTGGCAGCGGAAAATATTTTAAAATAAGCGAACAAATAAAACACGTGGGAAAACCCCGGCACAGTTCATCCTTCACTGAAATCTTTATAGTATACACTGTAATTAGACCTCCGTGGCTGTGCACTTGAAGCCGGCTCCAGAAGTGACACTGATGTGTATAAAATCTGCCAAATAAATAAAACTGTGCGTTATTTTAAGCCGGTATAATGTTGGTATTGTTGTTATGAATGGATTGCAGGACGGCGTATTCGTCAAAATGTTGAGAATAAAGTAGATATTTCTCAGTTTGAATCATCATCTGAGGAGAGAGAGAGGTGACACTGACCGCTGATGACCTGTCCGAACAGCTCCTCGGGTGTGTCTCCAAAAAAAGGCACGCAGCCCACGAGGAACTCGTACAGGATGATGCCCATCGCCCACCAGTCCACCGGCTTCCCGTAGCCCTGTCTGAGGATCACCTCCGGTGCGATATACTCCGGCGTTCCACACACCTGTACGGGAAAACGCCGTAAGTCTAAACGTGATGTGGTTTGAAGAAAAACAGTCAGTCGCTACAGTTAAATGAGACGTACCTGCTTATCAGAGAACTCCCGGGCGTCTTTCTCTATGTGACCCTCGTACAGGTTAGTCGTCATGTTCATCAGTCCGACTTTGGACAACCCGAAATCTGTCAGCTTGATGTGACCCATCGAAGTAACCAGCAAACTGTGATGAGCAAGAATCAGCAAACCTCGTCATAAATACAGTAGTATTTACAGTATTCCAGTGGTAGAGGAAGTATTAGATCCTTTACTTCAGTACCAGTACTAATAACGCACTCATTCAACTTCACTTAAATAAATACTGACAATGAATTATTAATTATTTAGCAGCTACACGCTTCATTATGTTTGCTGCTGAGCAGGTAGCGAGCAGCCTGCTGCGTGCCCGACTAGATGACTCTATGAAAGCGGTGAGGAGGAACAAAAACATTTCTGCACACCGGGAAACCAAAACAATGAGATAAGAAAGACTCCGCAGAGCTGCGAGGAACTGCAGAGTCAAATCTCTGTGGGTTCATCACGAGGAGCTATTGTTCGTGTAAAAATATTGACTACAGCCGCTTTAAATTTTAGGAGGTCTCCTCACTTGTCTGGTTTGAGGTCCCTGTGCACGATGCCGTAGTTGTGGAGATACTCCAGAGCCAGCACTGTCTCTGCGAAGTACATCCGGGCCATGTCCACAGGCAGAGGACCCATGTTCTTCAAAAGAGTGGCGCAGTCTCCACCTGTAAAGATCAACGGAGGGACGTTACAGAACACGGAGGACCCGTTCAAAGCGGCTCGAAGCACTATGCTGACCTTCGACGTATTCCATGACCATGCACAGGTGCCGCCGCGTCTCGAAGGAGCAGTACATGGACACCACGAAGGGGTTCTCAGCAAAGGTGAGGATGTCTCTCTCCACGAAGGCCTGCTGTATCTGGTTCCTCAGAATCAGGTTCTGTTTGTTGATCTTTTTCATGGCGAAACGCTGCTTGGTTTCCTTGTGCCGGACCAGGTAAACAGCCCTGTGGAATAAACAGTTCGTTAAAAAAAAAATGCTCCTCCTTTGGGGGCTGCAGCATCTGATAATCTGATAATAAGATGGCCGTACCCGTAGGCGCCGTTGCTGATGAGTTTTGTCATCTCGAAGTCCAATTCACAGGGTTTACGCCGTGACCGCAGGGCTGTGCTGAGGCTGTGAGACTGAGACACAAATAATAAAACAAATCACACAGATAAAATCTGCACCTCGCTGGCACACCTGGGGTAAAGACAGAGCAGATCGATGCAGTAATCAATTTCAGAGCGCTTACGGAGTCATCCGTTTCTGGGGTCTCTGCAATCCCGCTATCACAGCTGGTCAGCTGAGCGATTTCTACAGAGAGAACAGCAAAAACAAGAAACAGATTTAACTTCACATGAAGCTCGCGGACGCGCTGTGCGGTGCAGAGACGCAAACAAAAGAAAAACAGCAGCCTTTATTCATCAGCGATGTTTGAGCTGTGCTGACTCCAAGATAATCTGAATTGAAAATAAATGGGGCGGAAATCAGATGTGGCAACAACACAAACACGCACGTCTAGCACCCATTTTGAAAATCACCACCCCAGAACAAGTGCTCATTATGAACCACCTTGCATCTTTTACGTTTTTTGGCGTGCAATCATGCCAGAGTCCATGTGTGTGATTTCACAGGGGGGTGTTTGTCGCGTCCCCCGAGAGTCTGTAAACACATTTCCACTGCTATTTAACATCTGTCCTTCCTTGTAGGTTTGCTTCAGGCGCACGAGGCACCGGGCGGACCAAACACACACAGGAGACACTCGGGGGAAATGAACGGAGAGATTGGCTGATGAGCCAGCCTGCGTGGATCTGTATAAGGTCTGTGGGGAGGCCATTCCTTTCTAATTAGTCATAATGAATGTTGTTTGTTACTGAATCTGGAGAGACAGAGGGTCATTAGAAAGACAGTCTGTTCAGTACAGGACATTAGTCAAGAGTATCCTTGTCTTTTACCTCCCTGCACAGCTTTATTCTTTCATTCTTCTACAGCTTCGTATTCAATTTGGTCAGATTTACCGCACCGGCGGCGAATTATTGAAGAAGCGGGGACTGTAATATCCACAACTTCACAGGAATTATACAAGATAAGATGCATTTTATTATCTTTCTTTTTCAACCTAAAGAATAAGAAGCCAGATAACCACAATTTGCTGCTCCAGTAATGCTGAAAAACTGAGAACTGCAGCGCATTAATCGTGGAATAATCTAAATTTCCCCCATATTTCATAATTGTCATGAGTTGAAGCGTGCTAGCGGTGCCAGCCGTTTGTTACGATGAGTCCTTCCTGTACCTTCCAGAGGATCCCTCGTGAGTCCCAGCTGGCTGATGATGTAACGAGGGATGTCCGATTTGATGCCCTGGCCCTCTTTAGCGTGTCCTTCAGCGGCCTCCAAGAGGTGGTAGAACTCCTCTGGGTCGAACTCCTGGAGACAGGGCGGCACACGGAGGTCAGCACGAACAACATTTAAAACGTTTTAACAGAGGCAGCTGAACACTGGCAGGCTGTTTAAGTTACACGTGTATGAAGAAAAATGATAAAATATGAATCTCATACTTCTAATTTCACTCAAAAAAATGTCCTGTTTTACCACGAGATTACCAATTTCGCGTGAAACATACCAGACACTCCAGCAGTCGGGCAGGTCGGGCGATGATTATGAGGATCTTCTTCACCAGCTCTCTGATGAAGTTCACCTCCTCGCTCTCCGATCTCTCCGTGGACTACACAGCAGCAGAAAACATCCAAGATCTCAGATGTATTACACATCGTCGTGGTAAAAGTCAAAAGTGTTGACAAGCGTTAAAGTCACATCTGATTTTCCCCAAAAATAAATACTCTGTGACCAACAACAGCCGACTGTCCTGACGGTATTTTCAGAAACACTTTTCTGACCAAGATGTTATTCAAATGTTAAAATAAAAAATATTTTGTGAGGGACCTGGATCAGGAAATTCAAGTTGCAACTTGAGAAAAACCTTTTTTTAAATAATGCAGCAGACAAACACGCCTTTGTTTTTAATTTGTTTCCCTAAATCATGTTTTTGCGGCACTCTCAGTCAAACAGGTGCTGTTTTTTTGTTTTTTCCCATCGTGCACTCAGTCAAATCAATCAAACTGGTTTTGGTTTGTGCGTTTGAGGAGTGCTGTTTGTTTTTCTGAGATGTTTTCATCCAGATGGTTTGAAGAAGAAGTCTGGAAACGCCTTCAGCACGGCGGCTTTAAACAACCTTCTGTGTTTTGTACAAAGGATTATTATCTTTCAGAAAATTAAAGGAACATACTCTGACTGAGATGTAATACACCGCATGAGAAGCACAAACAGGCTCCTGCCGTAAAGATCTGAATCGTCATGGTCCACAGCATTTCCTCCGCGTTGGAGCAAACATCTATGATTTCTGAAGGCGCACTCACCTCCTGAACAAGCCTCTCCAGCTTGTCAGTGAGCTCGCAGAAGTAGCTGGAGGTGATGAGTCCTAGCCGGCTCTTCTCCAGACAGTCACGGGCCAGTTCAATTATCTGGTGGTGGGCAAAGCCGAGCACACCATCTGCCAAAGGGAGGACGCTCTCCGGAGAGTTGCTGCGGATGATGTCCTGAATCCTTTCCTCCATCTGAGCTGTGGCCTGCAGTAAGAAGAGAAAGCGTTTGTTTGGTGATGCATGAGATAATTAACGGCCGGACGTGGCTGTAGAAAACTCACTGCGAGCTCTCACCTTAGGAAACCGCTCCTTGTAGACGTGATTCATCATAATAATCTCGTGGTCGTAACACGATGGAGATCTCCCAGGGCTGAAAGATATAATAAAAGTCAGTGCCCGGATGTCAACAATGGTATGCGACGTTCATTTGTACAGGTGAGGCAATACCTGAGACTGCGCGAGCGGGGTCGCATGGCCGCCGCTCTGCGGCATTCATCCCCGGAGATGCTCTCGGTGCAGAAGTGCTTGGAGAGGAAGTGCAGTTCGTCAGGCGTAGGCTGGAAGGGCAGCTGGTGCAGCTTCTCCTGTGATGAACAGGATGACTGGAAATGAAACACATATATATTCAACATGAAAAGAAAAAAAAAAAAGGACTGCAATTTTTGTAAGTGGGGGGAAAAAAACAAAAATCGCCAGATTTTACAGAACAGTTCGATATTTTGGGACGTATTTTTTTTATTTTTTTAGATGAGAAAATCTGAACTTCTCTCCAAGATATGAAGCTAAAGGCAGTAGCTTAGCTTAGCATAAAGACTTGAAGCAGGGGGAAGAGCTAGCCTAGCTTCGTCAAAAGAAAAGAAATAAGCTGGTACAGAACAACAGAAAATATGAATATTTCCCAAATTATTACTATTTTAACCTTTAAATCACTCTAAATGTTCACTCTGGACTCACAGTAACACGAGGCTGATATTTGCATTAGATTACAGTGTATTAAACTCTTAACTGAATAACTTATCTGTGACCTTTACCACAAATTTAAAACTGTTACTGTTTCTAAGACTTGTGAGATGTTTCAGGGGAAGACGTACATGCTTCCTGTCAATCGCAGGAAATGTACCAGGTGACTAAAAACCACAGAAGAAAAACAAAAACTCTAATCGCCGCGACAGCCCTTTAAATGTTTATATATATTAGATATATTCGAATGCAATTATGTTTGGACGGAGTGAAAGTGAAAGTGAGATGCAGACGGAGAGAGAGTGTTTTGAAATCCTCTCTCTCCACTGCAACGACTGAATTCTGACCAGCTCTGTCGTGTTTTAGCAAAATAAACGTGAGTGTAATTGGGGCTGAACAATTAATCGTTCTGATACTGAAAGAGTGCAATTTCCGCATTTCAAGAGCTGTGCTTTTTAATTATAACTCACATGATTAAACGCGTCTCCACAACCTGCAGCAAGTTAAAGTTCAGGCCAGCAGCCGCTGATTTCAACTGGCACTGGTAAATTTACTCAGTTGTGTTAAAGGGAAAGTTATTTTCCATGTTTTTGTGTCTAAGTGACAAATGAGGACGACAATTTTTAAAATTGGTCCAGAACTGAGCGGCGACGTGTAATCCTTCAGTTCAATGCAAGACCACGAAATGTGCTTTGTTTTTGACACTGACAAGCTCAGATTGTTATTCTGAAAGAGACGTTTCTGTTTGTTACAGATAAACGGTTGTAATTTTACATAGCGGGAATTTGTGTGCTTTGGACATTTTAACAACAATGTGAGCCTGCCAGTGGCAAAAACAAGAACTTTTAGTGTCTGAGACACACGGACGTGGGAACAAAGGGTCAAAGTGAGTTGGGAAAAAGCCAAAAAAGAAATCTTGGCTGTTAATACGTTCACTCTGTGCACGTACATTTTGGTTTCGTGGACACGTGAACGCCTCTCTTTATAAAATAAATGAAGACTGATCCAGTCTGTTGCTTACAGAGACAGTGGAGCTGGGCGTGTTGGTTCCATATCCAGAGGAGGGAAGGGAGGCCAACGACCAGCGGCGACCATCGGTCCTGTCACACATCAGCAGAGACAAACAGAGAGTCAGGCACCGAGTCTGTAAATTAATAATGACCTAAAACAGACATTTCCAGTCTTTATAATGCCAATCAGTGAGATTAATGCGTCTTTGTTCAAAGACAAATTTGTAAAAATTGTCTTTAGAAACATGAAATATGTTTAATTCCCATGTTTGTGTTGAAAACATGTAAATTAAGTCATTAACTACAGTCCTAATGATGGTTATTGATGAACGGTGACCTTTTCTTCTGTATCGTCACTACACAGAAAAACAGGAAGTCAACAATAAAGAGTGCAGAACTGAAACTAGATGCCAGAATGACGTGAAAGAAAACTTCAGAGTTACGATGAGACGAACTGATGGAGAGAGGTGTGAGGTGTAAAGTGTAGCTGGGACGAATGCGGGGTTCAAATGGCAGCCTAACATGAAGTTACCTGTCTGCTCTGTGGCAATGACTGTGGATTATAATAAAAATACACAATTACATGATATCGTGTTGAGAAATGATGTAAAATAAATCAACAGGCAGAGAAAATATTAACTTTTCCTTTAAGAATCTGTCTCTGCTTTTAAAGCGGGCTGATTTGATCAGCTGGAAATCGAGTAAACGTCCGAGGTGGCGTGCGTACCTTCGTGCAAAGGAGAAATGAGCAGAGGCACTAGGAGAGAAATTTCTAGGACTGTCCTGTGGGCTCGTTCCTGCGAGAAAAACACACACAAAGAAACAGAGACGAAACAAATTGAGACGGAAAACAACCTGCAAGCGAACAAAATTCAATTCCAGGTTCAATTTGCAGCCGAAACAAAGTCTGACAAACTGCAATCAACGACTGATGGCTGCATTATCGCAGATCAGCGAGAACATGACAGGGTCTGACATTTTAGATGTTGTTGTACAAAACATTTCAATAATCTTCAATTTCTTTGTTGAAATCTTCTTTAGGAGACAAAACACTGAACCATCTGTTCATTAACTGTTTGGTTGATGAAATAATCTCTCATAATCTCAAGGTGTCGTCATTAAAATGCTTGTTTTGTCCAAGAAGTGAAGTCAAACCAATGCGAAAGTCTCAAAAACTGCAGTTCCTCAAAACATCCACTTGAGGCTGGCTGCAGAAGTGAGTCAGTCTCCATAAGTCCCCATGTTAAAAGCTTCACAGCAGAAATAAACATGTTTACAGCCTGGTACAAAAACTAGTTTTGAAAAAGAAAAGCTGCAATCCTCCCGTTTAAGATAAAAGCGGGCCATAAAACGTCACAGGTCTAGTTTTTATAGGTTTGTGTACCACGCACTAAACACCCAGACACGGAGGATTAATGCGTCTCATCTCGTCCTACAGTGGTCTCCCGAAGACCTCACGGCTGCGTTAGCAATCGTTGCCATACTGAAGTAGGTTTCCAGAACAGTTGCTGTTTGATATCTCGAATTAATCCATACTACAGCGCGCTGGTTTAGTTAAAAACGAGGTCAGTAAACAAGCAACCGAATCCACCCACGGCTCATTCCAGTGAAGTATCACTTTCATCAACCGGGAACTCACAGAATGCACATTGTTGTGGACATTTTCCAAAGAGCCCTGCTTGGCTTAATCTCAAATGTCATCTCTGTCCTCCTCTCTCTTACCGAACACCTTCCACTTGCCAGTAATAGTAAAACAGTATGCTTTGACCAATTAGCCTCTTGGTTTCCACACAGCATGCAAAGACGTGCCAGAATGTCAAACGTGATACGTGATGGCAGCGGACGGTGTAGTTTAATACTCTTAAATGGTTAAACTTCTGCAAACGTGACAGCTGTAAAGCTAAAAAAGCCCGACAGGCACGTAACTTACCTTGATGTTGCTGTAAAAAGTAAAGGCAGATCTTTTATGTGGATTTTTGCTTAGTCTCTCCAAACACACAGGTTAGTTATCAAAGTTAAAGAGCTGAATATTTACCAAGCCTGTGACCCTGAGAGGAGGTCACGGCGAAGAGGAAAAAGGTTGGTTTCAAGCCTGAAAATCTCAACAGGGGCTGCTTAGTTAGGTAGTTTAGTTCAAAGAAGGAAAGACTTTCTCGGTTAAATCAAGGAACAGTTGCATAACCATCGTCAGGAGGATATAAAGGACGTGAGGGAGCACACGGAGTAATAAAAGACAATCCATTTAAAAGCTTCTAAGTCAGAAGGAGGTGTTGTATTTGCAGTTAATGCAAAAGACACTCTGGTGGCTGTTATAAAATCACATTTACGTCCCTCCACAACATCACCTGAGATGCAACGTCACGTATGAAGCACCATGTAACGCGCCGAACTCATAAAACTGTGGCTTTATAGTAGAGAAGTCCAGATGATTTGACGTGCTCATCATAAAAGCAGTGGCTATTCTTCATTTGTTAGACAACCTCATCGTCTGCACAAGACGGCCCGGCCTGAAGAGCCTCACCATGGGCGCAGCAGACAAAGCGGTGTGTTGAATATTTTTTTAGGGAAACATGATCTCCATCTCCGACTTCGGCGTCGGAGTTGAAGGAAGCTGCATCCTCCTCAGCGAACGTGCATCAAAAGGGACATCAATCCTTCTGCTGTGCGGCTAATTAAAAGTTACGTAACGCAGATTATCAACTGTGTGATTGTTTGATTAGTAACTTTAATGTTGCTTCTAAATTTAGGAACAGGAATGCATTACAGATAAACGTAATAATGGTTTTATAAACGGTTTGACGAGGAAGAAGGATGTATTTTCTTTCTGCACCAAGCAGCCGTCGTGTTTCCACACTCGTCATGTAGAAACAAACCTATGGTTCAGCATTAATCAGACATAATTATAACCCGCACTGAGGGAGGTACCAAACAGTTAATTAACCAGAAGCTACGATGCCGCGACCTCCTGCGGCGATAAAGACAGGCCTTCTGCATGCCGGGGAACAATGATAGAGCCACTGAAACTTGTTAGTGATGAATGTCACCTATTTAAACGGGCTGTTATCTTAATCACAGCCAATTAAAGATGATAACCTCGTCCTCTGGGAGTTAGTTTGAACTTGAAGAGACGGCTTATCAGCTGAGAGAAATAATCATTGTTCACGATTACGAACAATCTGCTGCGATGCATGCTACAAAATCTGAATTCTTACAGTTAAACGACCGCTGTAGGTGAAACTGAAAGGCTTCTCTTACCTTTGATACTAATATTACGACTGATCCACAGTCTTAGGTCATCCAAGAGCTGAACACATTCATTAGCGAGAACATTGTGGCTTTCTGAGTCCATCTTGATCAAACGCTGCGAGCTGCTCTGCTCTGCATTTGCTGACCAATGCCAGGAAATAAAACGCCCTTTGGTAAATGAGGCCTCCCCTCCCTCTGCTCCCGTGCATTTCCTCTCTGCAGGCCACCACTTCCTCACCGAGCACAATCACTGCCCTTCAACTTGCCACTTAGATTCTCACCCAAACACCGCAGAACTGACCTGACAGATTCCCACTGAAAGGATCATAAAAAATGTATGAGTTCTTTTCAGTGCTTTCTCTCATTGCTCTCCGTGCCAGACAAGCCTCTTCATCCTGTGCTGTTAGGGTCACTCGACAGTACTCAGTGTGTACTTTAACTGTCTGTATGATTATATCAGAGCCGTATGAGGGTGCCAGACGAGTGCTGCCTTTGGTTTAAAGCTAAACAAAGGGAAACATGAGGATTATATATCTACGTGTGCGTTTTCCTGCGTTGTTATCCAAACTGCATTCCTGCGAGAGAACACTGTCGTGCGTCGTACGTGGACTTACCTGTGAGAGATGAGAGAGGGGAGTGAGGTCGCGGCAGACCTGAAGACTGACCACTTCCTATCAGGCTTTTTCTGTTGCTCGTCCTGCAGCTGGAAAAATCACAGAGTCGAATATTAGACGCGAGAAACAAACATTTATCGCACCGTTATCTGAATGATTTCATGTTAAGTATAGAATATGTTTAACCCGTCAGACTTGACATTGTTTTTGTCAGGTGTTATTAAAGACAATGTTATAAAATTCACCACCTACACGAGGTTAAAAAACATTTTCTATCACAAAGTAACTGCTGGGATCCCGTCGATATCATGTGAGATTAAACCACTAAAGTTTAGAATCTCCTGACACGTTTTACTTTGAAAATCCACGGTCTAATCCTAATTTCAAGTCAAAAAACAGTTTTCTAACTAAAAACCAACAGCCAGTTAGCGAATGTTAGGATGCTGAAATGCTAAACTGAGATAAGAGCTGCTGCCGCTGCTATTGTTATTGTTAGTGTTCGCCTCTCTTCAAGGTTCACAAGTCACATGACGTCAAAGTCGAGTCAAAATGTCTGTCGTCTGTCTCTGTCGTGTGAGTTTTTGTGATTTCAGAACTTGACATCACTCTGTTGCCGTTAGTTACCGAGGCTCTGGCCACCTCTCTGCGTGCCTCGCTGTCAAAGAGCGGACAGCAGAGCAAAGACCAATTTTCCACCAGCTGCCGTAACAGGTGAATTTCCTCAGCATGGGATCGATAAAATCCATCTACCTTATCTTAAAGAAATCAGACTTTCAAAGTAAAAACTCCAGTTTTTAATATTCTGTTTCTTGTAAAACATTTAACCGATCCATCCCGTTCTAAGAGGTCATCATCGTGGATGTAACACCGCCTCGTTACACGTCCAATCAGCGGAGTAAACAGTGAATTAGGGCATCAAAACAAGACACAGAACGTCTTGGCTCAGTCACCAGATAAGCAGGTTGTGTGTAGAGCGCTGAGTGAATGTTTTCTGTTTGTTAATACAGGACTGTGACTCACGAGGAGCCGCTGTGATCAACAACATGTGACTCATGAAAGTAGCCCAGATTTTAACCTTGAGAGAAAAAATGAACTACTTCAACGTAAAAACATAAAGCAGCGTCGGTGCTGAACGTCCCGATCGTCTCGGATTTATATTCAGATGAGAGGAACATGAATTCACTTCAAGGTCAGGGGCTCAATGACATCCTGTTACATAACGGATCCATCTCCAACAGAATATTTAAGATGCTATTAAATAATAATTTCAATCCTGTGCGTAATACAAACACAAACACCAGTGTGTGTGTGTGTGTGGAGGACTTTGCTGCAGTCTCATTGCCAAACTTAAATGGGATTTCTTTGTTTTCTACCTTTATTTCTTGCTTGGATGAACCTCTCTGGCATAACAAGAGTATTATTTCCAATGTCACCTCGTCTGACAGCAGAAGCACTTAATTTTTGTTTTTATTTCATTTTCATTCTCACGCTGCTCCACGCCTCAGATGCTCGGGTCCATTTTTATTTTAGATTTCTGCCAATATGCTTGTGTATGCAGAGCACCTTCGATCTGTGATTCAACAACATCAACGGAGCCGAGAGACTGTCGAGTTGCATGCTATTACTAAATGGAATGAATAAATCAGTACTCATCGTTACCTAAAGTAAAAGCATTATGTTGCAGGAATGTTCCTGCCCTGATTACGAGATGATTTACTGTCTTCACGTCGTGTTACACTTTTGCATGTACTATAGTCGCTATAAACTTCAAATTACACCAAACAGAGCAGTCCGTGTGTGAGTCTGTTTGTTTTGTTGGTCTAAACCTACTGGCCTGATTTTCATGAAACTTGGTGGAAGGATGTAGCACGAGGCAGCCGAGAGAGAAAGAGGATCTGAATCACGGGGTGGATACACAAATTATTTCTCACTTTCGTTAACACTGCAGGACAATTATAACACAGACATGAATAAGGGTTGTGCTTGCAGCTGACCGGAGTATCAGCTTTGGCAGAGCTGTGAACCCTGAGTGCTCTGTTGTTGTGTTTGTTTGGACCTCCAGCGGCCACTCTGTGGAAGCTAATGGGGATCCAAATAAAGAATAATAAGCTAAGGTCTTTCATGAAGAGCAAAAACAGAGCGCTGCACGGCCGCAGCCCTTTTTCTCCAGCGATATACGACTCGTGTAGAAGACAAAGAGAGAAAGGGAGTGTCAGGTAGTCACAGGTGCAGCTCGCCTGTCTGCGCGTTGCAGCATTGATCACACGAAACTCTCAAATCCACACGGGCTGCTGCGCTGATGCAGACATGCGCGAGCAGGCGGCCTTCATCTCTTTGTCAACAGTGCTGAGGAGCAGCTCGTACAGGTGCCACTGCAGAGCCGTCAGAGCTTCAATGTCACGAGCCAGACGCATATTTCCAAGACTTGATAATGATGTGCAAAAAGCACTCGACGCTCCAAAAGACTTACGCTGAAGGCTCTGATGGGTACAAATGCAATTACGGCATTCAGAGCGAGTCATTGTTCTGCAGAAATCGGCCGTCGTCTTGTTGGTTTTTCCTCACAAGTTGCTGCATTTAAGGTCAAACTCTGCAGGCGTTCCCAGAACAGGCCACACTCCGAAAAGTTTACGCAAAAACGAATGTCACGATCTGAACAGCAGCATCTCAGTCGATTAGGTTCACTCTCTTCACTTGTAAATAATTTAGTCTGCAGCCTGCAGATTTATGATTTTTAATAGATTACAGTACATGCTCTTCAATAACGCTGATGCATTCATGTCAAGACTCAAGGCTGCACCACTCGCATGCTAATCTTTGTTTGTATATTTCAAGAAATCGGACATGGTTAGCAGGTAGATATAATTTAATACCGGTTAGCGTTAGAGTGCAGAAGATGACGTAGTTCTCACTCAAATGTTGCATTAGTTAATAGAGTGATATCAAGAGGCGTGTGCGTTGCTGTCGATGATCCACAAACTCTGAGCATTGATTTGACAACGACAGCAGAAACATCAGTGGACGGAGGAAGAAGCCTCGCTGGCTGCGCAATCAGCCGCCAAGTGATGATGAATAGATGACAAACAAATGTGCAGGGACGAAATATTAATCCATCAGCGGTTACTTCGGCTCAGCGCTCTTATGACTGTAAATTAGAGGATGAGGTGCAGAGATCTGGATAATCAAGACAGGAATAATCTTGAAGTAGAAGATTTAATGTTAATGCACGCTGAAAAATCTTTTCAATGTTCCCCTTCGCCTTTTTAAGCACAGACAGACACGAGGAACGACCAGTCTTACAAACAGGATTTGCTTTCTAAAGGTGAAGTGAAGTGACTTGAACTCAACAGTCTTCGTCTTAGGAGAAGCATATATTAAGAAATAATCCTTAGCTATCCTTAGCTAACTCTATAACTTTATTATAGTCTGACCTGGTCTGCCAACATACATGACCAACATATGATACAGGAAAAAACAAACCTGCTCCACCCGACAGGGTAACATCCCGCCAGGGACCGCTTTGCTTTTTCCAGCGTCTAACTTAAACAATTCAGCTTCATCTCTATAACGCTGCTCGGATGACATGTTGTTGACAGCCGCACAGTGAATATACAATCGGCCCTCTTAATACCACTGACGCTGCCAAACTTGTTCTGTTTTTGTCTGCTGATTTCTGACAGCAGCGTTCGAAGCTCGGCGGCGTGATATATATATATATATTTTAAATATTTGCAAATGTAACCGAGCAGAACGGGTCGCCTCGTGTGTCAATTTTAGGAGCGTGGATTATGCTAATGATGAAATCTCACTCATGCTGGTGTGTATATTTTTTATTTATTCGTATTTGTGCCGAAGTGAGTGACAAGACGCTGGAAAAACACCCACGAGCAAACCTCACAGAAAGGAGCGAGAGATTTAGGATAAGAGTATGAGAATGTTCTTTCGTGAGGCCCGACGAGCGACTGCAGGGCTGCTTGTAGTTCTCTGCCGTCCCATTGTCACGCCAAAATCTAAATCCACCTCCCTAAATCGGAGGGGAAACCCTGTTTTGACTGAAATCCCACTCATCCCTGTCGACTCGAGAGGTTTCCAGGGCTAACCCCTGCAATCAGGAGTGCGTGGACACATGCCATGAATCATTTATCACGAACGGTAGGGAGAGAATAATATCTGGTACACAGGTGCTCAGTCAAAGAGGATCAGATTTAACGAGATCTATTTATACCCTCTCACTGTGGATTAGGCCAGGAGAATGCCACGCTGCTGCCCAATCAACCCTCTTGTTGCTTCACCGTCCCAGCGCTTGCACCATTATAACCCCTTTTAGAGAGTTGAGTGCCACTCATGGAGACATTAAAAAAAACCCCACAGGTTATGATGACACACGGGCCGTGTTCATCTCGTCGGATGCTAAGCTGAGCTTTGGTAGAAGCACCTCTGTGGCCAGAAAGGCTGAGCGAGGGAGGGAGAGGGGAAACGTGTTGGTATAGCGAAGCTTTAAAGGAGGGATAAAGAAGCCCTGGGCGAAGATGATAGGGAGAAAGTAGGCCAGCGTTGTATGCTGTACTGCAGATGTGTGAGATTTCCTGGAACGGATCCATGTGAGATTTAGCAGTCACAGTTAAATGCAAAAATCCTCAACCTCATCAAACCATTGTTGTATTACACACGAAATCTGCACCAGCGTGGCTGCAAATCTCTTTTCCGGCGACTAAAAATACTTTGCAAAGGTGTTTATCGAAGTTAGAAACACTTTGTGTCGTCATTTTACCTCCACCTTAACATTTATTTCATATTCTGTATTGACCTACATTACTGTAACCCTTCATTATTACAAAGTAATCTCAATCTGTCAGAAACTATTTCTCAGATTTCAGCTCGCGCGTTTATTTTTGGGGTGGCGGATGAGCCAAAATAGATAAAAGCCTCTCTGATTTACAACACTCCATAGAGTCCAGATACATGTGAAATGTCTGATCTTGACCCACGTCAACAAAAGGCCATGATTTATGTTCCTTTTTTATTTTTTTTACTCCCTTGTCAGAGCTGTCAGGTGAGCTGACAAAGCACAACGCCACATCAAGTGCTGACAAACCCAAATTCAAAGTCAGACATATGACACACGCGCTGCTCTATTAATAGTATTTTTAAAAAACCTGCAGCTCGGATAAAAGAAATGCAATCATCTGAGGATGTACAGTGTTTTTATAGACTTTTTCAACTGATGCGCGTCTCATATTTAACTCGGGAGTAGAGCAAAGTTCGTAGATGTTGCAATCCCTAAAATGTTCTCAAACTATCACAGAATAAAGTTTGCTGCGTGTCAGCTGGCTCAGAACCGAATTGAACTGCGTCAGATTTCACGAAATATCAAAATATTGTGCGAAAAAAGGACGAGATCTGCATGCAAAGCGCTTGAAAGGTCAGCATCGATTATCAGAACTTCTTCGCGGTCGATAATCTAACCACAAACACAGCAGACAGAGCGCAGTCTGTGATCTGTGGGATGTTTAGAGCTTCTGTTTTTAATATCCACTAAATCTGACAGTGGTTTTCAAATGGAAAAAAAAAAAAAATCAGGCGCTGATGCAAGATGTCTGAGAAAAACAGGCTGTATTTCATGTTAAGCTGTTCTGCACTACAAATGGGTCAGGACAGGGATTAAAAATAAATATCAGTTATATGGGCTTCAACCAAACCATATACAAACACTGGGATCGTGTGGCTTAGCTATGAACCAGCGTGTGACATGAAATATACAGCGTGGTACGAAACAAAGAAGAATTAGAGGTGGACAGAAACTGTGACAACAACAATCAGTAGCAAAAAACAATCAGCATCTCCACTTCCCAGCTGTTAATTACTGAGGAGGTTACAGAGGAAAGTACACATCCTGAGCGAGGAACATGAGACTGCCAACAACAAACATTCAATCAGCGTTTGACTGACAAAGCAAATAATACACAATAGGCCAGAAGGGAACACCCAGCTACTTATCCAGGTTGGCCTCATAAAGCAGTTCAAGTGCCCTACTGTAAATACAAAGAAAAACAGCCCTCCTTCCAATCACAGGTCCAGAAACTACACAGGGAAATAAGCTTCTTACTCGGGACGGACTCATTTGTGCAACCCTACAACTACACTTTGTAGAGAGGCCAGAAATACTTCAAACCGTTTCAAAGGTTACCTCTTGGAGCGGCGCAAACGGGCGCCACTGAAGAAATGCGGCATGTTAAAGTTGGACAGTACAGTCCACAGGCTGGAGTCTGACATTGCGTCCAAGTCATGCCAGAGAGGGAGATGCAACGGCGGCTTCTGAAGACCAACTGACGAGAAGCGGCGGCGCTCCGGGTTCGTGAGGATGCGACCCCCGCCGCAGTCCTGACAAGTACTCCTACAACAGCTCTCCTTAGGTCCAAACTTCCTCTGCACAGGCACATCTGCAGCCAGCTGCGGCATAAACACAGTGGCACAGAGAGGACACGCTGTCCTCCTCTGTCCTCAAATAAAAAAAAAAAGTAATCCAGGGAGGGATCCTGAAAGGCGCACACACACACAGAGTGTGTGATCCAGGTCAGGTGTTGACAGCCTCCACTGTTGCAGGGATATGACACCTAATACCAGCTGACTTTGTTTTACCGTCTCACTGCGACTGTGTTCTGTATCCCAAACACTCAACCCTGCTCCCTTCGCTCAACATGCTTCATATCATGTAACAGGCATCTACCACTTCCCGTCCTGTGAGGGGGGAGGCTGTGAGACAGAGGGGTGCTGCATCATCAGCAGATGCTGCTGTGCACTCGCAGCCTTCACATGCTGGCTCCCCTCCAAAAGTTCGGTGGGTCAGTGTATTAAGCAGGACGTATTTGAAATGGAAATGCGTGGATCTCTTCTGCTGCTGCACGCGCTCCACCCTCAGCTGCTCCCTGCATGTGCAGACCAGCCTCATTCATCCGACGGCAGCCTCACCTTAACTCCATCACCTTTGATCTTTGCAGAGAGGCAGCCACACACAATCCACATCCAAATATTAGATTAACAGATAGTTTTGACTTTAATTGCGATAAAACTGACCTCGGAAAAGGAAAACTAGGTTGGCAGAGCTCGAGCACAGGCATGCATAACGCATGAAAACTGCCGTTTTGTCAGTCTGGTGATGAATTTCGAGTCCTGCATGTATGTGTGAGAGTTTAGGCTCTACCATCACGACGCTATCGCAAAGACCCCAACCTTAGGACCAAGCCATTGATTACTTTTATCCACTGACTATCCTCCACAGGAGAGAGCAAAGTTCAGCCCTGCAAACAGACACTTGGCCGCGCTGGAATAATATGCAGCGATAAGATCGCCTCTGTTAGTGTGTGTGTGTGTGCGTGTGTGTGTGTGCACATGATTGATGGTATACGTTTTACTTTCACAATCCGGCTTCAAAACATTCATCTTGTCTTATCTTTTTAGTGAGGAGGAGCTTTTAGTGGAGAGAAACAGCCACGACCTCAAATGAGCAAAGATAAAAACAAGTCGAGTTAGAGGAAAGATTTCCAATAATCTGTGCTAATGTGTAACGTTTATGGACCAGTCGACTGAAACTATTGACAGCAAACTACAATTATGATAACTGAATAATGGTTTAAGTCATTTTCTGTATTAAAAAACACAAAAAACAGAAAATATGTTGGTTTTCTTTGACTTCTATGATCGCAAACTGAATTTTACACGCCGAAAACAAACAATACAACTCAATAATTAAGAGAAACATTAGAGATCGTAACCTAAATATCCCCTGGTATCAACACGCCTCTGCTACCATGACGTACCACAGCAAATCCCCAAACTACTACATTGTTTGCTGATTGTGTTGTTGTGTTTTGCACGGCTGTAGAGCCTCAGGCATCACATCCCGGGGGTTTGTTTTCATATATTTGCAGGGATAAAGACAAAAAAGATCACGTGACCACCGAGCACCAGCTCCACTGCCAGCTCGTGTCCAGATATAATACTGAGAAAGATGAACAGCAGAGCGAGAGGAGTGTTTCAAAGACGGGCTGAAAGCTTCTCTAAGGAAGTGCAAAGTCAGACCTGAGGACCATCAGGATGCTGCAGATTAGTCCAATCACTTGCCAAGTGCGTTGCCTGGAAGGGATTCAAAAGCTCAGGAGGAGAGACGGAGAGGAGGAACACTACCACGAGCGCCGCTTCTACTTACATGTACCTGTTTTGTAATAAAGTGTCATCAGAGGTCTTTTTTGTCAGTGTGAAGTGTGTGTCTGTGTGTGCATTCTCTCGGAGTGGCTCAGTCCGTCTCCCTACAGGCCGGTGTGACAGCCTTCACTCTAATTATGGCTCTGCTCCGTTTCTGCGTTCCACATAAGAAGCGACGGTTCAGAGGGTTCAAAGTCAAACCTGCACAGAGCAGCATGAATAGGGAGGTCACCACCAACTCATCATCATTTGGGTTACTGTCCTCTTACTGACTTATAAGAGGTTCCTGGTTGTTCTCGAAAGATGTGACACTGGTTTAAGCTTCATTAAGATACAGTGATGGCAGTGTGTGCAGTACGTTATGTAAAATCTGCAGAACTCTTTCATATAATCAGGAAAAACCAACCAAACTAAAAGGTCAGCATACTCTGAGAAATCACGGTCTACTCTGATGAGTGATGTGAAATACCGAAGCCAGGAATAAACACGTCTTACAGTAAAAACAGGACATTCCTCTGCGTTCATGCACTTTCTCCCGAATCATATGCAAAGCAGATTTTTCAGACGCGATGTTTACATTCATTTATGCTAGCTCTCTTGTCTTTGTGGGCGGTCTCTTGCCGTGTTGCCAGCTGAAGGAATGTGTATCACATCCTCGTGTGCATGCACAAAATCCACCGGGCTTCCACAGGCAAAACAAACTTAAGTAGCTACATGTTTAACAGCTATGCAGAGACAAACTCTGTCATTGAGCTTAATGAATACTGCATATCCCTCAAAACATAATCAACTGTTTGACAGAATGCTGACAAGACTGCTGCTCAGCTGTTTCGTGCCGCACCGCACTGACGTCAGTATATTTTAAAGGCCACATTCAGACTGACATTACCTCATCCTGCTCGTTTGTTTGAATGAAGAAAGTCATTCAACGCGATCCCGCGAGCCTCTGCGCTCTCGGCGATTAAAGATAAGTGCCCGGATAACCACGCAAACTCGAACACAACTTCCTGAATCATATTTCCTGTCTCTCGGCTGTTTTTCGGTCTGATCTGGACCCCAGCTTGAAGTCATCATCATCCTATGGCTGCATCTGAAAGTTTCCGGCGTAGCGTGCTGCCTGCTTCCTGAATAAAACACTCTCTATATAAAAACCTGTGTGTACAAGCATTAAACAATATAATGCAATCACTGCAAATACCGACTATAGAGTTGAATCCAAACAGAAAGAAACAGCCTCAGCATTTCTATGTTCACCGGTGAATCAAGGTTTACAGGCTGTATGCACCTGATCTGAACACCTGCTTGGATAAAACGTCCTTGGGATGGTAAAATACCGCAATGCCACCAACGTCTTTATCAAACATCAGTCAGTCACGAGCAAAGTTTCTCTCGTGTGTGTGGGTTTGGTGCAAAATGCTGCTGTGTGATGGTGCTGAAGATGCAGATGGATCACGTGAATCGGGCCTTCATGACACTGCAACACCAGACCCGGTATATTTCTACAGGATGGAATAAACAAACAGCCAGTATGTTCTTGTATGAAGCTGACTCACTTAAACGCCTGCTCCCCTTGACTCTGCATGAAAGCTGCACAGAACAAGAGGAGATCAGAGGTGACTTGGGTGGGTGTTTATGCTATTCATTGATAGAGAAAAAAATTCTTCGGAGTTTTGAATGAGCTGGAAAAAAAAAAAGATTCCAAGCTTCATTCCAACTATCGGCAAAATCTGCGTCACGAGAAGTCTGAATAGAGCCGACAAAACCCGAAAGACCCACGTACAGACATTTCTTAAACTGCTGCAGAAGGATGAGTCCCTTAACGCTGAAGCATGAAGTGGGATTAATTATCGTGTATTGACAAGACACAAAAGAAGACTTCTTCTTCAGGTTCTTGGCCACCTTTTTATCCGAACGACTAGAAATGACATAAACAGTGTTTACATACAGCCACAACAAGATGGCGTCAACCTCAGTGACCTATTTCAAAGTGAAACCCCGGACGAAGCCCGTCCATGAACTCGCACTCCTGGCGGCGGAGTTCAAGTTGAGGACGTGAGGACATCAACTCCCAAAGAAATAATCTCTTCACTGACACGGGGATAAAAGTCTTGATGCTCTTAATAAATCTGAAGTTTCGGGAGCGCTCAGACTTTTAAATACTAATCATAAACTAGCCGCGATGGAAGCAATAATCTTGGAAAGGAAACCGTTACTGAGAAATCTAAAAGTAGCTTTCACCGTTATGAATGCTCCTCGTTTCTAAATGAATCAATCCAGACGGGATTCAGACAGATTGAGACCATTCTTCACTTTGATGTACTGCAAATGCCACAAATCCTGCTTAGCACATGAAAGAGGAGCATAAACCTCAGAACAGAGCGAGGGGGCACGATGGGGGGAAGGGGGCGACACCATCAACATTATATAAGCACCGCGTCCTCCCGTTTCAATGTCATTTCAATGGCAGATGATTTCAGGAAGATCCCAAGCATGCACGGACAAAACAGCCACGGTTAAAGAGCTCTCGCTTACCTCCAAAAATGAAATGCGTGCAGCGGGCTGCACGGGCTGCAGGGGCTAGTGGGAGTGGGGCTCAAGCTTCGGGGAGTGAGGCTGCAAGTTAAATGGAGTGTAGTGAATAGTTGTTCTTTATCACACACAGGACAGAACCCCTCATATACCACATGACACGCCACCCCCCCCCCCCCCCCCCCAAACACAGCTCTGACACGTGCCCGGATGAAGACAGCAGCATCATGAAGAGTAATGATCCCTGTCAGATGAGCCAAAATTGTGTTTAAAGAGCAGGATCCCGAGGAATTTGTCTGGTTCTGCGTTGGGGATGTTGTTTCAGCTCACACTAAAATAAAAAGACAAGATTAACCTCCCGTTATTTAAATCATCAACAGAGAGTTACCTCTGCGATGTCATGGGTTGAGCCCCGTTTAAACTGAACAGTGGCACTGCAGAGCATTAGGTCATACAGAGGTGAGCAACTTTTACTGCAGTGGCAGTCCAAAATACAGATTTTTAAAGGAGAAGTCTACATATTTCTTATCAAACGCCACAAAAAGACCAAAACCAACAATGAACCGAGCCCACTGACATGTATTACCTGTGCAGGCTGATAGAAAACACATCGACGAGCCTCACTGTTGCAGTGACACGACATGTTCTTTCATTAAGATAAACACGGGCGCTGGACTTTATTTTGTGTCCTGCTGCAGTAAACACTCGCACAGGTAATCCGCTGTCCACCTGTGTACCTGTCCTTGAGTAACATTTGCTAAAAACTGCAGTGAAAGTATATATTCAGGAACTATTTTTAAAGATGTACGTCTTCAGTAGGACCATAATCCTTCAGGCTGAGAGGCTCGGGGTGCCAGAAAGTGTTAAGAGACGGACTAACACTGTTTGTTTTGGTCTTTTCATCGGTTCTGTTAGTGAATAATTAGAGAAATATGGAATATATAGATAGAGAATATCAGTATAAACTATAAGCAGTGGGTTAGCTCACTCAGGGATAGAACAGAGGTGAATTTGGCGATATTATAACACAATAACAAATGAATGACTTCATCTTGAGGAGCGTTTCTCTGCGTCTGCTCAGACATAATGGCTTCAAAGCAAATCATCAATCCAATTATGCTCTCTCAATTGCAGATTTTAAAGCCTTGAATGGAGGGAACCATAACAAATACCTTGTTGACCTAAATAAAATAAAAATGTAGCCAGTCAGAGAAATGACTGTGGCTGTGACAAACGGGGAAACCTGCCATGTAAACACACGCACAGCCGTGAGTGAATCACTGCGTCTCACCTTATTGATCACATCCGACAAACCACAACACTCATCATAGGTGTGTTATGAGCGTGTGTGTGTGTGTGTGTGTGTGTTTCCTGTGTCACGCCAGCAAATAAAGCATGTTGTGCAGTTGCGGCACTCCTTTGCGTGACACGTTATCTGTGTGTCTATCACACACACACACAGACGCACACACGTGCATGAAAACACAACGCACGCAGACACACACACAAACACAAGTAAGCTGCCGTTGCCTAGCTGTGAAGGATCTGACATTAAACTTCCTGCTGCAGATGCTGCTGCTAATGCTAACGCTGCACAGAGCTCAAGGCAACAGTGAGAGACAGCAACAAACATGACACAGAGATGGATGGAGCTACACACTGCAGAGGAGCAGCCACCCCGGTAGGATAACGGAGGAAAATACTCACTCTAGCGTCAGCCCTGGAATTCTCAGCCTCTCCCGCTGGGCTTTCATGGCTGAACTGTGCTCGTTTGCTCTATTGTGGTCATGATATGCATTCACACTGCCTGCCTGCCTGCCTGCCTGCCTCCCGCCCCCCCCCCCCTGCACTGACAAAGAGCCAAACCCAGCCACCAGAGTGCGATGAGACGGATTGGTTTTCTCTCCCCCCAGAAAAAGGGAGGAGGAGAAAAAAAAAAGGGGGGCTTCGGTTCTTGTTTTGGTCTTTCCACGTTCCACCTTGAAGCTGTCAAATGAGATCCTCAGTCGCCTGCGGAGGGCATGGAGGCAGGACAATACCCCTTCTCCCCTCCCCTAATACACGCCCCCTGCTCCTTCAACAAACGCATGCACATTTGTGTCTCTACCCCTCCCCATTTCCACCCCTCCACCACCTCAATTCCCCCACCAGCTGGCGGCTCGCTACATAGCAGAAATGGATGCAATAAATTAAAAAGCTACAAATTCGTCTGCGCCTCTTTAACGCGCAGTCGCCTCGGCAGACGCGAACGCACGGGCACGGCACCATGCGATGCAATGTCGCCACAAACCGAGCGGATGATGTCATCTTTGAAAGAAAAACATAATGCACCACTACCTGCCAGTCCACATCAGTCAGCGTGCAGCAGGACACACTCACACCTGGAGTCCATGCTTTATAAACAAGAAATCATGTAAAGGAGCCAAAAATGCATCTTGCAGTGGACTTTGATTCTGAAAACAAACCTCGCAGGCAAAATAGAGGAATGAATTGAGTGTCTGTGTTTGGATTAGAGACACGTGAGTGTTGCGTGTGATCGTGGAGTTACTTTGAACCTCAGAGTCATAAAGCATGATGACGCACCAAAGTGTTAAAGCCTGTGCAATGACCCCAAAAGACCCCACAGGCTGCTGCTCATCATTAGGAAAATCACCCGTGATGCAGACGCTCTAATGCCAAACCATCAAGACCCCAGTGAGTCAAAATGAGTCAGTGACTCACCAGCAGGAAATTGTCTAAGGATGAACTACTGCATGACAAACAGGGGGGCTTGTTCAGATCATCAGATCAACAGCTAACTGCTGCATGATGAGAGACCAGACAGACAACACTCACGCTGCTGCTTCACTCATCGAGTGTACCAATAAATTCTTCATCACGATGATGAGCATGTTTGAGGAGTAAAACAGCCACAGAGTAAATGAGGCAGGAAGGAACTGGAGCAGAAGATGTAGACGTGCATTTTTGGGGGTAAAGCAGGTCAGAGAGTCGGCTGATGAATTTTCCATCTTGCAATCTGGGTTCAAACGCTGGCCACCAAGCCTAAAAATTGCCATGGGGTCATGTGTGTGAGGACCATGAATAGTGGAGCTCGACTTCATTCATTCATTCTCCATGCTACGGATGCGATATATTTTTGGCCACAGGTAGAGCTGTTTCCCTCTTTTGGAGGGAAGGAAGGACACCTTATTTCAGTTTACTGTCATTAACGCGACATACGGACACGTTGACATCATTGAGTGTTTGTTCTGTGGCATTTAATCACAGCTCTCACATCGTTTCTGAGCTGTACATGAGCAAACTGTCTGTCCCGTCCTGCGCTGACAGGATGGGCGTTGCATGGTGAGCCTGGCGACGTAGAAATAATCTGAGTGGTTGCGTGTCCTCGTGCACGAGTGAGCTCTAGGAAATCACAATTATTCCTCACTCTTGGGTTCAACTGACTCTTATGCTTGAGCGTAGAAGAATAAAAGCAATGCCAACGACCCAAGCTCGTTCAATCACACAGTGTGTGGAGCCTGTTTGGTAGAAACTGAAACCTCTGACCCGTGACTTCCTGTCAGTAGATGGTGCTGGGCCCTGTGGGGTGAAGAGGATTCTTCCCTCCTTCTGAAAGTCAATGAGATATAACTGCAGCGTTTTCAGGGTGCTGGGGAAATGCCCTCTGCCCTAAAACGTGCCTTGGAATATGTCGTGAAGTGAAGAGGATTCAAAAACAGACATTTTGTGTGAATATAAAGAAACACAAAGACGTATCCGTACGTTGAGGTCGTCCTCTATGTGCAGACAAACACTGTAGCATCAACTTTAGTTGTGCATCTGTAGGATGAAGATCCAAGTCAAACATCTTTGGTGCACAAATCCAATAATTTGTGCTGCATGAACTCAACACTCAGGAGACATAATAAAACACCTTCTGTACCGTCTTTCTGCTTAAATAAATGAAACAATAAAACTAATTAATTCGTTATTTCGCAGAGGAAAAGCCAGAGAACGGCCTCTGGTTTCAACATCAGAATATTAAGGAGCACTGACCACACGAATAACTGCAGTTCACTACACACCTCGTCTCACCATGAGGAGTCAGTTAGAGAGGAATGTTCAGCGTGTTCTCATCCAGGCTGCTCGGCACTCCAGCAAAAATATGAAATTTTATCACCGCGTTTAGCTTAAAAGGATAAATAAATCATGATGAGAGACATCGGCTGTGTGCACAGAGATAAGCACATTTATAGTACTTCTTATTTACACCTACCTAAAAATCTATTTACTATATGTCACTCCAATATCATAAAACAGAGAGAAACACAGAAGGTTCATTTATCTGGGCTGAATTCATTCATTGATGTTTTTGCTGAAGGCAGACTGACTCACTGAGGCTTTTATAATAAAATATGACCGTTGCTGTACCTGACTCACAGCACAGTGTGCAGAGGAGCTTCCATTGTTCAGCTTGACTTCATTTGAATTCTGTTCTACCTCGACGTGAGCCAAGTAGACTCGCATCGCTCTCTGCAGCTGTATCCTGACTGAGTTATACAGAAAGTGCTTCATTCACTTACCCTCCACAACACGCTCGTCCCCTTGGCTTGGAACAAGTTTCGTATACACCTTATTTACACCTTTTAATTAACGCCACGGCTCCCGTCTAAAGCTGCTCCGTGCTTCTTGTGACCGGTTTGTTTAATTGAGGTCACACACACTCACAGAAGAGTTCCATTGTGGGTGCATCTTCGAGCAAAGAAGTCTCATTATGAAAGTAGTCGAACGCTTCTCTGTTTGGCAACTTATGAACTTAAACTCGGCATTTCTAATCAGTTATATTCCACCTCCACAGTGACACTGCCAAGGCTTCATGAAACGGCAGAACAGTGTTGAATCTGAAGTCTAATATCTTAGTGCTTCCATTAAACCTGCGATGAATGCAACAAGCTGTAGGCCCAACCTTGACTGACTGACATTAGCATTCATCTGAAGTCGTGTTTGTGTCCATCTGAAGGATCTAAGTTCAACATTCACTCTCCTTTTAGCTCTGTTTTAGTTTCTGTCATCTCCTGAGGGAAATATCTGGCACTTCAACTCGTTAAATGCTTCAGCAGCTCATCACGAACACCATCCCTGCACTGTTTGGTGCTTCATTACAGCTTTCTGCAATAGAAGCTGAACCAAAACAGTGAAAGATGAAATGAAGCGACGACGAAAGACGAACTGCAGAGTCGAGCGATCGTTCTCTGTGGTTTTAAGCACAAACGCTGAGCACAGTCATTTATTTCATTGTCCGAACATGTTGATTAGTATGACTCTGTGCACCTGTTTGAATATTTACAGTAAAGAGGACTCTACAAACGAGAAACATGAAAATGTGCCACCTAGAAAAGTGCCAAACGATCGAGCCTACGCTTTATTTCAACTCCAGAAACGTCAAATATCTAATAAGGCTGCTGCTAGACTCAAAATCAGAACATCACACTAGAAGGTGTTATTTTAGTTCTACCTTGTATTGCCTTGGGAAATTAACATTCATATTTATTCATTGGGCAGATGTTTATGCACAAATAAGGCACTATCCAAGCCACAGCAGATTAACAAGGTGATTGCAGTAAGACAGGGCGAATTATATATTTTTTTATTAGAGAGAGGAGAGAGGCAGCGTGTCAAGTGAGTAGGTACTCTCACAGGAGGCAGATCTTCAAGTGATTTTTGAAGGCAGAGCAGGAATCTGCTGATGAGTCAACCCGTTTCACCACCGAAGCAGCACGCGGGAGTTTGGGTTGAGGTTTCCTACCGTCACACTGACAGCAGGGCGAGTCATCGTTCATTGGCTGATCAATTCAGCAGCAGCTGTCAACAAATGCGTGCCAGACTTCGGATATATACTCGACGAAAACTATAAAAGCCATCGGAAGGATTGCAGCGATACTCGCAGGTCTCATTAAACCTCTGACGGCACCTTCGTGTGCAGTTCATGAAGTATGGTTGACAGCATCTGCTGAATTGATGATCACCATAAAAAGACTGCGTAACACAAGCTCCAGTCAACAATTCCTCTTTGATATCTTGTTGCATGGCAAAGCAGCTGGTGTAGCTGGGCAGCACAGCAGCGCTGGTCCTCCAGAACTAGCAACAGGCCAGAAACAGGATCCAACGTAAGAGTCAACAAATCCAATGCGGTTGCACCTTGAGGTGCCAGCTCACATACAAATGATTGATTTTCAGTTATTTAATTGGTCCCGGCAAAAGACTTCCAAGTTATTAAGGTCAACCTAGAAATAGGTTCGAGTCTCCACAGACGACACGATCTTAAAAAGGTATAATCCATCACTCCTGGAGGAAATATTACAATAATAAATGCCCCGTCATGATTGTAAAAAGGCTAAACTTGGTAATTAACTATCCTGTTGACACCAGCCAGCATGTTAATGCCATCAAATGTTCAGTAGATGGCTCTCTGTCACAGGAAAACCTCTGCGCTCACATCACTGAGCCAACATCTGAAGAGTTAATTGTTTCATTTTTCCTCCCTGTGAGTGAAAGATAAACAGATTTATGACATTATCATCATGTTTATTTACATACTACCGTCAGCTTCTTCATCTGTCACATCAACATTTATCCCGTCTGACACTTTGAAATGGAGCACGAGTGACGCAGCGGGAGATTACAGCTCTAACACCAATCAAGACGTTTAAATATATTCATGCCACATCATATAGGACACGCTGTAATGTGTTACTTCATCCTCGAGATGTCAGATTAGTCTGAGCTGCTCAACAAAACAGCCGTTATGATGAATTTGAAGCGGTTATATCAACTTTGTCACATTCAAACAGCATTACTATGGTTACCAAGGTCTCTGGAGGCTCCAGCACTCTAAATATAAACCGGTGCGGTTGGTGATCTCACAGCAGCCTGTTAGTAATGGCTCACCTCTATTACAGCCGGTGCCCCCTCTGGTGAGGTGCCAGCGAGAGCAGCAAGGTGCCATGGGTAAATCTTTCTCCTGCATCACCAAACTAAACCAAAAATCAATGTCACGGATGTCTTTTATGCCTTCATCTGGTTTAAAAGCTGCATCTATGAATGGACGAGGACGAGTTTTAATAATCATAATCGAATAATGAGCGTGCAAAAACCGGACAGATATGGATCATAGATCATATTTATGAATCAAACACTGAGGCACTGCACAAGCAAACATCTTAAGAAGACGCTCAGAAATAAATGAAAATCCGCGCTCGCTTGGAAAACGGCTTGTAGAACTTTTTCCATATCCGTCATCCCAGGCAAACAGGCGAGGAAAGTCCCGGACACGTCATGTCCGAGCGAAATATGTGAAATACTGAATTAAAGCTCCACACAGACCCACTGTTTGCCATATTTCGGGGCAAAGAGGAGATAGAGAAAATACATATTTATTGAGTATACTTGCTGGTAGCAGCTAAAATAAAAAGCACAACACTGAACCGGCTCGAGGAACCTCCAGCCCATGACAGGTGGAAATCAGCAATTATAGGAAAAAAAACAACTTTCATGCTGAGATTAAAGAATTCACAATTCACAGAGAGTTGGTCAGTTTGGCTGAAGGCAACAGAGGAAGTTTGTGGCTCATCTTCGGTGTGCTTATTACGGTATTCATCCTTTATTTATGTTGTTATTTACCATGATTATTAAGGAAAAGCATGCGTACTAACTCGAGCTGCACTGTGATTTTAGATTCATGAGTTAAAGTGACAGATCTGAGACTTCATCGCTGCACACAGGAGGTGCATTTCTTCCAAATGTGTCCATGTAAACACCTTTACCATGTGAAGTAGCCATAGTTCGGTGTCTAATAAAGTAATAAAGCCCTTTTTTCAAAATAAAACTGAACATTTTAGAGCATGCTTTTATTTTGAAGAGTCCAAGGCCATGCAACACCGTCAGCCGAATGGATGATCTCACTAAGACAGTCTTTAACAAATTAGAGAGGAATACAATGCAAATTGAGCACACAGAAGAAGTCTTAGATCCTCTTACTCCAACTTGTGAAAAAAATGGAAGCAAATTTTAAAAAAAGTGTTATTTCTGTAAGTGTAAATTATATTTTGTTAATTGGGAGGCATCAATTTACAGCTTGATTCCACTGAATACAGTGATTGATAAAATGTGACAGAGCAAGTGGAGAATATGTGAAAACCCGTAAGAACGAGAACCGAGAATCTTTCCAGGTCACATCAACCATGTTAGCCGTGCTCCCATTTTATAATATAAATATATAAAACGTTACACATAAACTATTATACAAGTATTATTTTATATCTGCACTAACCATAAGTGTAATAATAATTGTGAGAGCTGCAGGGAAATGTTTATTATACTGTGTTCAATTGAAATCAGGGTACTTACAAACTGCCTCTTCGAGGAAGACTCAGCTCTTTCTGTAAATGAAAAGAGAAGAAGAGTTATGACATTTAAAAACTTTAATATGAACTTTAAATAATGCATCACTCATGTGGCAGCTTGTGTACTGTCCCTCCTCACGTGGACCCCATAAACACCGACAAAGGAAAGTCATTTAACGGGAGATATAACGCAGGAAAGGTTACTTCATTCAGAGCTGATAAATTTTATAGATTCATCAAACCAAATCTTTATCGTACCCGCAGATTATTGTTTTTATTCATAAGCACATAGCCCGTTCACCGGATCCTGGAGAAATGGTAGCATAGCCGCAGACAGTCATTGAAGACCATTAAAAGCACATTGGCAGTCCACTATTCTGCTGCAGCAGCAGTCACTTTACAACCTCACAAACAGCCACCATATGGGCAGAAAACTGTTTGAGAGCCGGGGTCCAAGTTTAAAGGAAGCATCTGGATTTAAAACCGTTCACTTAAATCATACAACAGCTGAACTGAGCTCATTTCCTGTCATCTTTACGCTGTCGACTCTTTAGTGAAAGGCACAAAACGCTCAGGAAGGCTTAGAAAATGGCATAAATCGGAGTGTGGAAGGTTAATTATTGATTTTTGCAACATGTATCTGTGATAAAAAAACGCAAAAAGTAAAGTTCATTTGCTACCCTGTCGGGATCAGGTGTAAATGAGGTTCACACGGTGCTTTCACACGCACTCTGCACACGTTTATTTAAGTAAAGACAAAACTGCATGCATATATGTTGCAGAGGCTAAGAGGAGAAAGCAGCGTTACATGAAGTCAGGGTTTAACAGCACCAACAATGCCCTCATTGATTTCTTGAGGGATTATGTGTTCTCACAGGCGTCTTACCTAAAGGATAATGCCTCTGGCAAACATTTGCAATATTGCAAAGTCATTTCACAGAATGTGTTAACACGGCGTGTACTGTCCTCGATCCCATGTTATGTTTTACGGTCCTGTCCTCAGGACTTAACAGTGTGACACCACCGGGGAGAAAGCAGAACAGGTCAAGAGTTCAGAGCGGTCTTTCTGGATCAATATGAAACTGCAACTGCTGTTTCATGTACTCGAAGACCCGTCAGGACCTCTGGCACAACTCCTCCAGTTGTTTTTATGCTGCATCCGGTGGAACAGCTCGTCTGTGGAGATCTGCGGTTTCTCATTGTATCATAAACAAACAACGAGGCGAGAAACTGAAATCTTTGACTCATCAGCTGCCTGGAATGTGCTTCGAACTGCAGCAACCTGCATGAAAGTTTTAGATTTATTTAGCCACGATGTCTTGAGTTCAAACATGTTTAGACAATAGTAAAAAAAATGAGATGTATAAGGAGCAGGCCTCGAAAATATGAAGGTTTATGCAGCTGACACGAACACAACATGCTGCTCGTTACTCCTTGTAGTGCTGCATCTTCTTAAACCTCGTACTATCGGCTGCTTGGACACAAATTTAGACATCCATGCCATTCAACTTGTGCTCTTACCATTGGGTAAATCTAGTTTGCCCACTATGCACATATCAAGAGAGAACTTGGTGTTTTTACGAGGCCGTACGGACTCGACAGAACACCTTGAGATATGTTCTTCGGCTCCTTCGCGGAAATCGAGTTCCAGATTTTATTAAAACACCCCAAAGAATATATTTCTCTGACAGCTGCCAGGAACAAATAAGTAAAATACATCAGAGCACTAATGATGCTGCTGCTGCAGCAGCTGCTGATGTGTCAGTGCCACATGGAAGGCCAGGCGAGCCCCCACCACCACCACCAGCATCAGCAGCAGCCCCACCTTTAGACTTAACACAAATGTTTGCTTAATTATTTACAGCAGTTAATTACAGTCGTTTCTCGTAAAGGAGCAGGCCGCTTTTAAATCGCCCTCACAACATTTCCCCGTGCTCTTTTATACCAGCAGTGCGAGAACAAACACAAAGCTCTGCAGCTCGGATTATTTCGAATCTCTCCCCGTTGGATCGGTCCTCTCGCTGTAAAAGAGCGATGAGAAACAACCTGACTTTGGATCTGTTTTGTTTTGGGACTACAAATCCCACTGATTTGATCATTAGATTTTTCATTGTCTTATAACAACCTGATAAGGGTGAGGTCCTTTGTCTCAAGCAGTGTAGGACATTGAGTTGATGTGTATTGGCTGCTCCCGTCAGCAGAAAAAGTGCTAAGCCCCACTCTCCCTCTGCTATCAATTAGGGCTTAATGTCTGGCTTCCCCTGCTGCCTACAGAAGACCAAGGGCAGAGACTTTCCTTGAGAGACATGACCGCGGCTCACACACCACTAATTACCAGCCGGGAATGACTTACACTGATGGGATACCCACCAATCACAGCACACCAAATAACAGCGTGAAGTCTATAATAGGGCAATTTGAGAGCGGAGAAAAATGATGATAATCAACCAATTTATTGAAAAACACACTGGCATGAAATAAATTCAAACATCAGTAAAATATTTACATAAACGTCTTGTAATGAGCTGCTTATTTATGCTTTTGATGCTCGATGTTTTTGGACAGATTTCTGAGTAAGCAGAACTCGTGAAGAGAAAATGGTCCATTACTGACGGCGAGCACATTCAAAGTGCGCTGTGTGACATGATTTTAATGAAACAGAGTGGGAAGACGCATCAGAAGCACGCCTGAACTTCAGCTCGCTCTCTCTCGGACTAAAGTGTGGTTTTATCTTCAGAGTATAAATGAAGAAGTCCTGATCGAACAGCAACCAAATAAAGCACCAGCAAAACAACATATATATTAGTTTTCGCCGTTGTTGGCAGGGTCCGCCATCCCCAGGTGGGATTCAAATTGCTCTCATGCACAAAATTAACTGTTTGCCGTGTTAACGTTAAATTACTCCCACTGCTGCTAGCTCGCATTAAAACTCGACAAACGCAGCGTGAAGCGGTCACAGGGAAGCAAGGTTTTTGTCACCAAGGTTAGCGCTGACAGCGATCATTCATCAAAAATCTGTATACGAAAACAAGACTCCTTCAACTCCTCTGCAAAGTTACCGACTACTGGTATGAAATCGTGTTGCATGGCATATTTTGGCAGCACGATAAACGGATGTACTCTTCTGTTGTATTTTGCATACACTAGTTGCTCACGGGTCTTCGCTGTTTTAAATTCTGGGACCCGTAGTATTACACCGCAGTCGCTGTGGCCGCAGATATCGGCAAACAAACCAGGACTGAAATCTGAGGGATTAAATCTTAAAGAACAGGAGGATTTAAATGCTGTTATTTTTCCTCCTGTGGTTAACCACGGCAGGATTAGGAAGACATAATGGAGACATTTTTCTCTTCTCCCTTTGTCGGTCAGTGGTCTTCACCTCTTGCTTCATTATAGCTCACAGACATTTCTCTTGATGTGCTCAGAGCCTGAGCTGTGTGTCAATGTCATGGTCAAACAGTGTTTCTGACTCACACTGCTGCAATATCAACAGACCCGAGACCAGACAGGAGAAATGAAATCATGGGACTTGCACGTGCAGCGCTGTTTTCTGCAAAGCTTTGGTCTGAAATACTTTCACTCAGATCTGTGCATTTTGCACTTCAATGTCTTTTTCATCTTGTGGAATAGTAATACAAGCTGTGCAACAATTTGAGAACTTTAATTAAACATTAGGAGAAACATTCATTAATGAAGCTCTGGGATCTATTTTTCTTTTCAACGACATTTAATTGGGTTTTTGTTGGTTCAACAATCAAGATTTAAATCTGTGAAACAATGTCTCTGACATAAGTTAGCAGCAAGGCTTAACTAAATACAAGTATTTCCATTAAATTTTATGATCCTTAAGGCGCTGAAACCTCGTCAAATTGGTGATACAAACTGAGATTAATTGCATGAAAACCTTTCATCTTCACGAGTTGTCCGTCTGGAAAACAAACCGGCGATGAAAGTGAGCCTTGCTCGTTTAATCATTTGTTTATCCAGCAACCTTCTCGAGTGCTCGAGAGATAACAATTCTGACACGATGAACCTGAGATAGTTTGTTGTCCTGCGGGGTAAATGTCAATTAATGACTTCTAGCAACAAGATTTCACCTCCAAGACACCACATCAAAGCCGTGGAACTGCTCGTGCAAAAAAAGGCCGATGCGAAGTGGTTCATTAATAATTCCCCTTGATTTATTTTGGATTTTCCTACATCTGAAGATCAAAAGTTTTTCTGTTTGCTGCTGACTGGCAGGAAAACCCCTATTGTCGTATGAAGTCATAATGTCATCAAATCCAACACCTGGAGTGACTTTAGAGTAAAGGTGAATCTTTGGTTTGTCTTGTCAAACATCACTGAGGACGGTTAACTCGACTACCTTGTGATCAGAGTTGGAAACATTCAGCAGATTCCTGCCTTGGGCTAAATGTAATTTTGACAGTGAGACAGACGATAAACTGACACACGTAGATGCAAAAGTCTAAAAATAAATGTATGTTTTGTCTGCTACCGTGGAAACCAGTAATAACTGCTCATGAACCGACAAAAAAAAAAAAACAAGTCCCCATGTTCAAATGTCCGACTTCACAGCAGAAATAAACGTGTTTACAGCCTGGCAACTTTTATACAACTCACCTGTTCAGATTATATTAAGGCTTAAAGTTATGCAGGATCTAGAGCGTGGACGCTTTGATGGACAGGTGGTGCTGTTACAGGTGGCTTGTTTGAGCAACCAGGCGTCAGGAGACTCGAATGCAGCCACCAACATGGCGGCGGTCAGAGCCACAGATCTCGAGCTTCAAAATGTCTCTTTGGAAACCTGTTGTGACGTCACGCATACAATATCCATTCCAGCATGCTACTAATTAACGCTAAACACAAATTTGATTCATTAATTTCATCATAAATGGACAAAATATATAATTAATGGAGAAATTAAGATACCCTGCTTCATTAAAATCCATCTTACGACTCAAAAACACAAACGTGAACCTCGGCTGCTGCCTCAAAGTCAAAGACCTCAAGTGCATCTGGAGATTAGAGGAGGTTAAATAGATCAATACAGCTGGTTATCTGCTCAAGACACATGTGAAGCGAAGGAAGCAGGCAGACCATACATACAAAACTGATGTAAGAACGTCTCATATATCGACTCCAAGCCGCAAACAAACAGCCTGGACCTGAATTTTGATCACGGAGAAACTACGTGTGAGCAGCAGACTTTTATCAACCATGACAACTACAGGAAACTCCAACCTACTGTCTGAAATAATATCTTCCACCATTATGCCCAGCTCAATCCAAGAGGTATTGATTTCTGCGCCAGCAGGGGGAGATTCTCCTGCAAAGCAAACACTGTTAGAAAGCTTTGCTGATTAAATCTGTTGGCATCCACACATTTCTCCTTGTAACAGGATGTTAGGTGTCATAAATGCTTAATCCAGTGCCTTGTCCGACGTTGTAAGAGGGAAACAATTCATTTGAAGAGCGGCACCGAGCGTAATGGTCTTCTAATTTGATTAACTCGCCTTTTTTTTAATGAGCTGTTCCTTTTAATGTCATGCTAATGGAACACTGCAGCCAGTCTAACTTCTTCAGAGTCTTACAAGTTAAAAGTTCTGTCTCGGAGAGTTTCTTTTTGTATTAATATTGGCAACTGGTCCGGTTCGTTCATCATCAATACGCCTCAGGTTTGCATCAGTTTAAAGGACTTCTCAGGCTTCATCCAACCAGCAGCTTATTGACAAAACTAGATGAGAAATCTTTAACACGCCGCCGTGTGTGCCATATGTTTTGGCCCTGTCCACAGCTGCAGGATTATTGGACAGGGGGGTCTTTGACCATTTAGCACAGTTATTGATCCTAACCATCTGTCAGCCTGTATTTGGAGCCGTCCTCGAGGACCAAAAGATCGCTGCTAACCAAACTGTAGAAGTGTCTACTGCTCGCTCAATTACAGAAGGCTTCACCGACATCTCATCAGCGCTGGCTGGAGGATGTCAGGTGCGAAAGGCACACATGAAACTCAAATATAATAAGAAAGTTTCATAAGATAAATCAACTTTTTCTGTGACAACATCTTCTAGAATACGCTACCTGAAGTGTACAACAGTGTAGTGGCTCTGGCCCACCTCACCTAAAATACAAAGCTCCTTCGCTCACATCAGGAGAAATTATTGCACTTTAATGAAATATTTTAGCTTCGGGGGGGAAGCGAGCAGAGGTGTTAATTCACCCGGCGTGTAGAACGGGGGGAAATGTACACGTGACAAGACGTGTTGGCTGATTCAGCTCAGCGGGTGAAGCTGATTGATCGATCACGTCGCGCGTCGGCTTTGAAAGTCATTAATCAGAGCGGCGCATCGCGATATCGGGGAGGGAATAAAAAAACCAGGTGAGTTTTAACACGTGGGAAAAGTCGAGGCGAGTTTAGTTCTAATAATTCGATGACAGCTGAAATTAAACTTTTGTCTTTTGACGGCGGCTGCCATCTCTCGCTGCTGACTTCATTTGAAGCCAAATGTGTGCATTGCAATATTGAGGTCCTGTGATGACCAGATCATATTATTTTAGCCAAGCTGGAGGGGTTTATGACCAATAATACAGCCAGCCACCGGGGGGCGATGATGAGGTTTTGGTTTGAGCTCCCATTCGTCCATCTTTATACACATGACGACAAATATCTGAAATTTGTGAGTGGAAAAACACCACTGAAGAACTGTGAGTGTTTGTTTCTTTTAGTTTAAAAGACCAAAAGAGGGTCAGCTATTAATGATGTAACATTAACTATTAAATATTTATGCAAATCCAAAGTTAACGCGACATATTCAACCAGTAGTTTGCAGCTCAGTTTCAGGTTGTAGCTACAGGTTTGCGACTTTAATTAAGCTGACAAGAAAGAGTGTTTTAATTAAAGTAGTGGTGCATGTTAACTGAACCATCTGGGTTTTAGAATTTAGCTGTAAATATTTACATTTAGTGGTCAATTCAAAAAGAGATTTCAAAGCTGCGCTCATTAAAAGTTGACGGACGTTCATCACGCCTAATTATTTACAACATTACTGGTTGATGATATATTACTGTTCATCTGCGTTAACACATTTAATTGCTGTTTCACATTGTCTTGTTTGATAATTGCCACTAGTTGTTAATGAGGCTTTGACAAAATGCCAAATATACTCTGAATATTATATTTATATATCGTGATGCGGCTGTCAGTTGCATCTTCCTGATGTCTTCACTCACCGTGTAATGTGGACCGGTGTCTGTTCGTGTTTGACAGGAGCGAATGCAAATGACAGAAGTGATGTACGAACTCAGACGACAGACGGGACGAACAGCTGGAGATGACAGAGGACTGGAAGCTACTAAAGACGCCCCTCCAGTTTCAACAGAAGGTACGGCGAGGACATCAGAGAGATGCAAACTCCAGTCAAACTTAGAAGTGTGTCGTCACTGACAACTTTCACTAACAGAAATACATCAAACTGGGATTCACCCATTAGCAAAAAACTTGTGGTGATAATGGGAAACTGACAAATATACATTAGCTACGTTTCCACTGCGGGAACTTTCCACAGGGACTTTTGGAGGAACACGGTGCGTTTCCACTGGAAGAATCAGGGTCTAAATTAAGTTAAAGGGACATTATTTAATCCCCCAAAAAGTCCCCGCTGCTTCTTTCTACTGGTCGAGTACTTGCAGAATTTTATTTAAGCTTCCATTTTTAAAAATCTGCAGCTGCAAACCGGTTTGTTTTTAGTTTATCATCATGGATGAACAAAGAAAACTGGACACAGGTTTATTTTTACAGAAGCTCTCAGGAAAACCAAAATGTTTGAATTCCCAGGTCTTCCATAAATGCTTCCGCTCCTTGACAGTTTCCAAATGTTATCAGACTGAATAGATTGGTCATTTTGTGGGGATCTTTCACAATGTAAGGTTATAGGACGGATACCAACAGGGCTACTGTGACGACCACGACGGGGAGTGGATAGACAGAGGCCGATTTTATGTAAGACTAAGTAAACTCTATACGGGTCATTGTTGTCATATAGTTTCATACATCAGAAAATGAATTTCCTGCGATGGAAACTGAGATTATTTATTTCCTTGGGAAGAAGTTCCAGGTGCTCCCAGTGAAAACGTGGATGGAGTGCAGGTGTGTGCAGTAGTATAAGTAGCTTGCCTCTCCCTCAGTAAACATGATCGAATACAGTTTGAATATCCCGGACAAAGAGATTAGAGGCAGCTCCGGGGATCCACACCAGAGGCTGCTATTGTACACAATTTATCACATCACCATCAACAGTTTTCTGTGCTCAATTTTACTTTCTGCATATATTTTCAATCATACTGGCACCTCCTCTCAATCAATTTATTACAGAACATGCAGAAATTGCTTCAGTTCTTCGGCATGCATGCATCTGGCATTATACTCCTCCTGCTGATGACAGAGGTTTTCATTTGTGATTCTTCTGCCTCAAGGAGAACTTCATCTTTGAATCTAACCTCTTTCACAGCATCAATAAAGGACGGCTGGAGCCGATAGAAACACGCCGTCTTGCACAAGGACACTTCAGCAGAGAGGCTTCCTTCATAGTCTTTCTCGTTTTTAGTGAAGTAGTTACTTCTGACACCAATTTAGTAGAAAAAACAACATCTTCATGACTGCCTCTCTCGTGGGAATATCATTTACACAATTTATAGGTCAGCCGTAGAAAGAAGTGCTCAAAAACGTGCAAATAGATGGCCCTTCTGGTGCTGCGGCGTCGTGTTTTGTCAGCCAGACTGTATCTCACTCGCTGGCTCACATCACTTCACACAAATGGCTCTTTAGAGGCGCACAATGTCACGGCACTCTTCTGGATAGCTACCTTTTTATTATGAGTCAGTGTTAGATGTCACAAGTACAGTAAAGCTCATAATGCAGAGCAGTAAGCCTCTGACAGGCTGCTCCTAATTAAGATGAACGGCATGTGTAGCTGCTGCAGGCGTCATTAAAATCTCTATAAATCCAACAAATTTTTATATAATGAGGAAACATGGCATCTATACGTCCTCAAAGAAGGAGAAAGCTAAACTAAAGGAAGTCATCCGACGTGGAGAGCGGCGGTGCTTCATACACCCACTGTCAGCACAGATATCTTTGCTATAGATGTCGTGACATATTTATAAGTTTGATCCGTTAAATAAGAAATGAACAGACTAACATTTATTTGAAATTTGTGAAGGTCGTTCAAGCCTGAACACATAACATGCAGGTAGCCTGTAATCATGGAAGCTCTCAGGTGAATGCTTTTATTCCTGTAGTGTCACATCAGCCTGGCAACGCTCTACTTATGCAGCACAACAAACAAGAACGTCATGTGCATATAATTTCACCTCATTCGACACCATTTCAAATCATTAAGCTTCTTTATTCGTCTCTGACTGACAAATGAAGTGAGCTGAACAACACACTTTAGCCGAGCGCTGTATTTAGAGAACTCATTAATGGTTCTGATACCGGGAAACAATAACTCTCCTGCGTATTGTTGGTTAGTCTGTGGTTGTTTTTCGACGGAGTCTAAAAATAAACTCTGCACACTGTCACATTCATTAGGCATCAACGCTAAAGCTTCCTCCTCTTGCTCTTCGTGATCGAAGATCAAGTCAAAGTTTTGACGTTTTATTTCTGTCGCTGAGCGTACGAAATCCTTTCCCACGCGCGGCCACGCCAACGTGCAAACGGCAGCGTGTAAAATTAACTCTTATTGTTATGGAGACCTTTTTCTGCCAGCTGAATACTTGTTGCTTCGCTTTACCAGATCTCAGATTAATAACATCAATGCCGTACCACTGTCATGTCTGTCTGTTGACCCAATTAGCCTAGCTTAGCATTGAGACTGGAAGTAGTCCTTCATATAACCCCCCAATTAAACAAACAAGATTAAATGTGTTAATAAGTGAGCTTTAGACATGCTGGCAGGTACATTTTATTACCTTTGGACAGAGCCAGCCTTTCGGCCTTTATGCTAAGCTAAGCTAATCAGCCATAGTAGTAATTAGATGAATAAATATTCCGAACATTTTTAAAGATCCTCAAGTTTGACTGAGACGGAGCCCGGCTTCATGTGATGATAACAAAGGGAGCTAACGAGATTAAGATGTTTATACTCAAACACTCAACATTTCCCCCCCGAGGCCAAAAAGCACCGACACCCTCTGTACTGTAAATAGCCCGGCTCTCAATCCACTTAACATAAACAAGGTCTGTCTGCACTGATGTCATCCCTTCCTGGCCTGAGAATGAATGGGGAAATTGTGGCGCTGAACCAGCTTAATTCATTTGCCTGACAAACTAACTTCCGTGTTTCCTTTTGAATGCGAGAGTTTGGAGGCACAGGAGCGACCGTTGTGTCCTGCTGTAGCCGATGCATGTTAGAGCACATAAAGAAGTCTTGTGTGGGAGAAAGAGAGCACGGGAGGAGGTGGTGTCCAACAAAGGAACGGAGAGATTAGGGCAACTGTGCACAAAATTACAGTTTGGAAGCTCTTTTGATAAACCTATTGCAAAAAAAATACATTATTGGTTTCTCCAGAGAAATCCATTAAGACCATCAAATAAAATTCAAAACGGCATAAATTAAAAGTCAGCATTTCAGCCGTGTAATTTTCATAATCGCAGAGGAACATATTGACACTAAATTTGCGTACATGAAAGTCAAATGTTGCCCGCTTCATTAAAATTGTTCTCCGGCTAAATAACGAACACATTACACAGGAACAATTTGCTCTCAAACAAGCAAAACTCACCTTTGTTTATTATAAAGACGAACGCTGGGAGCATGAAAGCAGTTTTTTATTGGTTCAATTCATCAGCCATAGTGCGGCCTAATTAAAACAAATGACACATACAATGGATCACAGGGAGTTTGTGATTCAAAACACATGCAGTAGTTTCAGCTGAATTTTAATAAGGCTTCCCTTAAAAAACGTGTTTATCAATTACTCTGTAAGTGGCCCGAGCGAGAGCGAGCAAAATAATAAATCCAGTCCGATTTACTCTTTACTGTAACACCTACTGCAGAGTTTGTCAGCCCGGCTGGAGGAGGTGATTAATGAATAATTAAAAATGACATAACGTGATGTAAACTACAGTTTCTAGATTTTAGGACACGCTGTCCTCCCTTTCCACCTGAGCAGTAATTTGATTAAGTACATTGTTTGTTACTGAACTCCGCTTACACCTCAATTAGGATTTTTTGACAGCTTTAACGAACACTACGTTATCATGCAGAGTCAATAAAGCAAAGAGAAAAGCCCTTCACACAACATAATCAGTCCAGCTCCATGAGTACACATCTCTAATTCCCCCTGCTGGCAGCCAACACAAATGAAATGTGACAAATGATTTAAAGCTGTTTAAAAAGTCAGTCAACTGTTTCAGTATTTCCGGATCTGTGCAAAGAAACAAAGTGGTGAAGATGAAAACATTTGCAGCCCGTTTTCAGTCAGCTGTTGGTGATAAATCCTGATTGTCCTCTTCAGTGGATCTACTGAAAAATATCTCCACAGTTCTGCCAACAGATTCTCTCGCATGCAAGACACCAGCGCCAGCAGAGCCCGAACGTTTGCCCTCTCTGTGCTGCCAAGTGTTAACACAAAAAGGTCTCAAAGTCCTAACTGAGCAACACAGGAGGCTCACAAAGCCGTGCATGCATGCATACAGTACAAAGTCACCCTGCAGCTCAAACCCACACAGGCTCCAGCTCCACGCACAGCCACAGCTGTGTGCATTCGCTCGCCTACCTGTAGCCCCCGTCTCCTCAGAATGCTGGACTCGTCCATGGTACACAGCCCCGACTTATCATGCCTCCCTACCGGTGCGAAGCCACGCTGCACTGCCTGAGCTCCAGCCTCCTGCTCCCTCCCTCCCTCCCTCCCTCAGGCTAAATCTGATCTTAGCAGCTGCTAAACACTTCCATCAGAACTTATCTGATTGGAGGGGGGCAGTCAGCTGACACCTCCTCTTGTTCCTCTCCTCTGTAACTTCAGGAGTGAAGGAGAGAGATAGAGCGAGAGGGAGAGAGAGAAGGGGAGAGAAATGAGGGTGAAGGGAGAAGATAGGCAGTTCTAATTTAGCGTAGCAATGGGCGGGAGGGCGAGGAGGTGGAGGGGGGGTGCCGGGGACAAGTGGGAGCCCCAAGACTCATTTCTCCGAGCAGCCACGCTTTTTGGGCACCCGAGGTGACCATGAAAATGAGAGGATATCCTTCCCAGCATTGTTCTGCTCCAACCTCAACAATGAATCTGGCATCCTGTCTGCGGCAGGCAGGCAGGCAGGCAGACCAACCTCACTGGTCTTATTGCAGGCAATGAAGCTTAGAGCGGTGAAGGAAGCATGATGGCTGAGACATCAAATGCAGAGGGAAGTGTAGAGTAGAGAGAAGTATATGGAAATAATAGCCCGGCACACTTTAAGTAAGAAAGTGTTGCTGCCCAGGATCTTTCAAACTGCTGTGAACATGTCACGCAAACTGCTGGGGGCCAATTTGTACATAAGAGACGCTCGCTTCACTCCAAACAACCAAATACTGACTCATTATCGAGCTGAAATCAGCCTGCAGAACCTGTTTTATACAGCTGATTTCCAACAATTTCGAGAGCTCTTCCGGCTCCGCGCGGAGATGAGTTTCGAGGCAGCCAGCAAGTGGCCACGATTCTTCACACGCACTAACTCGATGTCCCCACACTCTCCTGAATTATTCGCATTCGTAAAAAGAAGTTGTTTCCAATGCCGATGCTGCCAATTCCATCCTGCAATTTCACATTCTGTTTCAGTCTGTGTTTTTCTTTGCGCCCCCCCCTCCCACTCGCTTCTTTTTTCACCCTCTCTTACTCATTTCCATTCACTCTGCTACTGCTCTGTGAATATTAAGTGGGCCACTTCCATTCTCCTCATCTCCAGCCAAGCTCAAATGATTTCTCTTGGAGAGCATGGACTGGAATGACAGCTACGTTACTACTACCGCTGGTAAAGGAGGAGGGGAGGGGGGCTGTCAGACAGGTGACCACTACATCAACTTTTTAAACCTGTGCAACACAAAGCTGATTGAGTGCAGCAGAGGGTTGGTCGGGCTGAGGGGGGGGTAGACGGTCATTTGTGCTGCTGTGCCGATAAGAGAGTCGAGAGCGGAGAGCTCGGCTAATCAGGCTGTTTTTGAATAAACCTCTTAAAACCTCAGAGGGCGAGGATTACAGTAGTCAACTTTTTCTCGGCTTGAACAATGCCCTCCAGATTACCTGAGGGAATTAAAGAATCCCGCTCTGTTCATCAAGCCATTGCTCGGTCTGTGGCTGCGTAAAGAACAATTAAGAAAATTCCACGTTGGACGAACAATGAGGATGAGACGCCGCGGGAACTCAGGGGAGGGTTCATTTGTATTATTCAATAGAGGAAGCTCCTTTTTCTCCAAGTAACAAGCACTACACTCACCACACCGGTGTTAAAACAATTAGCAAATGAAGTGACTGAAATTTAATCGCTCATCGAAGAGTGGTAACAAATACAAAGTGCAGCTGAGGCTGATGGGAAGTGTTTAGTTATACGTCCAGATAATTTGGACCTGTCGGTGACCCTAGAGGCCTTTATGGGACGTGAGATTTATTGTCTGGGCAGACAAGATTTGTTGAGATATTTCAGTCTGGACTGACCACTGCAATTCCCAGAATGTTGCTGCTAGCACGGCTAAAAATACAAAATGTTTTCTGCCTCAAGCTTCTCAAATGAGAAGACTTGCTGCTGTTTTCATTGTTTTGTATGATCACAGATGGAATATCTTTGACTTTTGCATTAAAAAATGTATTTCTAAATGTTGTATTGAGCTGTGCTCAGACTGTGATGGTAGCAGACACAAAGTAAAGCTGCTCTGAGTAAGGTTTCAGGGCAGTTATGAGGGCAGACAGTTTGTGCCAGTGGCCTTGGAGCTCAGCCACAGAATAGCCTCTGGGAAAAGTCCAGGGGTTGTCTGTGACTCATTTCCTCCTGGCAGGTGGGCAGCTGAGGTCGTTTCCTTTGCCTTTGGAGAAAAAAGGGAAAGCTGGCACTGAAAGCATGCAGAGAGCGCTGATTGAGTGACCCACAGCCTCTGCTCTGCCTGAGCTTATCACACCAAGAGGCAACCTGCAGATGTAAGGCAAGCAGAGGAGGTACACTGGCCTGTGAAGAGAGCGGCAAGGAAAGAAAGAGTCCATTCCCTCCGTACAAAGCAGAGCAAAGAATCCATCTGTCCAAAGCCAAAGGAGTTAGAATATCCAGCCATGATAAAACCCCGTGGAGCCAACCTCCCATTGGATGAGGCGAGACTTTAACCTTGACAACAAGCACAAAGACAAAAAGATCCGACAGTTGCGACGCATCGCTCTCGTTTTTTTCCCCAATTTTGAGTGAATTGGAGTCGCCACGTAAATGTATGCATTCATCAGATGAAAAACCACGTCAGCTTGAGTCCAATAGGCTTTCTTCTCAATTCATTTTACTCACTACACAGTCACACTGGGAATAAAACACGGGCGCATTTGAATCTCAGAAAAGAGAAAATTGTATCTCAAACAGAGCGGGTGACAGGGAGCTGAGCGTCTCAACTGCAACTACTTCATCTAGAGTGACAGTTTCATTTATATCCCACCACCCGCATGCTTACAGTAGCACGCCGCACGGTTTGTAATTTTGGGACGTGTGAAACAAACATATTTCCGGAGCCATTCTGTGGAACACAACAGGGAAGGAGAAAACACAAGCGGAGATGAAAGCGGCTCGTGATGCACGATGCTAAATGCTTTCATGCAGTGCGGCAGCGTCGCTGTTACACAATCCTCACGCAATCTGAATTACACGATGCTTCGTACTAACATTTAGTCGCAGCGTTGATTTATTTGGCTTTAATCTTTTCTATTTCCAGTTTGCAGCTCTGTGCATTGCGTGTTTACGTTAACTTATATGATTAGTTTCCACAGCGTAAACCTCAGAGAGAGCTCCTGATTAAGGAATAAATTACATACACAACAGAACAATATATGTTATATTTATACCCACAGAAAGCAATGTGTATAATATGCAAATAACACATCAAATGTAAACATAAGCTGAAGCTCAAATCTTGGACCATGAGAGCACAGAGAGCAGGTCAATGAAGGTGTGTCTGAGTAACTTATTTTCCACCTTTGTGTTCTTAGTACAGTATTTTTATATCAGAGGTGGGCTCGGCGGTTCACTGCCGACTGAAGAATCTTTGGTATTTGTTAAGAACTTAAAGGTTCTGCTGTCCAAACACCACAACACCTTCTGTTTGTACACATAAACTGCACTTCCTTCCTCTGCGACAATGATATCAGTGAAGGACATCACCGACTGCAATTATGAAGGAGAACGAGAGTCCACAAAGGCACAACATCAGGATTATGACGGTCTTATCTCCATATCGCACCAGAGGTGAAGTATTGATTTTCTGCCATAGAGCATCACAGTCAAGAGAGATGTGCCACGCTTGTCAAAGAGCCATGCACACCCAGGGGCATGATGGGAGAGCATGGAGGAGGAAAAAACACAAAAAGCAATAACGGGAGTCCTGTGAGGCAACGAGAGGAGGCTGTACGGCTGATAAAGCATGATACCAGGAGTCTTCAACCAAATAATGCTCCCAATGTCTGCAGTTATACGACTACTAAACACAAGAGGCGTATGTTTGAATATAGATAAATATTTAGGAGGTCACAGAAGATTAAGATGAAACAATTCGACGTTTAAATGATCAGTCAGATAATTAATATATTAGCGATGTGATGTGTGAGGATTTTTTATCATTATAAACTGAATATTTTGTTATTTTCTGCTTTGTTTAATCACCAAAGGCGACAACATCTTCTGCTTTCTCACATTATAGATTACATGAGTAATTAAGTGAGATAAAAATCATCAGATGACTAATTAAAAGTGTCATTTTATCATCACGTCGTAGTGTGCAGAAGCGTTCACTGACCTGGGGTTTTAAGCTGCAGCTGCCGGTGTTATTTTACCTTTTACAAACCAAGAGCTCAGGTCAACAGATGAAGCAACAGGTGAGGACTGAACTAAACCAACGTCGCATCAGGGGATTACAGAAGCAGTAAGAGTCAAGTGCAAACTTAACAAAGCAGCATTGACGACACCAACACTTGTGGTCATGGTGAAGGAAGCTCGTGACTTTTAAAACCCTTTGGCTTCCTTCGTAACGCTGGAGAACCTTGAAGCTATGTAAAATGAATTATCACGCCTCCGTGATGAAGAACAAAAGCTCAAATGAAGCTTCACATTTTTCCTGGAAGCCCTTGAAATTAATCGTTTACAAAATATTGTCACATTTCGAATGAGAGAAAAGAAGAAAAAAAAAATCGAAACCATCCACATTTCAAATTCGCCCGTTTCAAACCGAACGAACAGCGTCCAAATCCGACAACAGCCAATTAAATCTCTTCAGACATGGAGACATCTGCCAAAGCTGACTGTGGTTTGAAGTGACATCTCATGCTCAAGATGCAGCATCAGTGTTTATGCTGGCAGGCCTCCATTCATTCATTGTCACTAAGGCCAGGGACTAATGTGCTTCCCAGTCATGTAACAATCATTATGACAAATGCCACTCTGCTTGTGTAAGTGAGGTACACTGAAGATGTTGTTTCCATACCTTTTATATTATGTAAGACGGACACTCGGCCGGCCAAGGCTGCACGATTATGGACAAAATGATTCTGAAGATAAACGTTGAGCTCTTGATAAGTTACCGTGTGTTATTCGTTTAAATAAACAGAGCACTGCTTTCCTTCATTCCTGCTAATGTACAAAATCTTTGCCTCAGAACATCTCCTGGAAGTTAAACAGAAATAAAATCGTAGCAAAACTTTTGACCTCAAATGAATCCAACAGGGAGTCAGTGAGATAATGTCGGCAGTTCTTCTTGGCCCTCACGCGTTCTGTGTGTTTGTGGTGTTTTATAGGTCAACAAGTCAGTTGTGTTGCTTGTGCACACTTTGCATATGATTTGTTCTAAAAAAACATTTTCTCTGGACATTTTCTCTTGGATTTTCCCGTTGTAGTCTTCTTCAGAGTTTTTGCACAGGCTGCCGCTGCAGGATGAACGTAGGCCGTTTCCCAAAAGTGAAGCCAAAACATCTCGATCACCTGGTGATTAGTTTATGCGGTGCTTGATCTCGTTTTCTATGAGCGCAGCACACATCTAAAACTAAATATTGCACTTGATCATATTCACATATTCATATTCAGTCAAAATCTGTATCGCCATTCACATCTGATGATAAATTGCGCAGCTCTCCTCACAATATTTGGATGAATTTTCTAATTCGGAATAAAAAGTCTAAGAAGAAAACTGCAGCTTTTATTCCGAGGCTCGAAGCTGAAGTGTTTGTCTCTTTCACTTCCCTCCCAAGGTCAACTAATTCACCATCTTTTCTAAGCTTATTCTGAAGGCCGCAGATGAAGCCCCACGGTGCCGGTGCAGCCGGCTCCAACAGACACCGTTAAGATGCAGCAACGCATCAGCCATTCAGCCTGTGTCTACCTACGACAATATCTGAGCAGCGGTCAGGAGCATCACATTTTCACCGTTAACCAACACCGTTAAGAATAAGGATGAGTCAACATTTGACCTGCATACTACATTGACATAAAGATGACCCGCTAAGACATCTGAATGCGTGCTGTACGCATTCAAATGACTGCGGGGCAGATTTAAAACCAGAGAACATGTATAGAATAAAAAAAATCTCAGTTAGCTTCAACCAGTTTTGTCACCAGAGGAAACTCATTCGAAGATCTTGTTATCAAAATAGCAGTATAAACTATTGATCCTTCAGCTCGGAGGTGTTCAAAGCGGGAGGATGGAGGCTCGGGGTAATAAATTACCCAGAAAAGATCTTTTTAATGTACTCGCTGCAGTCTGAAGTCTGTCGAACAGCAACATTAGACCATCTTGATCCCCAGAAATTGTATGAAACTAAGCAAGTAAACTAAACGTGCTATGGTTAGGCCAACAGCGTCAGATGCTTTAGCCTCAAAAGTGTTCATTAACTGTTAAAAATGATGCTCGTGTTTTATTTTAATGACAGTGTTGGACATAATTCAGCCATAATTTGAAGGAATGAGTTCATTTAGATTTTGTGAGAGGCCGCTGCATCTGTTGCATGATCGTTATGTCAGTGCATTTGTAATTTATCCAATAAAACTACAGCAGCGCAGTCTACTCAGCTGATGCACCATTTTGGTAGTCGCTCATTTTCTCCTTTTTCCATGAAAACTTCATTTTGGAGGTGGAGTGGTGAAGCATGCCACATAGCAAAAGGGGGCATTGGATGTGATGTGGCCCTGTGCATTGCACCCCAGTGCCTTTCCTTAGCAACAGGCCCAATTTCAACCCCAATCTGCGGTCCCAATTTGCTGAATGAAGTCTGATGAAAAGAATTGTGTGCCAGGCTCCCCGGGTCCCCATGACCTTCCAGCCTTACCTGAGAGACGAGTGAAGTCCCCTCCATTAACTTTACTCAGTTTCTTTAGCGCTGACTGATTCTGGGCTCAGAATACAGCAGGCACACTCATATTAAACACTCCTTTATGTTCAATAGGAGCTGATTATTGTGATGCAGGAAAGTCTAAATCCATGCAAAGCTGTCGAGACAGTTTAAGTGTCCTTGAGCAGGATGCTTGTTCCCTACCAGCCCACAGAGAGCGGCGGTGTATCTGATCTCATACTCTAACCTTTAAAAGGATGTCTCTGCGAGGTCAGTGGACGATTATTCTAAAACACAAAGACTCTTTCAGGTCATAAAGCGGTAAAACATAAATTGAATCAAAACGCAGGCAGAATAACTTATCCACCGGAGGACAATGAAGTTACAGGAAATCATGTATTCATTCACTCTGCAGGATTCATTTGTGGCTTTTACATGCACAGGGATGCATGTGTTTACTTCTAAATACTGAAAATGCACCAGCGCCCCCTAGTGTACAGAGTCTGCTCAGTTATTTTGTACTTAAAACAAACCAGACCCAAAGATTTAATCACTGAGAATCACACGAGATGCCTTCAGTTCATATTTAAGCCGTCAGATTTGTGTTTCTTTTTAAATAAATTGTCAAAATCCGTCATCAGGAGCAAATAGAGTATTAACAGTATTATGTTATGAGTTTAAACAGGGTGAGTGTAATGTCATATGAGGTTTAGTTCAGGTTACAGTATTCTGGGTTGACCCAGTCAGATAAGTGTCAGTTACCAAAATATTCTGTCACACACACACACTCACATATTTCTGCACACACAAACACATTTTATTACATTAACCTTTTCCCTAACGGATGGCGAGCACACACTGGGAATGACTCATAGCTTAACAGCATTGGATTAGCCTCCGATAGGAGGGTGGAGTGCAGGGCGGCGGGGGGGCGTATCGTGATCTCGTTGTCTCAGGAGTGAGATACAATCAAAAGCCGAGTATCTGTCAGCGTCATCTGAAAGAACAGAGCTGAAGGTCACCTCCGCCTGCATGACATCATTCGGTTCAAACCGGGGATGGACCCGAACCTCTTCGGCGTGCGTTTGTTCTGCTGCATGCACTCCTGTCAAGCAACGATCGTAAACGGTTGCTTTCCTGAGCGTATTTAATTATCCTTGATAAATGTGAACGCTGAACGCTGCAGCAGTGACAGACAAGAGCCACGAACAAAACATACAAGTCCTGAGTGAAAATCTCAGAGATGCATGCACGCTGGCCTGAAAACCGCAGATGGTTTGGACCTAATTACACTGAACATGTACAAGAGAAGTGTTTGGTTACAGTTTGGTTTAACTATAGTTAACAGAAGTGGCAGCCCTGCAGAAATCAGCTTTAGAGCTGCAATGATTAGTCATAAATCTGAATTATACTGCGGTCTAACCGCGGTTAAACCGCCCTTTAACACAGGTGTGTTCCTTGTTTGTGTGCAGCACGTCAGAGATCAAACAGGTCAGCGGGTGCAGAGAAAGACTAAAGGTCGATTAATACAGACCGGAGCAGGTGTTGTGATTTTGTTGCGGATGATTACATCGATCTTTTTCCAATATATTTTGACTTCACAGAGCTGTGGAGCTATTGGAAATGTTTGTACATCCTCCATCAGCTGCATGGTCGGTCGCTGACACAGTTCGTGTATGGAAAAGTGTTTTTTCCAGCAGATCTTAGCCTGAACTAGCAGGGCAGTACATGTTTATATGCATGTTACTTTACGAACTCTAGAAAAGCTTTAAAATTAGTTGTCTGGGACTGAATCGTCTCTGTTGCAGGTTGTTACCAAGGCTCAGATTACTTCCCGGAGTAGTAGGAGTCTACTGCTGCCTGATTGTTTCCTAGCATCAGTCAGAGCCCGTGTATCTCCATGGAAACAGAGACAACATGAGCAAAAACATGTTCATTTTGAGAGCAAATTGCCCCAAAATATGAATAGCTTTTGGTTATATATATCATTTGAGGTCGATAATGGTTCTATAATCGCGATGTGACACCCGAAGCTTTTGTTTTGATCACACACCGTTCAAAGGGTGAGGTAATGTGTTCTGCCCAGACCAGGATGCAGAATATCGCGCTGGGGTCACGATTCGGGAAGTACTCACCAGGCTGGAGGTGAGGGAGGGGTCCGACTTCCCGAGGTTCAGGGAACACATACGGACCAGGTTGGAGATCTCAGATGACGGCTGCCATGCTGTCTGTGCCTGCTGGGGGTTGGTGGGTAGCAGAAGGTACTTTCCTGCAGAGCAACAACAGGACGAGGTTCAGTCAGCGTTTCATGTATTTGGCGTGACTTCCCACGCCTAGAAATCTCCCGAGCTTTAACTTAAATAACCTCAATTTTCATCCAAATCCGAGTAGCAGAACTTTATTTTTGTTTTTTCTCTCCCATCTGTGAATGAATACACAAATCACTGAGCAGCTACCAACAAGCTTCGTCATACTACTGACCCCGACCCATAATCAGAGGGAGTAAACGGGGAGTGCAGATCAAATGGCGCACCAGTAACATAAGATAATCCGAGCTGTCGGCTCTTGTTAGCAGTATAAAGCTGAAGCCCCTGACCCCGCGCAGCCAGGCAGGATGTTAAAGGGTTAAATTAGGCCGGAGGGTGACAAAGCCCATTAAGAGATCACTGACAATCCCCCAACGTTACATAATGATGAAGGTAAGTTAATGGATCTGCCTCCACTTTCAGCTCCCGGGTTTGACAGCTAGGTGGCACTAACAGCTGCTTTCTATCAGTCATCCACTTTCATTTCATCGCCCTCTTTAATCCTCAAACATCAGCACACCAAGGCAAAGATTCAAACATAACACCAGCAGTTTCAGTGTCTCCTTGCACCGCCGGCTCTGCAAGGATTGAAAAATAATTCACCAAAGTGTTTGTCATCTTTCATCCACATGTGTACATTTCCATTTCCTGTTTGAGTAAACACTCGAGGAGAAAGACAGAAGAGAGGATTAACAACCTTGGCACAGTGAAGGGAGGGAAGAGAGTGTGTTCAAAACATAAAGAGGGTGTCTCAAGTTCACGTGGCCTCGAGCAGAGATCTCCCTTCATCGGCTGTGCGAAGCTTTTAGAAAGTGGCAGGTTTGTAGATTCACCGTCCGGCTAATTGCAGCGTGAACGCGAGAGATTTCAAAACTATTTCCTGTTTCTTCATTAATTAAAAGTTAGTCATATTTTGGTATCGATCCAGTCATTTTCTGCTGCTGCCGCGTCCTGATAATTGGACTGAGCTGGCATTTCGTTTCACATTCACTTCATTAATGAACTAATTTCTTGTTGGGTTGTTTTTACAGAGCAGCCTGTGCAGTCGTACCTTGAGCGCTCCAGCCCGTCGACAGTTTCTTTGGACATTAATGGCCACAATACCAGACTCATCAAACATGCAGTGGTGTCAGACCAACATTTCTCTTTAATATAATAAAAATAATAATAATGTGACCCTCCGTCTCTACTGTCAACTTAAAAGCATGAAAAACTCTCTTTCTCTCATGCATTCAAAGAATTTCTATTCAATTCCTGCAATAATTGAATAATAATTAAACAATTATTTCGCTTTATCCATTTTGTATCATGTAAAAAGTTGGATCTCTACTGTTTTCAAAGCGTCGCCCTGTGTTTCAGACCTGCACGTCTCGTCCTGACTTTGTCACTCCCGTATGAGTCAATCTGCAGAGCTGACACTTGCCCGATGAGGCTTTCACATCGCCGGTTTCGATCACAGCGTCTTCCGCGCAGCTGCACAGATTTTACTGCCGCTGAAGTTCACTGCGCTGAACTTCGTATCGGCAGCTCACAGCAGCTTTTCAGGGCGGCTTTGATTTTTGGGTGCTCGCGCAGGTAGGAGCGGTCAGGGCGGCGAGGAACAGCCTTAAGATAGAAAATTATTCACAGTGGACGATGTCTACTTTTATTGTCAGATGATAAATGGGGGAACGAGGGAATGGTCACTGCGTGTTAATGTCCTGATCGTAGATCTGTATTCATTTTATCTGTGGTTTATTGACTTCATTTTATACATTTATTTTTTGCCATGTTAATTTTAGCTTTAAGTCATGAAGACCTCTACTTAACACAGTTTATTATCAGTGCAGTCACCTTCATAGAGACATGAAGGGAGACCAAACAGGATGAGAAGGGAAAACCGAGGTCCTTCCTTCCTTACCGGCAAATGTTTTCCCTCACTAGAGTCCATCACATCCCGGCATAAAGGAAATCTCTCTTCAGGCACTAGTCAACACTTTCAGAAAGGGTGGATCAGGACATATGGGATTTTTTTTTTTTTTTACATTCGGTGCAGGTATGTGCAAGGTCAGACCACTCCGTACCCAACCTTGTGCAGATGTCCTTGTTTCAAACACACCTCAGCTTGAATCATGATGTGAAAACTAACTAACAAATCAACAGCCTGGACACACATTGTCACTGTTCTCCTGAGCTTCTTGAATAAAAGTATCTCAGACCTGAGGTCATCGAGGCAAGTTATCAGAACTCAGGGTTGTAAAACATTGAAACTATGTCACGTTATCATCCACTCGAAGAGAGCAAAACAGCTCCTCGCTCCTCGGGGGGATTAAAAACATAAGCACTCTTGTATTAAATGTATTAGAAGCTGGCATAAACATAAAGACTGGAGACAGTTTCAGAGGAAAAGCACTTGATGTTCTAACCACAACATTTGTAAAAGCCGGGGTTGTGACTTTGCCGCTACATGTTACGCTGAAGGATGTTTAACTTTTGATTACAGTCTGTTATTTCTAACATTAAAGCATGAATAAACCTTTCAATGACATTTCAAAAATAGTATGTCCCTCAACCAAAAACCTCAGATTGGAAATCAAGCCGATGGAGGTTGACTTGTCTCAGGCGAATGCTTGCTTATCCGCCCTGTTGTGGTACCGTATGTAGACCAATTAGTAAAGGGTAATGCATTCATTCAAAGCTGCACCCTGATGAAGAAACAATCTTTCACTGAGTGTGAAAAGGTCAACGTTTTAATCAGCGAGGTGAAAGTCCTCCACATATGACTCAGGATGAAAAATAAGCTGTTCAAACCTCTAAAGCAGACAATGCGCCCGAGGTTTCTCGCCGTAACAAGGCTGCAGTCAAAGCAGAAGAGCTTTATCTGTCGATTTCCAGAGAGAGGAATTTATCTACGCTCATGTGAGACACCCACTCCTCCACCCAGAGGCAGAATGAAACCATACACTTAACTGTTTGTTATATTTTCATATCAGTAAAGCTCTTCTCATCTGCCTAATTTGTCCAGCTGTTAGTGATCCCTTGTTACTGGAAACTGGATATAAATTGGATGTAAGTGGATGCATATGTGCCCCGCGGTAAGTCCGACTAAATCTGATCAGCTAGTTTGTATTCCCCGAGTCCGTGCTGCAGGATTTGCAACCAGCCGACAAACTTAAATCACAAATCCTCGCACAATGAATTTTACATTTCCAAGGGGAGCGCTCTCGGCTTATTTTACACATGTCCCATCACAGGAATACAGTCTGCTTCATTACGGGAGCACACACAGAAGAAAGCAGCTTGTTGGCTCACGTACTCGTCCTCATTTCTAGAGACTACAGCGCAGCTGTCGACATTCAAACCACAGTCTAGCTGTTCTTGTATGGACAACGGTGGATAGCTGAGAAGACTCAGGGGCATGAGCTAACACCAACTGACAATGCACGTGCAGGTTCAGGTCAGTTATGCACTCAGAGGATTTCAGTACAACAAATCAGATCAAAACCCCTGAGAACATGATTTTTTTAAAGTGTCCATGCTCAAACTGTCCATTCAAACGTAGCTAAGTCCTGATTGGTGTCTTCAGTTATGTGACATCATCTTTTTCAAACCATATCCCGCCTCCTTCAAACCGGCACTGAGGAGCGTCGACAAAACACCATGAGGAGATGAGGAATCTGTCCTGTGGATCGACTGAACCTGCTCCAGGAAGTCAGACAACGCCTAATGCTTTCCAGGTCTGTAGGGCAGTCCAGGAACATTTAGACGAGCTCCCCGCTGGCTGCAGATGACGTAATCCTATCAAACTGACCTCTGACGCTCTTCTGAACGGTGTCCTGCCAAGTGTGACTTTGTCATTGTTGCATTCTCTGAGTGTTTATCACAAACTGAAAACAGCCTCATTCAAATTCAAACTAATTTCTCCTCAAAGGTAGCAAACACTTAAAAAATGCTCACAGCTGGGTCTGTGGATTATTCCTGATTATTCTAAGTCATTTTTCATCGCTTTGAAATTCCAATGTACTGGGAAGTTTATGAGATCTCATAAAACACAACCAGTAAAACTAAAAGTAATAAGTAAGGCATGGTGCTATTTGGAGCAATTAACAGGTTCATCTCCCATAAAGGAGCATCCAAGTATTCTAAAACTAACAGATGGTCATTGGTTTTTGTAACATGAACGGTATTTCTTCCTCCGTGGTCGACCGTTAAAAATACTTATCTGATGCACGTGAGCCAAGTCTGAATGTTACGAACACACCAAGAACAGAAGGTAAGTGAGAGTGAGTTACCTGTGAGGCCGCCTCCTAGGCTCCTTCTCCGAACGTGTTTTCCATCGTCGCTGAGATGTCGCCTAAATTTGAGAGCAGGACTTAGTCCGAGAGTCAAGTCGGGGATACTGGACTTCCTGAGGGACGTGGAGGGAGGGTAGAGGATGTTGTCCAACTAGATGAAAAGACAGAAAACAATTAACAGGTTATAAAAATGTTGTTTCTTTAGCCATGTAAGGTCGAGGTCATTCAATATTGCAAACATAGTTATAACGAAACTGAGACAAAAATATGAAAGTGCTTTGAATTTAAAGCTGCTGCAGGAACAATAACAAGTATTTAAGAACGTGGGAAAGTGTTTCTGCAGGTGTCTTGTCTTCACATTTTCTGTCATCTGAGACGTATTACAGTATCTAAGTCAATATCATAAATAAATAACCCTGTCAGCAGTGGCTGGTTTCACAAAGGTGTGTCTAGACTCGTCCAGAGGCGAGAAGAAGCTTTCTAGTTGTGAAGCAGAGGGCAGATTTAGCAGAGCTTCATTAGTGGTGATATTCTTTAATAAACCAGATATGGATATGTTCTGTGCTACGTTAAATCCTGCAGGGAGAAATGGTACAAACAGAAACAGCTACCGTGAGCTGCAAAGGGCTGCAGGCGAGAGGCTACACCTCCAACATGTCAAGGTAAACAGCTTCAGCTGTGCCGGTGCACTGAGAAAACAGTGTGTGTGTGCCAGCATGGCAATCGTTCAATTCTTCAAGAACACAAAACATTTTCTGACGAACGGACACCAGATTAGTGCGACTAAGATCTCAGGCTTTGTGCAGCATATCAAAATCAGACGTCTGAGCCATCTCTGTAGAAATCTGGAGTAAAAATCTCAGGAAACTGGAATTCCCAGGAGCTTTTCGTGAAGGACAAAAGCTATGAGAACCAAACCTGCAGATCTATAAACCCCAGACAACCCTAAAGGGAGGACTCTCAAATGATCTAACAGGGGATTCCCAGGGTGTTCTCCAAATATTGTTCCGCTCGCAGCTTAGCACAAAGTCCAGTTTATGAATCAGTCTCTGGATCCAGGACTTGTAAAAGGTTGCCACACCCGTGGCTGCTGTGGCTTTTCAGCCAGTCAGCCTCCCAAACTTCCATCACGGAATATTCTAGAGAGAGCGGCGGGAAAACATTTCCATATAATCCTAGCGGGAGACGTTAAATAAATAGGCACCTGTCTGAATCAAATACGGACGGTTAGAAATCTATCATAAACATACTGTGTTACACAGCACAGCGGGTTGCAGCACACTATTGTATTCTCAGGAGATAATGACCTACCAAGAATCGCAGACCACATAACAATGCCCGGTGCTGAGGAAGGGGCCCTCCCTACAAGTACAAAGATATACATGGTTCAGAGCATTCTGCGAGAGGAAATACCCTCCACTTCTCTAAGGGATGATTCATAATCTCAGTAGAGTTTAGGACAACTAAGAAGCAGGGTGGCTTGACCTCTCAATGCAGACATGTAGAGCAAGAGTGACACACCGCAAACTCACTCAGCACAAGGAAATGAAAGTTTCAACACCGATGCAGAATTGCACGCAGTAAAGCTGATCTTCGGTCGCCAGCTCTAGAAACAATGATTTCAGATCTGAGAGTCGGGGTGTGATTGATTGTCTGCAGCCTCGCCTTGAGCACAAATAGATCTCCTGATGCCTCAACAATACTTCATTGTTTACTTATTACTGTATCTTCAGTCCTCTGACACACACGAAGAAAAGAAGCAGGCAGCATGCAGTATCTCTCCACTACGTCCAAACACAGATATCACCTCTATTTATATCAAAGCTGGCAAATTCCTGCTCACATTTCACGGAGAACGGACATTTTAAACGTACTGTATGTGTTCACAGAAGACATTTGTTTTATTATATAACCCCGGGGCTGTGGTTGGAGTACAATAAAAAAGAAGAATGAATGAAAATTTTCCGTCTGTGCGGGACATTGTAAGACACGATCAGGCCAGAAAAATGTTGAAGAAGTGAGAAGGGAAGTGAGCTCTGCTGTTTTCAAGTCGCTTCCTCGGTAGTAGCTTCTTTGAATAACAGAGGAATTTATGCAAGACTACAAGAACTGGATTTCATAACAATGAATTTATTGTCGAAACACAATCCAGCCTTTCTTGAACGAGTCGGTCCAACTCAATAAGCACAAACTGAGCCACACACCCACCACCTAATATTTAGCCAATAACCACTGTTAAGGATGAGACGCCGAGCTGGGAGAGACAAATATCTGCACGCGTTTCAAATCACATTTCAGTTTTCACTCCATCTATTATTAACTAGTACGAATGAAAGATCATTTTCTACTGGATCCTTTTGAACACAATGACATGACATGTGGTGCAAAAGCTTGCAGCTGACTGATTACGCAACCCCTGGTTTCCTGTGGCTCTCCCAAAGAATAAGATAATTATCTATCGCACCAAACCATCTGATATAGTTAAAATATATATTAAACTTAGATACCAATGCTTTGTAACTTGTTTTATGTATATATTCATGAATAAAGACATTCATGTGTTTCAGAATGAGTAGTACACACACGGTTTAAAAATCTGCCTTTGTAAGGCTGCGACACAGAAGATTATCTGCCTATTATTTAATCTGTTAAATGTTTGTCAAAGCCCAAGCTAATGCATGCAAATGTCTTGTTTTGTCTGAGCAAACTGCACATTAATGATCTAAATAGTTGCAGATTTATCCAACAATATACTCATTGTTTCAGCTCTGGCTCATAATATATCATAGTTTGAGGTATTACTGGTGTGAAACTCCATTGATGTGTGTCATTTCCATCATCTGTCACCGCTTCTTTTACTCTGGCTGCACAGCAGCTGTTAATGGGTGTAAATATCTACACAGGAAATGGTTTGTGTGATGCAACTCGTATTGGTTTGGTATAAACTCAGGAACAGCTGGTCAAGCTGTCTTCAGGTGTTTAAAGGTAAATGCATTTAGATTAATCACATAATAATGTTATAATATAAGGAATGTTTGACTGTTATGTAATTTTAGAGCGGATAAGCAGCTTAGACAGAGTTACACCGTGAAACAATCAGCGCTCAGCTCCTGCATCATCCAGTCACATTGTTTAGAGTCAGACGCATCCGCCAACTTTCTCAGGACAGGTCGCTGTGACCTCGACGCTTCAACACCACGGACCATAACGAGACGAGACGACCTGACGGAGGTCTGCGGCTCTATTAAAGGACCGCGAATGTGTTTCAGCTCCCGCTGCCTCTCATCACTTCATCCTTCAAGGAAAAGAAAGAAACTATTCGCAGTATCGCTTTTCATTTTTATTACAACAACAACATGAAAGATGACATCAGAAGTAATATTTCTGTTTTGCTTGTTTGGTTGTTTTACAGGCAGATCACGATCGCTGGCACATGACTCATAAAAGGGAGTAAGATATTTAACCGTCAGTATCTCTCTATCTGTGCCCTCGGTCAAAGTCTGAAGTTTAAAGGCATACAATATAATCTTAGTCTGACGTTTGCTTTTAACTCTGCAAACGTGAAAATATCAATTAATCAATATCTTTACAGAAAAACAGGATTACATAAGGAGTACTGTGTGAGACATCACATGCTCACAATAAGTACTAAGGCAGCATTCGGTACAGTCTGACAACGATAAACCCGACGATCTCGACCGTACGAGCTTTGTAATCCTTGCAAACTTCCTCCTTCACCCTCCCGACTCGCTCCATGCACAAAAACATAAACGCAAGCCAGTGATAATGTGGAGAGCTGCCAGAGTTTCATCAGATTCTTATTTGGCTGAGCTTAACAGCCAATTAAAAATGATCAGCGTGATAATCAGTAAACCAACATTTCCTGTTCCTGCATGTTTGAATTTAGTCAGCGGACAGTAAGTCAAATTTCTGCTGCTCCAAAACATCTGCATGGATTTTTAAGAGTGGGTGTCAGCCCTTTAAATGCCTGTTTGATTACATGTAGAGCACTGAGAGAGAGCCAATTTCAGTGTGCTCACTGTGCACAGCGGGAATAACGCGCACACACACACATTGCTGTTTTGGAAGCAGCCTGTACCCTTTCACCTACCATTCCTCCCTCCCTGCAGCAGCAGCTCCCAAGAGCGAGATCAAACCTGACCTGCCCCTCCTTCCTCCATCCTCTTTTCCACCCTCAGCTTCACACACAGTGGACAGTACCAACAAACCCTTTGTTGTCAAAGCAAAGATCCGACAGCAAGCAAGTGAAACAAAGGAGGTGGACTGCACCGCGCGCAGAGTCGGGTTGTGTTTACCGCCGAGAAAGATGAGGCAACCTTACCCTGAATGGAATGTGGCCCAAACAGACTTTATTTGTGTATTTGTGTTTGTCTTCTGTTACACCATCATACTTTCTATTGAGCACGAGTCTAATGTTACAATGCAACCCCGTCACTTTGATCGTACACAAGATTACACACCCGACATCCTGAAGCCCCTGAAGTCGACAATACAATCTTAACCACGGTATCCGTTCAGCTTGACATTAAACTCCCTCCTTCTTTTAATATTTCCTATCACTGCTCTAATCGAGCGTTAAAAAGGTGATAACAGTCAACTATTTACACATGCAGCAGTTACGGAGCATTTGTTTGGAGTCGCGTTTCGGGCCGCCTGTGATGCAAGTCCAGTGTTGGTAAAGACCGTAAACAGAGCTGAGGGGAAATATCTGGCGCTCGAGCTGAAATTCACCAGCTTGTGTGTCTGTCTGCGTCTGTCTGCTGAGCATGTCATGTGTTTTGTTTAATGCTGAAAATAGCTGCCTGCTTGTGGTTGAAAACAACTCTATTAGAGCGGTGAGAGTGAACCAGAACTGTAAAGTTGTGGCTGGAACTCACTATAAAGCTTCACAGAAGTGTGTGCAGCTGGAGAGTCAATTATATTTTGATAACTTTAGGCTGCATGCAAACCACCAAATGTTAAAATAAAGCAAAATCTCTTATTCCAGCACCGCTCTGGATAAGACTGAGCACACACTCAGCAGAAGTTTCACTCCTACTGCCGACCTTTACCAGCAAAGACTACAGAGACTAAATACATCGGAGGCGGGGGAAAGACACTCAGCTGCAGAGAAGAGGCACTTTTTTCTATACCGGTGTATACACAAGCATGCACAGCTACCTAAACAAAAAGGACAGAGCTGCAGGAAGGGTTGTGTATCCGACGGAGGCAAAATGCAAGGATGAAAGGGCAGAAAAAGCGAGGCAGCACGCAGGGACATTGTCCCCCAAGGTCAGGTAATAATACTCCAATCGACCTTGTTCGCTGCAGCCACTGTGACATAAAAAAGCAGGTAAACAAAGGTGTTATTAATCACATTAATTAAGGCTCTGCACCTAACAGAACAGAAGCTTCATTAACGTCATTAGTGAGACCCGTGTTTACCTACTATTTCGCATCAAAGCGGCTGCGCCGAGGCCAAAGAAAGCCTCTCGGCTTGGCTATGAAAACAACTCAAGTGCGAGCGCGTTAGCGCCAGTTTTAACGCCAGTGCACTTCACGGACGAGCACGGCTCGGCACTACAAAAAGGTGAAGAGTGTCGCGTCGTGATTTCCACATTAGAAAAATAAATCTAAAGCAGTCGTACAAAGGGAGAATTAGCAAACGTATTCACACCCCGCCGTATTAATTCTCTTTGAAGGATTTGTGGAGAAGTGTTGTTTATCATTTCACTGAGATGGATGAAAGGAACCTTTCACAATGTTGGAGTCTTTCATTGGTTGCTAAGACACAATGACGCTTTTACAGTAAGACAGGAAGCGAGACCCCCCATACATCAAGAGACATTACACCTTACCGCTGCCCAGTCATTCCTGTCCTCCTCCCTGCCATTGTTTCTCTATCATATCCTCCCCTCACCAACAACTGAGAATGACACAGATTACTAATAATTGAGAAACACACACAGACACAAAAATATCTGACTCACTGTTACAAGAATTCCCCCTCTTTGTCATTCAGGGTTAGTTTTCATTGAGAAATATCCTCTCGAAGATAAAATGCAGCTTTCAAAGCCAAAATCTGTAGTTTTTCCAAGTTGTTGCATTTAAAAATCCACCGCAGACGTCAGAGTGGTGTTTGTTATATGAGCTCACTTCATCATGGCTGTCCCACAGTGACCAACCAGGCTTTTTTAAGTGTTTTGTGTCTTACGATCCTTAGCAGTGCCCCATGAAGAGACAGTGAGTCATGCAAACGTATGGAAAGCTCAATCTAAACTTGTTGAGTGCCTTCAAAGTAAGACAAGTTGGAAAAATGTGCATTATTATTCCCATAATTAACGGATATCGTCTCTCCAACCCTCACACCGCGAGTCTGAACACAGCTGCTTGACACTTTTCATTCGTAGCCACCAACCATCGACACGAAAGCTGCTGCTGGTAGTTTTTAATCAGCTCTGGCTATCTACTAAGCTATTCTTAGTATTATTATTATGATCAGCTGACGCATTTCCAAAGAAGGATGTTGTCACGGTTACGGTCACAACCGTGACGCTACATATGTGATATTGTGTTAAACGGCAGAAAGGTTACAGCTCCTTTCACCAGCTGATCCATACAGAGGACAATAACAGCCTTAAGCATGTTTGGCTGCTTGCTTACATCCTCGCTTGCATGTTCACACATCAGGCTTTCACTTGTGGCATTAGGAGGGAAGAGGCTTTGATAGGATGTGGACTAATCGGTGTGTTTGGCAAATCAACGAAAAGATTACTGGGGTAATGAGTTTGGCTGGATTTGCTGGAGTGTAAACTTCTCAGAATCCATTAACAAATCAGAGGTTTAGGCACATCGAGGACTGGCTTCCACACAGCGATACCGCGCAGAAGATGGACCATCAAATGAATGCAGATAAAATGTCTCTTTGCTCTTCTTCTCTCATGTTTTTGGAACGTCTAAATTAAAAAGATAACCTCCAAACTCTTCACATGCTGAGCTTACTAAAGCCCTGCACGCCCTGCTTCAACATCTTTTATATATGTGCACCCCTGCTCGGGCTTTGCATGTTATTTGACATCAAGCAGGACTCACTCCTGTGAGCTTTACTACGCGGTCAGATGGTCAGGCTTTGGCACACGCTGCTGTACTTTCAGGAACAAAGGCAGTTCTTGGGTTGTTCCCATCCTAACTGTGTACTTTTGTTTCTGTGAAGTGTGATGGAGCGGATTCGTCGTGGTCAGCGACTTTTATATGTTGGCTGTGACCTCAAAAAGGGTGTTCTGGTATCACACGCCCTCAGACTGGAACATATCGAAGGAAGCTGTAAAACTCGGAGACCCGGAGTGTCGTTGTTGAACACTCTTATGTTCTTATACTGTGTGTGTGTCTGTTTTAATTGTTCTTAATTTGTGCTGCTGCCTGTTGCAGAGCTACGATCACACGGTCACAGCTCAGGGTTGGAGTTTAGCGAATGGCCAGCTGGTTGAAGAAACGTATAAAGTCGAGGTTTGTTGTTGCAGCTCCTATAAAAACTGACGTTTCCTTTCCAGTAAAAAACAAACACGGTGTAATTATATAATGCGGTCATTTCAAACAATGCTTACATCTTTGTGAACTGAGCTCAGTGAACTCTTGTTCATCACTCTTTTTCTCAGGGTCAACTGCAGTAGAGCAAACTATGTTCTGGCCGACCTCCGTCACCCAACATCTGTCTTCTTCAACTCTCCCCGAATTCCAGGCCGGCCTGAAGCTCTCGCTCTTCCCTCGCTCTCTGCACTGAGGCTCGACGTGTTTACTCATGGGGAAAACAGAACACTTTAAAGTCTCACGGCTCGAATCCAAATAACCCCGCGTGATCAAAACTCTCCGTGTGGTACTCCACATTTCAGTCACCCGTCGCACACTTCTGCGCTGACACCGAGTTCATTAGCTAAAGAAAAATCTCCGGCTTTGAGTTTTGAATTCACGTGGGAACTGAGTTTCCTGTGTTGACCTAAAGTTAGACAAATACAGCAGCTCTTCCCTTCTCCAATTTCACACAATTGACCAAGTTTTATTATCTGCAGCATGTGAAGAATTATTCGTTCCAACAGGGAAGTCATGTGCCCCCGCAGTTTAACGTTAGAGACTTAATGCATGCATTCCTTAAAATCTGGAGGACTGACAGGTCTTAGGTCTTAGGCTTCATGTGCATCTGGGATTTCCGCCATGAAAAATACAACAAGTAATACACTAACCAAAAGAAAGTCTCTCGTGAGCGGCCATGTGACCACTACGACTGTTTCTGTGCCTCTGGTTCAGCCATGATATAAATATAATGTAAACAGAAGTTTAAGTTTGTAGCACAAATTCCTCAAGAATCAGCCGAGAGTCTTTTTCTGTTGCTGCATCATGAGTTACAGGAATATTTTCAGGAAAGAGTGACTGATCTGACGGTTTCTCTATTGTTTTAGCATTACGGTTTGTCTGACTTCATTTCCTTACCGGCATGAGATGCTTCACAGTGACAACGTGCACATCGCCTTCTTGCTTCTTTACTGTAGGCTGGATTTTAATTACTATCACATTAATTAACACTTGTACATTTAATCTGATTTTTGAGGGTTAAACATGAAAGATTTTCTTTTTTGTCTCCTCTTTTACACCACAAAAGAATAAGATCATAAACCTTCTCTGTTCTCAAATCAAGATAAAATAATCTGGGATGACGTGGGACCCTAAACACAAACCAGAATAAAAGAACATTACAGTAGAGGAGCTTTATTCCTCCTCCATCAGCAGCGTCTTACCTTGCTTCCCTCCGACGAGGCGCACTGACCTACAGGTAAATTCCTACCGAGAGACATTTTGTTTGGGCAACAACAAATTTAAGCTCCTGTATCACCTCCAGCGCTCGGTCATCACGGACGGCGCACGCAGGCGAAGGGACAGGAGAGAAGAGTCAAAAATCAAAAGATGGATCCTGCACAGGAGTGAAAAGAGTCTTAACCAGATTGTGTTAATCCTCTTAGACACAAAGCATACCGTGACACTGGATGTCCCTCTAATCACCCCGACTGGCTGCCTGCTTAAATAAATGGCTGCTTATTTAGGGGCACACACAGGAACAGAAGCGCTGCATGCAGAGAGAGAGAGAGTTAAACATTGTCAAACAGAAGCAAATATTTATACACAAGTAAGCACTGAGGCAGCGTGCTGCAGTCGCAGGCCCTCGTGGAACAAACCAGAGGATTACGTCCGATTGAGACGGATGGTAGAGCTGAGACGTAAACTGTCAACGGCGTGGCACGGTCGTTTAAAAGTGGGAATTAAATTAAGAATGCCCCTCTGAAACTCGATCATTTAAATCCCCCTCCAAGTCACAGAGTTCCCATCGGTTTTTTCCATTGTCCCGGCATCAGTGCGGGATATAATGAGCCATGACACGATTGTGTGCCACCTGAGTCATTGTTTTCTTATGTTAAGCGCAGCGTTGCCGCACCCAGGAGCGAGCAGCTCGTCCTCACCGCTTTGCTTTAGGCTATGTAATACTGCTTGTCTGTTCTTGTTCCTAAAATAATCTTAATGTCTCAGAGGAGTCTTTAGTTTGAATGACTTTCTAGAGACATTTTACCAAAGCAAAATATATTTTTAAACTGCTTTCCTGACTTCCAGTCAGCCAACAATTCAAGAAAATCCTCCTTCCTGTTTGTTGAAGACACTTTACCTGTTGCAGGGCAACACACGGACGCAATATATCAATAAAATGTGTGATCTGCCCCAAACAGCCCCCTGCCTGAGCAACGAACAAACACAGCCAAGCCTCATCTGACCCTAAAACTCATTTACAATGTCGAAGTGAGGTACTTCGATTCAGCAGAAAGCGGCTCTTATCTTCAAGGGGCGCTATAGCCATTTAGTGATCTTCACTCTTCTATAGAGTGAGGGGACTTCCAAGAAAGCGAAGCAGCAGAGGTGGAGATATCCTGATTTTATTCCCCTAGTATGAGTCACACCCCGAATGCACTTCATTGAAAGTTATTAGACTACACTGTAAGGCCACACCTCCACTGAGCAGCACAAGATCTGAGGTTTGAAGCCCAAACTGATTTTCTAGACTTTGGAAAGAGCCACACAAGACGTGATGCAACTTAATTGCACTCTACGACGGAGTTCCCCTTTAGCAAGATTTTTATTACAGGGAAGCTGGTTAATATAAAATAAAACAGTGGTACACGCACGCTTTAACCACGGAGGGACAATTCAAGCCACATTAGATCAAGAAGCCTTCAAGAATGACTTAATCATCCAACATTGACACACTCTGGAGCTCGTCGGTGTGGCTCTGTCCTCCTCCTTTAATGCGTGTCTACACAGGAGGCCTTTGAGTCATGTGGCTCACCCAAATGTATGTTTCACAGTGATTGTTACTGGGCTCTGCCAAAATGGAGGTGAACTACACTCAGTGCTGCGCCTGAATGCATCCTGTGTAGGCACAACCTGAGCCCTGAAGCTGCTGCTGCTGCTCACTACGCAGCTCGTGTCCACGCTGTCCAATGATCATGCAAAGGAGGAGGCTGGAGAGGTGGAGAATGTGCAGACGGGGGTGTTAAATATTTGGTCTCGGACACGTCCAATGTATGACTAAAATGACAAACACAGATCCTCAGAGATGGAGGTGACGTGTTCGATTTCTTGTCCAACAATTCCAAAAAAATGCGACAATATGAACAGATGGAAAGCAGCACATGATCACATTTTGCTGAAGCTGCATCCAGGGAATATACGGCCGTTACTTTTCCATCAATAAATCCATCGACGAAACATTTCAGCACTAACCGGTGCAGCGGGAACGATGGAGGAGCTGAGCAGCACTGCGTGCACAGAGGAGAAGCACTTAGCACATAGTTAGAGAAAGGTTGACAGCGTATGGAAACATGTGAATGTAATCTATCTCCTCCATGCCTGCCAGCCTCAATTTAATTCATAAAAAAACACTATTTATCTTTATAATGCAGACACTTTTCAACAAACAAATCCCTCCGTACAAAACGCAGACAGGCCGAGCGAACGTTTGTCCCGTGTGATAAATGAGTGTCCTGCCACGCAGATAAACAGAGCAGCATCAATTCAACAAACCGGCCTAGTTGTTTTTTAGTCCTCCAGTTAATGCAGCCTGCTGAGTGCAAAGTGTCACACGTGGTTAGCTCCCATTTGAACAAACTCATTACTCAACGCGGAGCGGTTTGTTCGAACCACGCCGCTCACCAGCTCGAGTGCTGGGAAAGATACTTTGTCATTTTCTGCTTAGTTTTTTTTAATATCTCATTTTTCTGGCCTGTTTCTTCGTGTTCGAGCCTTCACACGTTATTGATTTGGCTTTTTAAGGAAGTCATTTGTTATTCAGCTGCTGCGATACTGTTGTAAATTATCTGACTGCGTCATTCGGTGTAATACACACGCATAAGGCAAACATGCTGTTGAATCTATCAGTTGGCAGCAGCTGCCTGCTGGGTGACAGATAAAGATGAATGGATGCACGGTCGGGCAGTGAAATACGCTTCATGACACAAATGGAGTAAAAGATCGGGGCGACACCACACGCAGCGCTGACATACTGCCAGCTTTTAAGGCAAAGTTGTTAGCAAACAGTTGCTCATTTACTCATCCAGCAGATTATGACTCATTTGTGTGCACATGATGGAAGTAAGTCCAATATTCACTCTCTTTGAGCACCGTTTATGGTCTCCTGAGGGGAATATGTGGCTCTTTAAACGCTCCTCTATGTTCACCAGAGCTGTTTTGGGTCTTAAAAACTGGTGCCTGCGGCTACATTTCCATCAAAGTCTTCCTGTATTGTACCCTGGACACCCTGACCTCTACCTACATGCATCTTCACTGCAGACAGTGCAGGCACAGCAGACACTTAAAAGTGAAGCTAGAAACAGTGCAGGCTGTTGAATGGTCAACGGATTTGTGCTCATACCTCAACAGAGGTGAAAACCGGGACAGGCCGCTGGGTGGAAACGCTGCTTTCGAGCCAAAACAGTAAAGTTACGGGCCTGAAGGTCACTAAACTTTAATCTCTGTAAAGCGAGGCGGAGCTGTAGATTCAGGTGAGTCTGTTGGTTCATCGCTACAGGTGACCTCCTCTACATTGTCTCATTGTTTTCACCCTGACATCCGATGCGTCGTTCTTCTGCGTCAAACACGAGAACCAGCTCTAACTGTGATTTTAGGGGCGGCTTGGGCTGTGCATGATGCAATGTGTTCCATCTAACCCCACCGCTGAGGAAGCCGCTCAGTTTATGTTGGTGCTCGCTCTGTGCGCTGAAGATAATCCACCCGATTGTCAAGTGCTCGCTACAAAAACATCTGCAGTCATTATCAAAACCGAAAGAATGAAGCTGGCATGTGGGGAGAATAGGAAAAGGTGTGCTCCTGAGAATAATCTGTCACTTTTGATCCACACCAAAATGACTCCAAGTTTTTAGTGCGAATCATAACGGAGAGGGAACATTAATTTCAAAAATCATTCAGTGCTGACAGGTCGAAGCACGCGGGAGAAGGCGAACGTTTCTCGGTCCACTGTGGGAATTTGTTGTTGCAGCAGCAACAAATATAAATGCAAGAAGACCAAAGAGGAAATGGTGGGATTAAGCACAGCACACACAATTCCCATAGTCTGTTTACACAACATCCGAGGTAGAGATGAGAAAGTATGGAACACAGGATTTATGATTACCAGGGGACATAAAACAAACAGGAATACAATGATTAACACACTGACAAGCAGTGTGTGTCAGACACAAATATTATGAGAACTAACAGAATATAACATGTATCGAGGGAGATGAAAACAGCTTTTCTGTGAAGCTTTGCACCAAGATTCATATTTGAATAACTGAATAGCTTTAAATAAATCAGACTAGAGCCGTCATAATTAGTTAATTTAGCTGTTTCGATAAAAAAGATTCACTGTTTCAGTCAAATATCCTCTGCTACCAGCTTAAAAATGAAGATTTCCTGCTTCTTTTTGCCATATCTGCCAATCAGTGTATTATATTTCATACAAAATGAGTCATTTAAGGACGTAACTTTGAGCTCTGGGCACTACTTAACATACTACTTGACATTTAATGTACTTAAGGGACAATCATTTGATTAACTGAGAACTGATTTTCACTGGCAGCTCCAGACCAGATTGATTGGAAACTAAAAAAGTTAGATATGAAGGCTGCAACTCATGATTATCACCATCGTCTTCGACTATAAAATAGGTCTGCTACGTTTTATCGATCCAAAGCGTTGTGTTATTTGAGACTAACTTTGGAGGTTCCAGCTTCTTCGAGGTGAATATCCACTGATTTCCTCACTGCAGTCTTCCATGATCGGAATATCTTTCGGTTTTGGGCTGTTGGTCGGAGAAAACAAGCAAACAAAGCAACAAACAAACCCGAGACTCATTTCTACCTTATTTATACTAGTCCCTGAGATTTTATGGACCTAATAATTAGTCAATTAATAAGAAAACAATTAACAGATTCATCAATAATGGAGTTAGGTGACACACACTTCAGCTCTGTTCTTTAGGCTAAAATCTGTTTAGAAATCTGGACGGTACGCTACATATTTTAATCTCTCTCTGTTGTATCGTCTTGTGCATGTGTGTGGGATAATCTCATCCTGTAGATAATGTTCTGTCACTGCCCACACGCTGGACACTGGGCTGATTTGGATGTCCGTGATGGACTGGGATGCAATACTGTGCAGATCGGTGGAAAAGTCCACGAAGCACCGCCGGGGGAAGTGTGTCTCTCTCCTTGAAACACTGCACGGGGATAATTCTGGAGAGGTGACGTCATGTGAGTTCTCAGAAGACTTTCCTTCTTTAACTCCGCAACAGCAACACGTAGGTCAAAGTTCAGGGTTCCCTGATTAACCCTATAGTGTTACCACTGGAAGGCTGCTCATCTGACCTGCTTTGTGCCGTTCGGCCAGTTACATGTCTATTTAGTTCAGTATAGCGGGTCGTATTACATCTCCTCTTCTGTGACCGGTGTAAAAGAGGTCACTGGTTTTAAATGAACTTCCAACTGACATTTCAAAGCGATCATGGGAAAAGGACACAGGGTTCATCCAACATGTGGTGCTCTCTCTCTATAAAGTCTCTTTATATCAGGTTTAACTTTAGTCAAACTATGTCTCCTTACTCCGTTACATACGTCACCTAAAAAGGGGGTAAAACATTGGATTCATTGGAGAGTGAGAATGAAATAAGACACCAGTCACCTCGCCTGTGATATCTCAGCTCTAATAAACGAATGGACAAACCAAATCAGTTAAGCACCAGTGTTGGCAAACACGACAGCACCCCGGGGGTACGTTTGACGGGAGGTCGGCGCACGCAGGAGCTTTTGGTCTCTCCTCAAGTCTGTGAATTTCCAACTCCCGTGACAAAGCAGCTGTTCAGTTTTTTGAATCATGACAGAAGAGTTTGTCAGTCTGCCACACCTACAGCCTGAAGTCACGCTGCATGATATTATGATTAAGGTTTATAGGTCAGGCAAGTGTTTCAGATCTCAAACACACCTTTGTACACACCGGGCTTTAAAAAAAAAAAAAGAGCCAGTCAAACCAGTCCGCAGATGCATTCATGTAAATTGTTGTATGAAATAAAAAGGCTGAGACATGAATTTTATCTTCCTCATTTTCCACATCTGTTTCCTGAATAAACACAACAACTGCGCTGTTCTTCTACAAACACTGAAGCCTCCAGTTTGTGCATGCATCACCTTTAAAAATTGGATTTACGGAGCTTAACATCCGATCTTCTCAAACATAAACCTCCCGATGATCTTTAACAACACTCACTGCTGTTAGGAAGGCATTTCCAGAGATTATTTTAACAATCTGGGTGAAAGCATATCCCCTTTGTGCTCAATGACAAAGATTCAAGTTGCATTTCCTAATCCAGGTAGCTAGGAAAGGCAGCGTGCCCGTGCTCTTCTTGTAAAACACGACCAAACATTAACATGCCATTCCATAAAATATACAGACACATCAAACTTATTAGGGTGGCTTAAACTAATGCAGTCTAATACAACAGCCCCGCGGTTAATCCTGCCTTCAGGGAGGTCGTCAAGTTCAGATTTGTCGCTTTATAGAGGCTTTGATTCAACTTTACGGTTCGTTTGGAGGCTGCTTCTGATATTTAGTCTACACTCGCTGGTGTGAAATGCAAAGTGTGAGGAGCACCTCACGATGAAATGCAGCGGAGTTCGAAATGCAGCCTCCAAACTAAGTGAAAAAGTTGAATCAAAGCCAAAGACGTAACAGGAATAATAACCTTCTTCACAGTAGGATGTAAGTAGCTAGATTTTAATGTTTTGTTCATGTTGCACAAATGAAACACTAACATAAAGGTAGTTTCAGGCTTCCATCTTTGTGTGCATGAGGAAAAAGAGGTGCAACTTGGTTTTCCTTGCAGCAGATGAGATATTTTTGGTTAGGAGAGTCTTTAAGGTTTAAAACAGCCTTCTGTGGTGTTTTACGAATGCAATAGAGGTACAAACTGGGGCTGGAGCTCAAAACAAACTGCTGCACTGGAAAGACTGCAGGATGAGCATGACCTGTACGTGGAGTGGATGAAGTCAGCAGAGCACAGCATGAATTATACTTAGACTGAGTGCGTGCACTGACTTCATGACATGTGCAACCCGCAAAACATGAGCTCAGGCAAGGAGCTCGTGCAGGTGTTTGCAAATATTTTGACAGCAGGAGGGGAAACTAATGAGTTTCCAGCCGTCAGATGAGTCCCCTCAGCTGGGATTAGTGGCACGCCTCAGTTTGACGGTGTGTGTCTGCTATTTAAAGTTTGTGTGGAGGCAGAGCAGCACATTTTAATCTCCACCTCAAGTGTGTTCGACCTGTTCTGTTTACCTTTTCGTCCTCGTCCTCACTTTCCTCCTTGTCCTCCTCCTCCACCTCGGTGACACTCTCACAGTCCGAGTTGTGGCCATCATCTCCGGGCGCGTTCACGTCCATCACGGCCGTTATTTCTTCTTCTCCCTCGGATAAGGTGTGTGAACCTGACGACGACTGACTTCCACGCGCCAGAAAACGCTCCTGCTCCATTATTTGTTTTATTTATGACTTTAAATCAACTTCTATCTCTGAGCACAAACACCTTCACTCAGGTGCGAACGTCAAAAGAAAACGTTGCCATTAATTAACCTGTCAACGCACCTGTCCCGCGAGCTCATCGTCGTCAGGAGTCGCGAGCCCATAAAAGGGTATTTTCTGACGTAGCAACAAAAAAAGTCACGACGCCGCTCAAAGTCTTTGATGTTGAAACGGGCTCGAGCTCTCCCCGTCACTTAAAAACTTGTTTGCACTCAGCGTGTCGTTACTTTCCAGGCAGGCGGCGTGTTTCCATGTTGTCACTGACTTCATAACGCACCAGTGTGTGTGTCTGTGTGTGTGTGTGTGTGCCACAACGCAAACCACGCCCACAACGTGCAAGCGGCGGAGGGACGCCGGCCAATCAGATCGCAGCCCGTGCCAAACCAAACAGACGGACCGTTTTAATCAGATACACACGTCCAAGTGTGAGACAAGGTTAATACAGTCACCTCAAACAATAACGAGGCCCAGTGTGTAAGACTGGATGACAGAAATTAAATATATTATCATAACTGTGTTTACATGAGTGTTTAATCACTTTAAAATCAGAATAATTATCTTGAAACATCCAATGTGTAAGATTTAAGAGTTTAGGAGGAGGCAGGACTTCGATATAATATTAATTAGTATGTTTCCATTGGTGTATAATCACCTGAAAATAAGAATAGTTGTGTTTTCAGTTTCTACAGAGAGAGCGGGTCCTCTTCCACTGAGTCCGCCATTTTCTACGGTAGCCCTGAGCAGACAAACCAAACTCTGATCCAGACGTTTGCTTTTAACGTGAATTAAAGCAGCCAGAGTTTTTCCTACATGCTCGGAAGGAGAGAGAGTATTTATTTAGTTGCGGCCCGCGACTTCACCGCTAGGTGGCGCTAAATCCCACACACTTGACCCCTAAGGTGATTTAGTGACAGACATTAATTATAATATCCACTATGTTTTCATTAGTGTGTAAACACCTGAAAATAAGAAATATTTATGTCACCTTAGAATGAGGAGCGGGTCCTCTCCCATGTTGTTTCTACAGCAGCTCAGAAGGGACAAACCAAAAACTGGCTCTACATAAGACCTTTTGCTTTTTATCACGAGTTTCACGACCACCGCTGCTCATGTTCATGTAAACACTCCCACCGCTGTGATATTTCAAGAATCCTTTCAGACTCTTCTAACCATCTAAATAAATAAATATTCCTCGCACATTCTCAACCCATTTCTCAAGTTGTGGCTGTATTTCCTAATCCAGATAACGAGAAATGATATATGTTCTTGTTCTTTTCAAAATATGTTTCCATCCAGATGATTAGAAAGCGGCACGAGACAATAACACATGCCAGAGTTCTGACAGTGCATCAATATTTTCCTGTAACAGAACAGCATAAAAACCTCAACAAGAAATCGATATAAACAAATGTAGAAAAGCTGTAGGATTATGATGATTTATTCTTATAAAAACATCTTCAGACTATCAGACTACCACACAAAGAGACTCACAGGAAACCTCCAAGAGTGAATTGCATGAATTTTATTTGCAGGTGTTAGAATATGAAATAAAACGCCTGACGAGGCTGAGATACTTTATCCAGCCAGTATAACTTGTTATGTGACCTATAAACTGACGGCGTGACGCTCTCCTTCCATTGTTGTGGTGTGAGACGGATGATTTGTTTACCTTCTTAACATTCACAGGTAGCCTGATGATAGAGCTATTTATGGCTTTTGTGTCTCAGAAATACAATTCCTCCCGCGCCCTTTAGACATCTCCCAGAATAAATTACAACAGTTTTATCTTTAAAGGAAGTAGTTGTTTGAATTTTCCAGGTAATACCTTTATGATCCCACATGTAAGCAGCTCAGGAGCCGGGCTCAGGCTCATCGTGCAGAGGGTCCACTAGAGGGCCCACTCGAGTCTACAATTACTGTAAAAGAAAAAGGATATTAGAGTTTAATGATGGGAATTCGCTTGTTGTTTGGACCCAGATGGTTGACATAGCTGACCGTTTAGTCATTGCTTATGAAAGAGGAGCCACAGAGGGGAAACGTTGCTGCACAGATCATTATTCATGTTAGATTGATTTCTTTCTCTGAGGTCAGAAACACACAGGGGGGATTACCAAGAGGAAAAATATATTATCCCTTCAGTCGTCTTCATTAAACCAGTTCCCAGGACAGTGAATGCATCATGTACTGACTTTTGTTGGTACAGTGCCACACCCATGTGATGCTACACCCAAAGACACAGAGAGAGAGAGATCATCTTTTTGGTTGCCAATGTTTGCTCAACAGTCCTCACCACATTAATCATATCACTCAGCTGATAGATTAGCATTCATGACCACCAAGGGCATAATTCCCACTAGGGATAGTGGCCGTGGTGGTAGTGGTAATGGTGGGGGAGGGTATGTCCCCTTCAATTTCAGCATGATTTGCACCAGTTAGCAATTTTTCATCCGTAGTCTGCGGGCAGATGTTACAAAGTCACCGTAAATTCTGAAAAACTGTTTCGCTCTTTGTTTTCTGTCATCGTGTCACCGTCACGTCTGAAACTAAACCTTCTTTACACCTTAAACACACACACGCCCAGTATAAATGAATACTCCGAGGCACGTACCTATCCAGAAGTTTAGAGTCAACGTCGCATGCTGCCCTCTGGCCTCACTGTTAAAAAGCCTAAACACCACATGCAGTGAACCTAAAACAGCTTCCTCCTTTCACAGTCTGTCTCCCACGTTATGTCAAGGTACACTGAGCTCCTGAGAGTAAACACACAGACCGAGCGTCAAGCAATTACGCCCAGTGATCTGGTGTTGACAATCTGAGGTGTCAGCAGCTGTGAAAGTGTTGACTTTCAGATAGATCCTGTGCAGAATGCCAGCTTGCATGTCTGCCCGACTATACTGTACTATAATAAACTATTACTGGGATCCTCGACAAACTGAGATTAGGGCAGAAATGTGAAGGATGGATCCTGCTGACTTTGATCATGCCCCAACATTTTGGTCTCCTTGCAGAGTTACGGGTGACAAAACATTTTTTTTAAACGTTTATTTTACTTCACTACGTCTATTTGCATCTGTAGATTTCACCAAAAGTTAAAGTTTAAGTGGATAATGCCTGATTTGTTTAATATTCATAATCGACTGGGGAAGTTTAATGATGATATCTATCAGTTTTTACCTCAATCACCACAGTGTCCTGCAAAATGTTTGAACCTTTGAGTTTTACATCTTTGTAGAGACTAACATTTATATTTTCCTGAAACCCTGGGACAGGAATCTCGACTTCAGCAGCACTTACAGACATCAACCCTTCCAGTTAGATTCATAACTCTGACCTGAAGGTTTCTACAGAGGGCTTTGTTCATATATCATTCATAAACTGATTTATTGAAGAATATATTCATGAAAACCTGGAGCAACAAAAAGAATTTCTTCTTCTGTTTCAAAGAAAATTGATTCAAACATTAAATTTCAGGAAACCTGTAAAATAAATTTAGTAAAAAATGATATTAATGTAGATAATCTACCTGCCGGCACCATCGGCAGCTCAGAGTTATTATTAAGTCACAGATCTTGGATGGTGATCCCCTGACTTTTCTTCTAGCACCACCATGAGGCCGACATTTGGATTTCGACGTGGATCGCCATGAGACTGCGCACAGACGTTCATGTTCAGGATGAACTATAAGTAATCTTTCATCCAGCAACATCATCCTGTTATAATATTAATTTGTGTACGACTGCAAGACAGTGCAGAACTACAGACGTGTGAGGGCGCTGAAGTCATAAACATCAGCCCACTGCAAATGTCTGCAGAGGCTCAGCAGGCGTTTGCTTGTGTTAGAGGTGTCAGTCGACATGATCTCGTATAATTATATGTAATTACTGAATCAAATGAATGACTGACGTGTTTTCTCTGTCACTGAGCTCAACACAAACCTCACTCGGCTTTTCTTAGTCTGTGAATCTGTTTTAAAGTTTATTTTCAGCTCACTGAGGATATTTTTTTGTTAGAATACATCTGCTGAGTCAAACTTTCTTTCTACACCTTTTTCTCGTTAGGTTTGAGGTGTGAAGTTCTTTAAATCACGTCCCATCGTTCACTGATCGGCCCGTGATGACTGAAAACTTAATCTCAGTGGATGTTTTGCAGAAACAGTGCTTTGTAAGACTCACTCTGACTTTGAACAGGGTTCATTTTTATTTTTGTTGTCTTCACTCCGGCTATTAGTCACAAAGCAGTTTTGGAAAACATGTGAAAGTAACTGTTGTTCTTACTGTGACTGTTTTGCTTTTGTCTGATGAAAATGCTCCTGGCCTGCTTTGCTGAGAGACAGCGAGGGCTGCAGGTGCACATGCACCGCCTGCCTGTCTGTCTGTCTCTCGATGCTTCATACAGGTTAGGCAGCACACAGACTCTCCACTGGAGGGTGCTGTTTGCTGATGTAGATGAAAAGAGGCTGAGCTTATGATCATAACGTGTTGATTTTAACCTTTTAACCTCACCTCAACAAGCACGCAGACGCGTGAAAGTAACATGCAAAAAGGATAAAACAGTTCTTCTTGGTCTCAACTGGAAGGTGACTCCTTGCAGAAGTCGTCTAAATTTCTAGAGGCACAAACATTGTAAATATTCAGTCCTGTTACACGGCAAGCAGCGTTGCATCTTAAAAATGGTTGCACAGACAGACTGAGGTGTCAACTGGAAGTGGAACATTCACGATAACTGCTGCTCGGATGATCAGGACGCACGCCCATCTTGATAACATGATTACAGAGAAGTAGCCTGAACGCTGATGTCACTTCACACAGTTCAAACCATCGGGAAGTCACTTCAGATCTGGTGAAAGGCACGAAGGCTTGTGCAGCCATCTTCACGGATCAATAAAGTGTCCAACCTAAACCAACCGGTAACTTTTCATATCTAACGACTTTCAGCAGAGCGTGGTTGGACTTTTCTCACAGCAAATACAGAAGAAATGTCGATGATGATCAACTTACTGCACAAACAATTACTAAATCCTGTGCTCGCTCTCTCGTGGCAGCGAGCACTGATCAAAGCGAAGCACCATGTGAGGAACCCACATCATCTTTGAACTTTCAGAGCCCACAAGTGAGTTATAACACAGCGCTGATCTCTGGGATGATAAGAGTAAAGGTGGGGAAATTTACATGTGAGAAAACATGAGTAGGCAGCCTTTTACTTGTTTAGCGGAAATTAATTTCCTGTGGCAGGGATCTTTGAAATGTGCTTTTACCAATTTTAATCATTTCTTTTGATAATAAACACCTGCGGTATCGGTTTGTCTAATCTCAACACCTCCAGTGAGGCAGCTATGTTGTCAGCAAGAAAATGGCTTCTCCGTGCCTTCGCGGGCTTCAGGCACGGGCACGAGGCCTGCAGATGATGATGGTTGACTCTTTGCCCTACAGCTGGAGAGGAGCTCATCTGCAGTGCCGAGATCAAGACGATGATAAACGTCAGTCTTGGTGTTTAACTGTACTAACTGAAGTCAGTGAGGTGAGAACTGAGCTTCCTGTGTCTTTACAGAGAGAGGAACGTGCAGTTCAAGAGGACGCCAGTGTTTCTCTGCTTCTCCATTCTAAAATATGACAGCACGGAGAAACACGTCCGCGTACTTGTTGTTGTTGTTACTTTGGGTTGTGTCAATTTGTTAAAATGTCCCTCAGCAGTCACACCAACACAGTTTGCTTTTTATCTCCTCATACAGCTGAGAAGTGCGGCCCAGCTAGGCGAGTTCAATGTTCAATATAAAAACCACTAAAAAAGCCATACAGTGTGCAGTTATAGGAAGTGGATTCACGAGAAAAAACATTTTAATATAGAGGAACTAACTAGTTCAGTTTGGACTCATTTCAAATTAATCATCATCCTTTTTTACCGTTATTGAAATATCCAGAAACGATGAATATGCAAATATTTTTCACAGCTTTAACGGCCGCACAAAAGATCGACTTCCACTTCATTAAGAAAAAAAAAGTCAGAGTGCCTGCGCTCACTTTTGGTAAAAGTTCACCGTGCCACGGATTCCCAGCTCTGTGACCTTTCACTGGAAGGTGGGGTGATTTTTTGAGTCACCGGTGGTCTCGTACAGTAGGCAGTGTTCTCACTCCCACAGCGTGAACGCACACGCGACACCTGTTTGACACAAAAATGACTCTTTCAACCAACGCACCTCAGAGTCAGGACCACTTTCACTGACCCGGCTGCTCTTCGTGTAAGAGACAGCGGGACAGCGAGACACAAATAAGTAGAAGTACTGTAGCAGGTCGCTTTAAGTAGATGAGGTAGGTGGATATGACACATATAAACTGAGCTATATGTATTTCTTTAAATGAAATAAAAGAGTTCAAACTGTATTTTGCTGATTGGTACTTCACTTAGAAGTTTGACCTTCACTGTGCAGAATGATTACATACATAGATTCATAGATTCTGGATTTTTTAAATTCATTTATTCATTCAATGATGGAAAAAAGAGAAGTTTACTTTTTTATGTGTTAACACACGCATGGAGGGGATTTTTAACATCCTTCTTCTCCTTTAACATAATTAAAAATAGTCAAATCTTAATGTAAAATGCTGATGTAGTCATTTTTCTTGCAGTAATCGTCCATGTGATGCAGTCCGTGTTGTGCGTGCAGAGGATCAGGACGTCCTCGCACAGTTAAAATAACCATGACAAGCTCGACATCGTGCACCTACATTTAAAAAACACACTTCTAGAAACTGTAGGGAGCAATTCTCAGTTCTCTGAAACACTCAAACTAGTCCACTCTGATCTGAAATGAGACGTTTGAAGAACACGTGACTTTTGAGCATAAATTTGTCACTTTCAAGCAAAAACGAGTTCAGTTCTTTGAAAGCAAAACACACACGAGGAGTTCCTGAAATCAAAGCAGTCATTTGTCTTCATACTTTGAGTCACGTTGAACCCCAGAGAGAGCCTGTTTTCAGTTACTGAGCCCTGAATTGTCATTCAGACAAACAAGAGTTGCTTCACAGCCGTGCCTCTTGTTTTGTTTAGGCTGCCTCGTGTGCCGAGCAGGTCTAAAAAGAAGAAGTACACGAGCAGACGACAGTTTTGTCTCTGCAGACTCCAGGGGACCTTCTTCTTCTGTCAGTCTATGAATCCTGTGAACTGTGTCACAAACGTGTCCCCGCCCCACCACGCCGAGCGTATAACTCCTCAAAATATTTCCTTCTCGTTCACACTCAGTGAGCAGCGAGCGCGTGTGACTGTGAATGGTAGCAGCGCCTGGTTGTGGGTGTGAGATTGTCATAAAGCCACTTTGTTGTTTCTTCTTTTGTTTTTGGTTTCAGTCTCTCAGTGCGACAGGCGACATGGTTGGCAGTGGATTTCACCTGGACCTTTCAGACCTAAAAAGCTCTTCACATGGGATCCATTCATATTTTTTCATCCTTGGTAAGTCTTATCTTTATCTTCGGACACTGCTGCTCTCTTATCTTATGTCTTTTAGATTCATCTTTTCTTTGTAGGGACCTAAATCAGATATAAAATTGAGTTTTGAGCGCTGTGTATCTGTCAAACAACTCAAGACAAACTGTTGTTCACCTTGAAGGTCTGATCCTTGCTTACAACACTACGCTGTCGCCTCATGTTCAAGCATCTCCAGGTACGCTTATTTTACTTCACATCGTCATACCTCAACTCAAATATCAGCAATTTCTTATGTCTGATAACTGGATTTTTATGTTTGTTGTTGGATTTTATAGTTTTTATGGATGAATTTGTTTGGATGTATTGATAAATGACAATACGTTTCCTGCCATGAGATAAAAGTGGTATCATACTCAGTGTTTTTTTCCACTGTAAGACAAACCACTCTTTGTGATCATGATCTAGTTTCACACCATATTCACATTTTGTTCCAGTGAATTGCAAATCAATGAACATTTCTCTCAAATATCAGCACTGCGGGATTCACCCAGGTAATCATCGCACATCTGAGTCATCCGACGTTGAATCATCAGGTTAGAGATGAAAGAAAAAACTTATTTTTACTCTTCGTTATTACTTTTTTCTTTTTAGATGGAGTCCATGATTTGGACTGTTTTGGTAAAAAGATTACACCTAATAAAAAAACCTGTGTGTTTAAGCCTGGAAAGCGCGCCAAGACGCACACACTCATCGTACAACAGCAGTGAGTAGCTTCAGTTTTCTTCTTGACCATCGAGCTGAATGATGCCTTGTGTTAAACATATTTTTCATCTAATTCCTTAAAACCAGTACTCCTACGACAAGAAATAAACTTTGCAGAGTCCACATCAACATCACTGACATGTCCCAAGAGTTCAATATATGGAAACAACTCAACATGACCGTGCAGGTTTTTGAAAACAGCGAGTCAACAAATTGCACCAAAGCAGTTTTCCGAGGTTCACCAAACAGTTTGTGTAAGTCCACGAAAAAAAATCAGGCCTCTCTGTACTTCCCTCCTCGTGATGATAAATCTGATCTGGACTCAAGTGAATTTCATGTTTGTATATTTCAGTACGATGCGGGCCTCCTCGTCACGCGTCCTTTAGCCGCCATTCTGGAAGACTAGTTGTGAATGTGAGCTGGCAAGAGGAGGACAGAAAGGCCGTGGAGTTTTACTCTGTGAGATATAAAGCGCTGGGCAGCCTGCTGTGGACCGAGGTCAGTGTTACACCTTAGCTTCTAGCCTCAGCCTCTCTCTCTCTGCCTCCCTCATGTGACTTGGCAGACATGGACGCTTATTTCCTTCAAAAAACAAACACTCTTAAGACATATTTCCACACTCTTCCTGTCACTGAGGTGAACAGGATCAGATAAGGTACAAAGGCAACGTTCTGAAAGGTTATTGTTGCTTGGAAGAGGATCTGCTGTATTTCAAGCGGGAATAAAAACAGGATGAGATGTTAAAAATAAAATAACTCTTTAACCTTCTCTGACTCTTTTTGGGATATATATTAGAATGTGTGGTCCGTGCCGGCGGCTTTAATGCTTCAGCTGAGAAGAACCACATCATATAAGATACGCCAGGAGACCCGTGCAATGTGGTCTGATAAACATCATGTGATAACGCTCGTGTACAATTTAAATAGGTAAATAATTACAGGTGCTATCCACGAGAGGAGGTGTGTGGTTATCTGTTCAGAAGTTGCACCGCAAATATTAACGCATTAACAGCATTTTATTCATTCGGATTTATCCTCTGGGGACCATGAGTGTCTGCACAATCCATCTAATAACTGTTGAGATATTTCAGTCCAACACCGCCATTCCTTAAGCCATAACGCTAGTATAGATATAACCCTGAAGACATCACAAAGCTCCTTCCAGAGCTACAGAAGACGCTGTCACCAGCTGAGTAATGTTCTTCATGATGAGTAAAACTAGAATGTCTGTGGCTATGTTTCATTCATTCATTCATTTCTACGTTGCTCACAGTTACCGGCGCAGTGCCAAATGGGAAAGGAGTATACAGTGGAGAATCTGGACTCCTCGCTGGTCTACAATGTGCAGATACAGTGTGTCACCAGTGATAAATGCACACAGTGTCCATGGAGTGAAGTCTACACCGTCCCATCAGGTCAGTCTGATTTCTGCTTTACTGGTTTAAACTGAATCAATCGGCGTTGGCTTGTTGTGTTAATGCGATGAGATGATCTCTCGCAGAGTTGACTACGCAGCCTGTCATCGTCCGCCTTGAAGACACCGACATTGCAGAGAGAAAAGGCACCCGGCTGCTTTCTATAAGCTGGAAGGTAAATGCCCTGTTTGAAATGTGAAATATGATGAAGAACGCGTCTTCTGTGCAGCTACGATTGATGTGACTGCTTGTTAGTTTCCTGCTAAAGAGCTGCATGAAGGCTGCTATGTGACCGTTGGGAAAGCGTCCGGAGAGGCCCCACGCGAGCGCCTGAACACCACTCACCCTGAGATCAGACTGATTCTCTCTCATTCAGCTTATCATCTCAACATCTGCGCTTTCAACAATGCCAGCACCTCCCCGGCGCTGAGGCAGATAATACCACAGCGTGACGACCAGCTCGGTGAGTCTGCAGTGGCTGCAGTGACCTCCCAGGAGACAGGTGCTTTTAGATAATATGAGTTTATCACAAAGTAATACATAATGAGCACAGCATCACTTAGTTTGGTGCCGGTTTAGTTGAAACTGTACTTCAAATGAGCTGCGAGGACGTCCCTGTGGGTGTCATGTCACAACTACACAGTTACCGCCCTCAGCGAGTTCTTTCTCGAGCTCCAGAGAAGTGCAAGAGAGGAGATGCTACTAATATATCATCACGTAACCTTCTAATATCAAAACATGATATAAAGCACCAGAAAAGTGTGAATTACGGGACCTTTAACGATGCGTTTATCTGATTTTATATTGATTCTTATGACTTTGTCCTCACAGATATGGAAGCTGGGAAGGTGAACGTGACAGTTCACAGCAATACGTCTTTTACTGTCTACTGGAAAGACGATCTCATCAAAAAATACGTCTGCTACTCTGCAGAGTGGATGACGGAGGGACGTAAAGCAGAGTACAAGTCCTTCTATGAGAATAAACACAACTACAGGACCTTATCTCCTTTACCAGGTGTGCAAATATTCAGAAAGTTTGGTGGATTCTGTCTAAATAGTTTTGCCAAATATGGTTGGAAGAAAACTCTGAGATAATCCATTCGGTTATTTTAAAAATGCAGAGCCTCTGGAGCCTTACAAGAGATACAACCTCACTCTGCACAGACGACCCAACAAGGACACCTGCAACATGAAGCATATCAATAACAGTGAGAGCACCTACGGGAGAACGCAGTTCTACCTCGCTGAAGGATGTAAGTCGCAGGCCTTCCACCTTTCGTATTGGAAAAATTCAAATTTTGCCTCTAGAGGAAAAGTTGTTGTTCATCCTCTGGGCACCATGAATGTCTGGCAGTTCAGTCTAGACCAACGTGGTGAACTAACAATTCTCCCAAAGCTCCTGTCAGCGCTCCGACAAACATCAGCAACTGCAATAAAACGCTGGATTCAATGGTGCTGCAGTGGTCGTCCATCCCAGAGGAAGACATCAGAGGTTTCCTGCTGGGTTATGTTGTCTACTACTCTGAGTATCACCTCAGGGGGATCGAGAGAAGTAAGCGTCACGCTTTAAAGTCAGTCACACATAAAACACATCTTTATTTTGGGTCGTCCTTTAATACAAGTCAAAGTTTTAACCGATAGAAATTGACACAAAATGTGAACCCGGGTTTAACCGACTCATGGGGAGGCACGATTCACACTAATGTACAACTCTGGCTCTGTTTCAAACTGGTGCCTGCAGCCCTGTGAAGAGCCCGTAAGCCTTGAGCTGAGCCTTCTTAGCCTAAGAATGCTTTTGGCCCTGGGCTAACTTCAGTGTGAAAAGCCTTTAAGAGTCTACGGCTATGTGAGGTTGTAGTTATGCAGTGCTAATGTCTGCACGCTTAAAGGTATAAAGTTTACTGCGTGCACCATCTTTGTTCTCTGTTTTCACTTCTCTGTTATGATTTTGCTGCAAGAGTCCAGGTTAATGTATAAACAGGTTCAACAGGTCCGACAGTTATCAAGATATTTCACTTAAAACCACAAAGGGAATCAGCAAGGTCAGATTTATCGTCTGGGAACCATGAATATCTGCACAAAAAGTTGTGGTAGATGTTGAGATTTCTTAACTGCATGAGTGAAAAGTGCTTCTGGGAAAGTCAGTCCTTGGGATCGCCGAGGATTCATCCTCTGGGGACCATGATTATCATCTTTAAAGCAGACGCGTGAGATGCTGAAAACTGTCACACTTTGGCTGCAGATGTCACAGTGGATCCACTGGAAAACAGCTGCAAACTGACGGGCCTGAAAAGTGACACCGCATACGAAATCCAAATTGCGGGTTTCACCCGGGCGGGAGAGGGAGAACGAAGTCAAGCAATCCTCTTTAAGACAAAGAATCACGGTAATCAAACTACTTTTAATCAAAAGCATCATGCATCAAAAGATACATCCTTACTTAATGAGTATTTTATGCCCTTTTCAGGATATTCTAACATGAATAGTATCATCATAGTCTCTGCAGTTGTGGCTTTTGTGCTGATATTTGGAACCCCGATGATAAAAAGGTACAGTCCTGTCTTGCATGTACATTGAGCAAGCTGTCGTTTGTAATTTTTTAACATGACTAAATACCCACTCTACTCACTTTATTTAGAGGAAAGGCAATTTTGTGGCCGAGCATACCGAACCCAGGAAACAGCAACGCAATGCAGAAAATAGAAAGACCCTGTGAAGTGGTAAGTAGCTACAAACAACAGCACAAAGCTACCAGCAAGATTGTGAAAAAGTTAAATTTAGTCAATGACACAGCTGCAGATGAAACAGTTTTTGTTTCACTCAGGAACTGCTTGAGCCCATCAACACTCTGAAGGCTGAAGAATGGGACACAAATAGTCTTCAGGTAGTTGCGAAAGAAGACGTCAACCCCGCTAGCACGTTGTCATCCATGCTGCCGCTTCTCCACGCCTCAGTGGACGAGGACGACTCAGCGCAAATGACTTGTAACTGGATCCAAGCAGACGGCGACGGGGACGCAAGCGGAGATATCCCGCCTGACGTTAACGCAGAAACAATCCCAGACATCCAACAGACTTTTGCCTTTCCGAGTGGATATACAACAATGGAAATGTTTCAGCAGGGGGTGCCTCAGCCGGCGAATACATCAGTTACTGAGGAAAGCAAACCAGGGGAGTCAGACTTCACCGCGGTGAAAGCAGGACTGGACTACATTAGGCAGATTATTCCCAGTCCGAAGTTCGACAATGAGGGCACGACCACGATTTTGTGAAAACAGATTGGAAGAGTCAAGAAACCCAAAGAATGTTTGAATGATATGAATTCTCTATGACAGTCGGTTCACCATGAGAGGCTGTCGGACTGTTTATGTGTTGGAAGTCAACACCAGAAATTTATTTAGTCTTCATCAATAGCAATACTACATCCAGTATTTAGGTTTCTTTCAAACTGACAAAAATACTACCTCTGTACCACGAGTACTTGAAGTTTACATTCTTAAACATGCAGTATCTTATTCTGTAACTCTCAATACCTCATGAAAATGTATTTACAGGCCGTGACTGGTCACTGAAGGACTTTATGTGTCAGGTATCAAACTCACCGAACAAGTGCTTAATGCTACCATCAGTTAATGTGATTCATCCTCAGGGGGACATGAATGTGCATACCAAATGTAAGCCTATCACAGCAGATGTATTAAATACCGACATTAAGGATGGCTCCATTTTATTTAAGAGTTTAAGTGAGCCAACACGGACAATCCGAGGACCAAAGCAACTACAGGATATCCTGATGTAACGCATTCTTTCAAAGAGGGCGCGTCATTTTTAACAGCTGTGAAGACATTTCACGGAAATGTCAGAGATAAATAGTCATTGACCAAGAATGAATAAACGCCTGTGGATGTCAGATTAGCATGTTGTTCACAATTACTCACTTCTGAGTCAAGCTGCAGCAAATGACTCCAAACCAAACAGAAAAACAAAAGGCTCGACTGAGGCAGAAAAGCGAAACAACTGAATGAAAAGTCTCTTTATTGAATGTTTTTTCAGAGGACCACCACATACATACAACCCACGCTCTTCAAAAAAAAACAAAACACTGTAACCAAACCTTTTACATCAAGCCCCAAACACAGATATCAAGTGCCCGATCCCCGAGGAGCAAACTGGGAATTGTTCCTACAGTATATACCGTACATAATGGGTGTAAAAAAATATTCTTCACATACTGTCAGTTGTTTTGAAATTCTTTTTTGTGTCAGGAGTTCGCCACTTTAAACTCAAGGAAAAAACGAAACAGAACAGCGACAGACGAGAAATAAAAGAGGAGGAATTTGGCGAAGACAGTCACGAAGTCATTTTGCTTTTTAAAATAGAACGAGCTTTCAGTGAATCTTAGAAAAATCTCAATCTACGGGCCAGTTTGCACAAAAATGAACAGACATTTTTGACACGCTCACAATACTGCAAACTGCAACATCAACATAAAAAAAGTCCCATCGACGTTCAGCCTAGTCTGCGATGAATCACTAAAGACAACTGACAATACTTTAATATAGCTGTTAAACATCATTTACAATAAATTCAGGTTGAATCTGTCAATAAGTCTCCATATTTTATCAGAATATTCTGTACAATCTTAGTCTAGGCACTTTTTTGACCCCTCTGTGCTTGCGAGCAGTTTGTTTACCTGTGACATACATCCTGCTCGGCCTCAGTCTGCGACCTCTCACCTTTCTGCAGCGACATGAGCTGACAGACACTCCACACACCACCACCGTCTTCTTTTACAGTATAGGCCTGTATTTTATCTATAAAACACTTAATAGTCTTTTTTATCTCACAGCATTACAACAATAACAAGAAAATGAACATGATACATTGTGATCTTGTTATGACTACTTGTAATCATATATATATATATATATATTTATAAAAAGCAGGTAAATGTACATCCATGAAAGAAAAACAGGAAGTAAAACACTGTATGCATGTAGAGCAAATTAGAAACGTATGATTTGGTTACTAAAACGTCATAGCAACAGGGTAACGCAAACGATAAAATACCATTCTTACTTCTCATAATCACAGCACGGTCATAAAATCAACGCGGCACATTCTGCAGATGATGAAGAAAAATCAGAGGGAGGGGGGGGGATAAAGGCCACTTCACAGACCTGCGAGTCCAAATCGTCCTTGAACGCCACGCGGAGGGGCAAATGAGCATTTTAGCATCAGTTGTGTTTCTACCTTTACGCTTGCATTCTTCGATCATGTTGTTCCGAACATGTTGTGTACAATTCGTTCCACTCAGTAAAGACGCAAACTGAATATGGAAAGTTGCCGTGACAGCCACGCTAAGGCCAGAGCAGCAGTTGCAAGTAAACAGTTGCACCCCCTGAGGCCTCAGCCGGAGAGGCGAGTTTATTTTTACTCGCCTCTCCGGCTGTGACAAGAGGTGACAAGAGGTGTCACATTTCAGGCGGCTAATAAAAAGTATCTGGTAGAAATTGGTGAGCTGGTGAGAATCTCGTTTTCGAGCTCTTTTTTTTGGTGCGTGATGGTTTGTTTTTTATGTTTCTGCATTGACAAAATGCAACATTACTGTATCCACTGCTCAACAAGCGCTCGAGCAGCACCGCTCTCTCTCTCTCTGAAAACTGACGTGTGATAAACGAAAAGCCGTACGAGAAACTGATGACTCAACTGCAGAATGTAGCAAACATTCAAAAAATTCACTCACTTCCACTTAAAATGAAGTTATTTTACAGTCATCGCACGTAGGAGGCAATAATTCGCAGAATTTTACTATTTTTAGTGTGACTGTATTAAATGCTGCCTGAGGAAGTGTGCCAAGCTTCAGATGTATTGGAATCCACAGTAGCTGCCGGTCCAAGCCTTCATTTGTGCCTTTAGTACCCCTCTTTGCACTCATATCGAGCCTGTGTGTAACTGTGACTCATTCGGGGAGTTCACCCTGCTGCGGATTCTCATGCACTGCAGACTGGAGGCATTTTAACGCCTCGACCGCTGACAAACTTTGCTCAGAAATACAGTAAATTAAGCGCAAGGTAAGAAACATTTCACTGCCGTTAACGTGATATTTAGATCAAATGCTTCGAAGGAATCGAGGCGTACGTACTACAGTATGACGTGAACACTGATAATCTTAGAGGCATGAAAGTTTTTTGAAGATGGCACTGGAGGAATGGAGAAAAAGCTCAGGCCTGCTCATTGTTGGCTACAGTTTTAGTATCTAAACGAAGAAGAACTGGAAAAAGTCTAAGTTAGGACCAATAAACTGTTTGGGAAGCTTCTTGTCCGGATAACTTCGAGGCATTGGCTCATCTTTATGGTAGTTTGAGAGCTATCTAGTGTTGTATTGTTGCATTACTTGATGCCGTTTTGCTGTAATGAGTGCTCACTTGGCCTCGAGGGTGGGATGCTGAGCTGAGTTACAGGATCCATGTGTTGCCAAGAACGTAGAGTAGAAATCGGGTTGTACGACAGGAGACGAGGACGTGGGACGAAACGACATGGTGGTTATCTGGTGTTTGTAGGCGATGGGCGCTGAGACGGTCCGATGGAACAAGATTAGTGTCCGCGGTGTCGCGATAAAGTCACTTGGTGCCATCTGCGCCCGTGGACGCGTCCTCCTCGCTGTGAGTCTTGTAGCTGCCGTTGTGCTGGGTGCAGGGCGACGACGTCATGTCCTCGCTCAGCGTCACCGAGTCTTCCCGGTCGCTTTCGAACTCGTCCTTCTCCTCTCTGTCGTAGTCCCTTTCCACCTGAAATGTGAAGGAGTGACGGTCAGACCCGGTCAGCTGAGGAAAAGGCTACACGAGTACACGATAATACCACAGATGGCATGCAGATGTGTCGGCCCATTCACAGAAGATCCATGACGAGTATCAAGTATTACTGGTATTTTTGTGCAGACAGGAAGGTTGACATTGGTCTGATTTGTTCCATTTTGAAGCTTCTCAGGAAGTTTAATAACGACAGAAAGTCTTTAGGAACAGACAGGGGACAAAGATAGAAAATTAATTACTCCCTCCCACATAAACAGATAATCGCTCCTTTAGATGGGTCGATGTCCACAGCGCCGCTTCACTCGTGTCGGAACATCTATGGTCACAAAAATTCAGAGAGCCAGACCGCCGTCTACTCCGGCATCATTAAGAGAACTTTAAATTTGAATGTTTGTCGACTTTAATCGATTTTTTTCAAGTGCAGCTGCGTTTCTTCAATGAGGAAACACAAGTGATGAAGTGTGCAGAGGGCGAGCGTCATTAAAAAAAAAAAAGAAAAAAAGGATTTTGGGTGTTGAGTATCACTTCTGATAACTGTGAACTAAACTACAGTACAAGACCGTACACACTCTGCACTGCACCATTTTGTGAGACTGCAGTGGTTCCGGTTGGGAAACTTGTGAACCGTTTAGCTGTCAATGTCTTAAATCGACAGCAAAGATGGCATCTGATAAGCTCAAAACGTGTCACCTGTTATCTCGGCCATCAGCGCAGCGTAAGGTAAACTTTGAGAAGTAGGCCAGCGTTCATGTGGTTTGAGTTCAACGCTTGGAGAAACAGCGTGACTGTGTGATGTCTTCGGGACAGGAAAGAGATTTTAGACATTACGACAGCCTTGATGTGTCTACTGGGCGATCAGAGATGTATCACACGGGTTTGTTAACAACATGCTGCACACTGATGTGGGTTAACTTAGTGTTACACATGCTGCACGTGTTAAGAGCCAGTGTGTCGTGTTTAACCAACACTTTATGGAAGGATTTCTTCCTTCTTGTATCTAATGTTGTGAATTTTAATGTTTTTTTCCGACATGACCCGAGTGTGACCTAATGTTCGAGGTTGTCTTTTCACGCAGTCTATGTGGATCAACCACACATAAGTGTAAAAATTTCCAAATAAAACCCAACCATAGATGAGAAAGTCGATAGCACGCATGTGAATGTACTTCCCCAAATGTCAAATGTTACAGTAGAATTCCTTCTCTAGTTCCGGCCTCCCTGCACAGCACCGCAGCGTCAGGTTATGAGCAGCAAAGGATGCATGGGGTGAGTTGTGCAGCAAAAATGTAATTGCATTATAGATCATTAAAGTAGACGATGACTGCTTACAAAATGCATTCCTCTCAGCTGGCAGGTGTTCATCGAGCAAATCTGCCAGCCGTAGAGAGCTAGAGGAGGAAAACAAGGTCACTAACAGTGTCTTCATCCTGCTACAGCACGGGGAAAAACTGCTGGAGCAGAGCTCTCTGTGCTCGGCTCTTTTTCATTCTTTCCCTCGCAGCCTGACAAGTCTTTTCGTGCGACAAAGCTCGGCTCATTATCAGCAGAGCGACTTCTTTATCCGCCTGCTTTGAGAGGAAACTGATCAGCAGATTCTGGCATGGCACATGTCTGCACGCTGAGGAAGTGTAAGGTTCGTTTACCTTCACTGGCTTCGCCTTGCTCTTTATCCGGTCCTCGTCCTTGCGGCTTCTTTTCCTGGATGTGGAGCGGTCTTTTCTGTCCCTGCTCCGATCCCTCTTCTTGTCTTTTTTGCCTCTGAAAGAATCAACAAAATCTTTTAGACTCAGAGTCACCGAGAGTGTGCACACACTTCTTGGCATCTCAAAACAGTTTGGCAGGATGAGCTGGCGTGGATTTACCTTTTCAGTGAGGGTGATCTGGGTTTCCTCCGAGGGCTCCTGGACCGATCCTTACTCCTCCTCTTGTGGCCCCTGATTACAACATATTTACATATTTATCATAGCACATTTTACATACAATATAAACTAGAAGCATTAAAGAATCAAATCATAAGGGCTCAGAAAATCCATGCACGCGTTAAACAAAACACCTTTTACAAGGTAACATGATTTCATCTGCCTGTGATGCCAAATGCAGAACAACAGGAGCCTGATTCAGACAGTTAGCAGACTTATTAAGTACCTGCTGACCTCTACTGTCAAGGGCGGGAAACTACAGCGGCACATCCAGATGAATTTGGGAGCCTGAACATTATTTGGACTTTCAAAATAAAATGTTTTCTTGTTCCCAACATACCTCGAGCGACTTCGACTGTGTCTCCTGTCTCTGGAGCGAGAGCGCCTCTTGTGACCGCCTCTGGAACTGTGGGAGTCGCTCCTCGGCCACAACCTCTGTGGCGGTCTGCTCCGACAGGAGGAGAAAAACAAAAGTCACTGTGACTGGACACTGTCGTGATTAATGTGATCAGGGCATGAAACAGGTGAGAGTTTTAGTACGGCACCTGTGTTTCGAACGCGACCTTTTCCTGCGTGTCCTCGAGTGTGAACGGGAGCGTGACCTCGAGCGGGACACTCGACGTCCTCTTCTGGACCGACTAGAGGAACGCTTCGTTATGTCCGCTGGAGGAAGAGCAGCCGTCTCATCGTCAGAACACCACTTCTTTTTTTAATTACTAAAACCTGGATGCATGCAGCACACCAAAATGTCTTACCTGGCTCTATAGCAGCAGCGATGGTGGACTGCGCTTCCCTCACCCTCTTCATCACACTTTCTAGCTCCTTAGCAGCGGCCTGTGGCGTCATCTCTGGAGGTTTTACTATGGCGTTGTTGGAATGATTAACCCTGAAAGACAAAAAGGAAATATGTGCTCAAAACGACATCAATCACGCCCAAGAATGAATCTTTTCAAAGTCAGTCTGTTGACCCTAGAGCTCTTATAATACATACTTGAGGGGTCTGTCTCCGAACATGACTCCGTTGAAGGTCAGCGCTCTGGCGACGGACTCCTGCTCAACAAACTCTACGAAGGCGAAACGTGTCGGCTGAGTCTCGTCTCCGGCCATTCGCACAAACTTTACGTCTCCCACCTGCTTGAAGAACTCCAACAGCTGCTCTGCAGTGGTGGTCTGCGGGCAGAGAGATCAACTCAGCTCAACGACAACCCAATGCAGCTACAGAATGCAAAGCTCTGATCCTCCGGCGCTGCTCAATTTTTCAACCGTTGCCATAATTTCTCTTTATTCTCTCGAGCTTGATCTTATTCTCCTGAGTTCAAATGACATATTTTAGTGATCTGAAACGTCCTGAATGGTCCCGTGAGAATCTACACAAGTGACTGAAAACAAGTCATCGCACTTGAAGGCTTCATTTCTCTCATCAACTGTCTCTGAGCGTTATCAGAAGAGACTGTAATTTGCTCAGATCTGTTGTGAGTCATGATGGACAGAAATGAGGCATCGCAGTGAAATATTAATGAGAGAAATGACTGCTGGTAAATGATCTAGATTTTTCTTTGTCAACAAATCCAAAAGACAGATCCAATCTGAAACTGAGACGATATTCTCAACGTCAAAATCTTTCACTGTTTCTGAGTCGAGACGCCTCCCTGCTGCTGTACATACTCGGCCGGTTAGGTGCGTACACAGATTTGACGTTAGGTTACCTGTGAGTTCAAGTTGCCAACGTAAACGGTCCTCCGGATCTCATCGATTTTTGAGGGATCCACATTTCCCATGAGGGGAGGCTGCGACACTGACGCTGTGGCGTCCAGACCAGCTGACATCCGATTCACTATGGGAAGGTTCAGCTGCTCGTGCGAAATAAAAACACACAGTCAGAGACAGACAAACACAAAGGACAAAAAAAAAAAGAAAAGATGCTGACTCACATTCTGAAGTGGGGCTGGGGTAGGAATTGGTAGCAGTCCCCCACCAGGAATCAGGCTGGGTACTGGGGTGGCAGGTGCCAAGAGAGACAAGGCCTTGGCCTCCTCTGGGATTTTCCCTGCAGGACAGAAGCGGATATTAGTGAAGGAAATAGAGGGACTCTTCTCTCTGTCTCCTCTATGTCTGCACAATTAGCCCACTGTATTCTAGAGAGAAAGAGAGCATACACTTCCCCATACAGCCTACAAGTGCTCTACTGTCTACTCATGGTAAACTGGAGACCGTGCATCCTTACTTTGCTTTCATTAAAATCAATCTGAATTATTATTCTCAATGAAGAAAATCTTAATTGTTTTTCTTTTTCAACAAACAAAAAGAGGACTGACTTTGTCCTTGGTCTCTTTCATAGCTCAAAAAAAAGAAAAGAAAAAGAAACACAATGCAGAGAATGAGTCAACACTTTGATGCATGGGTCACCTGTACTGGAAACATATTGGTCATGAACCATACGATATCAAGCATGGGCGCTTTTCCGTGGGGGGAAGGGGCGATCGTTTCGCAGTGTTGGAAAGGTGTGCAACACAAGACAACCCCAATGGCTGCATCACTAATAGCACACAGGACATCAGATACAGAAAAGAACAACAATTTTAAGAACTGTAGGAAATGTTAACCAAGACTTAGCTATGAAAAAACAAACAAACCAATGAGGAGTTTACAGGAGCTCATTCCACTCTGGATTAAAAATCTGCTGCTTCTATTGCACAAGAAATTCATGATAGCTGCAGGAACTGTGCATGAATTACCATTTGTCTAACACGAAAAACTCTTCTAGTGCTAGGAAATGTGTTTCAACAACAAGTAGCGACGCAGAGCATTAATGGATGTGTCACCAAGTTAAAGAAGAATATGATGCTGACTGGAGTGTGCCTGTGCTGTCATTAAAAATCTTAAACATCCATGTCAGAGCTGTCATGTTGTTGTACGTGTTGCCTTTTAAAAAAATCAGAATTTAAAAGATTCTACGTTCAAGTGCGGTGAAAGTTTTCATTACTGGGTCTCACTTTGAGAACGTCTAGCCCCTCGCTATGTCAACAGGAGTAGGTGACAAGAGAGTAAAGTGTTAGTGATCCTCCTAGCATCCCATGTGTGATACACATCCCACCGGTATGCCGTAGCAACCTGGACAGAATTCAATCACACACAAGCTGCAGCTGTAGCAGAAAGAGAGAGGGGGGTGGGGGGTTGGACAATAATCAAAACAACAAACCAAAATAACAAATATAAAACACAACGCTAGAGATTAAGCAATACTGTAGTTTTTTTTTCTAGATAGAGACAGTAGAAAGTGGACAACATGGGAAAGTATGAAAGGAAACAAACCAAAAAGAAAAGAAAAATAAATAAAAAGAGACAAGGTGTCCATCTTGGAAGGCTCAGCGGGCTATTCTCCTGGTCACATTCCCCCCTTGAAGGCTGCGTTGGCCCGATCGGGGATAGTGGCTTGGAAAACAATGCCTGACTCAGGCTAGTGTAGTGTAACAGCTGGGCCAGTCTAGTCATCTGATATGCACACATAATCACACAGAAAAAACATACAAAACCAAATTAATAAACTCAGTAGCCATCCAGCACCAAGTCACGTGGACAAAAAGCATCAAGTCAGAGGTGATATCAACAACAGTGGTGTAGGGGTTAGGGGGGGGTTTTAAAAGAAAAAAGGAGCACCAAAAATGAAAGAGAGAGAAAGTTAGCTTTCGTTTTCCATGAAACAAGTAGCATCAATGACAGTTTGTAATGGAAAATACACAGGCTACTTGTTCCAGAGAGTTTTTACAGACATTCAACTCTACAAAAAACACCACCTGGTGACACCAAACAGAAACCCTGACTGGGTGAGCTATAAGAAATACATGATACAACCACCTGTGTCACCTGTGTGGCCAATTTTTCCATGTGAATAATTAAATAAATAATAAAAACACACACCCAGAATTCAACCATAACGCCAAAAAAACACGGTTGGATTCAAGGGGGAAGGAGGCCACTGAGACATTTCATCTTTATTTTTATTTGTTTTTGGTTTCTATGAAGGAAACAGGTCGCACTCACCTTCCGCACATGGCACTACTATCAAAGCTCTGTCAACAAACACAGTATTGGTGAGATGTTGCGCCACACCAACACTGGAGGGGTCTCGGTACTTTATATAACACACTTTGGACGAGAAAGACAAAGGGGCATTGCTGTGGAAGAGAGAGAAAAGGCGGGTTAGTTTGTTTACAACAACCGTTTCCGCTTAAATTTGTAATTTTACGCGGACCGCGCTAAGGCCGCACATCCGCGGTGTCGCCTAGCTAGCCGCGCCCCGGTGTAGGGTGCTCTTACTCGGGCGGGTAGAGCCGCAGCTCCTCGATGTCTCCCAGGAAGCCGAACAGAGTGCGCATCTGCTCGCTGCTCACGGCCGAGGACAGGTTGGTGACCTGGACGACAGCGGTCCCCGGTATCCCGCTCATGGTGCAGGCGGATAAAAGCGTTGACAGCCGTTACGTGGCGGAGTTTGTACGGTATTTATATTTCTGTCACCCCGCGCGCTGCAGCCGTTACATCCAGGCGGGCGGAGCGAGACGTCTCACCGGCTTCCTCTGACCCCTTTAACGTGGCGACGACAAGACGCCTGAGGCGCACTACCGCCCCCTGCAGGCTGGACAGCGCATTACCAAAACATCAAAATACACTTTAATGGTGATCAAAATAATTTGAGAATTAAAAAAATAATTATATATAATAATAAAAAAAAAATAACAAAAATGCAAGAATTAATAGATTAGATTATACTTTATTCATCCCACAGCGGCATGCTTTCACAGCAGCAAGAAGAAAAGTGTAGTACACGCCACAGAAATTAAAATAGTAGTATGTGTTGTAGGTTACTAAGGTGAAATAAAAGCTGAATAAAGTATATCTAAAAGTTATTATAAGGCTAAGAACAGAAAAAATGGATTACATTCAACAGGACTACCTGTTCTGTTTGAGTCTCATCTGAGGGGTCCTGAAAGAGGTTGAAGATTATATACCACTGGGCTAAAAAAAAACAAATATAAATATAATATATAAAAATGTTTTGGCCTGCAGGTAGCATCAGAAGTCTAAAAGGCTTTCTCCTCTGTAGATGTTTGACAGTCTAATCTCAGCCAAAATGTCAAATATAGATTAAAAGCTGTGAAACATTTTAATGTTGTAGGGACAAAAACAAGTCTTCACTCTTTGAGTTGCCTGAAACTCACAAAATACAACAAGCCAGACTAAAGAAAGAGGCAGGAAGAGTCTGGACGCTGTCCTCTGCGTCTGACTCGACGCCTGTTCTTCATTCGCTGTTTAAAAAAAGAGAAACCCAGACGGTGAAATGAAGAAGAGTCCTCGTTAAAGAGCATTAGTTTTTATTTTCCACAGGTTACTTCAGAAACAGGTAATTATGTACAAAATCTGGAATGTTGGATAAATGCATATCAATCATCATCATCATCATCTCACTGTGGCTGTTTCCAGAGAAACCTTAGAAATACTAGCTATACATTAAAACGGGTGCCTCTGCATTGCAATTTATTGCTGGTTTTACAATCGCAAGTCACTAATGCCATTATTAATTCTTTTCTCGGTTGGTTTTCTTTTTAAAGAGTATTTACAATTTGATTAGTAAGGTCTAAAAAAAACAAAAAAAACACAGAAGACCGCTAAATAAATAAGAATATGGGAGCGTAAGAAACAGACCGACATGGATGAAGAAAAATGTGACAACGTTTCAACGTTTTATCTCCCAAGATTGTCTACAATGTCAGACTTGTTTTTTTTTGCAATGAATATAGTGAACGTTACCCCAGGAATGTTTCCCCTACTTTTAGAAAGTCACCAAAACAAAAAAAAAAAACACCAACAAAATTAATACAAATAATATAAACAATAATTCATCTGTGTAAAATACTATCATGTTCTGTGAGGAATCTGGGAAACGCACGTTATATTGTCATTTGCCTGCGAGTAAAAATTTTAAAAAGGTGGGTACGGCTTCACTTCGAACAGCTACCTTTAAAACAGTATCGCTATAATTAATATTATTAAAGGGACGTTTAATTTGTGTTAATCACCACAGTGTTTTCATTTTGGTTCGACAGTGTCGCGTGCACGAAATCTGGGTCAAACTTAAACTACATACTGAATAAGAAGAGTCCAGCAGACGACACGGTCTACTGTAGAACAGGTCGAGGGAATGCCGTTTGCTCAAACACTTTCACATATATCGTACAAACAATTCAGTGGTCACAAATGTGCTGTGAGAATTTATATTTATCCGTCGCTCGCGTGAATTTTTAAATCATTTCCGTGTCTTTCGGAAATACGTCTCACTGAAAAGTTATTTACACGTGGATATTAACAGAGAGGAACGCGATGGTGGATTTCGTAGAAACACTTCTTCTGACAAACGTTAGGAATGTTTTGAGACGCAGCTCTGACTTCCGACAGCGTTACGTTGATTATTTTGCACAGATGAACATGAACGGGAGTTTACTGGTAATCTAAGCGACAAACAGTAAAAAGCCTTGGGCAAAGTGACACAAACATTCACCTTTACACAATGCAGAGAAGTCTTTTTTTCTTTTTAGCACTACTGTATATATCTCCTGTGCTATTTCATTACAAAAAAAAGATTGTTTACAATATAAAAATCATGTAAAATCATCCTCAGGGATACTAAAAGGTTGTGTTTCTTTTAAAAATGCTATCTGATGTTGTTTTTCTGATGAAAATAAAGGCTTTGAATATTGCTTCTTTTTTTTTTAAGCCGTTATGCTGCAAATGTACTCAGAAGGTTGTGAAGATGTGAATATTGCTTGGGCTCTGGGGTTAAAAAAAGGTCCTCCCTTATTCAAACAGTTCAAGGTCTATGGCACTTGACAACTTTGCTTCGCCCAATTTGACTCTGTACAGAAAAAGAAAAGAAAAACGTGACTGAAGAGTGAGTAAAAAGCACGATCAAACATCTGTAAAGACACAAAAGGCAAACTGTGGTCTTCTCCCATGTAAAAAAAAACAAAACAAAACAAATAAAACTGCCAGATGTTGAAACCCCGACAACACACACACACACAAACTCACACACACACTCATGTCTCTGATGGCCGCCTGAAAGATGAAGCCCTTAGAAAATGAAAAACACGAGTGGAACGTCGACATGTTCGTATCCAAATGTCTTTCTTCAGTTGCCTCCTGCTTTTTGCCTTCTGTCCAAAACTTGCTTTGGTTAACTAGCATAACCGCTCCACGCCTCTCTGCTTCAAGAAGAAAAAGTTTGGACATTTTGGGAAATTAAAATCAGAGACGACAAATAGACGAGCCACTGCCTCCGGCTTAGCTTAGCTTAGCACAAAGACTGGAAACGAAGGGAAACTGTTAGCTGGATGTGTCCATGTGGCTGTTTAACATGTCAGATCTCGTTTGTAAGTACAACTCATTATCGTACTGAGGGTTAGGTGCCATTTCTTGATGCTATGCCATTGCTGGGCAATCCCCATAAACAAGGAGACGTCAGTTTTTGTGCGTATTAAACGAGATTCACCATGTTGTGAGCTGTAGAGCTGCTGGTAGGTGGATTTCCCCCTTTGACAGAGCCATGTAAGCTCTGCTTCCAGTCTGTGTGCTACCTTCAGCTGCCTGGCTGCTAGAGCTTCAATCCTCTCATCCCATCGCCTGAAAGCAAATCAGAATATTTCCAAAAATGTCAAACTTTTGCTTTAAACCACTGATAAAACTTTTAAGGCTGAGCAAACACACCTCTCCTCTCCCATTTCCCCCAAATTTGAACTTTTTTTTGGGATTTTCCGGCCTCATAAATGATCACACGCAGACTGCTTTTCTTCTTGAGGGAGTCTGACACACACGGCTCAGGTAGTGGTCTTGGGTTTGGTGATATGCCGAGCAGTTGCTGTGAGGGATATGCTGCAGGGACCGAGGGCTGAATCGTGTCTGTACGCTGGAGGAGTGGAAAATGGAAGCAGGGGTGGATGATTTCCTCGTCTCAAAAAACAAAAAACACACAAAATCAAACACCTCCTCCTCGATCGACATTCGTCTCCACATGAAAAGCACGTAACATTGTCCTCCATATAAGATCGCACGGCAGACCAGAGAAAGGTTTCAACATCTTAAATAAAAAGTAAAAACAAAAAAGGCAAACTGGATGACAGAAGAGAGAGAGCCCTGCCCTCTAGTGGTCAATTCATGTCAAGCTGCAGAGAGAAAACCTAATTTCTGATGAAGGATTTAAGAGATTTGGGGGGGGGGGGCAAAAGGAATAAAAGGATGATCTGTACAGAGACCACAACGATTATTTGCTTCAGAGCAGGTCGTATCTTCAGCTTCTTTTGTAGAAAAATATATATACCACAGTGATGGCCTTTTGAGGACTCGTACTTGCAGAGGTTTGCCGCCGTCTCACTTGGATCCACTACATTCAGTGGTTTTTATCCCCGTTTTTTTTGTTTGTTTTATGTTTTTTTTAAATCAAGGCTATGAAGAGCTCTACTATAAATAGTCCCAACAGGTGTCATCAGATGAGTCTCCTCTGTGTATAAAAATATGAGAGTCAACATAAATTTTCTCTGTTCGTTTCTCTTCTCGTGTCGAGGTCAGTTTTTTTTTCTTTTACGCTTGCAAGTCTCTTATGATAGTCAAATCCACAGTGTTTGGAAATGTCTTCAAGAGGGACACCGCGTTCCCATGATCGATATTCACAAAGCTGTATCCGTTTGCCTGCGAGGAGGAAAAGACACATTTTTAGTTGGTTAACAGGAAAATCACAGAAAATGAAATGACTGAGGAGCTTTGTGGTTTGTGTGCAGGCGGCAGAATACCTGGATGATTTTATCTCCGGGCTGCAGAACCTTAGACGCCGGTCCCTCAGGTTGAACCCTTGTCACAAATATACCCTGAAATGAAATTATACGGAGAGTATGACATTAATTATTATTATTAAGAGCTGCTAAGTCATGCTGAATGGTAAAAAAAAACATGAATTTACATTATCGTCTGGACGAAAGGGGTTTCCCCGGCCTCCGACTCCTCCTGATATACTGAAACCCAGCTCTGGATTCTTCTCCACTTTCACACGGATCTGAAACACACCCACGTACTTTCATTAGTCATTCGCTGTTAATTGCACAATTTTCTGCAGCAGTCTGGCAAAATAACACAGCAGGGATTTAGGGAACAGGTGTTTTAATAACTAACTGGCCTGCTGGCTATATACACACAGCACAAAATTAGATTTGTGCAGCTGAATATTCAAAGAGGGAGATTCAGAGCACTTTAGTATCTATTGTAAAAACAGGAAGAAACAGCAGCGCATCCGGTTCTGTCCAAAGTTTTTTTAAAAGATAATTTTTGGGGGATTTTGTAAATTTATTTTCAAAGAGACACCTGACAGGCAGATGGGAGAGAGAGAGAGAGAGAGAGAGAGAGACTCCTTAACACGTGACATCGTTCGTTTAATCGGTTTTACAGGCGGTTGCGTCCTCTCTGTGCAAAGTTAAGTTGTGCGTCACGCTGTGTGTTTGGGGAGTTGGAACGGAACGGGGAGGAGCGATCTAGCGGAGGACAGCAGAGCCAGCGGTAAATTACTAAAGGCTTGTACTTATCTAGACAGAACAGTAGCTGTGTTGTTGTCATCAGTCACCACAAGTACAAACAAGAACAGATTGAGAAAGGCTGTTTCTTGTTCTTGCTGTTAACTGTGTTTGAGGAAAACCAGCTGTGACTCCCGGAGGAACACGGCATCATGTCCCGCTTCCAGCCATGCTAAGCTAAGATAATCGGGGAGTGCTGATGCCGTCGTCGTAGAATTCATATTTCCTTCACCTCTTGCTGCAGTGCGTCTTGCGGCATGCGTGGGGGCCCCTGGGGCTGATGGGAGACTTTGAGCATCAGGTAATCAATGAGCTGCTCTCTGGAAGGGTGTCGAGCCATGGGCGCCTGGTTCATCTGAGGGCGAACAGACGGGCCCATCTGACCGTTCATCAAAGGCACCTTTGTAGGAAAAAACACACAGCGATGAACAGAAGTCACTTTCTTGTAGCAACCGCGTCAGCTCCTCAAAGCTCCGCTGCGTCCCATAAACACAAAGCGACCTCTGCAGATCAATTTTAGCTTCTGACAAACACATTTTGGATGTGCAGCTGTGTGTACACGTACTTTTCTGTGAGGGTCCAGTGTGTAGCTCTGCTGCCCTTGAGGATTGAACACGTCGTCCTGAAAGGAAAGAAAGCGCCAGTTAACAGCTCCACTCCACTGAAGATCACTTCCAAACAGAAAGGACAGACGATTAAGATGCTGACATGAAGATGAAGACATTAGACCAGCACATCTGATCAGATTAAACGCCGCTTAGCAGCGTGGAGTTCTGAATATTAGTCGTCTGAATCTTAAATGTTAGGTGGTGAAGGTGTTACACACACACATCTTTAGGATCCACACCCACTTTCTAAGTCACTTACACACACACACACTTCTCCCACTTACCTTTGCAAACACAGTTTTCATCCTCACACACAAAGTGATCAACAGTTGAAGTTGGAAGATGACGAATGAGCAAAAGAAGGAGTTTTAAGTGCACTTTGAAGGAGAAGAAAATCATGTCACAGGATGAGTGTGGCAGGGCGGGATCATGATTGTGATGTTAAAGAACCCGGCAGGTTTAAAAGGGGTCGTTTCGTACCACACGTTATACTTGAATTTACTCAGGCAAGCCTGTTTCACAGCAGCTCAGGGTGACACTTTCAGATGTCAGCTGCTTTCAGAGACCTGCTGAGAACGTGTCACTAGAAATACAAGCCTCCCACTGCAAAACAACAAGACACAAACAATTTTTCAGGTTCGTGACTTGAATGAGCTGCAGGAGACCAAATTAATTATGCCACACACAGCCTACGTGTTTTGCTGGGGAGAGGTTTACACAACGTCTTTCTCTCATTGTGCTGTGGAGGCAGTGAAGCCACTGCATGATGGTACAAAGCAGGCCCCTTTTAAAGACCGGAGGAGAGGCTACACCAACAAGAACTCTGTTAGCGTCCCATCAGATTTTAAGCTCTAGGACATCACTTGTACTAGGACAGGGTTTGTGGTCGTTAGAAATCAGGCGTTGGGAGCGACATGCTTTCACTTTCCTATAAAAGGGCAAGTGAAAGATGACTGTGGGTCACTTCTCAACATCGAGGAGAGAAGGAAACAGACATGTCTTATCTTCTACAGGATGTGAAACTAGCAGGAACTGGAAGCCCTGGCTTGAGGCACGAGCTAACTTGGGAGTTGCACAGTACTCACACAGAAGCCCAGAGCTCCGTAGGGCTGTCCGTCCCTGGCACTAAAGACCAGGGACCCTTGGCTGGCATGCATATCCCTACAGCTGCCGTAGTGAGACCAGCTCAGCGGAGCGTTATTGGAATTATAGGAGCGAGACAGCACATTCTGACCAGAGAGGGACGACATGGAACAAGCAGCACCGACAAAGACACGGCAGCGGTGGGCCATGCAATCCACCGAATGACATAAAAAGACACAACAGAAAGTTTTAACAGCATATACAGACATGCATGCAGTGAAACGGGCTGCGTAACAGCCGGGTTAGTAGGCTCGGGTCCATATTAAAGGGTCAGTTCACCCAAATGAAACCCAAAGTCTGGGCGGAGACAGTTTTGGTTTTATTTACCCAGGATTTGTCAAATATAGTGAAGAGTTTCTCTTCAATCAAGAACTGAACCTTCACCTTCTGAAGTGTGGATACACACAGCTGTGAAGTTGAAGTCCCTTGCTCAAATATTTGACGGCCGCTCGCTGTGTTAAAGGAGGAACTTGTGGCGTTTTTGATAACATAACACAATACATGCTCCGCCTCAGCCTGCTGCTGGTGTCCACTGCAGTTTGTGACACGTAGCAGTGCAACACTTCACTTTAACACACATCATACGTGCAGAGGTCGTTGAGTTTGTTCATATCTGCTGAATCGTAGAAGTAGAATTAATCTCTCCACTGGTGAAAGCCGGACAGCCTTTCAGCACAGTGCGATATCAACATCTTTCCAAAGAAACACGTCCATGTTACAACAGTCGACCTTCTTAGAAAGTCATGAAATCTGACACGGTTTCTTTCTTTCTATGCTGTTGATGTTTTTGACTATCATTTTTAAATGTTTCACATATTCTGCTGGCAGAAATCTCTTCACGCCTGGGCAAACAAAAACAAAACTCCCTGCAGGTTTAAAGAGAAAATGTCTTTTTGCAGTTTAGGTGAAACAACCATTTAAGAGGAGGCTAAAGACAGACGTTACAGATAGTTTCTTCTTGTTCACGTGATGTTATATCTTTGTTGTGCCAGTATTCAAACTGTAGGTGTGATCTACACGTGGACTGAAATGATGAGTCAAACACAAAACAAAGAGTTCACACACTGTGAATCACCTTTTCCATTTTCTTGGCCTCGATGTGCCGCATCACCTGGTCTCTCCAGTCGTTTGGCACCCTTCCCGGTCCTCCTGACATCTGTCCGGGCCCATCCAGCAGCGAGTGCTCCGACTTCACCCTGGTGTTGGGCCTCTTGCTGGGGCTGCCGTGCTGGTAGTTGAAGTCGCTGACCGACATGGTCCTCTCTGGAAGCTCGTGGGGCTGCGGCCTGGCGCCGAGAGGCCTGGAAGCTCCGGGTACGTCGATGCTGTAAGTGCGAGCCGAGAGGGGCCTCTGCATGGCCTGGCTCATCGCCAGCGGCCCCCTGGCGAGGGTGTGTATGTCCCTGTACGTCATGTACTCTCCGTCAGGCACCTGCATCCGCCTGGGGTCACCAATGGAGGCCATGGAAGCCGTGGAGGCGGTGCTGCTTTGCCTCTGCAGAGTGCTGCTTCTAGTCTGGCCTCCTGTGGAATGAAGTCTCTCCATGCCCCACATGTCCCCAGAGGGTTTGGGACCCATGGGAGGCCCCCTCTGCTGGGGCTGCAGGGGATAGGGCGGTGCCTGATTACGGTTGGAGTAGTTGGTGTTGGCTAATGAGTGAGGAGGAGGAGGGAGGTAGCCTTGGTGCTCTGGGGGCATGGGCGTCCTCTGGGCCCACAGGCCCTCTTTAGACATGGCACTGCTTGTGTACTGTATGTTGTATTGAGGAGGAGGGATGCCCATGGCCATGCTGGAGGAAACCGGATATCTGCTGGTGCTGACGGGGGGCTTGGAAGAGGAGAGCAGGTCTGAGGAAGATGCAGAGGAGCTGGGGTAGACCTGCAGAGACTGATCATTGAGTAACTGACTGGCTGACTTGCTCCTGACGATGCTCTGACCCTGAGCCCCCGGCCCCGAGCCAGATCCCGCCATCCTCGCCATTCCTGCTGCATCGTAGGAGTCAGCATCCCCTTCGAAGGAGTACAGCTTCATGCCTCCTGTTTCTATGTTGCTAACGCTGTGAGACTTCATCACCTGCGGGGGATGGCACCTTTTCTCTGGAGACAGTTCCTCTGTGCTGCGAGACAGCGACATGTCACTGCTGGCTGTCACGCCTGTCGAGGCCACATGCACAGCAGATGTCTCGACTCTCACCGCTTGGCTTTTGTTCCCCAGACTATTGATGCAGTCACTGACCTGCTGGTTTCCATTCAGAAAATGCTCCATGTTGTCGTTGCTGTAGCCCTGCTTGCTGTCCAAGTTGTCCTGGGAGCCGTTCTTGGTTTTGTCCGCCTCGTCCAGCTGAACCATGTTGTCAGTTGGCAGCTTGGACACGTTCATGTTGATCTGGTCCCACTTGGTGTAAGTTTCTCCCATGCCGTTGTTAATTCCCTTCCCGATGAAGGCGAGCCTGGCTTCCATGGAAAGGTCGTAGTCGCCCATTTTCTCTGGCGGGGTCTGCTGGGTTTTTAGAAGGGCTTGAAGGGACGTCTCGGAGCCGTTGCCGTTATGGAGGAGAGGGGTGGTGTCTTTAGGCTGGTTCATATTCTCATCTTCTTGCCTAAAACACAGAACATGGAGATACATCAGCTCGTGTAACGACAGAAGCAGGAAGACTCCAAAGATACTGCAATCATAACTTACCGGCTTTTTGGTAGGAAGGGCATCTTCGCCTCTCTCTCAGGCGTGCACAGAGAGTTGTCCTGACTGCTGTCCGTGGTTAGAGACACGGAGTCGGACATGCGCGAAGGAGACGAACAGTTGCTGTTGTTCTGGTTGCTGTTGGCCACCGTCTCATCCAGCAAAGAGTCTGCGTCATCTGTGGATCAAAAATATCATCGTTAGCACACTGAATCGAGACAGGGTTAAAAAATCTATTTAGAGCACTCAAATGAAACTTTTACCTTTTTTGTCCTTACTTAAAGTCACTACTTTGGGCTGGTTGATGGAGATCTCAATGAGAGGAGGTCTCATCTCTGCGATTTTCATCTCCTCTTCTTCGTCAGACAGCTCCTCAGAATCCTGAAGATGAACGATGATTCTCTTAAAGCTGCATTTGGTTTCACTTCACAGCGCACTCACCGATTGTGACAATAATTCAGAGTGATAAACGTTAGGATTACCTCCAGTGTGTCCTCGTGGTTCATCATAGAGCCGCCTGAAGTTTTGAGCGGGACTTTCTGAGAGCTGAAAGACTCCGACGTGTCCTTTGACTCTGGTGCAGAGGAGTTTTCAGCATGCGTGTTGTTAGAGACTTGTGGCTCCACGTCTGACGCCATGCCGTTAGCACAGGGGGCCTCTATGACCTGCAGGACAGAAAAGCTCCTTCACTTTCATGTAGATTAAGCAGTTTATTAAAAGGGGAACTAAAGCGAGGAGAAAAAGACAAATGAAAGTGATTCCAAGTAAAATATGTAATCTGACCTTTACGCCCACGTCCTGCACGCCGATGTGGTTCCTCTCGATCGGTCTTGAGTCTTTCCCCGACTCGTCACTCGACTCGTCCTCCTTCAGCCGGTGAGCCACGGACTGGGCCGTCTTCACCATGTTCTTCAGCTCGTCTGGGTACGGCGTAGGGTAGCGCTTAAGGTTTCCCTCCTGGAAGAGATAAAAACACCACAAGCTAAGTAAAATCGGTAATATTTTGGGATTGACACGAGATTGAGGCGCTGTGGTTGTAGAAAATGGGACAGGAGACAGATCAAAGTGAACACTGATCACAACAACGTCCTCCCAATTATGCGAACGCCCGTTTGACACTGACCCTCGGGGGTGTTTCTCTCTCATCCTTGTCCTCGTCGCACTCGAAGGCCACCTGAGCTCGGTGCTTGCGTTGTTCCTCCCAGAGAGCTGGATTGAAGCTCTCGGAATCTGAGTTGGGGATGTCTGAAATGAAAGCACAAAGCAGGAGGATAATTTGTTACTTTTTAATCAAGTCGACGCCACTGTGTTTGACTCGTGCAAGTCTGACTTTGACCACAAGATGGCGCAGAGACAACACGAGGGCCTGAACGAGCTGTGGGTGAACTTGAAATTGAAGAGTCAAACTAATCCACACAGAAGCATGTGAAAGCAAGGCACAGCGTTTTGAAAGGTTTCACACTGTGTTTCATTCAGATATCACACCACATGTGCTAAAACAAAAACTTTCTGCTTTCTGTCGAGGAGACAGGAGCAAGGCCATGATTACTATGAGAATGACGTCACAGCAGTGGTAATTGTGGTGATGATTCTTCCCTGAAACTACATATTAGCATGTTGCATTAATGACCTGCTGTCCGTCGGGTCAGAGACTCAACGTCAACCAGCGCCACAAATTTGAAACCTGACCAAAAACATCAAGTGTGTGAGAATCTCTCAGTATTCTACGAGTTAAAGCTTTGAAAGGATCAGTGTGTCCAACCAACTGCAGACCTCCTCGCTCACAGCACATAAAACAGGAAACGACTATTACGGTTTATTCCGAACCGACATCAGCTGAGCGCAGACCCCATCAATAACTCCAGTTGTCCGCAGCTTAACACGCCATTAAACAGAGTGTGAATGCACAGCGGATAATATGAGTCACCTGTTGTGTAGACTCCGTATCAACAAGTTGTAAAACACAATCACTGCAGTCGGGTCATGACTTATTCCAGCCTCTCATGAAAACATGAGGAAACAGATACGCTTTTGGAAAAAGTCCTGCTAGGTGACGATGGGAAACGTCAAAGCCGGTGACAGGAACATCAATAAAAGGACGGTTACACCTGCTAACTCATCAGGGTGGCAGGGCTGTAAAATATGACGATAGTCTGTCATTTCATGACGCTCTATCATTGTTGTTGCGTCACAGATTGCACTCTTCATGGCTACTTACCTGCCACTTGGATGAGGCTTTAATTGAGATAGTGAACGTGAAACAGAAGGAGGCAACTCAGAACAGGAGAAGGACTCAAAACCGGCCAAGACAAAACGAACAGGTCTCCACAACAGACTCAAACACGGCTAACCTCGTTCACCGTCTACGCGAGAATCATGTGGAACGGTGCGCAGAGAGTTTACAGACGACTGCTGGGTGCTAAAAAACACACACCCCAGGCAAAGACGGAAGGAGATAACAGCTGCCGTCGCAACTTCAGACTACAAAGCTTGTCCTGACTGCAGTTTATATTTATATATCTATATATTTATATCAAGTCCTGAAGATAAGATATACTTTATTATCCTCAAGAGGAAATTTGGGTTGGGCAACACCCGCAATAAACAATACGCAGCCGATAAAACAGCAGAGAGGCACACCAACGACAAAATAAGAAAAGGCAAATACAGACATTCAATCATAAAAGAAATGAAATCATGAAAACATTAATTAATTGAATTTGGAGAAGATCCACAGCGCCGCTCGGTGCATTTTTTTGGTGGCGCACCACGTCGCTGACATTCTCGCAAACATTCAAGCGGTTGACCGTTGCTACCATTTCTGTAGTTTAAGCCTCAAGATCCCGAACCACTAATTACTCTAAAGCTAAGATGCAGCAGGGTCAGTGCAAGCTGTCTGGTGTAACTGGAAACCAAACCAAACTAACAGATGCTTGACAAGGAGGCAACGACTAGTGTTTCTTCCACAGCTTCGGTCTCGGGTAACGAGGTCCTTCATAAAATATGAACGCAGGAATCCTTGTGGGTCACCTACAAGACCCGCTATGCTAAAGACGGTAGTGGTGGTCATGGCAGTGCCTGAGAACTTGACATCAATACAGACTTAGTGGTGCAGACTGATTGACAAATCTTTAATATCAAGCTCTCTCGCTGAGAGCCGATTGGTGAAAAGGGGTCAGGACGTTTGCAGATTGAGGCTCTGCCAGATAAAATATGAAAGTGTGTTGTTGAACGCGCAGTACTCACAGTCCTCAGTCCTGGTTTGCTGGGGGAACATGTAGTTGGTCAGCACGGTCTTGTGCGTCTCTGGATCCTCCTCTTTCTGGAGAGGGATCAGGGGCTTTGACTGTGGGAGACACAAAAGTAGGTTTGAGTGTGCTATCCGCAATCAACGGCGCTTTGTCGAAAATGAATGTGGTTCCGACCCAATTTCCCACAGTCCTTTCCAGCACAGTGTCTTCTCCAAACCACCCACTGGACTCCCTTTGACTCAGACGCGACCTAATCACATCTGGGTGTCTCTTCCTGTCAATCATGGTCTATGGAGGAGACTCAAGCAAACAGGACCTCTGCTCCTGTTGGACTGCCTCACTGACACAACAGGTGCTGCACTCCTGATTATAAGCAAATAAAGCTTATTTATACACAGGTAGCAACTTTATAGTGTCTCACAGAGATTTACAGGTCAATAAAAGGAAGAGAAACTTCAGTTTCATACAGTAAAATGTCACTAAAAGGCAGACACACTTCAAAAACTTTATTTATAGGAAGGAGCGGTGTAGTCACCCTTGGTCTTGAACCAAGGGACAGGCCAGAGAGCCCTTATCATATGACCTTAGTCTATGTCTGTGCAGTTTCCTGTCAAGAATAGAGTCCGATTATTAAATCGCTCAGTGCATATATCAGTATCGCTAGATGTCATCCGATAAAAGCAAGAACTTGAAGCACAGAAACGACACATGTCTACAAACTGTGTCACTGTTCTGTAATGTTTCAGCAGAGAATAGTTTATTTGTGCTTTAAAAACATCCTGCAGAGAACGTCTCTCCCTCTCTCAAATATCATTATCGGCATCCTGTTGAATCCTGTTGAGGACGGCACACAGGAGACTGATTGTGCAGAGATGTGTACAAGTTTTATTCTGCATTTTAAAGCAGGTCAGGGGAGACACGGGCGCAACAGCTGGCTCTTCTGCAGCTTTCTGCAAACTGCAGTTTTCCAGTGACCATTTGTCACGGCACTTGAACAGAGACCTGCAAAAGTCCAGCTAGGACGAGCAAAAAGGCATGAATAATTGATTTTTTAAAACGCGGCGAGAGGCGACAGACTGTAATGTAGTAATAGAAGTTGGAAGCTGCTGCAGCGTCTTCTCCAACCTTACTTCACCTTTGCACACGTTTACTTTTTTTTTTTTTGCCAAATTTGATGTGAGCAACTCAAGAATTCCTTTCCCATACAAAACTACACTGCTATGACAAAGTGGGACCTGCTAGCCACTTCCTGACACATGAGCTGAACAGACTCAAACGTTTCCACCTCAGATAGGCTTATCTTGTGTTCGGTCGAGGGCCACATTAGCCGAGGCAGTAGTCCAAACCTGAAGCACGGTGACTCGGCCGGTAACCTTGATCTCTCTGTCCGTGTTTCTTTACATCCGCTTCCTTTTCTCACTCGGACGTGGTGTGAAACTACATTTGAGGGCTTCTGACAGGCTCGTCTAGATGGCCATACTGCTGACCTTAAACAAGTAATAAGGTCAGGACAACATTTTCTGACATTCATTAGGATCCTTCCACACCGGAGTTTAGGGTATCGGACCCAGACTGCCATTTGGCACGTTTAGATCAAATGTCCTGGAAGTGGTTTGCTGAATTTTGAATGTGTTTTCCTGTGAGCTACCTGCTCTCGCTGGATTAATTTACAGTTGAACGTTGTCACGTAAGCCTGCTGCCTTACAGTCTCTATAGAACACATGTCCATCTGACGGCCCTGAACTCAGTGGCACCTCGTGTGAAACCCTTTACGTCTGACAGCTCTGAACTCTGTGACACCTTTTGTGAAACCCATACACTTGTGATTTATACATAATATATGTGAGCTTACCTGATTTTCAGACAGCCACATTGCAGTCATCTGGTTCAGTTTGGTGAAACTGTAGGGAAGATTCTTTAACCTGCAAAACAAAAACAACACAGGTGCTCAGAAAAAAAAAAAAACCCTGATGCATCTGCAAAGAAGTCTCAATTCATTTTAATGTGCTGGAGGCTGAAGCCATATTTAATTTGTCTCTGAAGAAAAGTTATTCAGTGCATCTGGCACAGAGCAGACAGCAGCAACGGGGAAACCCCTGATTAAAACCTCAATCAGGCCTCAGCTTCCAAACCAAGCCTGATTTCATCCAGGCCAGAATTAAGACCTTTCGAATATGATGTTGTAATTATCAGGTTATGTTCCAGAATGTGTGTGTGCAGCCTTTTTTTATTAGTTTTCATCAAATCATGTCATTCATAGTGAAGAATGAGGTTGTTGCATGGCAGCAGGGATAACTTAAAAAAAGCTAGTTTGAACTTAAAATGACCACGGCTGCAACTAACCATTATTTTCTTTAATTTATAAAAGATGTCAGTTGAAATTTTCTACTGAAAAAAAAACAGGTTCATTTAAAATTATATTAATAAGAGAAGAAAACACCTTTTCTGAAGGTCTTTTGCTCTTAAACTTGACCCTCAGCGTGCTTTAACGCCGTCAGTGCAGACTCACTTGTTGTTGCTGAGGTTGATGACTTTCAGCTTCTGCATGTCGCCCATCTCCTCAGGCAAAGACTCCAGCTTGTTGGAATGTAGGAACAGCACGGTTGCATTCTTCCAGTTGCCCATCTGTGAAGGGTTAAGACAGCAAGGACACGGAGCTGTGAGCTGACAGGGCTAGCTCGCTGTTACAGATGAGCAGACTGACACGCCACGCCGTTTATCTCCACAAACACAAGCAAACGTGCACACTCACCTCGAGGGGAAGCTGCGTAAGGAAGTTGTGATCAGCAGCGAAGGTGCGGATGCTGACGCACTGGCCAACGGAAGACGGCAGCGCTTCGATCTCGTTGAAACTGCAGTCCAGCTCATCCAGAGACATCAGCCTGAATCAGAGAAAAGCAGGAGGAGACAGATTTAAATCATGTGATGTAATAACCATAAAAAGGGTTAAAAAAAAAAGGAAGTGAGACTCTCCCGCGGTCGAGAATAGATGATCTTTAGTCTACTTGCGAGAGACAGTCCTAGTATGGCTACAAGTGCCAAAAATCCAGATCCTACACTACCCATAATGCAGCTCAGTGGCATCTTTCCTGCGTGGTAAACACACACAACGGCAGATTGTAACACACAGGCTTTCTGTTAGAAATTCTCCCTCCTGAGCCACAAAAGACATTATACAAGTGTTGCCACAGACTGAGGAGAACTTGTTATGGTGAGAAAACTGAATCTGATGAGTAAAAATCTGAGAAGTGGCTGCCATATTGAGCTTTATCTCAATTTGGGAATGTCAGCATGCTTAAATAAGGACTAAATCTTCTGGTCTGTCAAACCTGGTGTCATTAGAGAGCTATATGATCCTCCCCTTTAAACATTAAGACGAGGAATGGCTCAATGACGCCGAGATCAGTTCTCACCTATAGCCGCTCCTGTGTTGTTATCTTACAGTAACACTGGAGCACTAAGAGACATTTGCAACAACACTCATGCTTCATGGGACATCATTTAAAGCGGCGACATTTCAAACTAAACCCGTGTTGACACAGAAGCGCTTTGCAGCTGGGGCTTTCTGCTGAATGAAAAATGCAGCTGCACTCTGGGGATTCAGAGTCTGACTTGCGGGGAGAGCTACTATGTTGCAGCGCCATCAAACTCTAAAAACACAGATCTGACCCCATTTTGCTAAATATGAAAAACAGTGACAACAACAACGTGCACCGACTGAATAAAATCAGCTACCTGAATGAAACAGAAAATCTTGCTTGTTAGAATAAAGATTAAAATGAAATCATAGTCTTTGTCGCGTAATCTGTGCCAAATTACACGAGACTCATTCTAAGATACAGGATAATTGACGGTGTTTGTTGTAATAATGGACAGAACAAAACGGTGCAGCTGCAGCAGTCGCTGCCAGTAACTGTGGATTTGTCCGTCTCGGACGTGGGAGTGGATTGACAACACAAACAAAACACAGGTGGATTAAAACTGCAGCCTAATCTTTGTGCTGAACCACAATGAGACGGAGTAGACAAAGGGTCAGGACGCGGACCTGCTGGGTTTACCTGTCTGCCACAGACAATATCATTCCTGAGAGCAGTCGCGGCTGGTTTAAATCAAATCAGTAGTATTGGAGGGTCATCTGGCTCAAGATTACCATCGACCCTGCCGCAATAAAGCAAACCTCAAACCGTTTCCATAAATCAATGTGGATACTCCAGACCCTCAGCGTTGGACAGATAGAAATAAAGCATCGGAACACATTATTTTTAATGGGAATATGTGATCGATCCAGACAAGTTTTATGCCATCGGTGGATGGTTGATGACAACAGCACAGCTCCAATCCACTGATCTCGGGGTTTATTCTGCTGATATTAAAGCTGCAGCTCGAACACTCACCCTCCGATGGAGTCTGGCAAGTACATCAGCTGGTTCTCATCCACTTTCAGTGCGGTCAGTTTCTTCAGCGAGCCTATAGTGAAGAAGGAAAGACACAGAGACAGACAGAGAGGGAGAATTAAAGAGATGCAGCTCAGGGTAATTACTGATTATCACCTACTGCTGCACCGCAAAGAGGGATATCCATTACAGCACTTAATTGGATTAATTCATACTGTCATCAATGCAGTAATCTGTAGTAGTGATCAACCCTGACTCTAAAGCACTGTGCATCTGGACTCATCGGATTTAATTTGCTTCACTCATCGGCTTTATCTACCCCAAGGGATGAAATAAAGGAAGTATAGACATATAATGTCCTTAAAGGACAAAAATCATGTGACTGTGGAGGAGTTTGTTCAATTCACTGTTTAATTTACTCATCCCCATTGTCTACTCATCCATGAAAAGAAATAAATGTGAAAAATATCTAAGATGTCGGACAAAAAGTCAGAAAAGAGCAATTGTGTGATAGAAATGTGTCATGTACGTATGAAATCTTCACATTTTGTGGCATTACAGCACTGTGAATTTACTCTAACAGGAGGAACGGTAACTGCACCCCAGTCTGTGAGGACATTTAAAAAGTTTCAGTGTTAGCCGCGCAGGAAAAACAATCACGTCACCTCACGAATGAACCCAGGAAGGCAAAAAAGTATTTGGCAATCTCTAAAAGAGAGTTCAGGTGTTTCATAATGGATGTTCTTCAAACAAGACGTGTGTGTTTTTGTGTGTGTGTGCTTTAATCTTCACCGATGGAGCCTGGCAACTGCGTGAGGGCATTGTTGGACAGGAGGAGGTCTTGCAGATTCTCGCAGCCGCAGATTTGCTCGTCTACCATCTCCAGGTTGTTCTTGGACACGTCGAGGTATACCAGCTGTTTTAGCATCCCCAACATCTGCATGAATAAAAAGGAGACACACAACAACAACAACAAGTTTTTTCACTGATATCTCGTTATCCTCATTTAATTTATGCCGAGGATTAGGCGGGAGTGTTGAACACAGACGCAGTGGATTAAAACAATCCCTCAAACATCATGAGCACCGAGGTAACGTAATTTAGGTACGAGCATGCTAGACATGGAGTTTGATGACTTTGTTAATAACCTAAAACACACTTAACACCAAGGAAAAGGGGAACAGTTGCTGTTTAGATCCCTGCCAGACGTCATTACCTATAAAAGGCCAGACTGTGATTACAGCTGATGTTGTTGAAATGCTGGCAGCAGAACTAATGCTTTAATTATGACCCAGTTACAAACAAGCCGGTCATTTGGATGAAAAACGGTTCTCATGTAACACATTCTGACTATCACAACATCATTATAAATTAATTATGTTCAAGGAAAATAATTACTTCACAGCTGCAGATGATTTTGTAATTATTATTGGGACGTGCAAACCCAAGAGCTTGTTTCTCTTTTCTGCGTCTTATTGTGTGTTTCTTAAACTGCAGCTCATCCTCCGCTGGTGCTCAGTGGGCTGGAGGTCTGATGCAAACTGACTGCGGTTCGCTCTGATGAAGATTTGAGGGGACGCGTGGATCAAAATTCTAAAATATTTCGGGGAGGGGCTGCAACTCAAAGTGTGTGTATACAGGAGTGACTGTAGATTTTACCCCAGGTAAAAACGTCAGTCTGTTCCCGTCCATCCACAGCTCCCTGATTCCACTCAGCTGCTCCAACACCTCAGGCTGTGGATGTAAAGAGGAGAAAGGACGTTAAGTGATAAGGGATGTGAGTGTTTAAGTGCTGTGTGTGTGTGTGCCTGCTGGGCAGGGACAGGACGAGGAGCTGAGCTCATAAACAAGCTCAATCACAAGGCCATTTATTAAATCCACTGTGATTATCGCATATTAATGAATCCTATCGTTCAGTGAAAACAAATCAGCTCTTTAACGTAGCGCTCTTGAAGAAACAGAGCGTCCATTTAAAAAAGAAAAAAATCAAGGCAGAGGACAGGGAAGAGATAAAAAAGGAGGAGGCGAAGTCACCGCCAGAAAGGTAAGAAAGCCCGGAGCGTCGACAGGCAGACAGACAGATACTCACCACTTCAGTGAACTCATTACTCCCCAGGTCCAACCTCTCCAGCTGCGTGAGCTTCTGCATGCTTCTGTGGACACGAAAAGGACAGACAGGGAGCAAGGTCTTAAAAATCAAACCACTCATACATTACATGTTTTTACAAATGGGGGGAAAGTCAGAATTTAAAAATAAAGACGACCAGAAAACACTGAAGTGACCCAGCCAGGATTATAAAGCAGGGTGAGCCACGTGCTTCCGGGAAAAAAAAAGATTATCTGTCAATTTTTATGTTTTGGATAGTGCACACGCTCTGCCTTTGCTGCCTTCACTGTATTTTATGAGGAAATAAATACCTTTTAGAGCTCAGGCGTGACAGAAATATGCTTTAAATAATGGAAAATGTGACGTACGCTTGCCCTAAGCCTTGCTCTAGAATTTTCTCTTCACATTCAGGTCACAGTCTCACATTCCCGGCTACACTGTAAACAAGCGGATAAAATCCAGGACTGTTCGACCACTTACGGTCTTTACCGTATTTAACTGATCACCAGCGACAGAAAACTGGAAGGTGAAATATAACCCTAACCCTATGAAGGCTTATTTCACATTTCACTCAAAATCCTCTGACGAGATTCATTTTTGAAGCCGCTGAGGCCTCAAACTGGAAACTCTTCTTTGGAACTGATGGCACACGCATGCAAAGTCTCAAAAAGATCTGCAAGAGTAAAATAAAAAATGCGCCCATTGTTTGTGTCCTTCATTGGAGGACATTCCTCTGAACGAAACAACACCGGGGCCAAGTGTTTAAGCTGCACAATACTGGCAGGATAAAGAATTCAGATATCAACTTTAAGCAAGATAAGGACGAAAAACTGCCGTTTCGATTCAAAAATGCCAGAGGAGTGTACGGGGGAAACCAAAGCAAGAGAGTGGAGATGAAATAGAGATGCGCTGAGCTCTGCGGGAAGAGATATGACGATCCTTTCGCAGCGTGGATGAACCGTTTCCTTAAAACACGAGCGAGATTCAGCACGGAGATGGAAAGCAGAGGCCCACCGCCACTACTGTGCAGTCTGTTTTCAGGTGCTCCTCATAAAATGTAAGACACAGCGCGAATTATAAATATGATTTAAGCCCTGTGGTGATTTCTTTGTAGTACACGGTGCAATATGAAACGTTAATTATGTGGATGTACTTGAGCTTTAGCCAGCTTTGTCACATTCTTACCTCGAAGTTGGCAGGAACACCAGACAACCCCCGCATGAGCAGAAAGGAGTAAGAATGAGCCGTGCTGGCGTTCCCTATGGCTTGTGACCTTAAGTCGTGAGGAAGACAGCATCTTTCTTTAAAATACAGACAAAGATTTGGCGTGTGCATGTGCTTGGTGTGTGTCCATACACCGAGAGAAAGGCGGCTGCGCCTTCTATGTGGAGGCCTTGAAAAGGCTTCTGCTGCGCCCCCTTTGTGCACGCACACATTTGTTTACATCTCTGAAATGCTTGTGTGTTGCTCTGGCAACGTTCCCGATCATTAGTCCTTTTCTTTGTCAGGGCTCCAGCCTTTAACAGGTCTGGCCTCTGTCACATAAACACAGCGAGAAGAGAGGATCCGCTCTGAGCTGCTGCAGCGCTTCACTTTATACACCGGCTGGCTGGCCCGTCAGTCAGTCGGTGAAAAATAAGAAAAGGGAAAGTGAGTGAGATAAGAAAGGAAACTCAGCCGGAGGGAGGAAGGACAAAAAAAAAAAAGGCAAATAGGGACACGTAGTTTTGCTGCAGAAATGTGGAGGACATTCAGTGGAATGATGCAGCAAGTGAAGCATGAGGGAAGTCAGAAAGAGAAAGCAGCTTTCCCCAACAATCACCTGGAGCTTTCTCAAATACTCGTGGGACGTTTAGTCTCCCAGCAGCCCTTCAACCTTCTCAAATGGTGAAATAACCCTCGCCGCCGTCTCAGCAGAGGATTATAAAACCTGCCACAGCAAGCAGCCAAGTAAAGGGGGCTCTTATGCAACACCGTGGAATTTAATACTACAGTTCGAAGTGTGGGGAGTGAACGGTGAAGAGGGGGGGGGGGGATCTGACAGGATGGAGGAGAGAGCAGAGACGTCGCAGGGGTTGAGAGAGGGAGGCGACGGGCGAGGAAGTAAGGGTAAAAACTCTTGACAGGCAGAACGTTTACTTACTTTGGCAGCATCTTTAACTGGTTCTCCCTCAGCTCCAAGATCTGTAGTTTAGTCAACCTGCAACCAAGTAAGAAGCCAGTGTCATGATTGGCAGGTACAACAGCAACACTTAATATTTACCTTTATATACACGTTTATATAACTTCAATACACAAAATGCTTTTGTTCATTGTAGCTCTGGTTATTAGCCTCCACCCTGTTACTGTCATACTCAGTATTCTCCAGACTTTCATCACGTTCTCCCTCACAGCAGTACTGCACGAAATGAGTTTCTGAGCCGCGACAGCAGCCATAGTTTCCACTGCAGGCTTATCTGCTACAAACCAGCAATAATATGAAGCTACGTGACAAAAATAAATAGGAAGAATCAAACCTAATATTCCTTTAAACCTGCGTAATACTAGACCATGACGGCTTAGAGCAACATGCCCATGTGGCTAACGAGTGGGCACCTGAGGCCAGATGTTTTGTGTAATCAGAAGCTTTGTGTCGACTACAAACACTAAGAGTGCGACTGATCCTGCTGGTTTTTTAACATTTAAGAAGAGGAACCGCGTCTTAAAATGATAGATCAGGATATTGCTAAATTGAGTACACCCTAAACAATTACTAAACACGCGGCATACAGCGGAGCAGCGTTCACTTGTTTGTTGGTTTAAATTACAGGTGTTAAAAGCCTGTTGACCCTTGATGATGATGCTGAGAGCTGCGAGAGTGAACGAAAACAGAGTTGTGAGTCAGACGATGAGCTGAAGCTTGCTGTAAAGCTCGCCTGTAGGTTCACATTGTCATTCGATATGTTATTATTATAAAAACATTGATTATAGCCACTTTAAAGACTGCTGTTGAAATGAAAAACCTCTCATACTCATACTCAGATTTACTGTAAACAGAAACTCGCTTTATAAATGTCCAAAAATGTACAATTTAGAAATTAGAACTAAGATTTTATTGGCTGCATTTAAAAAGCTAAACTTCACAGAACAAGCTACACTGCAGACCTTCTTCTCATCCTAAAATTAGACTCACACTCAAATAAACCTTGTGCCACCACAGCCATGTCAGTGGTTTGACCTCATCAACTACAAGCATGTGGCGTCACAAAAACATACACGTAAAAACCACTGAGACTGAGACTGAGCGTGCAGTTTGCACGTGAGTCAGAACAAACTGACCTCCCGAAGCTGGCTGGTAAGAACTCGAGGAAGGCATCGTTCAGGTAGAGCTGCGTCAGACTCAGAAGCTGGGTGAAGCCTTCAGGGAGCCTGACAACACATAGAGGAACAAGAATAACTCACAAACATTGCCAAACACACAGCCAAAGAGTTCATCGAGGGTGTAAAGCCAAGAGTCGTGAGGGTGGGCAGTACTCACTTGGATATGGGATTCACACTGGCTTCTACAATAGCTAGGACTTTGCAGTTTTTTATGTTTTCTGGAAACTCCTGGATACCTACGCAGAAATACAGCAGAAAAATGCTATTAGATGCTTTAAAAGGTAACAACTGCAGACCATCAATCCAGCATCTGCATGCTGTATCTAAACTGTTTTATTAGCACTGGCACAAAACAAAAAGATGAAGGATAACGCGAGCCATCTTGTTCGTGTTCAGCAGGAGAAGCTTTGCAGGTGGATTGTCAGGCCGTCTGCCTGAACTCTGCACGCTCAGGATGCATTTAGACAGACTTTCCTCTTTAAACAACCGCAGAGACGAGTGCAGGGGTGACATAAAAAAGAGCAGGAAAGGAAGCAGCAAAAAAAAAAAAAAAAAACACTGAGTGATAGTCTGCAAGTTCTCATGAAACCGTCCAGTGTGCGCACACTGGGGGAAAGGGGACGTGACCGAGCCTCCAGGTTTATTTCCACCCACTTTGTTTTGTGTCCACAACACTTAGCGCAGAGTGCTTTGAGGAGAAGGATAAGCTACTTTTAATATCAACACGGCACATGCGGCTCTGGTTTGTGAAAACTCCACCACATCCTTCAACATTTGTTTAATGGAGGCTGTCTCCGCGCTCATTCATTTATATTAGAGCCACCTTTTTGACCTTTCTCTGCGCATGAAAGGCTTTTGCTGAGCGTGCATGCTGCTTTTCTGTTCTGCTCAGCTTCAAGGTTGTAAAGTGATGATCAACCATCCTGTGCAGTAACCTGCAGTGTTGCCACTTTTGTGCGTAACAAATGACACAAAGACAGTGTTAAAATACCGATAGCTTGCTTGAAGCGAAGCCTGTTTTAGGGAACGTGCAACAGGATGTTCTAAAAATACTGAAATCTTTAAAGCGACACACCTGATTGATTCTGTGCACAGCTGGGTGTTCAAACAGTGTCGAGCCTTCAGATAATCTGCAGCCATTTTTGCTTCTAAATGTCAGATTAGGACAACAATGACGGCGGGAAGTTTTCATCAAACATGCAAAATTGGAAAGGACTTCTGGTACAAAGCTCCATCGTGTTCAACAGTGTGAATGTTTGTCTTCAAAGAGCTAAATGTCACTCTGACAAATGTCGTCACTTCCCATGCCGAGGCGCTCTGAGGTGAACACCACGTACAGATTTTCTCACAGTTTTTTGTGTGAGAAAAACGGCTTCGTTTAGCTCGTTGAGTTGTACGTCCCTGCTACTTTCTCTGTGTTATGAGGAAAGTGTCAGAGCGTGCCTGAGCTTGTCTGCTTCCTTTATCCATCACATCAGGGGTTTTGAGCCATGCAGCGGCGTGACGTAACGTGCGGTAAACACGCTGTGGCATTTTACCTCAGAATATATTTGAAGGAGTCTATGCATGGCATCATTTAGGCAACTCTTTCCTGGAAATTTCATTTTTCACCATTTGGTCAATGACAACACAAGAATGTGCATGTCATAGTTTCACATGACTCATTAACGCGCCTCCATACCTGAGTGACATTTCTCAGATACGCTAAAACAAGTTGATGTTTTGCTTACTGTTTTTGCTGACATCAAGCTCCCTGAGATTGATGAGGTTTGCGATCGCTGCCGGCAACACCGTTAGGTCATTATCTGGCATGCTCAGTCGGTGGAGTAACTGGCAGTTAAACAGTTGCTGGCAAAGAGAGAGAGGAGTTTTTAATCATAAGGTTTATGGCTGACAGAAAACACATGGAAACATTAGATGTTTGAATGTCCTGACTGTGATGTAAAGTTTCTATGCATACTTTGGGCAGCTCCTCGATCTGGTTGGCATCGAGGTAGAGTTCCTGCAGGGTCTTCTCAAAGCTAAAGATCTCCTTAGGAACAGTCTCCAGGCTGCAGTGGGAGTAGTCCAGCGATGTTACCGCCTCCTCCTCGCCCCGCAAGCAGCGGCAGGGCACCAGACGAACAAACAAGCTCCGCTTGGACATCCTCAGGCACTGGAGAGGGAAAACAGAGACATATGTAATAAGGGAGGTGAAGGACGAAGGGCTGAGGAGGTCAGTATGCATCTAGTGATACTTTTCACACTTCAGCTTTAAGTGTCAAGGTTCAGATATTTTTTTAAATCCATCCAATGTAACACACATATGTAACACCCACACCCACACACACACACAGATCTTGATATTTGAGCCGTGCATCTGATCCGTGATCATGTGACTGCAGCCCTAATTGTTAGAACTGAACTCAGATGTTGTTTCGCGTTATCCCTCCACTGGACAGATCATTGTCAGCAGACTGAGTCCAAAAACACATGATGACTCAAGCTTGGATGAGGACGAACATGATGAGATCACGCAGATGCCTCCTGTCTATCTGAACCACGCAGGGATGAAGAGCAGAGCCGTAACAGAATGTACCATCAATAAAACGATCACGAACACATGCCGTCTATGCCGTCTGATGACCGAGCAGCCACACATCAACACAAGGGAAAAAAGTGGTGGGCGGAGGGGTGAAACAATCAGGCAAATATTAAAGAAAGAGCCTGATAAACAGCACCATGCTGTCTGTGTTTACTTTCGGTATTTGGGTGGTTAATTTCTAATAAATTGAAGTTTCCTGGTAGGCTGTAGGAGTTGCGTGCTCCTTGACTGATCAGCTATGTTCTCGTTACAGTCTGCCTTGCCCGAATCTCTCCAATGGACGTGGAGTAAGCCGTCATAATAGATGGACAAATACTCCAGTTTTCCCTTTTTTTTGTTTGATTAAAAAAGGTCAAATTTTTTGGCGAGCTGCACTCAAAAATATCCAGTTGAGAAGCGACGTGTGAGTCATTCACGCTCGGTGTCGGTGGATGCACAACAGCTCTTCGGCGCAGAAGCTCTTCTGTCGAAAGCACCTTTCAAAACATCTGTGGGTTGCTTCGTGTGCGCTCGGTGCGATTATTTGCCCCAAACGCGTTGTGCTGCCGCTGTGTTCTCGAATTTGCATATAGATTACAGCTGATCACAGACAAATGAGTCACCATGGAGTGAACGAGCGCTTGACACAGCTGATTAAAAAAAATAATAATAAAAGACGGACATTTGAATTGCACTCTTTAAAAAAAAGAAAGAGACAGACATAAAATATTCATTTTCAGTTTCACATTTCTGTTTCTGAAAGGCAGTTTTTGTGAAATGCACACAGGCAGGCAAAACGAGCAGCTGTTCGATATCGTGGGCTGCTGTATCCTCACTAGGGTTGAAGTTGAGGACAAAAGCTTTGAAAATCCTTGTCCTTGACTAGTTTCTTTGCTGCAAAATAAAGCCAGAGGAGCTTGCAATCTGGTTGGCAGCTTACAGGATGGAGGATGGAGGGAGGGATGTAAACCTGTCATTTAACTCACGCTTTGTGGATGTATGTATAAATTTTACAGCTCAGGTCAACAACGATACCGAGTACAGTACGCAGTATGGACCGCGTTCGGGTCAAAAGAGGCTTTGTTCCCTCTGGAGCATGTTGAGAATGTGACTTTTCCTCCCCCTCGTCTTAATCTGAGGGCAGCCGCAGCACATAATCTCTGAGTCCTCAGACTGAGCTGTAAAATTGTGATAGCCTTGACCTCCGCTGTCAGTGCAGACTGTGTGTGTGGGTGTGAGCACATATTTGTGCTACAAGGAAATTTGGTTAGCTTAGAACACACACACACACATACAGCCCATTGTTTTTGTTATCAGATGTACATTTCTCACATGTGTGCACTGAGCTGATGCTTTTTCTGGACTCTGCAAATTGAGTAGGCATGACTATTTTTGGAGCTACTCCAAAATATGAACTCATAGTCTGCTGTGGGATTAGTCACGATACAAAAAAATATATATCATGCTCAGCACAAAAGAGACACAGTCATTACTTAATGAAGGAACTTCCCCTCTCCAAAGCTGACTCAAACGAGGACCGGTCAGCTCTCTAACTCATTAAAAGTGGCTGCATGTATGCACACGCCCACACTCACATGTGGTATGCACAACCAAGCCACCGTCAGCCTCCCACGCACGCTTTGCTATAGCGGCATGCGGCTCATGTTCTGTATAAATACTCTCACCGGGTAATCTGGTCTCTCACCAGAGGGGATGACAGAGGGCTTGGCTCCATTCAGTAACGAGCGCAGAGCGTATGGATGACGCATGTTATCAAGAGTGGGAGGCGAAGGAGGACTGCAGCGTGGAATGGGTTCACACAGGAAAAAAAAAAGGGGGCAGTTGTGGGTTTATGGTGGAGTTATGCAAGAAGAAGCGGACAGGGAGGCGAGAGCCTGAGAAAAGCTGTGGGGAGGGATGTATATGGGAAAAGAAGCGAGAGATAACCAGGAGACTGGATGTGCTCAACATGTTAAAGCTGGTAGAAGAATTTAATCGCACACCTTGAGGATGAGTTCCACATGACTCCATCTAATGAGATTTAATGACCAGAAAATGTGAATGTCTGAAGGCTGTTTAACAAAGCAAGACAAAGAGTGCACAGTCACACTCTGTGCGCTGAGGTACACGGTGGCTCCCAACATGCTCCCAACAACAATGCTTGCATGCCTTTAATATGTATGTAGGTACCTATATTTGTAGGTATTTGGTCACGAACCAGTATTGGTACCATGTTTGCAATGTTGCATTGGTTACCTGCTTTGCTAACTTCGTTGTTTTTACAGTAAAAGCTGCCAGAATTTCACCGTAATAAATACTGTGTGACCTTTTCTAGTATTATACAGTAATAGGATATTAGTACTGTTGATTTCACGTTCCAAATCTGATTTTATGCTGGAAAACTGCCAAACTATGATAGTAAAACACTGTAAAATACTGCCATGAAATATTATGGTCTTTTACTGTACAATTAACGATCTTTAATATAAATATATAATGTAATTTATGCAGCATTTTAAGAGAATTTATATAGACAAAGGCATTGAAATATAACATGGTTTCATGCCATATTTTACAGTGTTTTACTGTCATAGTTTGCCAGTTTTCACTGTTTTACAGTGTACAAAGACCTAAACTAACAATGAATTTATGCTATGATCAGATTCAAATATATATCAATCCAGTGTTAAAATAGTTTCAAACAAATACACAATTTGGCCCTATTTGATAAAGTTTCACATCTTCAGTAGACACAGTGGGATCTGACTTAAAGTCAAGCTAACACATTGTTGGGAGCTTTAAGCTTTAATGTTATCGAGCTTTAAACGATAAGCAGCCAACCTCATCCTTTAGAAAATAAAATGGTCTCTGGAACGTCATTAACCTATCAAGTTAGATAACACTGGACTTTGAACGATAACCTTGAGTGAGTAGGAGTTTGCCAAAAATCTTAATAGGAGGAAGTTCGGCTGTTCTGCAAATCAACACACACGTGCATAAAGATTTTTTTCATGCATAATCCATGTTACATTTGCATAATGCAAGACGCTGTGTTGATGGTAGAGTTCGTTCACTGCTGCACATCTGAAGCTGCTGATTGGCTGCACCACTGTTGCTATCTATCTGCTCCCTCCTTCATGCTCAGCGTCGGTCATTCTTTGGTCATTAGAGTCTTGTTTTTACTTTGTCTTTATTTTCTTTGAAGGGAAACTTCCTGGTGGAACAAAGTGAAATGGGCTGAATGACTGTGGCACAGCTAGGCCCCCCCCCACCACACACACACCACCACCACCACCACCACAGAGTAATCTGGAAGGCAGCACACTAATGAGGACCTCACAGAGATAGGCTTATCCACTGACCTACATGTTGCTGGAATGATCATCCATCCATCAAGAGCTTCTGACTTTTGAACTAAGAAAGTTCAAAACATGCAATAGAGATTTCCAGACATGTTAATCTCTTGGCTGAGATTTTCTATCTTAGCCTACTTATTTAAGCAGCACATTTACTGAAATCGGAGAGCTGGCAAGAGCTCGGCCTGATAGCAAGTCTTAAAAACCAAAAACCAAAAAAAACACTGGCTGTTTGTCTGTTTATTCAGACATTTTTAAATGTGTGGGCATGTGTGAATGGTGGACATGTGACTCTGCAGCCTGGCAATGATCCCTGTGGCTTCCTCTGTGCAGCGGAGAATGAAATAGTCCAGAGGGCAGGCCAGTCACAGATTCCCACTTTATTCTCCCAGTCAGAGCCAGGAAACCACTTCCCTGTCACAACCCCTCTCCCCTGTAACTCAAGTGCCTCCTGGGTCAGTGCTGTTGCTATAGGGACTACGGTCAAGCTCCCTGACCGCCAAAGTCGTGCACAAAAACACACGGCTGAGCTTGAGCTTGCTAAACTGCTTATGCAGAGAAGTATTGAGTGATACTGGCCTCTAACACAAGGTGATCTGAGAGAAATGTTATTGAAAGTAAACCCTTAAGGTCAATGAGTGCATCCACAGCGGCAAAGCAGCGCTCACTGGCCTACTTCTACTTTATGCAGCTGAATGTGTTGGGAACTAATTAGTTTCTAATCTGTCTTCGCTACAAAAACACCAATTACAATTAATGTGTAGTCTACTTCACGGGGCTGTTTAAAGCCCCTATCGAGCATGTGGAGCTTTGTAAAGACATGAAATAACAGTTTAAAAGGGAGCTGAAGGACATTTAAAAAAGGCCTGGTATGTATAGCTTGTGCTGGGTCTGTGTTGTGCATGTGTGTGTGTTTGTGTGTGTTGGGTTAAGCGGAACTGAAAGTGCAGCATTTGACGGCAGCGAGCAGCTTGTGTTATTTATAGCAAATAGTAGTCGTCTGGTTGATATGGCAGAATGTGATTAGTACGGGCTAGCTCTCGCCTTATGAAAGGAGCTTTTGATCCAGATTGCAGTCGACTGCTACAGGATTGCTGTGCCACAGCTGAAATGTTACATCGGAGTTTATGGCAACAAAAACAGCATAGCAGCCTGCAGAGTCTGCGGGACACACTTGAATTACCGCTGTCTGACGGAAGAGGAAAGAAAAAGTCACTTCCTCAATGCAGGGCGGAACGCCAGCGGGCTGCAGACTTGTTCTCACCCTTCCTATAAAGCCGCTTTAACTTGTCTTAAAAGGGGTCATGTCCTTTACCATGGAGATCCCTTTTTTTATATTATTCGCTGACGAATCAAAAACTGAACCACGCAAGTCTTTAGGTGGCATATTTCATGCACGAGTGCACACCAGAACGAGATACCGCACCGCTGTGGAATTCAACTTTGCAAACAAGTCAGGTCTTTATGAGGTTTCCATTTGCAGTGATCTCGGGCAGCACCAAGATCTGCTCAACTCTGAAAACGCTTGTGAGCTTGCCAACACGTAACGGTGCAGAATGAATACGCACATGGCTGATTTTACACGGGAGACGTACAGTAGATAATTGCAGCTCTGTATCCAACTGAGAGATGACAGTTCCTAGTTCATATGGAAAAAATTACAACTTCTCCGCACTCCTAAAACAATTTTTAGCTATTGCCAAACTGTCGCTACTGAATTACATTCAATAAAAAGGTCTTTAATCACTTATTTTAAGTACGGGTGCTTGGGTGGGAACATCTATATACTAAAGAGCAGCAGCATCGTCCCTCGTGAGGTCTTTCCTCTGGGTGCCTCATTAACAGCATCACATTCAACTCCAGCTGGCACAACAGGAGAACTGCTTCTCAATAATGCAGTGGCATATTGAGTTAAGAGGACAACAGTTCAGCAGCTGACTAATATGCAAAGAGCCACGTCTCCGTGCTCCATACTGTCAAAGCTAACACTCCCTGAACACAGCTTAGTCAAATTTCCATGCCTTCTTTCTTATTTCACCACCGCTCGCAGTCAAAGACGCCAGAAACTCCCCCCATAGATAGCCCGAGAAAGCAAACATAGGAAGCAATCCATGTACACAATAACCAAGCAACGGGAAACGATGGCTGGAATTACAGCTGAAATGGGTAGAAAGACAAGCCTGTTGTTGGTGTCTGCAGCGGGGGTATGCCGCTCGGTGGAACCTGAAGTTCCAGTTTTGCTCTCCCTCTGGTTTTGGTTCTCACCACCGTTCTTAGGTCTCAGTGGTCTTGCGTGACTCTCGAAAACAAAACCATGATTGTTTTCTTTGAATTGGTGGTGAAATGAGGGTAAGTAATCTGATCTGTGACAAAGACAAAGTGCCTTTTTACGGCATCTTCCCAATTTTCTACTCTGAGCAAGCAGCCTGTGATAGACTGAACTCATTATAACAGGACGTTTGCCTACACACATTCCACTGTATCTGAATATGTTTAAGTAACACTTTGCTATTCATCTTCAGTTGTTGCAGCAAAAGGCCACCGTGCCTCATACATATGCACGGCACGAGCTGAGGCTCTCGACAAACTGAAATATACAGTTTCTTTATGCTCGGGACAATCGCCAGTTGTTGTTTTTTTAAGGCAGTATCATTAAAATCAACACATTAAAAGACGAGCGCGACACTGCTGTACTTGACAAAATGCTTGTATGAAATCAAAGAGTTCAAGCACACTCGGTTTTCGCAGAGAGGGGAAAAAAATGGGCTCACAGTCAAGCCATTATCTGTTTCACAATAACTTACAATGATCTCAAACACACTATGTTTAAAGCTGCAGTCCTCCCACACACGATGACGTCCAGCTACACGCCGCCACCTCGGCTAAATCCGCCAGAATATTTGTTTAGAGCGGTAAAAGCGTTTGTGTTGAAGGGAGTGTGGCTCGGTGTGCAGACAATACTACAAATGCCTTAATGGTTTAGCTCCAAATGTTGACCTTGGCGACATTAAAAACAAGTTTACATTCTGTATTGATTCAGTATGATTTACTGCTTCTTTAGTTACCGACAAAGACCTGAAAGGCTGAAAAATTGTTTTTCTTTATTGAAAATGCCACAAAATGCATCACCAGTCAGCACAACGTGAGCAATATTCAACCATAATGTATTTATGTGGATCGATCTGTGTATACAGGGCCTACTGATCTTTAAAGGGAGTGAAATGAAGCTTGCACACACTCCAATGAAGTTTCATTTAGCCATCACAGGTAACCGAGACCAACTTAAGTTGTAATGGGATACATTTCATTCTCTTTTACTCTCTGAACGCTCGGCCCGGCTCACGGCGCAGAGGATTTCCAACATTCTGAATGCAGAGCGTCTTCATCTGGATTCCCTTTGAGATGACTATCATAATTACTCCAATGAATAATTCCCACGTTATTTCTTTCTTTAGACACAGCTGGGCCCGGGGCGAACGAATGCAGTCTTATTTCCACTGTAGTTGTTTCGGGGCCTTCGCAAGTCCGAGGTTATAGAGATGTCGCGGATCCCCCAGAGAACGACAGACTAGGAATCTAAAGCTCACCTGCAAAGGTTATATCCGCTCTATCGTGTAACGAGGGGATTAAGAAGCATGTTCATCGCCTGACCTTTTGTGCAAACTAGTAACCGTCACCACGTAGGAAATATGGCACAACCCTGGCACATCTGCACTGTTTAACCCAAGGTAATACTGGGAAGGAAAGGAAAGATTTGGTTGGACACACTAGAGAAGACAACCTGAGTCCTTGTGATTGGTATGGTCATTACCAAAAATGAATAATTGATCAAACTATAATGAAAAAATAAGGCCAATTATTGACAATGTGAACTGATTTGAACCAAAACATATCACACCAGCACTAATGTCAATAAGGAATCTGATTGTTTGTTTCTCATTCACGGTAAGTGAGACAGTATCGTGTACAAAGTCACCTGATCTGTGCGTGACCAACAGGAGTGCACACCAAGCGTTGGCACGCAGTCTATTATGATTTGGCTCAACTAAGCCCTGTGTTCTAATGAATGGACGAGTGAGTAATCAAATGTAGAACAGCTCAGTTATGAATGAATGGATGAATAAAAGAGAGGGATTATTTTGTAATGTGCCCGTATTTGTAATCTTCTCCATCCTGGTCTAACAATATCAGTGAGGGCTAAACTCATACCCGACTCAGGTGTTGCGCATCAATCAGTGAGCTGATCAGATTACAGAGGATAACAGACACATGAAATAGTAAAATGCATCTCCATTCGGTGTGTCCTCCATTAAAGGTTATAATCCTACTGTACTGAAATAAGTACAGGACATACATATGAAACTCTTCATCAATGGAGACTGATTGCCCATCAACAAGAGTCACAGAAAAAGGGTCATTACGCTAATCAACTTATTTTGTGATATTCGGAAGTTGCATTCATTTTAACGTAATTCGACGCCAACAACACAAATGTATCACAATCAAAACTATTCTATGGTGCACAAAATGTTTTGTGACAATGAGCTACACTTTATAACTGAATCTGTTTATTTCTTTGAATGTATGATTTAGTCAAACACTGTATTTGTTCACTGCATACAAAGGCGTCTCTGTCCCCTGATGTACAAACACTTACATGAGATGCTTAGAAGAAAAGGCTACTTTGTACCACTGTGTACGGGACTGTGCAAAAGAGAGCAGAAATAACTTCAGACTGCTGCAGGCCAGGAGGACGATAGCTTTACAGTGAAACCCCACCTGACATGCAGACACGCTGCTGCTTTGGTCCGTTGTCCATGCAACTTTAAACCCTACTAGGAACATGTTGACCGCCAGACTTTTGCCAACGTGTTCAGAGTAGGTCTAGGTTTTCCCCTTTTGGCTGTTTTTACAATGCAAGGTTAGCAAGGGGTGTTTTATTTTCAACATAGACCAGATTCTCTATACAGTTTTGTGTCTGGCCAGCTCGGGCTGCTCGCATCGGCCATCAATAACTGAACAGCGGTATTCTTTGGAGTGGACACCCACTTCTGGGACATCTGAAACAGACCATGGTTCTTCTGGTTGGGTTTGAAACATTGACTAGAACTGCCGCAATCAGCTCCGGTGGCCACAGTATGCAGCTCATCTGTGGCCTGGAGGAATTTAGCCTTTATCTTGAACAAAAAATGGATATACCCTCGGTATGGCACCCTGTGTTGTATTGGACAGGCTGACTTACATAAACAGAGGAAAGACAGATGTATGGAAACCTTCAATGGAGGTTGAGATTGTATTTGTAAAATGTGAAATAATGGTTATTTCCACTTACCCTTAACAGTGTCTGTGTGTTGTACTGTTCTATTGTTTCCTTGCATGTGTGAAATATGTGCAAAGGTTCAATATATATATATATATATATATAAACTGAACTGCTCTGAATGTCGTTGTGGTGGTGGAACAGCAACCGTGTGCCTTCTTTACTATTTAGAGAGTTAATGTTCCACGCACGGGTCAAATGCTGTATAAACCGCCCCATGTGCGAGGGCTCGCTCCTTGCCACGGCAGCCCAGGGTTCAGGTCCGACCTGTGGCTCTTTCCCGCATGTCATTCCCCATCTCTCTCTCCCCACATTCCTGTCGCTCTTCAGCTGTCTCTATCGAAAATTTAAAAAAGCTTGAAAAGGCCAAAAAAAACATCTTTTTTAAAAAGAAAAAACACTGTATAAACCAAGTTTCATAATCAGAACTGCAACCACAACCTTTTATGGACTACCTTGTCGTGTCTCTCAAAGCCACTTCCTGTCGACATGAAAACCTGCTACAGTTCTGCTGAGATGTGCAACAGGGTATCCTGTGAGACAAGCTCGCCACAGACGACAATTGACGTCAGCTATCAATTTCAGCGTCAATGCAAAGAAAAGAATTGTCTCCTTCCACCCCAGAAAGCACGATATTTTTGAGGCGAGATCAGTTCGTCGTGTCTGTCCTGCAGAGGTCTAATGAAGTCAGAGAACCAAGATGGAAACTTGGTTTTACCAGCGCTTAATGGTCACGGTTCAAGCACTTTGTGAGAAGGGTTGTAAAGCCTGTAGTTAGACCAGCCTCGTTTATCGACATGGCCTAGCTGATGTTAGACTTCTGTGCTTGAAAGAGCGCAGAGCAGTCTTATCGAATGAGCTACTTGCTTTATCAACTGTGAGCTGGCTGTCTTCTTGAGCAAAGCGCTCTGCTCATCATTCCCTCTCTTCCTCACATGCCTCCTTCCTTCCTTCCTTCCTTCCTCCTCACCCTCTCTCTTTAATTTGGTTTCCACAATGGTCCAAATATTTAAGAGGTCTTTAAGAGTGCAACAAACCAGGATGGTTTGCACAGATACTGCATCATGTGAACTTTTCTTCCACCCCTAAAAAGATATGCAAAGTTAATTTATGACTTCTAGCTTTGAGCAAACTTGTTTGAAGCCTTAAAAAAAAAAGCTTGGGGCATCTCTACATGGTGATCTAAATGAGGTTTTTAGTCCACACTATGTTAAAAAACCTTGTACAAATCAATATATTTAAGTCTGACGACACTCACAAGAAGGCTGGATTTTTTAGAGAGCACTTTCTTCCTCATTAACGCCTAACCAGGGCAAGGAAAGAGACAGCCCTGTTGGTTATAAATAGTAGCCTGCTCAAAAAACCCCTGCTGCCAGTAAGTTCTTAATTAAATATGAGATCCAGTTAAATATGAGCCCCTGAGATTCATTTCTGCAGAGAGGAGACCTGAACAATGGCATTAGCTCTTATTAACAATGTCGCAATATCTAGAAAGGTTATGGCGTAAGGAATATTTCAGTGTTCAGGTTCAGTAGATCTTCATATTAAGTTCAGTTTCTTCAGGCTAAACAAATATTTGGCAACTTAATATATGCTGTTTATAATTATATATATTATATTTTGCAAACCAATCAATTTCCAGTACAGCAGCACTGCTTGGTTTAACTGATCCAATTAAAAGTTCCTCCATAGTATTGGTATCGCCTTGCAGGCTGCAGAAACAATGGAATGGTCTTCCTGTCAACGTGCATAGCCTTACAACTGAGTAAACTATGACACAGCACAAATAAACAACAGACAGCTGTTTCAATTAAGCATCCACAATGACAGTAAGAACAAAAAAAAAAAAAAAACACACATGGTCTCCATTTGTGTGACATTTTGCACGTCGACATCCACGTCTGCATTTAAACCGTTTCTGGGGATGAAAAGGCGCCTACGTGAACCTTCCAGCCACTGAAGCTACTAACCGACACTCCTCTCCACGGATCATACGCAAAACATTATAAGGGAGTTATTAATACAAAGCTGTGAGTCAGGCTGTATTCACATTTCATCTAAACTGGATGATTTCAAACAGCGTTGTGTTGTGGTGCAGCATGTGACAGAGACATAAAGAGCGGTATACAGAAGGCGTTAGGGCTCATTGTGCCTGGCATTTGAGAACTTCCCCGCCAAGATCTCTCCCACGAAACTACTAATGTATAAAGTTACCTTATTTACGGCAACAGTTTATTTTGAAGCGTGACATACGAGAGAAGCACGGTGTTCAGACAGTGTGTGTTTACAGTGAAATGAGTACGCTCATAAGAATTTACAGTGAGTTCAAGTACTACGGAACAATGTCGCTTGACTCGTTTCCAACTCGCCGAGCTCCAGAGGACCCGGAGGGCTTTCAGCTCATGATCTAGGCTAATCACACAGATGGCCAAGAATGCAAAAAGCAGAAGAATAGACAGAAAATTAGCGAGCCAGACATAAAAAGCAAGAGCTATAGAGAATGTAGACAGCACACGTTGAAGGTAAACAACTTACTTTTGCTTTTAGAGGTAATGAGACGGACAAGTCTTCTCAAGTCTATTTACTGTACCTTAAATCAAATAAATAGATTGTTTTAGACATGAGAAGAAGCTCTAAAGAACCTCCGTCAATGATACGTTTGAAAGACGATGCTGCCCCGGGAAAGAGAGATACAGGCTACAGATCAGATACAGTCGCGTGTCTGTTTGTGTGCTTATGCATGTGATCGAGAAAGATCGAGATGCACTTTGCCGAGTCTCAATAACCAGGTCAGACACATTCAGGTCAGAGGCGTGTATCCATGCAGACAACTGCAGCATTTTCCTTGTTAGCCTACCGGAGAATATGGAAATGGATAATATTCCCCTCACTGCCTTGTTTAAGTGGAGTCTGCTCATTAAATGCTGTTTTAAAACACTTGAAACATGGGTCAAAATATAGCACCCACTCTCAAACATGACCTCACAGAGCACCACGGCCTTTTGTAAAACCAAGAGTGCTGTAATTAGTTTATAAATTAGCATTTTAAATAGAAGCTGTGCTAAAAACAATTGATAGAGGTTAATTGTTAACCGTATATATGTTTTTTTTTACAATAACAAATGTTAATTTTCACAAACAATGAAGGAGAATATGCGTAGACATGATTCTGATGGTCATTTACAGTTTTTGTTCACGCTCACCGTCTCATGTTGTTTTTTGCTGCATCGGGCAGCTGTTTTCAGCAGAAAAAAAAGTGCTAAACTATCACTGTACACTACCTGCTCAGCACTAAACAGCAGACAGATACAGTTAGACACTAAATGTTGGCCAAAGTGGAGTGTTTAGCAGCTAAAGAGACAGATATTTCACTCAGGAGTTGGTGGAGACCAAAAAAGTGAGCAGATTTTGGACTTTTGTTCACCAGTAGGTCATCACTGCTGCTTCTGTAAATAAGCAAATGCTTGCTAACGAGTTACATGTATAACCTGTACATAATATATGTGCTTGTTTCCACTGCTGTGGAGTTAGTTATTGCAGGTTTAAAGTCAAAGCAATAGTTAGCTACAATACTGTCAATTTAAGTCTTGCAAAGGCAGACAAGTGACTGCACCTCGTCATCCAGATAATTCTGCAGGTCTAATGTCAAAATTGTGTCAGAGCCAAAAGCACAGTCAGTTGAAGCGACGTGCATGGAATAATCAGTTAGATGTTCTGGTAAGGTATTAGGTCGCATGCATAAGGATACTTATTCCAATCTGCAGAGACTGTCTATCACTGGATACAGCTGTTCTACCAATTCAGAAACACCATTCACTGAGTTTAAGTATAGAAAATCTTTAAGAAGTCTATGCACGAATGCTGGCAACCAGTAAGAGACAAAACTTTCCCTTCTCTTCTCTCAAAAACTCTGGTACATTTCTTTCTATGATTGAAAAGTCATTATGTCTAAAGAGGAACTGGAGAAATCCCAACTATAAGAGAAGAATCTTGAATGAAAAAGAATGCAAAATAATTTGTAATACATGGTCGTTTTCAGTGTTTCCAGGATTTCTGCCAAGTGAAAGTAAAAACTGTACTTCCAATGAGACATGACCTCCTACCCTCTGTAAACTGGTGTCACATGCAATGAAACAGATTGGTAGATGTGCCCGAACTCACGTATGTGGCGACTTATCAAAAAGAAATCCATGGCATGGACCCCTCGAAAAAAAGAGCCCGGAGGAAATGAGCATGTTGACCTTGGTTTAAATCCAGGTATCAAATGTAGATTGATGCAAAGCCCTCAGCTGTGTGAACGCACTATGCAAACAGCACGGCTGTGAGTTATGGGAAGAGCAAAGTTGTCAAACGGGTAAAGGTGGAAATGTCGCGCTTCAAAAAAAATCCTCCAGCTTTGAATGACAAACCTGTTCCTGTCAGCAAAGCTAAGAAACAAAGCCTCCTGTCATCCGCCGTTGTCGTCTCCACTATTCGGGTCACAAGACGTGTGCGTCCATAGTGTCCTCGAGACAAACGCTATGGTTTAGGGTGCACCGTCTAGAAATGTGTTATCTGGAGTCAGACAGGCCAGGAAAAATTAAATAATCCAGTTATCCAACACAATGACTTATTGTGTGAGCCCAAGCAGCATGTGACTGACCACAAATGAGGATAACGCAATAAAAAACAGGTATCTGCATCATCTTTGATATAAATTAATAGCCTAATCAACATATTCACATCTTAGCTTGAGCTTTCCGGAGAGGCCAAATGAAGCTTTTTACTTTTTGAGTTTGTGGAGACAGAACATTCAGCAGCCTGAAGGGACTTTTTTGACAAGTTTGTCCTTTTCATCCAAAATGCAGGCCTTCGGGCAGCCTGTACATACATGTTCATCTCCGCCGCTACAAATATTTCAGTAGCCATAAGGGACAAATGTAAGGAGAGGGTTTTCTGCTGGGAAATGTGTAGTGGTCATGCAATACTTTAAAAGTGGGCCAAATAATATCCATGAGGCAACTTTTGTTTTTTTGTTTGCAATACTCAAAGAAAATATACATGAGCACAAAACGGACCCACGAGGCACAAACGTGCAGCACAACAACCATCTGATGTTCTCACAGATAGACGTGGGTGACCTGACAAGTTTATATCGAGTTTGTGATCATTGGCGCCCACAATCTTCTCTTCAGATCGCTCCATTTAAAAAGGTACAAAACCAGTATCAGATTTTTATGATTATGGTTATATCGGTTTACCACTTCAAATTAATATCGCCGTTTAGAAACCCGCATGGTGCGAATGGAGAAAGTCATAGACTTCAAGTCTTACTACAATCTATAGGACATTTCAACATTAGACAGTGATTTAATAGTTTATAGAGCATGAAGGGATGCTATTGTTTGGCCAGATTGTCAAATTTCATATACAGCCTTTCAATTTTGAAGGATCTTAGAGCACCATACAAGTAATTTCCCTATTTTTCTCTCATAAAAAGGTTCCTTAGGCTTTATTAGAGGATGTTAAGTCATGATGTAGCTTCAGGTGATTCTAGTTTCATTATCTTCTTCTGTTGTAAATGAAGTCTGAAATAACGATGCCACGATAACAACATGTTTTTTTTTTTAAACCTTTTTCAGAGGAAATGGGATGCCGATTGCACGCAGAGCTAGTTTGGCTGGTGTATCATGTATCTTGGCCTGGAGAAGAACAGGGTGGGGCACTCTTGTTGTTTCTTGTTAGAGTGTTGGACAAATGTTTGGTATATACACACACACACACACACACCACTTCCTTACAAGCACTGTGTTCACACAGACATGTTTGCTTCCAGAGAGAAATTTGAATCGAAATCCAAAAAGCATACATACCTTGTCATTTAGGACTCAAGCGCCTGGATCCCAGTGGACAGCAGATGATACAACAATTGGCTTATCTGATGAGAAAGGACAAAGATAAAGAGACAACATGAGCAACCAGCAGCAACAATTCTACGGCTGCTTGATCTCACAGTCCATTTCTGATGCAACCGTCCTTGAACAGTTTCCTTCACCAAGTCACGATTAGAGCTGTGAATTACATGATAACCAAGTGACAAACACACCATCAGAATCATCTGTTTAACGTCACAATATCTATAACTGGAAAGGAAATATTTCCTCTTTTTTAAGACAGAAGTGAGATTCAAACGAATTCACTGCATTATAGGATGTATTCTGTTTCAGGAGATTTTGAACTAGAGGGTGACAGCCAAAAGCTGATTAATCCAGAGGCCTGATATTATGATGGGATGCAAAACAGTGATGCACAGTAACAGTTTGACTATCAGCCCGGCTGCCAGTCAGTGTGCAAGTCTGACGAAGATACAGAGAGCACAGAGGACCCATGTCTTTCATTTCATGGAAGAATTTCATGTCCACCTCATGTGTTATATCGTCTGCGAGTTCAATATAAAAACCACAGTTCAACCAACAATGAATGAGTTCTTATCTCAACAAAACATGCAACATCAAGAAGCAGAAATACTCAATACAACTGTCTGCCAACAGATAGAAACCCAAGTGATTTTCCAACATCTCTGGAGTTGCCTCCCATACTCCGGCCTCCGCGCTGCCGTCTGCTCTCCAACTACAGATTACACATTTTTTGGTTGTTGCCACGAGTAGTGAATCGACGATCCCTCTCTGGAAAGACTGGGCCCGGTGAAACACAGTCATAGATGGATATTTCTTGAGTTACACTGCTATTGGCCACCATCAGCGCCCAGCTCCGCTGATAGTGGCAGTCTGTCAAACATGCTATCAGCGTGGATTAATCGGCGAAGATGGAAAATTAGCAAGAAATCAGGAAGGAGAATGTGATATGGTTTTTAATGATAGCGCAAGTGCAACATTCAAACTGCAGAAGCTGCAAGATACAATCTGTGACAAACTAGCAATAAAATATAGCACTGAAGTGTCGCATGTAAGAAAACATGTTCGGTACAGACTCAAGATCATGTGATCCAAAAATCGCAATAGCAGTTAAAATAGCTGTGATACAACTTTTTTTAAAGACATCATGCAGATCTAATTAATGATGATTACAGTCTCTTGTAATACATATTGTTGGATTGATCATTTGTCTAATCCCCTGCGAGTGGTGATGGAAAACTGCCAAAATCCAAACCGGATAATGGGATTAGATTAAGCTGCTGTAAGATCTTTTTTTACATGTTCCATGGCACATGTTAATTAGCAGTCAAATTTAGGTCAAAGGAACTCTCTTTCTCTCGCATCATGTTAAGTTACGCTTGTTAAGGCTTTGGCTTTCAAACAGTGGAGGCTAATGTTCGCTAGGTTCGACAAAAAAATTTGATTTGTCAGCGACTCCGGTAGCTACACAGAGCCGTCGAATCAAAGTGGAATTTATTAAGTTTAGGGTACACTGAAATAGCCTCGTCCTGCCTGAGGACACGACAGAGGCGCTGATAGAAACACGAGCGCGCTGCTAAAACATACGTTGTAATGCACCCTCGCCCGACTGCCGATGCAGCTCGTCTGAAAAACAAAACTTTGGCCTTGAAATGTGACATAATCTTGCTCTTCGGGTCAGAGCACAACACAAGAGTATTGTCAGTGCACGTCTGGAAAAGCATTAGCCTTGCCAGCTGATCTGAGACAAACTGAGCCAGCTAAAAGATCGGATCATCCCTCCGCTATCCTCCTCGAGCACAATAGAGCTATAGAGCAGGAGAAAGGGAGGGAGGGGAAAAAAGAGGCGAGAAAACAGGGGAGGAGAAAGAAAGAGAGAGGGAGAGGGAGAAATTTTGACTTATTCATAGGCTCTCCCAATCAGCTGCTAACACATTGGACTGCGCTGACACTCATTAGTTTCTGCTCCACTTCCTCTTGGGTGCCTTTATCCTCATCTCAGCTATTTGGGATACTGGATCTCACCAAACAAAAAGTTCCCCTCGTCACACACACACACTGGAATAAAGCAATGGACATTAAACTAGGGGTGTCGTCAGTTGGGGGGGAAGGGAGTGGGCTCTGCAGCTACACCGGCAGCCTCTTCTCCTTTGCAGCATACTTGCTTTCCATCCTCGCTGCCTGCAGTGTGAAACCAAAACTAGACATGAAGGAAATCACCTGCAGCTTGTTTACACACAAGCTCTGTCAATGAGGAAGTAGTACGTCCCGAGTACGAGAAGATTTACATGCCTCGGCATCAGGAGACGTGTGCACATCAATTAATAGTATTGCAGCTCATAAATACACTGCATTCATCATCTCTTTGTAAACGTTAAATGTTAGCTCAGATCTAACTTTACTTGCATGTTTGGTGAACAGATCTCTTGCTATTATATTCTAAACACATTAGAAGAGCGTTAAGCTCCAGAATACACCTTAAGTTTATTAGATAATAAATAATAAATTACTCAATACTGCAATAAAAAAAAAGGAACTGGCCTTTCTCGTCAAACTTGGTAAAAAAAAGACAGGCCTTGTATCTGCAGTCAGTAACCGAGATTGAGTCAAGTAATCGAGTCTCTTGTTTGTTTTGTTTGCTATGGTAATAATGTCATTAATTTCCATTGCTGGGTTAATTGAGTATTAGTAAGACCAGTTTCTCTGTTCCTTGTCCTGGCCGGAATGTTCCTTTGCTCTTGCTAATGCGCTCTGCAGAACACTGTAAATTAAAATCTAATTTGGCCTGTTCTCAGACTGCTGTCAAACACACAGCGCGGCGAGTACGCACAAAGTCGCATGCCAGCAGCAGCTGAGAGGTGTGTTCGCTTTGAAATGCTGGAAGGGAAACGCGGTGGGAACGGCCGAGACGCGTAGGTTCTTTAGCGTGAGCGATAAACTCACGGCTTCACGGCGACGCTGTATTAGGGTCAGTGAACAAGGTGCTGACTGGCCTGTGCCTGCAGCTCGCTGCTGGGACTAAAAACCAATCATGGAGCTTCTTTATGGGATCAAACCCACCACTTTGCCTGCACACACACACACACACACACACACACACACACACACACACACACACACACACACACACACACACACACACACACACACACACACACACACACACACACACGATTTGAAATCATTTGAATTATACCGCCAGCCGCAGCAAACGGCGAGCTGTTCAGATTTTATATGAAAATGGAGGTCGGCTGATCCTTTGACACCTCAGCGGCCTCATTGTGTGGACGTGATGACTCAGGTGACACAGAGCGTGTGTTCATGCATGTTCTCAAACACATCATAAACCACACTAATTTTACTGCGTGTGTTTGTAAGTGGAAGTAGATGTCATTTTGGCGCCAGTGCCGTCACCGATTGCACGACACGTGTGGCAACAACAAACCACAACCTCCTTGAGGAACAACATCATCATCATGAATCTTTGTACACACACACTTTGGGACAGGACAAATTGTATAATTTCTATTGTGGCATCTGTGAGCCGAGAATGAGAATATGAATGTTGCCGTGTCTTTAAGGATGGGCGGTGTGTAGGAATTTACATATCGAGCAGGGAACAATATCTAATCACAAGCAGTCACTTGAGATATGCCTGAGGTGCAATGAAAACAGATAGGAGCTATAAACCTATCTTGACTGGATGTAGACATAAAAAAATATGCTTCTCATCGCTTATTAAGCACTTTTATTTACAGGCTAACATTTTCCAAACCTGCTATGACTCATGGACAAACAGTCCATCACATGCAGATTAAAATCATTTAGGATAAATACGACCAGCTGTGAGGAAAGGATGCAGAATTCAAGCACAGGAGAGTCAAGAATGAAAAGAAATGGGAGTACAGTGCACAATATTTATACTGCAGTGAATATGAATGAACATGAATATGGATGAGTCCATTCAGTGTCCCAAGCCCCAAAAAACAAGTGTATATAAGGGTCTCCCTGCAAACAGCACAGCTTGTTTCCTTACGGTGAGGAGATTTCTACATCCAACCAGGATATTATACTATTTTTCCAGGGTGCCCAACCCAGCGCAGAGGAAAGCTCAGCCTGCTTATCATTTGTAGACAGCCTGAAGACAATGCAATGCCCAGCCTACTGCACATAAAATCAGTTATTCTCAGTGTGAGGGCAGAGGTATGACGCTTATCTATAGCTGATATTACAACAGCCCGTTTCTCGCAGCATTTACGCCTGCGTGGAACTTTTCTTTCCTCTTTGGTAACTTCAACTGTCAAAACTCTTCGCAGTTCTCATACATAAAACCTATGCATTATGTATGGGAGACCGGAGCTGCTCACAGCATGCTCTTATGTGGCGCCTTAATCAGCCAGTAGACACCAAACTAAAGAGGGATTTGGCTTCATGAAGATGTCTGCTGATAGACAGCAAGACCGAATGAGGAAAGACAGATTTTTCTGCTATCTGGGTCACAGAAGCGGGGACATCATTAGGGAGAAGGCGGATGCATGGATGTATATTGAAACTGAAGCAAATTTACATTTTCCCGCACAAAATGTGAGCGTGCACTGTATTTAAAAAGGCAGTGCACTTCATGGGCTATTCATTCCATATTGATATCTACAATTACTAATGTGCATTACCTGCTATTTGCTAAGCCAGCTTTAATAGCCTGTGGGCGACAGACCAAGAAGAAAAATCCATAAACACGGGCTTATATCTTTGACTGATTCATCATAATGACAAACCAAGTGGGAGTTAAATATTGCCGTGGACCTGCAGAGCTTCCTCGGATAGTAAATCAAAACCACCTGCCACAAATATGTTCATAAAGCACGTGTAAAAACGGATTCCTATTAAAGAGTGGGAAGTCGATCATAATCAGTCTCTTCAGGTGCAGACCTATGTGGCATGAGGAGGTGTGTCGGGTGTGAAAGAAGTCACTGGAAATGAAACATTGCTATAAATTATAAATACCAGCACGGGACATCCCTAGTCTGAATATAGCCTGCTCTAGATTGAGTTAACTGTGCAGCTTGAGTTACCATGGTGATCTAACCTTATGAACAGTGTGTGGCTATTGGGACATTAAAAAGTCCCCGAACCCAACCAAGCACTTGCGTAAAGTCTTTGTGGCTGTCTGGCAACAATTCCTCTTCATAAAAAAAAAGATGAAAGCACACCTGCACGCTGCCGTCTTAGTCCCAGTTCTTCTTTTATTCGGCGCGGGCACGGCATGACAATGGTTTGACCGCAAATGGTCTTCAGGTGGCTGACTAATCCCGTGACCTTGCTTTGTCACATGACTGCAGTTGCAATGTCAAAACTGGAGCCAACAATCAAATCATCCATTGTCGTGCACTTTGTTAAGGAGCAGGGCGAGCAGCACCTCCTCCGCCGCCGCCAGCTCCTGCGGGGATTCAGGTGGATCGTGGAAAGAGGAGAAACTCCAACAGAAACCAGTCGAAGTGCATTTTGCTAATTGCTTAAACAAAGATGTCGCACCAGTTCAAACACTGAAACTTTGTGAAGAGTGGAGGAGTGGAGCCCTGTAACAGGAGTTGGATGAAAATGTCAGCACTCTCTGTTATAGCCAAACTGGAATAGATGGGACACACACCAGAAATGGAAGGGGTGGGCTCTGTCTTCCCGTCTCTAACTCCTGAAGCAACAACATGAGTCCCGTGGATGAGAAACGTTACCACACTAGGCCCGGGAGGACACTTATCTTTAGCCTACGCAATGAGGTGATAACACTTCTAAGGACCATTAGACTAAAGATGTCTCTGGGGTGTTTTTAACGGCAACAAAAGAAGCTGCTGATGTAAGGATCTTTAAATAAATGAACTTAATTATTTGTGCGGACCAGCGGCTAACATCATCCGATAGCTGTGTTATAAATGAGGCTCATTCAGACAGGTTATCTGAGGCTAATGTTGCTGATGATCTAGCGAATGTTTCCAGTAGACCACACGTGTCCCCAATCTCTGCTCTAATGACGCGCTGCCACATGTCGAGGATTTATTTGTGGTGGCGTGTTGTTGTCTTAATGTGAAACAAAGCGGGTTAATAGACGGCAGCGCTGAACGATGATGCATCCTTAGATTTTACTGGCAACGGTAGACGTAAACCCTCCTTTTTAATCAGATTTATTTCCTAAATTGGTCCACAAAATGGCGATCTTTCAAACTATGTTTTGTCCAGCTAACGGTCCATTTATTCATCATTGCACAGGTAAGTAATGTTTGGCTTTCCTGGAGAAGAAAAAGGACTTCAGGATTAACAGATTATCAAACTGGATAGTTAATTTTCTGCTGATGGAGTTATCGATTCACGGAGTAATCGACTCAGCTCAGGACTCAAGGATCATTAGCAAAGAAAACCCCCTGAGGCTGACTGAAAGTAAAACCAACACATGCATGCACCTGCTACAAGAGGACAGGGGACAGAGCTGTCTCACAACTGGCCAAAACAAAAGACACAGTCAAGTCTTTAAATGCACCAGCTAAATATATCTGCATGGGAGACAATCAGGATGTTAGGATGTGAGCAACTTATTTAAAGACGTACTTCGAACAAACCCAAATTTCTTTTTGGCTTAATGATGTGATGGAAACTTGGAGTGAAGCGACCTGCCAGCTGCGATATAACAAACTACAAATTGGCACGTTCACACTGAGAACTGGTCCCTCAGCGTACTCTGGCTCGTTTCCCAACCGGGCAACATTTTCTCACAGGTTTGCTCAACACCATCACCTGCAACTCGTCAGCCCTGTCACATGAGCATTTTAGTCATTAAACACGTGTTCCTCAGTCCACGTCAACAACTTCATTGTTTACACATTACTCTGGCATATTTCCTTTTCGCCACGAGTGTTAGGGAGGGCGTCTGATTCACTGCAAGACTCGAGTTGGGGGAGGTTAGGGTCACACACGTGGAAATATTTAAGGTTAAAAAACTTCCCTATCTGGTATGAAGCGTCACTAGACAAACACACCTCCAGTCTCATGATAACTCGCTGTGCATTTAACAGATGACATCACCTCAAGGAAGTAAAGATAACATTTCATTGGGGTTTTAAAAAGGTACTTCCTTCAAGGAAAACAACAAACTGTTGTTGAGGCAACAAAAGTTGTGTTAATCCTACAAGATCCAACTCAAACTACGACAAAGCTTTGGAAAGAAATCTCCAACAGAAGCGTTACATACTTTGGATTAACCATTATGCAGCTACTGGAAATGTTTCTGACGTACAGTGGCGACAAGGAAACAAGTCGCTTTGGTTGAAAGCTGTTGTAAAAGTCTGCTTTCTTACCGTGACTAACACAAAAAGCTGTTTTGCGAGTGTGTCTATAGCGACACAACTTCGGCATGCGAGTGAGAGTCAACCTTATCTTCCATTCGAGATAAGGCCTGTAGTAAATGATCATACCAGGAAAGACACAAAAAAATAAATGTGCACCGACACGGCCTTTCAACACACCACTGCAGGACTCACGTCTGTGATTTATGGAGTGTATTAAAGAGGAAACGTGCGGCACGATATTTGCTTTTAATTGGACGAATGACCAAAAATCACAACGAAGGAAGTTTATGCATATCACCCGTTAATATTATCTATAAAGCGTGGCCACCAGCTCTTTGTAGGTTATTATCCGGTTGTCAATATTGTGATGAATAACTGGATAATAATTAACAAAGAGATGGTGAACGGCTCTTTGTAGATCATTAGATAATGGGTCCACAACAATGTGATAGTCCCCCAGTCTTTGTTGACGTTTTATTACAGCGAGGACGGCCTTTGAAGGCAAATCAGATACTGTTTTACTGCATGACGATGTCAGTCATTTTGAGTTGAGACTTCGCGAGGCTGGAGGATATTTATCTAGCCATAGATGACTGCAGTATTTTGTAGGGGCTATCTTCGCACACCATATGTCCTCTCTCTCTTTCTCTAGTGGCATAAAATAGCCAATCCTGTCAGTTCAACCGGGTCAGGTTTAGTAATTTAATGAGCCTGTCATGCTGTCATTTGTGTGGTAAACCCACAGAGCATTCACGGATGTAACTCAAGTAGCTTTATAAAAAGAGAAAGAAAAAACTGAACCACAGGCTTGCTGCTGTTTTCACCTGGCTTCCTGAGCTGCCTGTCATGACAGCATTTCCCAGAAAGGTGATTAACAAAACAAAAACAAGTCGACCAATGAGGGAGATGGAGAAATACCCTTAAAAAAAAAAATATATATATATATATATATATATATATATATATATATATATATACATACATAATAAAATAATTAAACCTTAGAGATTAGCTCCAATCTTAACCGGATTAAATGACACTGGAGTTAAGTGGGAGGGATTGTAATCTGATTAGCGAAGTGGTGAGAAAATGAAAACGCCGATATGTTGAGTGCACCAACACACTTTAATCCTAATCGTCCGTCGAGGCGGTGAAGGTGCTCCGCAACAAAAGATGCGACTGCTGCTGCTGCTGCTGCTGCTGCTGTTGTTGTTGTTGCACTGCAGCTGTTCCTCCATTGACTGACTGACTGACTGTTGGAAAACGGCACTGAAAACACACACAGGTCGTTAAATCGTGCTTTTAAACGCACCGCAGCGCGTTATGGTGAATATCAAGGCGGCTGAGATAAGGGGCAGTGAACGCACCGTCGCTAACGGGCAGCTGTTGCCGAAAAATACAGCTGCTGAACCCCGTTACCGTCCAAAAAACAAGTGCTGTAACACAACAGGAGTGTGGCACACACGTCGCTAAGCTTGCATCGTACATTTCACCGCTAAAATCAGCTGAAATCGTGTAGGAAAAAACAAAACTCAACGTCGGACAGCATCAAGAATCGGGACCCCAACGGTGCTAACTAGCTAGCGGTGTTAGCATGTTGTATACATGGGGGGCCCCCCTCAAACAGACAAAAGAGACTCACCTAAATTATCGTCGAGTCAGCGTCTCATTTGATGGTGTCCAAGGGTTAGGAGGAAGGTGGTACTATCCGAAAAATACCCCCGACAAGTGGGCATGAGCTAGCTTCAGCTTGAGGGTAGTTCAATAGGTTTTTCTGTGCTAGTGTTAGCAGCTAGCGCTAACGTCCCCCCCTCTCACCTCCTCTTTACTTAAAGTGGCCCAGTGCGCACATTCTCCTCGGCGAAGCCGTCCTCAAGTTTGGCTTTAACGCTCGTCCTTCCCCTCTCCAGCCTGTTTTCAGACTTTTAAAGACAAGGGGAAAAAAGTATTTTGCCTTTCAAATGTTCCTCGAACTAAACTTAACCGAAGGCGAGGCGAGAAATGATCCAAGACAGAGCAAAAAAAAATTAGAAATCCAAAATGTCCACACGACATTCAGCAAGGAAATACAAAAGACAGAAATGCGCACGACCTCCGGCAGAGCGAAACCTTCTCATCCAAAGTGTGCCGCGCCCAGGTGTTTTCAGTCATAATCTCCTCTGTCGTTTAACCGTGCAGCTTTTCACAGACACGAAGTGTTAGAGAGAGAACAACGCACGAAGCGGTGCTGGCGGTACTGACCGACTGGATACATGCACGGAGGAGTGGGCTGTCCAACCAGAAGAAGTCGCCTTCCCCGGCCAGCTGTGGTGATGCTGCTGCTGTCTCACCCAGAGTGGATCCTCCTCTCTGCCTACTATCTATTACAATATATACTTCTCTAAATATTCACACATATTTCAACTAAAGCCAAAAAAGACATTTATTTAACCCATCCACACGTGTACATAAAGATATTATGACATTATTTACAGCAGTTTCACCACAGTATATTTATATCTTCTTCATTAAATTAAAGAAAATAAGAATTCACAGTTTTATTCCAATGAAAACACACATTTTTCTTTATGTTTAACTCGCACACCAGCATTTACTGTTATGCAGCGCCCTCTGGTGCACCATGGTGCTGAACTTATTTTCCTAATCCTGTTCTTAAAAATAAATCTATCTATCTATCTATCTATCTTTTTCTGCAGTCTGAGCTACAGTAGCTCATCTGTCCGCCCATCCAGTTTTCCTTGGACCACCTTTGATCGGTACTGACCACCACGGACTGGGTGCACCCCACATGAGCTCCACTTTTGGAGGTGCTCTCTCAGTTGTCTAGCCATCACGATACCCCTTGTGTCCCACTCATTGTAGCCTTTTTTTTAATGAGCCAACATGCACGGCACTCTGAACCTGTTTATCCTATTATTACATGTCAAAATGGATACTGTGAGAAAGGTCTATTGGTCCTGTCAAAGTCACTAAATTCTCACTTTTTCCAGCTTCTAACACGTCAACTTTGAGGACAAAGGGTTCACTTGCAGCCTAATACATCCCACCCACTGACAGGTACCACGACAATGACACAGTCAGTGTTATTCACTTCATAATGTTATGGCTGATCGGTGTATAGATGTATCACAGCGAGGTTTTAAGCCACTGGGCTCGAACGTGAGTGTTGGTAACATCCTCTCCCGCTTTCTTTGCATCTAACCATAACTTGCAGCTGCACACACACAGCTAGGCCTTTTTCACAGAATATATTTCGACACGTCACAGTAGGAAAATATGTAAATGTGGTAACTGTGGTAATGTGTGCATGCTGTCTCATGGTAACACTGCCATAATGTTACTAAAAACATCTGTGCTTTTCTCACTACATCTCACCAACTCATCTTACCATCTCAAAGTGTCTGCTGCCAAAAAAACCTACTGTATACACAGTATGTACACGATGAGCATCGATCATGATCTACTGTACATTGAACATGTGCCATCAGGTAGAAAATATCAAGTAGAAAAAACTGAACACGGTAACAACACACTTCAAGCAAAGTCATCTCTTAAAGGACCGGTGTGTGGGATTTAGTGACATCTAATGGTGAAATTACAGACTGCAGCAAACAGACATTACCGTCCGCTTTCCTAGAAAAACATAACAATTCTTACTTCCAGGTGATTATACACTAATGACAGCATAGTTATGCGTATAACACTCAATTATTATTAACAGAGTCCCCTAAATCTGACACACTGGACCCTTAAAAGCTACAACAAATTACAGTTTTTGTGTTTCCTGAGATTTAATCAGTCCTTTGCACTGAAAGAAGGCGTCCTGACACGGTCCACGTCCGAGGAAGGTTTTCAGCATGTCCGTCCCATCCACAGAGCCACCGGTTTCCAATATCACCCGTCTGTACTCTTTTCCAACCTGTGTTTAAAAAAAGCACGCATTAAGATATCTTCCACAAATAGTGAGATTTAAATCCACGAGTATATGAATATATAGTAATAATTACACCCACCTTTGGATTCATAATGCCTTCCTTTTTAAAACGACTGAAGAAAATGTCCATGGAGTAGACTTCACTCCACAGATAGCTGTAGTACTGACCATCATATCCTCCAGTCAGGTGGCTGAAACTGGCCGTCATATTGGTACCTGCAGAGAACAGATCTGTCGTCAAAACAGTTGCACATCTGCCTTGCAATGCTACTGCTGTTGATGCTCCAACTGACCTGGTGTAGCAGGAACACCCAGGATGTCTTGGCAGTGCTTTGCGAACACCTCGGATGTATCTGCACGAGGGCTGGTGTGTAGTGACTGGTCCACTTTACTGAGGACTACCTGGCGCAGGTTCATCAGCCCTGAAGATGATAATCAAGTCAACACATCTGCAGACGCTCTTGATTTCTGCATATGTTATAGATTTGTAGTCTGACCAGTGTTGGCTACTCTGGATGCGATCAGTTTGTCGAGCAGGTTGTCTGGGATCGGGGTGCCATCCTTGTAGTGGCGTGACATTCTTCTCAGAGGCTCCTTCTCCCAAACCCAGTTCTCAAGCATCTGCGAAGGCACTTCCACGAAGTCCGTCTCCACCAGGGTTCCACTGAATTCTGAAAACGTGGTCTGGACACAAACACGGGGAAAGTTCAAACTCTATCAGTCCAATTCAAAGCAAACACAACCACGCCGCTGCTGCTGCTTACCTTTGAACAGAGCTCGTGCATTACATGACCAAACTCATGAAAGTAAGTCTCCACTTCATGGTGCTGGAGGAGAGACGGATAACCTTTTCTGGGCTTGGTAAAGTTAGCAATCATAGCCGCCACTGGAAGCCTGCGTTTTCCATCAGGACCTCTGCAGCCGGGCTGGAGCCCAAAGCAGGCTGCGTGGCCATACTTTCCCTCCCTGGTGGAAGAGGTTGCAAATGTCAAAGCTGAATCTGACGAGACGAGATCTTGTCACTCATAGCTTCTGAATTTGTGCTGTTATGCTGAATAAACTGATCCGAGCTGAAACAATTAGTCGATTAATCCATCAGACGGCTGGTTCTGGACCTTCTAGTGGTACATGGAGGAATCTTCCACACATGGGGCTCACATACTGTACATCCATGATTAGTTACAAGCTAAAATGTGTCAGCGAGACAAAAATACTACAATCGTGACTCTAAATGGGAAACATTAGAAAGAGAAGTGCTGATCAGGAGCGAACATTTTCCACCAAATTAGCTTTGGCTCTTGAAACAGTTCAATTCAGGATTAAACACTCAACAATAAATAATCTTCTTATTAGGATTAAACTGTGTAAACTGTGTCTACCTGATTAGGGTTGGCCTACGCTGTTGTATTTTAACATCTGTCATACTCAGTCTGAGATTTTCTGAGGTGGTACGTGGCATTTAAAGAGTTCTAGGGAACTGCAACAGGAATTTTTCACATTCTAGAAATAATCAGCAAATTAAAGAATAATGAAAACAGCCCTAAAACCGATCTTTTAGCTCAAACATTGCATAAATCATTATATAATCTTCTGTCCTCCACATTCTCTACCTGGGATGCAAGTCCATGTAGAACTGTCCGATCTCCTCTCCTGTTTCGGTGTCCTGTGCCGAGTAAAGCTTGGCGTGTTCGTGCCACACGTGAGCGTGTTCCACCTCCGTGAACGTGAGGCCCAGCAGCTCCTGGTAGATGCCAAACAGGCCCTCCGTCACCACGTCGAGCGGGAAATACTCGATCAGCTTGTCCTTGTTCACGGCGAACTTGCACTGCTCCACTTGATTCATGTAGTAGGGCATGTCCCAGGCGTTGATCTGTCCGTCGAACGGGTAGCCCATCATCAAGCACTCTCTCTTCTTTAGCGCGAGAATATACTTCCTCTCCTTGATTCCGATGGGCTTCAGTGTTTCATAGAACGTGTCTGTAAAGTGTGAAATGGAACAGACGCTTTCATGGGTTTGTAATATAGTAACAGTGACAGTGACACACTCATTCAAACCCTTTTAACTGCGTGATATATGACCACGTCTTCTCGAGTCATAAATTACTGCATGTTAGACTACATACAGGCACATAGTGCAACATACGCTACATTACATGTAACAGGCATGAGGTGTAGCATTTCTCTCCTCTAGTTGAATCTCCTTTCCCATCCATCTGTCCAATGAAGTTTATTTGGTCTAATGTCAAGCCGTTATCAGATGGCGTGGGATGACACGGAGCGTTTGGAAGTGTGCGTGCAAGCCTGTGAGGCGACATGTCAGAGGTGGGGGACATACCTAAAAAGTCAGATACATTGCTCGAATTCTTGGCCATGTTAACCTCCAGCACGTAGTTTGCGTGGCTACTATAACCGAGCAAGTCTGCGACCTTTGCCCTCAGTTGAATCAACTCTTCCAGGATCGCTGTGTTTACCTGGAAAAAAAGGAAAGGTGGAAGAAGATCTGAGAAAATACTCCACAAGTCAAAGTATGTAAGTATTATCAACAAAATTTACTTGAAGTATCCCCACTGCAGTAAACAATATCTAATTTTGCTCCGTAAAGTTATAATCCTTTGAGATTTGAGATGAGCAAAGACTCCTTGAGCAGCTCCTTCGTGGGAAAACCCAACAAAAGAACAACTGGTGTGTCTGTTTACAGCGCGGCCAAACAAACTCATATTGTTTTAATAAAGAAGTCAGTCAACAATCCATCATGCCACGAGGAGCCGCGATCTCATTTCATGCTGCACATGGCATGAATAGCTTTCCACATAACAGCGGGGCAGAGGTCAGAAGGAGCTGCGTGTGTGCACTGCAGCGCCCTGTGTGACAGCTCACCGCCGCCGCCGCCGCCGCCTGTTCCACCGGTGCGAATAGGAAATGTTTGGTTTGCTTTAGCAGTAATTAAATACAGCTCCAGTATGGCTACAGGAGAGCGAGCAGTAAACATTGAGCCTGATATCAATAAGCTAAAATTACAAACAGCAACGCTGGATTACATGCATGCATGATATCCTTGTGCGTAGGTGGGTAATTTGAATCCAGCGCGTGAATGGCGAGCTCCATATAGAGATAACTTCCAATTATTGAATGTAAATACAGCGAACAGCTCCCACTGAGGAAAAGCAGTCCATAAATAAGTTAGTAGGTAACAGCATTATTTCTTCCAGATAGGGCTGCAGGTATACGTGCACAAGTTAAAAACAGACAGGACCTGCGGGGTCAGGAGGTGTAGGATATACAGATTTATTGTGAGACTCCAGTTACCTCTTTACACCTGCTGTGGAAAGCTGTTTCCATCTTCCTCCTTGTCTCAGGATTGTGACACCTCTTCATAAGGGGGTAGTAATGGGGATATTCCAGCGTCACCTTATACCGCCCTTCTGCTGTTTTGTCCAGTGCATTGAGAAAGCTATCGGCAAGTCCACCTTAACAGAAAAGGACAAACAGTCGAAGCATGCTCATCATAGGAGACAGTGTAAATGAGTTTTGTGCAGGAGCTCACCCAGTTCACGCTCGGAAAAGACGAGAGACGTGTTGTCCTCGTTCAGATTCTTGTTAAACTCTATGGAGAGTTCACTTATGAGCTTGGATGTTCTTTTTATTTCCTTGAGGAGCAGAGTGAAGGTGGAGAAGAGAAAATTAAAATGAATTCCCAGTATATATGTGATCTAAATTGTAAACACGGCAATCAAAGCGGCACTTTACATCAATTCACATGTGATCAGCGTCTTTTTAATACAGTTAGGGAATCATTGTGTTTCTGTTAACACCCAGTAAAACATGATTATGCTTTCTGTTGAGGAAAAACAGAAACATAAGATTGAAATCTTTGTTAAATACCTGCAATTTATATTAGATTTATTTATTAGAGGTGACATAAGGTAGTGTTACCACAGGACTCACAGCATGCAGGCTAAGTGATGTACTGCTGTGGATGGGAGCAACAATGAAATGTATTTATATGTATTTTTCTGTCTTCCTTTCTGACAGAGAACTGAAGCGTTTACACTGATCTGTGCTCTCTTCAAAGCCTCCGCACTTTATCGACAGGACGGTAATTTCACCTGAAGAAAACGTTCTGTGTTCTGTGAGGTAAAATCGTGGTGTAAGTCAATAAAGTCTGCTGGCTCTGGAGATGCGACTGCTTCAGTTTCCAGTTGTCTGCTGTCCGTACATTTTGACTTTTTCCAGGTGGTTAAAATACATTTGGTCCACAGCAGTGCATTACGTATCGTCGGTGCTGGTCCTCCTCCTGTCTGCTTCTCCAAACTGGGGCCCTGCTCACACAACCCCTCTTAACGAACCCCTTCAATAATCAGATGGCATACTGCATTACCTCTTGTATATCTTTAGACAGATGCAATCCTTTCCGCTTGCCTAATGTGACGAGTCTGTCTAAGAATCTCTGTTCTTCGGGTGAGAGGTTGTCTTGAATCTTCTTCTGTCAAAAAGACAAACATATTTTCTTTATACAGGCAGAATTCAGGTTAAACGTATGCACCTATTTATGCTGTATGTCAGTCAGCCAGTCCTGCGTGGAATAAGATATGGCATTGGCTAACACCGGTGAGATCAGATTCAGTTTCTTTCCTAAGCTAAATAAGAAGCAGTGATGGGGTCAAATGAGGTTACACTATCCTCGGTCTTAATATAAAACCCTTCAGTCCTCACATATCTATCATTTGTTGCCCTCTGGCTGACATAAAATGTGAAAATAATCTATCATAGGCATGTAGCGCAAATGCATCAAATCCTCACACATCAGATTTAATTAACTTCAAATTAGTTTCTTTTATGGTTACGATTATTTTAGCACATCATCATCATCTTAATGGACTAGAGGTCTGATTAAAAGATCAACCCTCCCCTTCCTCGTGTTGTGATTTATGTGCATATTCCAGTGAATGTGACGTGACGGCGTACCTGCAAAGCAGTGATCCGCTCGAACACATCTTCCCTCATACTTATCTCCACGTCAAACTCTGACAGCTTCTTGTCTGCCTCCGTGCTCGCTGCACGCAGCTCTTTAGAAGGACAGACGTACTGGGGGAAGTCAAGAACGTGGCGAGACGCTACGGGGACAGGATCAACACAAAAGACAGCATGAACGAGGGGCGTGCAACATTTGAAATCTGAGAATGTCTTTTCATGTAAAAAAGACTTACATGCATAATCCAGCTTGACATCAGCCAATGCTTTGAGGGTGTTCTCCACAGAAACGTCTTCGATCTTTAAGGATCCAACGTCATCGTAGACCTTCTTCACTCTGTTAATCAGGCCGTCTGTCGCGGTCCAGATCTCGGCTGGAGACAGGTCCCATCTCAGCGTGTTTCTCTTATTTCCTGCCTCAGAGCTCTCTCTGGCAGGTACCGCAGACACGTTCTGGATGGTCATCCTCACAGCAGGTTTAGAGATGCTGTAAAGATAAAAAACAACAACATTTAAACACAGTTTAAAGGTCCAGCGTGTAAGATAGGGGGCCTGGAATATATTATTCAGAACTCTGATTTCATGCAGGTTTAACCACCTGAAAATAAGAGTATTTTTGTTATTGTTACTGAAAAATGATCCTTTTATATCTACAGTGGGAGCGGGTCCTCTTCCAGGGAGGCCGCCATGTTTCTACAGTAGCCCAGAACAGACAAACTAAACACTGATCTACACGAGGGCTGTTTCTCCTTTAGGGGAGAGACTGCACCACCAAGACGCAACCAAATCCTACATACTGGACCTTTAAAGTTACGCTGCACATGAACGACTGAACAGGTGGCACTAATGGAAGCAGTAAATCCTCCAGGGTCGCCGCCTGAAATGTGCTTTGCATTTTTTCCATGCTAAGCGGCGACCTTTACCCTCCTCCGTGTACCATCCACACACGGTGTAAGGTTTCACTGCACTGGCAGGGAAAGAAGAAGAAGAAAAAAAAAAGCAGGATCATAACAGCGTGGGATAATTGTAAAACAGATATGACAGATCTCAGCCAAACACTTCCAAACAGCTGGGAGCGAGAGCATGGCGCAGGGCCAGGCTTCATGTTTCTATGATGTTTTTAAACGATTTAACAGGTGTCAATAAAATAAACAGTCATTATGAAGCTGGGGAGCTTCCACGAATGTGTCACACAGGTGTTAAACAGTTAAAGGTGCGGTTATCCTGAAGCATACCTGCAAAGCGCTCGGCACATCACAACTCTTAACGCACACATGCCAGCTGATTCATGCAGATAAACAAACACCTTCTGCTTCTTCTTCTCCTTCTTCTTCTTCTTCTTCTCTTGCTGTAGTCCCAGCAGCACTCTGCTCCCTCTCCCTCTCTCTCTCCCCTCGCATGTACAGAGAAAGCCTCCTTATTTCCGCCTCCAACGCGCCTGCGCGCCGAGGAGGAGGATGCTTGCACCGAGCTGACACGAGCCCTCATGACGCGGTAGCAGCAGCAGACAGCTGGAGAAGAGCTCAGGTAGGTGGGCGGGTAGAGGGGGAACACACACACACACACACACTGTCTAACATATAATGTTGTTATTTATAATTTGGTGCATCGCTGCAAAGGGATGTGAGGTCACGCGCTGTTATTACTCATTGTTTTAAGCCCAGCATCACGCGCGAGGCTGCACAGTGCGCGAGCCTTGTTGTCCGGACGATGAGTAAAAGACGTTTTTTTTTTTTTTTTTTTTTATTTAATCACAGACACCTGCTGTTGTCTCATCTTCCATATTCCCGTGCATGCATTGTTGTTGTTATTAAATACCCGTGCAGCATTTCTCTGCCTCCCATCGTGGTATTACATCACAGCTTCTGCATCACTGCATTTACGTGTGTCAACACACACACACACACACACACACACACACACACTGAGGGGAGGAGGAGTGGCTGTGCCAGGCAGACCTACATGAACATAACAACCAAAGGCATCAGCACGTGATGGAAATATGAGGCAGTGTTTGTATCTGCAAATGAGAGTGGAGTCAGATTGCAGCTAAATTAGTGGCCTCCTTTTAAAAATCCTATGTGTGCAGCATTAATATGTTTGCTCAGACTCAGATTAAATAACACAACAACAGACAGCAAGATTCATTTTGTGATTTTCTTATGATTTGTTGTCTTGGAAACAAGAACCAAATGCACCGCCGGCATCGTTTTCCAGTCGTTATGATGGTGATAAAATAATAACACGGCTGGATTAACCTGTTACAAAGAGGTCTCCTGGCAAATATCACGGCGTCAGGCTCATATTGGATCATTTTGATTTAACGCCACTTTATTTAAGAGTATGTACTCTGTCAGCACATGCTCCGGAAAATAAGATGAAACCGCAGAATCTGCGAGGGGTGATATCATACACGACAAAGGCAATTTGTTAAATTACCAAAAATCAATTGACTGTGTGTGTGTGTGTGTGGAGGGGGGTTCGTGACTTTGTGAAGCTGTCGGCAGTTGTCCACTTTTCATGGTTGAAGTTCGCCAACAGACTCAACAACCCGCCCAACTGTTGTCAGGCTGACTTCTTCAGACTGAAGTCGGTGGAGATGGATCTAAAGAGCACGATGGTGTCACCGCTCCTGACACGGACACAATAACACCCTGGATAGACTGTCCCAACGGAAAAGGAAGAGACTCACATCCTCGTTGTGGAGGACTTCCTGCTCTACACCCACAGACCTTTAACCCACGCACTCCATCAGTGTTACTTTATTTCCATCCCGTGTGAAGAATGAGCACCTCCGCTTCCTCCTCCACCTCTGGATCTGAAACACAACAGCACCGAAAACGCTGGCCGCTGTTGCTGCATTATAACTAGATAATAATCAATCACCCGGCAGTGGTTTTCAACCTGAGGATCTGGACCCTAATGCAGGGCGGCGAGATGATTATCAGGCCAAACGCAAAACGAAAACTATTTAAATGAAACTGAGAGAGACATAAACATGCATCCTGTGGGCGTACACACACAAAAGTCATGCTTAATTCATGATAAATGATTAAATGCATGAATTAAAAAGTATTCTCTTCTTACTACGGCCACGCTGTCCTGCTGAAGCAGGTCATTATTAAAGCTTTTGACTGTTCATAAATGAGACTAAACGATCATTTAATCTCCCCTTGTTTAATCGTGAATATATAATCTTACAGAGGAATACTCCAGCCGAGTCGCTCGCTATAAATAAATGATCAGGTCATCAGGTAAATTCATTTATGGATTTACTGGATGTTAATGTGAGGAATCTGAGGAGTGTGACCTCTGGTCACACAGCAACATGTGGACACAGAGAATCTGTACGGCCACCTTCCTTCTGTGAGGTGTTACTATTCACAAAAACTACAGTGACTTTATTATTTTTTTAGAGGTCCACTGTGGAGGGTTTAGTGGCCTCTAGCTGTATAGCGGCTCATTGTAATCACTCCACCTTAATCTCTCCTTTCTGGCATGAAGGAGAAACTGTGGTGGCAAGAGTCAGAGTTTAGTTTGAAAACACAGATATGCATATTATATTTCTGCCACACTCTGCTCATAGATCCTTCTAAATCTAGACGCACTCGACCTTTAGAGTTAGGCATGTGTTGTTTTTTTTAATCTGTAGTCTGTGCTTCCTTCCTGTTCCCGGCAGTTTCCAGGTAAAAATGGCAGTGGAGAAGCGTCTGGCGTTCTCTATCGTGCAGTTCCTACGAGACCAAACACATTGCGGCGCTTTGAATTCAGATGAGCAGGAGAGCCTCGAAGGTAGGTCAGCCACACTGTGCACTTAGATTTTTGGAAAGCGCCTTTGCAAATATAGCACACTCTGCTCGCGTCCCGTCTGAGCGTGCATGGCGGCGTGTTTCAGTACGAAAGGTGAACAGTGTTAACATCGGCGTTATCCTGTCCCTGCAGTTGCCATACAGTGTTTGGAGACCACCTTTAAGATCAGCTCCAGTGACTGCCACCTCGCTGTGCCACAGCCTCTCACAGAGATATTCCTCAACTCCCTGCTCAAGGTGGGCGCTGGACAAACGTATGAAGGTAGCCTGGTTGCATGTAGTTAACTACAGCGTCGGGGTAAATGTAGGTTGCATTATCCACAGCAGACATTTTGACTGATATAACTATGGCTGCGTTCCATTAAGCTGTGCCAGTGCGTGCTGGCTCACCTATAAAGAACACAGTCATGAATCATTAATGATATTAGTTACACCTCTGATTTTCCTCCTGTCAAGTAAAAATATCCACAGTAATAAGTGTCTTTTCAACGATTCCTCTATTTTATGCTTACTTAGAATGACAACATCACCATCCCAGAGACCTCCCCATCTCCAGAAGACATCGAACGAGCCGAGCAGCTGAAGAACGAAGGTAAGAAAAGGCACAGTCATGGCTCATCTCGTGCTGGTGGATTACCGGCAGTACAGGGAGGAATACGGCCCACCAGAAGAATGAGAACTGTGTGTTATGAAGGAATCATCTGTCATCATGTCTGTCTGGAGGAGTGGTGGATTTGTTACCTTCGCGACAGGAGAGCTCACACACGCGGCTTTAAAACGTCCCTCAAGTGTGTTTCGGTTCAGAAGAATATTGAATTATCTTACTGATTTTACTGATCAGCTTTATCTCGTCCTTGGACCACATCATTTCCCAATTTAAACGTATTTTACACTTCATTATCTACACGCTCCTGCAAGCTGAACCAGTGACAACTTCACAGTCACCTGTTGATTTTATGTCACTGAAAAAATCAGAAGCTACCACATATCTTATAGAGGAACACCATGCAGCTCTGCAGCTCCATCCACTTCATGGACTGACGTATTAATATCTAAGTTTCTAGCTCGCTAAGAGCCTCGATGTATTGTACCAACCAAACCTCAGTCTTTCTATGTGCTGAACTGTCTGTGATCCAATATTGTATCCTCAGGGAACAATCACATGAAGGAAGAGAACTACAGATGTGCAGTGGAGTGCTACACAAAGGCCATCGATCTGGACTTAAGAAACGCCGTGTACTACTGCAATAGGTATTTACGACAGCGAGACACACGACTTCACACTGCTCACTCTGCTTTCTGCTCCTGTTGTGCGTCATGCATCTGAAAGCATTGAAACGAGCCTGTGAGCACCGCGTCTGACTGTGACACCTTGCAGGGCCGCAGCTCACAGTAAACTGGGAAATTACACAGAGGCGACTGGCGACTGCGAGAGAGCCATCGGGATCGATCCCACCTACAGTAAAGCGTACGGGAGGATGGGGTGAGTCGGACCGAAGACCGATGCCGCCTTGTCTTTTTCCTTCCTGCGTAATCCGCTCCGTAACGCTCTCATCTTTCTTTCTTTCTTTAATTTGTGCCTCCAGTTTGGCTTTGACAGCCACGAGCAAGTATCCAGAGGCAATTTCCTACTTCAAGAAAGCTTTGGTATTAGACCCCGAGAACGACACCTACAAATCCAACCTGAAGATCGCAGAGCAGAAGCAGAAAGAAGCAACCAGCCCAGTGAGTATTGTCATGTCCGTGCTTTTATTTTGTTATCTATATCCCATTAAAGCTCACATATATCAGCTATATATTAATATTTTGACCTGGTCTGTGATTGTGTGCCACAGATAGCTGCTGGATTGGGATTTGACATGGCTAGTTTAATCAACAACCCTGCCTTCATCAGTATGGTAAGAGCATAAGTCCTGATATAAAAACCTGGCCGTGTTACAGGCGCAGTCGAGGCTGTAACTGATAGTAAATATGATCATTTATCCTGGAGACAAGTGTCTTATACTTGTTTTGTCTCTGGCAAGGTTAGACCAGATAGTTTCCCTAATTAGTCCCCTGAGTGACAGTCCGCACATTAATCAGCCGAGTGTATTGTCTGGTGGATAAGACCTGAAGAATCTGACTTGTTAAACGATGACACATGGGAACGTCTGCCAGGCCAAGAACGCTTCTGCAAGCACGCCGGAGTTTTATTGCAGCAACCATAACACGATACATCTAAAGCAGATAGCTGTGTGTGTGTGTGTGTGTGTGTGTGTGTGTGCATTCAGGAGATAATTTCCAGTGTAATCACTTCAGGTTTTGTTTGCAGGCTGCAAGCGTGATGCAGAACCAACAAGTACAACAGCTGTGAGTGCCAAAGCTAATTGATTACATTGAGGATTGCTGTGACGTGCAGTTTTAAAATACATATACGATGACTCACTGTCACTGTGTCGCTGTGTTTGGTCAGGATGTCAGGAATGATGTCTAACGCAGTCGGGGGGCCTGCGGCGGGAGTGGGTGGACTGTCAGACATTTCCAGTTTGATTGAAGCGTAAGTACACTCCGCTCGATTTTAAAAAGGATTAAGACTGTCTGCGTTCTGCTCGGTTCAAAGAGTGAAGCCAAATGCAGACGAGGAGAGAAAAACAAAAAGGGCGGCTGAGGAGGAGCAAACAGCACAGGACTGCGACCTGACAGGCGAAAGACGGAAAACAGGCGACTGATTAACTAATTAAACACAGGTGACACAGAAAACAGGCGAGAAAAAGACAAAGACAAGAAGACACCCGAGGAAAGACAGGAAATACAAAACAACGACAGCTTGATTATTCAGTTTTATACGAGTTAAACATGTTTATGCACCCACTATGTGAGGTGAAACTACTGGTGCTTGCAGGTTTATTGTTATATTTCTGTCCAGGAAACCCAACGTGAGAATCTTTTTGTGTGAGCTGTTGTTCTGTTGTTCTCTCTCCGTCAGAGGACAACAGTTTGCCCAGCAGATCCAGCAGCAGAACCCAGAGCTGATCGAACAGTTGAGAAACCACATCCGGAGCCGCTCCTTCAGCGGCAGCGCCGAGGAGCACTCATGATCCACTCAGGTACATTTTCAACCAGCTCACTGCATGCGTGACTTTAACATATCTGCGTCATTAACGTGCGCTGCTCTTTTATTTACAGTCTCACGTTTTTTTTCCAAGGAAGGGCAACCATATGGCGCGATTACAATCTCTACACCCATTTCTTAAAGTCAAATCCCCGGCACAGCTGGAATGAAGAGACAAGGATGGGGTTGAAAGGCACTTTACTGTGACTAAAGGCTCTGGAGCGGCCTGCAGACTGGACCATGAAATGAAGCATCCCCACATATCTAGGGCAAAAAAAAACATATTGTAAAACACCTAAATATTTAAAAAAACAACTCATTCAGCCTAATGAAAGAACATGAGTAAATTCTGTCCTCAGAGCTTTTACATTCTGCAGAGATCGTGTTTTCTATGTGCTGAGAAATGCTGCCCTCCTCACGTTATGAGTTAAGGATCCTTCTGTCTAGCCGTGATGCATAGAGGGGGTTAGGGAGGAATGTACTTTTACAGCATTGCAGGGAACATTTCAGCTTCTTCTCATACGGTAACATCAGGTCTGCCTTGTTTATACCGCGTACGGTTTAATATTATTTTTGTAGACAGAAACCGCTCTACTCGCTCACTGGGCGATGGACACCGTTCAGTCCTCGAACACGTAGGGACTCACATCACTGCTTTTTAACGAGTACTACTTAATTTTTGATTAAGACGACAGTTTAATGGTATAGCAGTGTATGCGGCCTGCATTATGTTGTTATTGCACTTTAGCAAGAAAGAAAAAAAAGCCCCCCCCTTTAAGCATATTTAATTGTTCATTAGCTCGTAACGAAGTATTTGGATTGTTCATTTTGCATGCTCTTAAATCTGGTATTTGAGATCAGATGCTTTATGGAAACAAATAGGTATGCTAGGGCAGCACAATGTTTTGTCTAAAACATGTGAATAAATGTCTTGAAATTGAAACTACTCGCACTCCCGCTTGTCTTTTTGCTTCTGTGTGATCGTTAGGATTAAAGTTGTGGCGTCTTTTGAGCTAAACGTCTCTAAATAGAGCTGACATCCTAGAGAATCCTCACAGTTTCACAATCTAACGTTAACGAACACCGTTTCCCATAAGCCCCTGACTTTCGTGTGCTAAATGTCACGGCTTAAAAGAGACAAGTCCATGAGCGACTTGTGAAACTTTTAAGTTTAATTGGGGAAAATGTCTGAAAACGGGTGCCAAACTTCAGAGCAATCAATCAGGTTACAGAACTTTTAACGGTTTTATTGCATTATGGGAAATGTAGGAGCCGGTGCTTTAGGAGTTAGAGTCATTCTAGAGACTTATAAATAGGATATCTCAGACTCTGTTGCTCTGATTTTCTTAAATCTGTCTCTTGCAAGTTGCTAAATTTTATGGGAGTGCAGCAATAAATTGCTGGACTTTCCCTTTAACAGCAGCTCAGAGTTACCAGGGGAGCCGTCCTCTTTATCCATCCCTAAAAGAACCAAAATCCATTTTATCCTCTTCCCTTTTGATGGAAAAGAAAAATGATTAGTGACATGAAGAAATCTAGATTAAGCTTACTAAGGAGGCGGCAGAGACATCTGAAGCCACCCACATTTCATGCACTTTACCCCTCATCAGTTTCAGAGCAGGTTGAATGCTTTTTTCTGCCTCATATTCAAAGAAAATTAATATTAATGCATCACTAATATCACAATTACCTGCTGCTCTAATCTCTGCCCACCATTTGGTACCTTTGTATCTAAAAATGTGTTTTAAAACATCAAGAAATCCCTTCTGAAGGCGACACACTGTGCAGGCTACAAAGGTTGAGTCACATGAAATGACAATAAGATCAGTTTTCTCTCGGGAGCGTTTTTAATGTCAAAAGCCACCTTGGACACCAGGATATAAGTTTTGAAAAGCAATAGGAAATAAAGATTACAGAGGTTTTATTAACATTTTTGCACATTTACATCATCATCTTCAAAGAAAGTGATTTATATTATTCACAAGTCATTTTTAAAATACATTATTATCCCCTCAGGTTGCAAAAAGAGTGAAATATCAGCACGTTGTGTGCAGGATTCCACTGTTGGTCCATTCATATCTAAAACAATAAAACCGTTAGCACTCGTTGCTCGTGTACGGGCACACCACACACACTTGTGCGATGTCGTCGTATTCGTACGTCCTCTTCAGAAACGTGTCGGTGAGTCTCAGTCCGGAAATGCTCTGAAAACCAAAGAGGTGAAGGACGTGAGGGTGAGGATATCAGCCGACAGTTTACCTGAAGGTCTGGATCTTACCTGCAGACCCTGGACAGACGAGAGGAGCGTGAGGGGGAGAGAGAGGAAGGCACCGGGACTAAGTTTCCCCAGCTGTCGCCCTGATACACCACACCAGTGGATCGACCTGGTGTTGCACATCTCCAGCACCAGGTCCATGGTTCTCTCACTGTAGCACAAGAAGGCTGGTTGTAACTCAAACTCAACAGTATTCACGGTCATCTCATCTTCGGACTCTCTTTGGACTTTTACCTGCAGTTGGTGATTTTACAGATAATGTCAAAAGGTTCCTCGAGGTTGACGGTGTCAGGAATCATGTCCAAAGACAGTCTGATGTCTCCGTACCCTGGAGCCTGGAGGACAAGCAAGGATGGACCAAAAATAAACAGGAGAGGACAAAATAAAGGAGATCTTCCACATAAATAAAACTTCCTCGTACCATTCTTTGCAGCTGACTGGTCTGCAGCCTGCCTCTCTCGCCGAGGTTGGTCTTCCATACGATGTCAAGCTTGCCTATCACCGTCACGCCCTTGATGACGCCGGCCTTCTCCGCGTACTCCGGTTTTGGCTTCAGGCAGTACAGGTACTGCCGCGTGTCCATGGGCTGCAGGTAGGACATTTTCCCAAACGTGGACTCTCTGGAAGGGAAGAGTGACGGATGAGAGTGACTCCGGGAAGACCTCCAAACTGGGATCACACTTAACTTACCCTTCATCTCCGGACGCGACCGTGTTGAGCTCAGTGACGTTGTACATCATGGAGGGCTCTAGAGAGACCTTCTCCATGAACATGGGTGAGGTGGTGATGTTCTGAATCTGAGCCTCCAGGAAAACTTCATCTGTCTGCAGCGGAGAAGCCGGGAGTCAAACTAATATTTGGCGCTCACGTTGAGGTAACGTTTATGTAATCTCCAAGGCCAACTGAGCAACACATGGACTTTTAAATTAGGTACTAAGTCGGGTTAGGTTTGTGCAGAATGCTACTGTCTTAAAGGAAAGGTCTGCATTTTTTAAAGTCACATTCTTACTCGTTGCTGTAATGTTTTCTCTGTCCGTATTGGCCATGAAAAGACACTTCAGTGTAAGAGATACGGGGAGAAATCCACAGCCGTCTAACATTTAACCAGAGCTAATTTAAAGCTTCAGCAGTCAGACAAAACAAGTCTTCTAAAGTTCGTTTTTTCAGTTTGAAATTCACTCTTGTTTTAATTTCCCTCCACAGCAGACCAGCAGGAAAACAGCCCAGGGAAACAAAAGGGGGGAAATTTGCACTAAAAAGACGGTAACTTTGGAAAACACCCACACGATTTGACCGACTCAGACTGCTTCTATTAGTTTCAGCTGAAACGGGACTGTGGTTTTTGTCCTCCGTCACTCCTACACGGTGAGCCAGCATGAACAGGAGGAATCATTACAAGCAGATGTTTAATGTACACGAGAAACGCCTCGAGATAGAGTTGAGAAAACGAGACCATATCCTTTAAGATGCTCTTTAGGTGACAAATATTAAACATAAAGTGAATTAAGTTTGCTCAGTGTACCTTTGAGGACAATGTTAGTGCAAGTGATGACCAGCAGAGGAGATACAGTAAGGGCTGCACGACGACAATCCACAAACTGGTCTGTCAAACATCAACTAGTCGTGTGTTTTTGGAGGAGAGGGAAGGACTCTTGTGTTTTTTTATTTAAACAACTAGTTGATGCTTTGGAAAAGTAACACTCGACTGTCAAACCTTCAGTGCAACCTCTACTATACGGTAAGATACAACGAGAGAGAGAAGCAGAGATTAGTTCATGCCTGCAATTCATAACACAAGAACTGACCATGAACCGTTAATGTTAAAATCACAGAGCTGAGCATCTCTGATCCATGCAAAGCCATTCCAACCAATCACCTGACACCTGAGGTTTTATTAAATATGTTTCATTAACGATTATCAGCTTCAGCTTTACGATCACTGACGATAAGATCTGCTGCGTCACGTTTAATCTTCAGCCCAACGATACGGAAGTCATCACTCACGTCTGCGACGTTACTTTAAATCTCGACACAGCATAATCCCCGATGATGATCAATCATACAATCCATCGACCCACCCACCACAATTTGACACCACAAGCTTCAATTATAAAGTCCAAGCCCTGTGTAGGATGAGTTTGCAAGAAAGCATGAGCGTCCAAAGAAAGGGCAAAATAACAAGAATGGAAAGTTCACGTTCAGGGACTGATGCGTTTAAATGTGTGTGTGCAGGATCAATGATTCATTACGTCGCTTTCCGTTCTTCTGTTTTGCACCTTTCCGTTGGCCACCGGAAAAAGACAAAAGTCGGCTGCACCAAAAAAAGGATTAAGAGAAGCTAACGTTCAGCGATGAGAACAGAAGAAACAATTACCACAGAACTGAGGTCACTCTAATGGAGAAAATAAAATACAAGACACAATAAACAAATGAAGTTACATGCCAGAGACGATGACAATGAATATTTGCATACCACTAATATGTATATATAAAATAAAATAACAGCTACTGGTATGAAAATGAGGAAAAAAGGGAAAAGCTTGACGTCTCCGTGAGGAAAACGCTCGATCTCCAGCGGCTCTTTACGCCACATTTTTAAATTTTCTTTGACGTTTCTGGAGGTACGAGGGTTTTCCAGGAGACTCGTCTTAAACTAACTGCCCCCATTAGCTTCTGGAAATGTTCCTATGAACTATGAAATGAAATATGATATGAAGCATGTTAAGCTACAGTAAGAACTTGCATGTCAGGCAATACAGTTCTTCGAGTCTTACCTCTGCGTTGTAGAACTTCGTCTTCACGTCCAGCGGCTTCAGAACCTGATTGAGAATAGATTGCAAACTGAACGCTGTCGTCTTCTCGCACTCCATGTGACAGTTACCTACTCTGACTGGAAAACATCAGCTCAGAAAAAAGGAGCACGGGTCTGACTGAGAAGACGGTGAGGTTACGTTTAGTTCACACACTGAGGGCCCCGACTCCAAATCCATAGCTTGGACGGTAATAGCATTTGCTCTGTTGTAGGCCTGCGACATTTCTCAGGTCTCCTCCAAGCTAACACAAGAGCTCGACCGCTGTCGTCTAACGAGAGTGCTCGAAACACAACTCACCTGGAATTTGAAGAACTTCCGAAAATAGAGCTTCTCCCCGTACTGAGTGGTGTAACTGACCGCACAAACTAAGCTGGAAGTTGGAAGAAAGGGGAAGTAAACGTCTGAGGACTTTTTTGTGAAGATGTCTCGTGTGTGTACTGTAGGAGAAGTGCTCACATATGAGTTCCAATTTCTTTGACTTCGTGGTGGATAACATCATCAATGCAGCACTCGGGTTTGAGTTCTGTTACTGCAGAGTTTGACGCCGAGAGGTTGAGCCTCTGTGAGCTGGTCTGTAGGTCAGCCTGTCCGGGATCACATGACACGGTTACGGGTAAGACAGTTAAATGTTAAGTGTGTAATAAGCGTCGGTATGGGATTTTTTTTTTTTTTTACAGTACCTTGACGAGAATATCCTTCACCACTTGGTTGCTGTCGTTGTGCACACTTATGTAACTGGAGAAGGTCTCGCCCAGGAAAATATTTCTGTGTCAGGAAGAGTCAAATCATTAAAGTTTAAAGCACGAGAAGCAGTTAATGTTAAGTGTTTAACACTCCGACGGCGAATTACCCGAAGTTCTGTGGTAATGTAAGCATCTCCCCGAGCATTAAAATCTCTGCGCCTTTGATGGTGGACGGGTCGTCCCTCATTAGCTGACCAAAGGAATCTCCTATAGAGGCGAAAACAGAGACAAATATGAGTCGTGCATCAGTTTATGAACATCCACTGACAGCAGGAGGCTTGACAAAACACTTCAAATCCTCGGTGCGATGTTGCAAAGCTCAGCTAATAATCTCTGAGCCAAGAAGAAGAAACAAGCGCCTGTATCCTGTAACTACAACATAAAAATCGTGTTTATGCTGGTGAACTTTGACCTCTGACCTTTTGCTTCGGGATGCTCTGATGTTGACGCAAATTTGCATCTCAAATTAAACTTGAATTTGTGTCCATAAACAGCCAAAAGTCATCAGGGCTCACCGGTCTGTAACTTGTTGCTAAATGATGTAGAAGATGCAGAAAGTGTCTGAGCGTCGGAGCATTGTGTGAAGTGAAGGGAGGATCAGACAGAGAGAGAAAGGAGCTTTGAAGATCACGTTTCAAAGCCGGCAGAAGCCGAAGGCTTTTCACAGGGCTTCAGATTTCCGTCCTGCTGTCCAAGAAGCCGACCACAAAAATCTTACGCTGTGATCAACTCACTCGCTAACATGGGTTAGACCTCTCTAAGCTTTCATTGTCAATAACAACGATGGGATTAACGTGGAAGACGTCGATGGCAAAAAGCATATTCATGTTTTTTAATGTCAAATCCAACCGACACGACGGCGTGCTCTTTAGAATAAACCGCCACTTTGTTGCGACTCTTATATAAATAGCAAAGTTACCCAGAAGTGTCAGCTTGATTTATGGCTTATAAGGAGCTCGGTTACCGCTACAGCGAATACATTTCTCTGCACTGTGCAGTGACAGAGAGGAAAACAAACACTGAAACACTCAGCAGGACCTCCATCTAAATTTGGGAGGCTGTAAATCTATAATACAGATTTATTAGAAATCATTATCGCAGACGTAGGCTAAAAGCATTAATGCGTCCTCTGTAGACCTCTTTGGGGGGTGAGGTTCGTGACATTTAGAGATTTTTGTTATTATTCCCTCAAATGAATATTTGAACAAAAATATGGAAGTGCTGCCTCGAGTGGGATGTTTATTAAATCCTGATGCGGAGAAAAGGAAAGCAGAAGCAATGATGCCAAAAGTGGAAGCGAGACGTCCCTTGCGTTGCTCTTTATTGCCGACGTTATGATGAAACGGCGATGCGAACTTCTCAAGAATTCATATATGGAGTTGCAATCTGTGCTCTGAAGCAACCCGACTGTCGGTTTCTCAATCACAGTCGTGGACTGAATTCACTGGAACAGAGCATGAGAGGTTTTGTTGCAGCAGAGAGGTTCAGGGTTTGAACCGGGCCCGGCAGGCTGAAGCCTTTCTGGAGTTTGCATGCTCGCCCCGTGTCTGCTTGGGTTTCCAAAAGGCGCTCCAGTTTCTTGTCACAGTCCCAAGACGTGCAGGTCTAATAATGAATCTTTATGACGTTTCACCAGCTGCTTGATGATCGCACGTACTGTAACGCTGTCTGATTTTTACTGGTTTCATCCTGTGTTTTGTATTTGATCAGTCTGCAGCAGAATAATTAAGTTAATCTGATTCCCTGAAGTAACAACTGGAGAAGTCAACAGATCCAGAGTGATGTGATTTTGATTAAAAACAGTGACGTTACATTTAGATTTGATTCATGCTTACCTGGCAGATCTCGATCTTCACACGTCACCGGCAAGTTTGTGAAGAGAGTCGGCTTCGTTAATCGCATCACTGCAAAATAAAGCGACACTGGTTATCGACTGGACATGTAAGGTCAGGTATCGAGGCGTTAAAGTGACCTCGACACCTTAGTGCCAATAACTTCAGCGTTTTTAAGCAATCGCTCGTCATGTGGCACGAAGGAGCACGCAGGTTTCTATTCCAGCTTAATAAATAACTTTTAATACGGGCTGTGCGATGCCATCATAGACAGGCGTGTCACTTAACAAAAGAACATCTGTTGTTTCATATTGTTTACTTCATGCGTCACACTCTTCACGGCTGCATTTATCCTCATTTGGACGTCGCTGTGTTCTTCACAGTTTGATCAGGTTTAGGCAACTACTAGGTTACGTTGAAGCACATAAACTTCATGGTTGAAGTTTTAAAAAGTAACGAAGGAAGGAAGTTATCTCGGGGGTGCGTCTTGCAGAAGACTGCGGATGGATCCTTCTTGAAATTTGGATGAAGGCAGCACAAACAAACCCGAGGAGGGGAGTGAACGGGACACTGAGCGAGGTAACTGGAGACAGGAGAAGGAGAAAACAAGGAGCTCGGACCTAAACGAGGGGCTGCACCAGCTACACCTGAATCATGAAGAACATGAAATCTATTCACATGTTTCAACACAAATAGAGAAATTAAAAGCACCCAAAGTGTTCAGTGTTGGGCTCATTAGTCATTTTATTCCAGCTCAGCTTGTTTTACTGGCTTATTTCAGCAACAATCTGTGGCCACAAATGAAGCAGATAAAACACTCTGAATGGGTGCAAAGTCACCAGGAAACTGAAGTTTACTGGCTAAACCTGACACCTCATCTGTCACCTGTCAGTGACTGTGCTGAGGACAAACCTACAGACAGACAACAGACACAGGACAGCCGAGCAAACAAGCAGCAAACTGCGGCTACATCAGGAAACAGACGCTAAGTCTGACAGCTAACTGAGCTGACAACACAACAGCAACAGACTGACACGTTCAGCTTCAGCTTTGAGGTCCAATAACAGACAGAAAAGTCACCTTTAATTATCTGTGTTAATTATATTTTATTAAATGTAAAAGGCTTAGCTTTAGCCAGCGTTAGCGCTGCTAGCAGCCGACAGCTGCAGACGACAACAGCCCGGCAGAGACCGTCGGGAGTCGCTGCCTCCGTGTGGGTGTAACGATGATAAATGAAAATACCTTTTAATGCGAGCAGGTGCTCCTGTTTCGTCTGAGTCACGTCCATTTTTTAACAGGAGAAAAATTAGTGTTAGCTGCGATGCTAGCTGGTTGTTATGACAGGCTAGCGGGTGAACTTTGACCTCACAGGAAGCGGATTTCTTCTTCGTGTTTGGCTGATACTGCCCCCCTCTCCCTGAGGCCAGGGTGGGTACTACAACAACAAATAACTGAATTTTATTTTATTTTATTTAAATTTGTTTTAGTTTAATTTATTTTATTTTTATTTTTTTTTATTTAAATTTGTTATATTTTATTTTATTTTATTTTATTTAAATTTGTTTTATTTTATTTTATTTTATTTTATTTTATTTTATTTTATTCTTCTCATCTTGACACTAGCTGCACTACCTCTACTGTATGCTGTGACCACAATTCAATCTCTACTTACAGTCATGTCCAAAGTCCGGCCCCAAAGTTTCAATTTTTATAATATATTATTTATGGCCTGCTAGGATTGACAGAGACTGTAAGGCTGGAGGATTTGGATTTTTTTTTTTTAAATCTATCCATGCAGCTGTATATACTGTACATTATGTGTACATACTGGTGCACCACACTGACCTCCAGTGGTCTGGGACTGTAACACATCATGCTCTAACACTGCAGTTTCATTAGTTTAATAACAAAATGGAGATTAATAATAGAAAATAGATCATTTACTGGAGGGAACATGATGAAGAAGAAGACAAGGCACAACCCAAACTGATGAATTTATTGCCTGAAACACCTTCTCATGATGCGATTGAAAACAATCTGACTCCTGTAGGTTTTTAGGTCTTTATTTATGTTTGATTCAGCAGCCTCTTGTACTGTTTTAATCTCTATGAAGAGAGCAAATAATTAATCAAATTTAAAAACAAGCAGTGGAATCTGATGCAGTTTTCTGGGCTCTCCTTGCTGCAGCACCCAGTGTTCTCATGTGCTGCTCTCACGGAGCCGAAGCTGTAATTAAAATGACATCTAGATTATTATTTCACCCACAGAGTTAAATACTGACACAGAAAGAACCAATTATGAAAACATGAAGTACAATTAATATGAATGAACAAAACAATTTGTTTTAATCCAGTTATTTAAAAATACTGTGTGGCAGGAGGCAGAGCTCTGTGTTGGCCCTGAGGGTCAAAACACGGCAGCATTTCAAAAAAAGACGCCAATAATTCATAAAACTCATCATTCAGTAAGAGCAGCAGCCTTTAAGAAAACACAACAACATTTCCCAAGACAGTCAGTGATGTATGTTCATACTCACATGAACACTTTCATCGGTTTCCGGCCGCTGCCAGTTGTTTTTGGACAGGATGCCAAAGACAACAAACCCAAAGGCCACAGTGGGGATGCAAACTTTGCTACAGAAAAGGAGAAATGAAGCTCTTAAGAGAAATTTCCTGCATGCTTCATACTGATTTATCGTGAAACAACTCCTGCATTATGCTTTGCTTAATGTGTGTGTAAGGCTGTGTCTGATTTCGGACGTTTTAGTTGAAATGAAGAAGATACTGTCATAGCTGAGCATGTACAGAGTGAGCAAGAGCTTCTCACTGATGCAGGAGGCGACACTGAGGATCATGATGGCTTTTCCCATCCAGGAACCACAGCGGAGAGCAAGCAAACAAGAATGATCTCGGGGCTCCATAGGAGAGACTCATAGAGTACTTTGTTACCCTGGAATGTAAACAGTACTACAGTACAGACGCCCGCCCAGCTGTGCAGAGAGTACAGGTCAGGTATGTGGAAGTCAAACACAGCAAACAGACCCAGGATGGCCAGAAGCTGAGCCAAAAGCATCATCCCAGCATGCACCAGCTTCCAGGTGTGCTTCTTCTGCTTCCAGGTGACCGGCACACGATGCACAACAACCGCTGCAGGCGCAAAGTTGAGAAATAAACGATGTGCTGTCTTCAGCTTTTCATTTAAATTGCTTAATAATCATTTCAGATCGGTGTTGTCACTTTGGGATGACACAAAGAAAAAGTCAGATGATATTTTCACTTACATTTCACATTCAAATCATCGAGTTGATGCACTCATCCAGTAAAAAAACGTAATGAGTTCAGTGTCTGCGTAGATTCACTGAAGTTTTCTGGGTATTATGCAGAACTGATTAAAATAATCGCAAAATCCGTTTTCATCGGCTTCACTGAATGACAAAACCTTCAGGCTCAGTCAGCCGCGGTGAGAAATGATTTCAGCTCAGACGTCTTTGAGAAATGATGTTACACTTCTAAACAGCAGCCAGATCAATTTCTGCAGCTCAGAATTGTTTTAGTACAAAATGTTTGCACGCTGTATCGACACACCTCCGTATCTAAGCATAAAATGTGGCTGTTTTTACGAGCTTTATGAGGTTAAGTTAAGTTCAGGGAGTTACAAGATGATAAAAAATCAAAGCTGCAGAGGCAAACGCAATTTTTAGTATTTTTAGGCGGGATGCTGGGTGAGCTGCAGAGCTGACCCCTCCCAGCAGAGTCCACCTCTCCACGGTGAGCACCAACGGCAGACAGAGCAGGCCCAGACACAGGCACAGCACGGAGGTGAGACAGACGGCCTCATAGCTGAGCCTGTGGAGGAGGGAGTGTAACTTATCATAAGTATGTCATAAATAGAACATGGTGAGGTTATGTCATGCTCTCTCTTCTTTGTTAATTAAGAATGTACGGGTATTTGTAATAAAGTTTATTTAAATGTCTATACTGTATGAAAGTAATAATACAACAATATAAAGAGAAACTCTATTCCAAGCATTAAAAGTCTGACTTAAATAAACACACAGACATATTCTAATACTAATAATAATATACTTACTTATTAAATATAGTGAAGAGTGAAGTATACAATCTGTTTCTAATTCAAATGAACAATAAAATAATAATAAATGTGCCGCTGCACAAGATTTATGAAAAACGACGGGTCAGGACTCAACGATACACACGAGCAGAGTTCTGCGATGTTAAAAAATACAATACTTAGTTTCAAAGTTCAGGATGTGTGTGAATATACTGCCAGTCAACATTCTCCTTCATTTTGTATTATACATGCATTCATTTATAGATTCTCTCTCTTGCTGTCACAGTGACGTCCATCAGAAATTGTTTCTCTGGTTAAATGTCTGGTGGTTTTACTGGGACGGGCTCTGTTTTGCATTTCCCAGCTTGGTGAGACAGAAAAATAACATAACTTTGATTTTCTCTGGTTTCCCTTCCAGAACAAGCCGACTGCGCTCTGTTAATAAGAAGTGTTTACATGAGAGTTAAGGTAGAACTCGACGCGGGCGACGCGAGGTGAGACACAACAACATCTGCTCCATCAGATAAGAACATTATTATGAATTCAGCCGTCATGTGTGGTTTCCTCTCAGCTCGACAGAGATTCATAGATGAAGCGGAGTCAGCGTGAGTCACCACAAACGTGGTTTACTTCCTGTCGAGCAGACCTACAACGTGCTGGATTACAATGGATTTTAGTGTCTGAGGTGTTTTTTCCCCTTTTCAGAGCAGCCATGTGGGTGATTTGAACCTTGCACCGTGTCATCTCATTTAACACAGACCTCCAGTTTGAATAAAAGCTCCAGTGTTCAGCGACAGACCTGAGCTGTGGACTAAAGCAGATGATCACACAGGGGACGGTCACGCAGAGAGAGCGACAACAAAACAATCTTATTTCACTTTGCAGTGACAAATATAAAGACAGGAAGGCCGTGAAGATGAGCAGTACTTTTATTGGACACATCAGGATGTCATAATTTGAAGAATATTAAGGTGTCGTTTCATATCTGCTTGTGACAGCAACACAATGCAATGTAATGACTGTCTGGGTGCATGCAGAGAATAAAGATCACACAAACAGAGGTGTTGGCCTACACGTCGTAGAGCAGCACACTAAATGGAGAGGTCAGCTTCATGTTGTGCATGATTTGCTTGGAACAAATCTCTTGGTTGTCTTCATCCTCCACGAAGGCGGACAGAAAGTGGTCGGCGACATAGGGGATCTGCTGATTCTGAGAGGCCAGCACGCGGTCGCTCTTGATATCTTTCTTGAAGATGAACTTTTTATCTCCGGGGAGCTTAGGCAAATTCTTCCAGCTCTTATCGTCGCCGCCGTCCTGCAAGGCGATGAAGGCGTCGAGCTCCAGGGCCTTTTCTGTGACGAACACACGGACGTTCCTTCTGCTCTTGTTGGTCATCTGGGGTGCACTGTTGAGGTTTCCCATTTTTTGTTTTGTGATGAGGACTGCAACGCTTGCTTGAGGCTGTAATTCAATATTAATAAAAACATGGATTCAAATTTGTGGACATCTAATTTTTCATATGCTAAAAAACAACAAAAAAACTCTACATATAGCTTTCTAATCCTTCATCTCATCCATATTTCTGTCTCAAATTCTTATTCCCTCTCTAATTATCACTCTTTATTGCACACCAGCCGCTCAGCACAGACACATTAGGATGCCGCCCTGCAAATGTGACGATGAAAACCTTTGAATTTTATGATTTTACAGCTACGTCTGTGACAGAACTGCGGTGAAGAGGAGTGATCAATGCCAAATTAGTGTTTTACATATGTACATAACACCATCTATGCCACCACCACACACCTGAGGAACTTAAACTGTATATATGATTGGAAATATAAAAGTCGCTGGCTATAATAGCATCGTATTTTATATTGTTAATACATCTGGTTGTTCTTTTAGTTAGTTTGAGGCATTCACAGTGCAAACTCCAAGAGATGAAGTCCCCCAAGACAGACAAATTATAATTATTACACACAAAAAAACACACATGCTGTGATCTGTATTTAACACACAAAGAGTCAAAGAGTTAATAAAACAAGTTTGGACTTTTCTAAATCTGAAAGAAATCTCAAAAGACAGAGCGAGGTCTTACCTGCTGCTACGACTGAGGCGAAGTGACAATGATGAGCTGTCGCCGTCCTCCTGACCCGAGCAGTGTGTGGACAAAGTTAGATCATATGCAAAACTCTTTTAACACAGGCCGATGGAGTGCACGCACCCACTTCAACACACACCCGTGAACTCTGGCCTGTGAAGAGACATTAATAAGAGAAATTAGAAACACCCTTAACTCTTAGAGAGGTTTGAGTATTAATCGGTTTGAACGTGCAGCAGCTGATCCGGATGTTTCTGTATTTACAGTAATCTGTCCTGATGAACCCGATGCAGCTCAGAGTAAAAGATGAGGCTCAAATCATTCGATGCATCACAAAAGGAACAAAACCATGTGGGAAATAACAGATACAGACTGAAACTGGACATAAAACTGACCCAGACTGACCCAGATAGAGTGGAGAACTGATCTGAAACACCAAAAAACAAACAAATACTCAAACATGGCAAGATGGAAAAGACATTTGTTGGACTAAGAAGCTGGACTGGTGGCCTCATCCTCAGTGCGCTCCACCGAACATGAGAATACGTGGACATTTATAGGCTGTCTGCTGCATAAAGACCTCCTGACACCAACATGGAATCTTTATTATCTGGGTTTAATAGCACCACCTGGAAAGATGCTGCTGCACAGCGCTGCTGGGTCATTTTTTGTCATTTATATTATATCCTGTAGATGGAGAGCCCTCAGTCTTGCACATTACATAAGCTACATAACTCATTATGGACATGAGCTGCTCGGAGTGTTAGAAAGCGTCCTCCTCGTTGTAACTGCCCCTGGTTAGATAGAGCGGCGCGTTTATTTGCTGTACGTTTGCATATTCAAAGTGAACATCCAGTAAAGATAAGAGTGGCACTGTTGAGTTTCTGCTGCCCTCCAGCACTCGCTCTCTGCACAATGAGGCCGTGGCTGCTGCTGCTGGTGTCCTTGCTCGTCTCTGACCTGAGCCCCCTCGGAGACGGGGACTGGGTCATGGAAAACTACAGCTGGAGTTTATGCAGAAATCTGCTTCTCAATGGACAGATGACTCCCGGAGGACTGCGCATACTTTGGAGCCAAACTGAAAGCCACTGCGTGTGTATCCAGAATAACTGCGTGTGTGTTGCTGTGCAGCCCAAACAGAGGACCTCCCCTTTTTACTGGGCGTATAACGAACATGGATGCAGTTTGTTTCATCAGAAATTCAAAGGAATAATCCATCGGGAACATATTCCAGCACGGGTATGTTCACTTTAATCTCAGAAAACATGTAGCTACTTTATATGACAACATTCCCTAACAGTCCATATCTTCCCTGAGCTCATATCAGTCAACACAATATTATTTTGTTGCTGCACCCTGCTGTGTGCGTGCATTATCAGCAGGTGGAACTGACACATTTCGCAAAGGCGGTCCATAAAATCACACTTAGAGCACGAAGCAAACCACAACAACCAACCTAATTTTACACAGTTGTTAATTAGAACATCTGACATGCAGCATGTTTCCCCACCTGTTCAGAATATTTATAGGAAAGCTGAGAGATTAATCAACAGTTGAACAGTCTTTGACTCCAAGTGGAAAACATTTCAGCTTCAGACCTGCAGAATACGCGAGAAGATGAAAAGTATCAACATAAACTTAGTGAACCGCCGTAGATGTGAAAGTTTGAGTAACTCCCCTTGAGATTTACTGTTAAACATCCAGAAATCAATGAACGCTGCCTTGAATGGGTTAGGGTGGGTGGAGCTGAGGCCGGCTAAATGAAGCCTGGTTCATCTAAAATGGCAGCCACATGTCAATCAAAGCGTCCTGACAAACTGGATGTTCTGCAGACATTTGGCCATAAATCTAAATATTGGACAAATTCAGGTTTTGATCTGACGGTGGCACCAGAAAAAAAAGTTCCCAAGAGGGAAAATGAATGTCTGAATCAAATTTCATGGCAGTCCATCTGACAGTTTCAGTCTGGACCAAAGCTGTAAACAGACCGACTGATGCTCTGTAGCCAGCGTGGAAAGATTTTCACATGAATGAAGTTGTTTTATTTGAAATGCTTGCTCCAACATTTATCCATTTGTAACTAATTCTATCTTCCTTTCCAGTCACTCCTTCCTGGAAGGGGAAAAACTGTTCCAGCGTTTCTGTTGAAGTCGGATACTCTACGAGCTCTGCGTGCTATTAGTGAAATCACATCGATTAAAGCTGGTCGTGAAACCAGTCGTATTCCCATGGATACAATAAAAGATCTCCCTGATTCCGGGTCTGCACGGATACTCCATCATCACACGGCTGACTCAGGACACAATTTTCAGGCTTTCCTGCTGAAGAAATCCAAGAGCTGGGCCCCTGCCACCGCTGTTCGACTGCAGAAAATGCTGACAAAGCCATGCTGTGCTGCTACGAGTGACATTTTTTCATGCTGTCTTAAAAAGGGTGAAATAAGATCGGCACTGAAAATACCCAAACAACAGATGGCACCGCCACAAATAAGACAAAAAGGGGGCACGCAGCGAGCGATGGACATAAAAGTCCTCGAGGAGCGCGATGATTCACGGCCTCCAAAAGCTTCGGCCGGTCAACAGAACAGTTTCCAGGCCGCTGCTCTGCACTCTGGCAGCTCTTCAGTGAACAGCTCAGATATATCACAATTAAAGATTCACATAAACACAGCCCGAATTACGAAGAAAAATGAACACTTGAACGTTCAGAGGCAGACTTCTTTAAAAGCAGCATCCAGTCTGTACGCTGATGATGATGGATTTTATGTTAAGAGGCAACGCTTGTTGGTACCCAACAAGAAGAAAGGATCCATAAATAGACCGCAGTATAAGTTGAGGGCTGCTCGGGATGATAATGAAGAGGATTTCAGTGGGAGGATAATCACAAAACAAGCAGAGTTTAGGCGCCCGGAGGGAGAAAGTGATACAGAGCAGTCACGTACAAACACTATTGAAAGTGGAAACCAGAAAAGATTAGCATCCGACATCCGGCGAGCAGGCTTTGCACATAAAACCGATAATAATGATGTTGATCACAAACAAATGCTCACTGAGGTGGGAGAAGACGTCTTAATCACCCTTGCAGACAGAGAGAGAGAGACGCAAACAGAACCACAGAGAAAAGTTATTCTGAACACAGACACCGGCTGGAAAACAGTAAACATAAAGGAGCTGGATGACCCCCCGCCTGTGGGGAAAGCTATGAAAGGAAAGCCTGTCACTGAACCAGATAAATCAAAATGTAAATGCCTGAAACAAGTCCCGTTTTTTAAAATATATGCACCAGCTAGAAGAGAGGGGATGACAATGAAAGCAGCAAAAAGTGCAGCTCAGGTAACTACAGTGTCTGCACACACTGAGAAACAAGCAGGGAAAACAGAGGAGACAAGCTTAGTGCATACGAGCATGAATCAGACTGAACGGGAGGAGAACGTGCCATCAGAAGATTTAGTCATACCTTCAACCCCCTTATTCAAAGTGATGGAAACAGAACCTGCAGCAGCGGCGCCTGTAGCAGAGACAACTGCAGTAAACATGGAGATGAAAGAGACAACGACGAGGGCCGAAGTCTTCAGTCAAACCGGGACACAGAAAGCGACTCCAACGAGTCCAGAATCTGAGACTGAGCCCAGGTTTATAAGACGTACAACAGAGAATACACAAGCCACGACTGGGAAGCCGGGGTCGGGCCTCCGGATGAGAGAAGACGTCCTGGCAGGAATGACCAAAGTGTATGAAGACAGAGACAGAGATGGCACAGAGAATGAAGGACGAGCATCAACCAACAGGCCAGGAAATCCAAACGTGGAGTCAGTTACAGATGCAAACCCTTCACAGACGACCCACAGACGAGCTGCAGACCAGCTTCCAAAAGTAAGTGAAGCTGCAGGAATCCTGATCTGGTTACAGTAATGGTTTGACATTTTTGGGAATGCTCTTAATCGCCTCCTGGAAGAGAGCTGAGATGAGAAAATGAATACCACTCTCAAATCTGTCCAAGCAGCCGATTAGCTTAGCTTAGCACAAAGAGTTGGAACAAAGGGGAACAGCTAGCCTGGCTCTGTCCAAATGTAACAAATTAGCAGGTTATATCTTGCATGTTGACTTCATGGGGATTTTTTCTTGGCCAGACAGAGTAACTTCCTGGAGTCTCTGCTGGCTGCCTGGGAACCGCTCGGAGCCAAGAAGCAGTTCAGCACATAACCCACCATAAAACATGAAACTGGGCTTTTTCTTTTTTAAAAACTAGCTTTTGTTTGAGATGTAAGGTGCTAATTAGTGAGAGAGACAGAGCCAGGCTAGCCGTTTCCCCCTGTTTTCAGTCTTTGTGCTAAGCTACGCTAATTAGTCTTACCTCTAACAGACAGAGATGAGTGTGGGATCAATCTCTCCAACCGGAAGAGAACAAGCCTCAGAGCAGTCAACAGTTGAAGTTTATGTACACGGAAATGTGATTTAAAGACCTACAATCAGAAACAATGTGATCCAACATGGAAAACAGGAATATAACTGGACTTTTCCCCTGATTAATTATTCATATCTGCGGTGCCTCGCATACTAACGACCCACTAAATTATTTAGGGATGAAAATAATGTATTGTCAGATGAAATGAGTCATTTCTCAGCAGCGAGTGTACTAATTAAAGTTCTCCTTTTTCGCAGATGACAGATGACAACGCGCTGCCGCTCTGCAGAGGTTTAATACATCGCACTGAAGCTGGGTGGAAACACTGCCTGGAGAGATCTGCAGGAATATCCTCAGGGGAGCTCACGGACGATGCGTTCAAAGACCCCAGAGAGCAGGAACGCACAACCGATCCTGTGAATGACGACGAGTACGATCACTTCTATTACTTTGATGGAGTGATGAGGAGAGTTCAGCAGAATTTCCACCCCTATAACAAGAGGCAAAGACGGCTGAAGAGGAGCCGAGGAGACTCTCCTCTCCACAGATACATCCACGAGCTGGTCCTAAAGAATAAAGACGGTTGGTCCAGATAATCAGAACCTGCATGAACCAGAACGATGCAGAAGTTAAGCACTAACATTAAAGTGAAGAGGTGACTCTTCACTCAGAGGTGGAGAAGCACTGAGCTGTGCTGTCTCGTTGATATGTGTGGACTCTCCTCGTGCTTTTGGACCCATTATGTCGGCGCCTCTTAATTGAGCTACACTTTATAGTTTGTGTGGAGCGATAATGTCACTTAAAGCAGCATCTTCTACCTCTGAACGAAGCTTTTTAATGGCCTCCTTTGTCTTATCGCTCATTTTCGATGCGCTCAGCTGTCTGCAATAATGTGTGAGGCATCGCTTGACTTCACACACTCCCTCTGGAGATATACATGTGTGTATTTGAGCTCCTCCGACTGTACATACACTGATTTTTGAGGTTTTTGTGTGTTAATCCAAAAATAAACTGAAAGTCACTCAGGTCTGAGTAAAGCACCTTATTTATTTATGCATGCACACTTCTATATCTCTTTTAACACTCTGCACAAACAGTAAAAACATATCCTGTCTCAGTGAGTGTCTCCTCTCTAAAATATGCAGAGTGAATTGGATTGCAGCCCTTATTAATATTATTAATCACACTTATTAATCACTTCCCTGCTTCAACACATCGACGTCAGCTGTGAAAGAGGAATGTTGGGTTTGTCTGAGTGCAGTATTTTATTAGTACATTAACTTAATCTGATGTGTATCCTAGAAATTATATTTATGTACTCCTAATTACACAGCAGGAAACAAAGTTTTTACAAGTGCAGTTGGCTACACTCCTCACTGGGTGCACGCAGGCTCACCGGCACACCTAAAACTGAGCAGAGCCATCGTTAATGTTATTAGTTACACTGGTGCTTTTCCTATTATGACGAGTCCAAATGTCTGCCAGGGGAAACGGCCTATTACTTGGTGATAAATGAGCTGGTTGGTGATTACAGAGCAAAAGAAGTTTCCGTGAAGGATCGTCGTCCGTTTAGCTCGTGTTTGGTCTGAAAGCAGGTGCGCAGACACATAACTCTGACCTCATGCAGTTAAAACGGCACCATCCTCACTATGTTTTATTCATTTAATCTAACAGGATGATCCGTCTAATCCGAACTAATCTGAGGATTTAGACCGTTTGTGATCTTCTTGTGCGAGTGTTTAAAAAATAAATCCATCTTAGCACATGACAGATATTTAACAAGCTGAGCACCAACTTCCACCCTGATCAAACAAGCATGAAAACGTCACGGTCATCTGTACAAAACATTTATTTAAAATTGACATAAAAACAGCTTTGACACATTTGCATAATTTATATCTGAAATCCATGACAAGCAAACAATAACTAAGGGGGAAATGGCTTTACGGCAGCGCTGACACAACTTTTTTTTGTTTGTTTTCACGAGTTAATTGAACAGCTTCGGACGTGTAATGAAACATTAAAAGTAAAAACAGAAATCTTTTTTTTTTGTCTTCTCTTCTCCACACTCACATGAACTGCCACAGAGTGAACAAAACATGCACTGAAGCCCATTCACTGCTAATGCTACTTCAGGAAAAGGCCAAGAGGAATTTCAAAATAAAAGTCTAAGAAAAAAAAAAACAAAAGAAAAGAGAGCGGAGAGAGAGAGAGAGAGAGAGAGAGAGAGAGGGTCCCTAGAAATTGATGCAGGCTGTATTTTCATTGTCTGTCAATAGATGGCAGTGCCAGCACTGTAGCATCACTCTTCAGCAATAATATATAACTCTGTAACTCTTTCTCTGTACACAGACTGCAGAAACGTGGGCAAACTCTACCACCTCAACAGCGACCCTCTACGGCTTCAATAACTTCATACCTCACAATATTCATTTGGGTTTGTGAACGGAGCTGCATATATACACATACATATACACTTTGTGAGGCGTCTATGCTCTCTGGACGTTTTTTATTTTTCTATGTACACGGGACAGATTTCGGGAAATACATTTGAGCTTCTATCTAAATCCAGAAAATGTTTCCTTCATCTCGTCTGAGTCTAACCAAGATAAAAACAATCCGTACCTGCAGCCCACGTCACCGCCGACACGCACAGACCGACTGTTGCAGCCGACTGCGAGACTAAGCGGCTGGACTCATCAGGTCAGTCCTTTAAGACTGAGGTCACCTCGGCCGTGACACATTCTGCGCTTCCCGTCGCCTCAACAATGTGCTGAACGTTTGTCTCGGCGGAAGCTCGCGTTGTGAAGAGACTTTGACACATTGACAGTGTGGACCAGAGTGCTACACTAAAACACAAGCAGAACAAACAAAGTGCAGCGAGCGGGAGCTAAACTAAACGCTGCGAAGTTTCAACCACACCTTGATTAAAAAAAAAAAAAAAAGAAACTTGGATGTCAGTCATTTTTTTTTGCCCTGTAGCTAAACGTTATCACAAATACAGCGCGTTTGTTGCTTTTTTTGTTGGCAATGGTATAAATAATGAAAGTTAATTACTATCCATTAGAATAAATACGACAATAAATAAAAATGACCTTGAAGTTCTCCGTTACATGGAAACATGATGGAAACATTTGTCTATATTAACAGTCGCTCCAACAGAAACAGTTTGAAATTCCTTCTACGATGTCATGCGTGTGTGTGTGTGTTAACACTGAACGTAGAAAAAGGCCGGACGACGACAGACTGGAAACATGGCTCCGATGTGGCTTGATTAACATTTTTTTAAGAAGAACGTATACCTAACTGAACTCAGACGAAGAGGTAAAGGTTATGATTAGTAAGTCAGAACACATGGACGATATTTTCCTGTTACTGCCGAAAAAATCTACAAAAAACAACAAATATAGCATGATTGTAGTTTTTTTTTTTGTTTTTTTAAAAATCCTACATGTGCCAGAGGTCAGTGCAACAAAGAGGCACAGTATTAGTGACACAGCTAATGCCACTCCTACAAACCAGTGTATATCCTTGTCTCCAGGTAGTGTATTTCGATCTGGGTCGAGGACCAGATAAGTGACACGCCTAGAGACTTCTAAGCTTTCAGTATTTTGGATGCATGTTGCTTCATTAAGAGCCCAAAAACATGCAAACGCAGTCGTTTCTGTACACGGGGGTTGATGCCTTCATGTTATTTGGCTCTTTCGTGGACCACAAAACTTCATTTTCATTAGTACGCCTCCGCGTTGGGCGAGTAGTCGACAACGTCCTCAGAGCTCTGATCAATAACGGCTCGGCCTTCCCCTTTTTTGTGTTTTGCTTATTTAAAACTACTGGCTTTTGAATACGCGGCTGGTCAGCCACAAAGAGGTAAGCCTGTTCGCGACGACACAATGTCCACTGGTAGTGTCTGTGTGCTTTCTAGTTGTCTTGTATTAAGTACTTTGCGTTGACTTCATTTGCAGTCTTCAGCGCTCAGGGCGTGTCCGCGTGCTTGTAGTAGCCTCGCTGCAGGGCCGCGGAGGCGATGCTCTCGGCCGAGCGCCGCTGGTCCATGCTTAGCAAAGCCTCCAACAGGTCGTTGATGTCGGCTTTTAGTCCCTGCCTCTGCATCCAGTTCTTCAGAAGTTCATACACTTTGTCGCCGGCGGGGCCGTTCTCTGCGATCCGGATGTGGTTGTCGCTGACTCCGATCATTCTGAAGAACTTGTTGTGGATCCGCACGTCCAGGTACTCGTCGAAGAGGTCGAAGCTCTTCTTTAGGGATTTCTCTGACCCTAAGGAGCGGAAACAGGACAGAACATTTAGACTGTGAGGCACAAAGTGGCACACGCTCAGCAGCTCACATCTTGTGATACCTGTTTGTATTCTCTCATGGACTGCTGACGCTAACTTGCAAAGTTACAAACTTACAGGCCAATAAAGCTTGGACACATTCTCCTTCAGGGGATGCAAACATGAGAAATTTAATAAAGGATCAAACGAACCTGTTAAGCCATGTCCGCTTTAATTTAGCATGAGAAACAAACAACAGCGTGGTCCAGGCCCCTGAAGGCTCAGATATGGCCTGACTGTCATGAGATTATTAATCTATCAAGCAGCTAATGCGAGATCTTGACGAGATAACGTTGATTTGACTGTGGACTGACATGAACTGCGATAAGCGCTGATATTTTCTGTGTTGGGATGCCTTTAAGGACAAATGAAGAGGCCTGAAAGATCATCCTAAGTTTCCCGCTCTCCGCAGCAGGAATCTTACCTTGTAGTGGCAGCAATCGATGTCGCAGGGGATCGTCCTGCAACATCAAAGACAACACAAATGTAAGTTTGACTTGAAAATGAAATATCAGATTTAAACTTAATCGTCTGTCGTTTCCTCACCACGTCTACAGGCGTCAGTCTGAAGGCAGTGGGGCTCTGGCGTGGCGTGTTGCCAGAGGAGGCAGCTGTGGGAAGGGCCGACAGGCTAGTTTGAGACGAACTAGTAGTGTTGGGCAAACTGTCTCCAAGTCCTCGGTCCTCGTCCTCCAGGGGAGGGGAGGCCTTGGTCATCCCGGGCTGGGTCTCCTGCAGCAGGGGCCGCGACTCCGGGCGGGTCTCCTCCCCCTCCAGGCCGGCGTTCTGATTATTCTGTCTCTCCTCTGCTGTGGCTCCGCTCTCGTCCTGACCAGAGGAAACAGTGGAGGATGAAGTGTGATATGTTGCTAACATTGCTAATAACTCAAACAAAAGAAAAACTTACAATAGGAATCTTCACAATTTCACTGGAGTCACAGGTGCTCTTCGAACCTGGTTAACAGCAGAATAAACAGCGTTAGGAATACACCTTAAATCAGCAAGAGCACTGCAAAGGTGGAGCACACCAGGTCAACTCACATGGTAATTCACATGAGCGCTGCTTGAACACGAACCGCCACACAGCCAGTGCAATAAGGATGATGATGAGGAAGATGAAGAGCAGCGAAAGGCAAATAGGAACAACTGGAAAAAAACAATTTGAAATATGTCAGTGAAAAAGTTCAGATGAGTCTGAAATGGGCTCAAATGTCGAAAGGTGAAGTTACCGAGGTCTGGCGGTGAAGTCGGGGTGGGCGTAGGAAGGGCCGGGGAGGGTTTGGTAGGGGACGGATCCCGTTTGCGACACTCCGTGTTTGAAAACGGGGTGCACTTCTTCACCTCCTCCTCTCCTGCTTTACACCTGGAATATCATAGAAAATGTTTTAATTCCCAGTCATGGTAAAAACACAGAACGAGCCGGGCTGACTTTCATTCTGGATTTGCAAGACAAAGGAAATGAACTGGCTGTTAAGATGGAAATCCAGGATTGCAGCAGGTCCTGAAGAGTCAGCACATTTTCCTAAGGATTGCATTCCTATTGAGCGAGTCAGCATCTGAGGATTTACGTGCAGTGTGGGAAGCTGTGCGCCCCGTGCAGCGAGGCAGAGGGCGTGGAGGTGTGTGTGGGGGACGGATGGTGAGTCCTTGACCTAATCATAACCAAGCGTTTAATCTGACTAACCCTAATTATACCTTCACCATAGTTTATTTGTTCTAACCTTAACCGCACTGTGCCACGTGCAGACACTGGAGAAAGCAAGTTTTCTGAATCACCCGATATCGCCGCTCTCGTGTGACGACAGGGTTCAAGAGTAGAACTGAAAACTATTTCAGGAAGGAAGCAAATGACACTCACTTGGCACAGCGCTTGCAGACTTCACAGGCCTGATCTGGGACACAGAAGGTCCCCGGTCTGCACTGGCACCTGGTGTCTGTAGTCGTGGTGCAGGATGCAGTTTCGATCTCATCTGTGGACAGAAAATGAAACATATTTAAACACGCAAAAATACAAATTACCCATCAACTGTAACCTGTGACAGAGTTTGTGATCTAACTTTGTGCAGCGTGTTCAGTTTGCAGTCGACTCCTAATAAACCTGTTACCACCGGCATGCGTTAACAGACAGAGAACACGGTGCACTTCTCAGCTAATTTGTAGGCCGGCAGCAGATTATATGGTAATGTTTTGCAGAAAAGGATAAGTTAGATAATTGGGTTTCCAATTTAGTCTTCCTCTGGATAACGAGGGATGGAGAATCTGGCATGGCGCATTTATTAAATTGAGACCCACCAAAAAGACAGTAGGCCTTTAAGATACGATCAAAATGAATAACAAACCAGCATTCCACCTCGTCAGGGCGACCTTTTCACAGAAATCTGATGTTCCAGCTTGCTAATTAAGGAAACCGTGCGGTGTTAGGTTGGTCTGCTTGTAAAATCCGAGCACACTCTTACCGTCTCGTCTTTTTCTACAACTTTATTCAGACAATTGAGCTTTTTTTATGTAATGAAGGTTATTTTTTTTAACAGTAGTTTTTCAGATCAGCTAATTTATGGCCGACACGTCACGACTTTTTATGACCCAAATGAGTAAACTTCTCCACAGGTGCAAATCTTGCCCCGGATACAAAGTCCACAATCAGTCATCTGTTCGCGAACACTTGGTCCTCTTCGTTAGGACGCTGTTGAGGCATGCCGGCGTTGCTGAGGAAACTTTTATTTGGTGAAATTCTGAAAGTGGATTATTAAAACGGAGTTTACTGAGCCCAGCCGGCTGAAAGACTCGAGGTTAAGAGACAGTTAAGGCTCTTCTCTCAGTCTACACTGAATTCTTTGTGTCCGTCCGCTCGCAAATTATCAGTCACTATCAACGTAATGATCATAATGACCTGATGGCAGTTGGGTTAATGGGCTCGGAGATATCACAGCTGTGACTTATGCTGCGTTCACGTGATGCGAGTAGCTAAATATAGAACGACTCGATGGCTGAAGGCGACGGCATGGATTGTACAGATATGGACTGTATGTCTTTGTCACCAAGGAGACGCATGTTTTGTTCTTAATAGTAGTTTTTTATGTTTTATTTATGGAAGTAAAAATGAAGTTGCTTAAGAGACACAAGAAGCAAAACTGTTTATGTAACTGGTTTACAGTGTGTTTTTGGCACGTATTATGAATTATTGTGAGCTCCTCCTTGTCCTTTCCTCCGGTCAGTGTCCGCACTCACTGTATACACAAACACTCCCACAGGGACCGATACTGAGTTTACCAGAGCTAACTGTGACTTATGCCAAGTTTCTGGGACAATGGGTTTGATTGTTATAATATCAATGATTTATAATAATCTAGCAAAAAATTTGAAAAAGTTATTTCCTCCAGGGGATGAAGACAGGCGTAAACACTTTTATTTATTGCCTAACTGTTAAAACACTCCTGCAGCACACGATCATCTTAATAACATTAGAGCGCAAATATTTTTAGATTTTAAGATTTTCTGTTCATGACGATATCCAGAGACACAAACTGCTCCGTTTGTTGGGTTGTTTATTTAATTGGATCAAGTGTTTTATCACCAGAGGAGCCCTTTTTAACACGCTGTTACCAACATGGCACTCCCCGCTTCCTCCGTCCTGCACTTAAGGAGCTAATAATGTAAAACGTGTCACGTTGGACACGGATTGTGTTGTTACATCATTATGCTCGGCGCTCAGTGGAACACATGCAGGATGGAGCAACAGAGATTTAAATAGGATGTGAGTCACGGTAAACCCAAACCTCCATTTAAAAAAAACACATTGAGAAGTGGCAGACTGGCAACAAGTCAACACTAGCCAGCAGTCAGCCAGCTGGTGTTTTGATGAATGCACTATAATTTCTTGATTGTGTTATTTTTATTAAATTGGCAGGTGCTTTGTAGAAGTGTGTGTGTGTTAGGGGAGGGGAGGGGTGAAGCACACACGACATAAAAATCAGAGTGAAGTGTCCGTTTAGCCCGATCTGAACGTGAACAGCTCCTCCTTTGTACTTCCTGTCCAATCTAAGTAATTTACGCAGTTGACCTGATCTGAATCAAACCTTGAACTAACACCACCTCCACATCATTCCTTATTTTTAAAGAGACAACACGTGACCCCATGGCTTAAGTTTCAAGAAAGCAAAGCTCTATCTGGCACCATAAAAGATTCATTCAATCCAGCGTCAATAGAAGATATTTCCCAACAGGAGCTTCTTTGGAGAGTTCATTGTAAGTGCAACCAGAGCAGAGAGAGGGCAACTTTTAAAAATTTTATTCACATTTCCTTTAGCCGCGCTCCGTTAATAGTGAGACACAAAGCTCTATCTTTAAAAAAAACTGCGATGAATGAGCACAAAACACATCCTATGTAACAGTAGTCTCTTTTCTGTAGCTGCAGTCTTTCATTGGACACAAAGAACGCCCAGTGTGGGAGACAATGAGACACAGCCACACCCAGTTCAGCCAGGTAGGACAGACACACAAGCAAATCTCCCGAGACAGGTAACATGCTCACATTCAGCCTATGAAACAAAACAACAAAGACACGCCCTACTACTCCGTGTAACATCATAAGATCACATTTTCATGAGTGGGGCTGAAAGGCGGGGGCACAGACAAAAAGGTATTAACTTTCCCAAACAATATATCTTTGACTGACCGGATTACAGAAGACTCGACTTTGGAATTAAAGGGCAATCCAGTTAGGTGTTACTTCTTTTCTTCTTTTTTAAACAACCTGGGCCTTCAGTGTTCACGATAGACAAAGACATTTTAAACCTGACGTGACGCACTTACCGTAGTTTATGTCACGTAGACCATGAACACACGTTTACAGGGAATACAATACAATACAATAGACAGATATCTTCTATGGAGTGTTTGTCTTTCACATAAGAGTGTAAACAAGCACTGGACTTATTCATTACTCAATTATACGGAGAAATAATTAAAAAGTCAACAAATGAGTGGAGGTGTTTCACTGCTTCCTACGTGGAAAGCATAAATAGTTTGAGGATTTCTTTGTCTAGTGGTGACTCATCGAGTCTCTTTGGGTTTTGGACTGTTGAGCAGACAAACTAAGATTTCTGAAAATATCAACTTGGCTCCTGCAGACTAGGAGTGGACTTCTTATGAATCAAACAACGAAAATACACGTTATCTGCAGCTCCTTTAAGGTTAAATGGGTCCCACTGTCGGACCACTCGCAGCGACTGACCTCATTATAAAGTTGATTATTCAAATCTTTGTAAATTTTATGTTAAATAAGCTAAAAGGGGAAAAAAAAACAAACTATTATATAACTGTTTTTGTTTTGTTCTGTTTGCAGTTGTTTTTCTCTCAGTTTGAGTGAGTCACTCTATTGTCTTGTCATCACGCTGACTCGGTTGGTTACTGCACTACTCTACATACAAAAAAAGAAACAAAGAAATGATCATTCATTCTTCCCACATGCTCCATCAAAAGCACAATATTTTGAAACGCACGACAAGATGCAGACATTCTTGTTACCTGAGCGGCAGTGTGTGCAGGGCAGACAGCGGTTCATCCCGTTGGAGTGCTCTGTGTACGTCTGCCCGTGCTCGCAGGGCAGACAGGTCCCTGGTTCTTGGTCTCGTTCACATTCCTTCTGCACAAAGGTTCCTGCGAATAAAACAAACAAATACACAACAAATCAAACAGCGAGACAAGCTGGAAATATACACAAAATACAGGCGATTCAAGTGCTGCGAATCTTGACGTCAGTGCTGTGATGAGCTTCCTGTTGAAGTAGGATGTCGGGACAGGACATACCACAGCGAGGGATCACACTGTGAAAACTAAACTGTAAACCAATGGGATATCAGCGAAGAAGAGAAGAGCAGTTTGATTTAAAAATGTGCAGAGGGGTGGAATTTTTTTTATGTTCTACATGAGATGAAATGTTTCCAGGAAGTTAAAGTCTGCATTTCATGGGGACTAGAAGGAGGACAGGGATCATTTCACTGAACTACACAGCGATTTCAGCTCCTCCACTGGTCGATTTACACGCTTATAACTTTTATTCACGGATGCCATGAATAAAACCACTTGATTCTCATGAGTTTTCAGGATTCGTCTGATGCAGAAAAGAGAAAAAAACAACACGGTAGAGAATGAGAAGAATGAAACAGGGCGACGACATCTTTGGTTGAGTAGTCAGTAAATAGTATTGGTATTGTGGTTGGTTCGGTTTGTTTAAGCTCATGTTACGTGTGGGTAAAACTAATGTTCAACGTGCATCCAAGCAAAAAAGTCTCTGCCCGGTTAAATAAAAGCTCGCACTGGCAAAAGGCAAAAAAAAAAATTCAGACTATTAAGTGGTCACAGTGGCTTTTAGGGATGTGGTAACAACTGACCAACTGGCAAGAAAGCAAAAAACCAGCATCACAAAAGTGGGAAAACATTTTTTCTACAGGCCAGTGTCACAGCCAGGCATCTGGATCTATCAATTATCTGTCTCCCATAAACAACGCTGTTGGATTTATAGGATTTTTGATGATGGAGAGTGTGTTTAATAACATATTTGTTGATAATTATCTTGTTATGAATGCAAAACCAAAACCTGAGTTAATCAAATAAAAAGTCTTCAAGTTCTTAGAATTCAGAAAAGCAAATTAAATAATTCAATCATCCAGCGGCAGCATACACTAATTGCATCTTGGCTAAATATGTTCTTGAAAAAAGTTTGGAACTAAATTCTTTACATAATAAAGTAAAAGAGAAGGTACTTGTAATTGCTTCAGACGTAAAAATAACCTCATATTCTGCACTTTGTGCTTCACTGTGATCTGCTGAGATGGAGCGGTTCGCCTTCTGCTAATGACCATCATGCATTCTTTCCAGACCAGGCAGGGAATATTTGAGAAACTCATTTGGGACACAGTTCAGGTTATGGGTTTGACATTTGACTCGAGTCTTTTTTTCACACAAAATGCCAGCCCAATGCTGCCTCTAGCTCGCACTGGGGACCGAGATTAGTTTATAACACATTCGCAACTTGTGGATCAGAGGGAGTTTCAGATAGCTGCAGCAGGCGTACACGCACAGGCCCACGTTCCTCCTCTGTTTGGTTACTGTGATTGTTTCTTACCAGCCTGGCAGTTGAGGCAGCAGAGTCCCATGTAGAAGTACTGCTCGTTCTCCACACAGGTTCGGGCCTGTCGCAAAGTTTGGTTTTTGTATTCATCGCTGGACCACTGCGACGCTGGAACATCCACTGCGTGACAAACCAGCCCGATGAGGAGCGCTGCCACCGACACCTGAATCATCGAGGTTGGGGGAGATGGAGAGAGGAGGGAGGGAAGGAAGGGGAGAAAAGAACAAAAGCTTTGCGTTATTTCTTCTCTGCGTGTGTGTGTGTGTGTGCATGGTATACAGACCAAACTCAACCCACTCAAACTCATTAGATGGAGGACAGTAAAGAGGAGAGTCTATCTTCATAGGAAACCTTGTGTGAGCAATCTACGACTTAATTTGAACCATCTGATCTGAACATCTGCCGTGGGAAAGCAATTAAGGGAGCCATCCAGCTGGTCAGAACTGGGGGCAAAACAACCCTGTGTGTGCAGGATGCAGAGCTATACGCTAACTACACGCAGCGCAACAGGCGACCAAACTTAATTACCGCGTGTTCTGGTTTTCTTGTAAAGGTTTGAAAAGCAGAGACTCTATTTCCTCTACTGTGGGTGTAACAGAATGGCTCTGATAAGGTATCTCAGCTAACACCAGCACGGTGCCCATATCAAATGTGATTCCAGAAATCCATTCATGTGCGAGATAATAACAGGCTTGTATAGGTGGGGTACCGAGAAGAATACAGCCGAACACTTTAGTGTGGCCCCCAGGCGCTGGTGTTTATTCACACGCTTTTCACCATGTCAATGTGAGAAGGCCCCATTCATTGGCAAACAACACACTTTAGTGCCTCTACTTCAAATGACCCACATTCTTAAACCCCGGCTCTTTGAATGCCACGACATGTGACACCGCCATGAAGCGCCTCAAACGCAACGCGACACCTCCTGGGTAAATGAGAGGCCTAGATTTGGAGGTTTTGTCTCTCCTGTGCAACCCCCACCGCCCACCCATCCTACCCCACCCTCCACCTCTGCCAGACCAGGAGGGAGAGAGAAAGGAACAGGTTAGGGCGGAGAGGGCCAGGTTGGAGAGGGGAGAAAGAGAAGGAGGAGGGCTGATTCAAAGTGAGAAACTGTAGACAGCGAGTTAAAAGATGGGATGTTCTGCAGGGAATAGGTTGTTTAAAAAGAGACAGTGTGGGAGAATGAGGGGAAGAAAGGCCGAGATAGACAGAGGTAAAGAAAAAAGGGGACAGGCTGGAGCAGAGACTGACTCCTGACGCTAGACTTGGCTCTCTGGAGGGCCGCCATGCCTTGTTGTTCAAAAGAACTTTCCTCTCCCCTCGCTCTCTCTCTCTGCCTTTTCCCTTCTTCCTTTCCCTCTGCTCACGTCAGACTTTCCAAAGACGCTGAGAGGCAGACGTGGAGGGGCAGACGGCCGGCAGAGCAGTCACAATCACACCATTTAGATCTATCCAAACATTCTGCGCAGGGAGGGGGGGCAGAAGAGAGAAGGAAAGGGGAGGGAGATAAAATGAGAGAGAGGGAGAGGGGGACTAACAGCTTGCATGACACAGGGTGAGTCTTTTAGACTTGAATACACTATGTGTATGACTGCAGGGTGGGGGATGTAGAGAGACAGGGATTTGGGGATAGAGTAAGTAGAAGGCCGTGTGAAAAGGCAAGAGAGAAAAATCTGTGTATAAGCACATGTGCACGACCAAACAGTGGAAAGAAAAGATGAAGGGGAGGAAAAAAAGACAACTGGGAAAGAATGAGCTGCACCAAATGTAATCCTACACTTCGAAAACGCTCGAGTAGAATGTGAATTTGGACGAATGAAGATCCAGAAGTTTATTTATTCAGGCGTAAGCACCTAATAAATCACACACTGCTGACCAAAAGTTAAAACTCAGGTGTCTCTCTTTGACAGTGAAGATGCATAGATGGCATGCAGATGACATCATTTCCAGTCTTTGTTCATTTCAGGGCCCTGTGATTCAAAAACACTCCCAGGTGCAGCTGCTCTCAATAGCAAACCTGTTGCTCGGGAGATGACGGTTGATACCGTACACAGAAGAGCCGATCACATTCAATAAAGAGAAGTAGAGCTGCTTCTTTTCATTACTTTTATTCTCTGTGAATCTGCTGATTGTTTACTTAATACTCGATTAATCATTTGGTGTGTAAAGGAAATGTTCTGAGCCCAGTGACTTCAAATGTCTGTTTTTTTCAGTCCAAAACCAAAGATATTGAAATAATAGTCTCATAGCAGACTGTTACAAACAGGTGAAGTCTGCCCTTTTTTGGCAGAGTCATTTAGAGCTGTCACTGTCACTGGTTTCCTGTTGAACAGCTCATCAGTTTAATCGACAGGAAGGCAAGAAAAGCAAACGTCAGAATCTGCTGATACTGAGAACTGTTTTTATGAGAGAGCAGAGTCACCAATGTTTAATCACTTCTCCATGTGGGCATCGAAAATCATCTCTCAGCTTTTATTTTGTTAAATGAACTCAGTTTGGTGACTTCAGTTTTCCTCGAACACAAGCAAAGCTCACAACGCCACGAACACGTGCGTCCACACTGATGTCCTAAGGCGGCTAAACTATATAGGCATAAATGCAGCGTATACATAAACACCAGGGGCAGCCACAATGTGGCTTAGTTTTACCTCTATAACAAGCAAGGAGGAAGACTGGAGTGACCGTAACCTCAGTGCAGAGAGCCCTCCAAACCCACAATCCCTGGAAACTCTCCAACCCCGGCTGAAGTGCTTCAGTCCACTTCACAGTCTTCTCTATCCCTCTGTACAATGAGTGGGCTTGGCCGGCCGGATTATTTGCTAAAACAGTGTCCTATTGTCATGCTTCCAGCCTGTATGTATGGTACGTTAGTGCTGCGCTTGTGTGGATGCAAGTTAAACTAATAAAAAGTCACAATAAAATAATGAGGGAGCCTCTGTTTATGTGACAACAGTAGCTGCCCTCCGCTTCCTCTAAACACCCTGGGTTCTTCCAAATTGCCTTGGCACAAACGCTCCACATGCCATGTACACTGAGAATGCATTTGTGACTAAATGACAGGACGTCCTTTCAGTTGACCTGCGTTATCAATGGGCCATTTAGAGGGCTGTGATCACTCCTTATCCCTGAGGGACTTACAGTGAGCTCTATTATTAAAAAAAAAAAAAAAGAAGAAGAAAATGTGATGAACTCTTGCACATACACACAACACAACACAACACACACAGCTAAACCGAGGGAGATTCTTCATTTCATATTGGACAGATGATTTCAATCATAGCCAACTGATAAGGAAAGACACGATGCACCTCATTATACTCCTGTATCCGGATTAGGACAGGAGTCTCCATATCATGCTTTTCTTATTAGCCAATCCTTTTTCTTTAATCAATTGTGGGACATTAGTGATATTGTACATGCGTACTCTCGGACAACACCAGAGCGGAAAGGAGAAGTTTCATGGAGGTTTTACTCACAGGGTTCAGGGTGGAGTCTTACCCGCCCTTACATGAATTGTTTCAGTCATTAGCAGTTATCAAATAACAATAAAACTTGCATTTTTTAAAAGAAACTTGATGTGTTATCTACGTTGCTCTCAAACTTACATAGGTGGAGTTTCACCCACATTCTCTTGAAGCCGACCAATAAACTGTTTCCCAGATAATCAAAATACTCACTTAAACTCGCACTTCAGCTCATAAACTTTGTCTTTATAGCCGACATTTTGGCGCCTGATCTTACTGTAAATGTGCAAGGCTAAAACGAGGTGGCTCACTCCTTACAAACTTCCATTAGCAGCTCCAGAAAAGTTTAATTCTTACAATTTAAATTTTTACAACTGAGGAAGTGATTTGCTAGATTTACGACGAGAAGACTGTTTTAATGCATTCATTCATGACTTTTCTCAACGTACTCATGCCATCTATAGCAAACCAATTAAAAAGCCACTTTGTAGTTGATAATCCATCCAATCCATGTTACGTTGAGGAACTTCGCTTTCCTGATATCAAAGAGGATCGTCAAGTCGTCACACCCGGTCTGAGTCGATGTGTGGTGGGTGGATTTAAAAAGGTCTGGTGATATTTAAGGAGTCAAATAACACGATGGAGGATGGATGCAATGTTTTTTTTGCTGCTGCTGCTGGTTTTAAAATGCGTCATAAATGACTTAAATCCGAAACGTTCACCTTGAGTTCAAATGTCAGCGCCATGTGTCTTCCCCTGACTTTACCGCAGTTCCATCTTAATATCGCAATCATGGCCTGACACAACCACAAAAAAAGAGTCGAGCCCACACCCCTCCCGTCACCCCGTGGGAGGTGACAGTATCGCTGTACAGTACAGCTGTCGCTGTTTAAAAAGTTCGACTGATGTCAGAGTTTAAACATACCGTCTCTTTGTTCATTAACAGCACAAAGTCAGTGTGTTGTGCACCATTACACAACCATAACTGATCAACAGAGCTATCTAATTTTGCCCAATTGTCTAATTATCTTGTCTGATTGAAACATGAATTAATAATTCATGGCGTTACGTAGTATTCAGACGTAGGGCTACAACCAAGCACTGCTTTGATTACTGACAAGTCTACGTAATCTTTCAGATTACTTGATTATTTTGTTTATAAAAATTTAAAGAGCCTTCAAATGTTGTTTGACGTAACCAAAAGTCAAAACCTTCATATATTCAGTTTATTTAGCTATACGATGAAGAGACGCAGCAAACTCTCACAGTGAGGCGATAATTTGACTAATAATCCTTTGACCAACTAATAAATGGATTGACTAATCCTTTGTTTTCTCTTACAGTTGACTATCTGGACTCTTCAAGGCCAACTTTAAGTGCAGGTTGAGGTTTTATGGAAACTCACCATTACTATCAGATAACTGCTCGATTGTCTTGTCCACTTGTGACTAACGGTCTAATTGTCTTGTCGAGTTGAATAAATGAGTCCTAATTTATGATGTTGCGTAACTCTTTGACCTAAAATAACACATCTGATGAAGTGGATTTTGACCATGAGGTAAACAGCAAACCATCACACAGAAAAGAAGCACTGTCCTGCAACAAATGTCTTTTATAATGAGTTTATAGATGAAAATCAATGTCCCACCTCGACATTGTTTTTTAACCCAATTCTAATTTAACTTTAACGTCTTATCATTAAAGACTAGACATTGCATAGACTTTGTCCTACATTAAACTTTAATTTAATATGATCTGTTTTCAGTGATTGTTTGGGTAATCTTTACTGAAACAGCCGGGTATTGTACAATTAAAATCCCTCGAGGCTGACCTTGACAGGACAGTGAATGCTCTCTGCCTTGCAGATAAAGACTGGAATTCCCTAGAGACGGGGGGTGACCATGCACGACTTTCCATGAGTGATAAATTGCGCTGACATTGTGTAACAGATGATGAAGAGGAGTACAACCCAGCTTATGTCAAGAGAAAGAAGTCCGACACCGTAAATAAATCCAAGGTTCAGCCGAGCTTGAATAGATTCATCATTATAAACCTAAATGATAGAAAATGAAGAGAAGGACTCCCATGTCAGTTTAAAGCAGTTACACAAGAAGGCGCTCAGTGCGAAGAAAAAAAAAAAAAGCCACAACGTTGGGGCCACCGAAACGGCGCACACACATTGAAGATGACACACATGCACACACACACAATAGAGTACACAAGTGCGCATACAGTGTATGTGTGGGAGCGTGTGAAAAGCGGCTGCCCCCTCCTCTCAGGGAGCACAGGAAGCTCGAGACAATACAGAGGCTTCATGCAGGGTTCAGCTCCAAACTGTTCCCTCCACAGCAGCCTGCCTCCGAGCAGGCCCAGCACCCGATTAGACCCACAACATATCCGCTGGGCTGGATATTTATAACTCAGGGAAGCTGGAGCTCCGCGACACAAATTCTTGAGTTTCCTCAGGAGGTATGCCTCGCTGATTAGACCAGAGTGTCACAAGCAGGTTAGGTGACATTCACCTTCGCACCGCAGAAAACACAAAGAAAGCGTCAGAGTCTGCGATGACGACAGTTTTCGTGAATTTCCCGAGAATCAATGCACGCCTGCAAGTTGCTGCGACGAAACCCTGACGTTGGAAATGACCACATGAAAATGTTCTTGTTTTGATGACTGTAAGAGAGAGGGCTGCGTAAAAGTTCGAAGGGTTCAAAGTTGTAAGCAGGTGCAGCGTGACACACATTTTCCAATTTGTTTGTGTTGTGAGGTCTCTGTGGTTTTCTAAGGGACTGACTGTTGTGCACATGAACACAACATCATTGTGAGTCATACACCATGATATTGGGGAGGAGGGGGGGGTAAGCAAGGACTTTAAATTTGTCAATCCACAAATTTAATTTAGAGATTTGTGTGCGAGGAGGGTTAATAACTTAGCCATTTCGAATTCTGATTTGGCCCTCACAAGAAAAGCTGAGCGGCGACTCACAAGACAACTCCAGGGGGGGAGAGAATGAAAAGGAGCAAGAAAGGATGACTAATAGATTAAAGTATGTGCAGGAATCCATCACCTCGCTCTAGAGACAATCACATTAGCTCCATTAAAGCTCGTCTTTGTGTAAAAGGGAAAAAAAAAAAAGAAGATCCATGAAGCGCAGGCAGTTTATAGCCTCCTCTATAAACACATCACAGGAAAAATGTAGAATATGTGGCTGGTGTAGCAGAGTAACAAAGACTTAAGTGACCATCAATAGCTGGAATTTATGTCGGATTTATGTCTTTGTAAACAGAGGTCCATTTTCGGGACAAAGGTTGAGTTTGTTCGAAGACTCAACACTTCATTCAGGACAGCAGGAAGTCGGAGCACGGAGCACGGAGCACAGACACAAACGTCATGCCACTCATGGTTTCAGACTGTGTAATATGTACAAGGTGCTACGATATAATCACTGAAAATATGAACTAATCAGAGCCAGGTTCCTAATTTTCAAATATAAATATTTGCTGTTTTTTTCAGTCTTCTACTGGAGCAAATTAAAGATTTTTGACATTCCACAAAACAAACAATTTCAATATGTTGAATTGGTCTTTTTTTAAGAAAAAAATTATATTTCAACAAATTAATTGAGAGGTTATGAAATGCAGGGAAGTTCCAATCTTTTTCATGATCACTTCAACTGCTGATAACTTACCTAGTAAAACTGTGCAAAATGCAACAAACACCTTTTGTTCAACCACAGATTTACTAAGTTTATGATCTCATGTAACAAAGAAAAGCAGGAAATCCCCACGATGTAGAGGCTGGCACTGAGAAATGTTTGGCATTTTTGCTTGAAAAGGGATTTTAAACCGTGAATCCATTATTGAAACAGTTGACTATTTTTAGTCCATTGACTAATCGATGACCGAGATGACCACCATCGCTGTTGCGACACATCACAGCATTCTAATGCTGATTTCTTTCTCATTCATGCTTTTCTGCTGATTAAATACAGTATGGATAAAGTCCCTTCTGAATAAGGACTGACAAGAACAATCATTTTCAATATTAATTAATCTTCCAATTATGTTTTTGATTACTCAGTCAATAATTTTGCCTATTAAATGTCCAAACATACAACCACACAAATAAAAAAGTCAGGACACTGTGAAAGATAACTCACGGACAGAATATAAAAATTTGCAAGTCCTTTTTGACCAACGTTCAATTAAATATGGTAGAAAAATACATTTTACACAGCATCCAAACTCTTTTTTTGATGGGGGTTGTAGTTCCAAATGTTCTTTCATAAAGTCTGCAAATGGCTCCTTCAAAACTCAAAAAGTATCCAGTTTACAATAATATAAAACAGAGAAAACCAGCAAATCCTCACATTTGGAATAGCTGGGACCAGAGAATGTTCGACATTTTTCAATGCCTGAAAGATGATTGAAACAATGAACACACGATTAAAATAGTTAGACGAGTAATTGACTTCTTGTTTTGTTTCAGCTTTGCTTTGGAGGCTTGTATAACAGATCTGTAATAGCATTTCTCCCTTAATTAAATACAGTACGGATGCAATGCTCAAATATGTACTACACAACTGTAAACAGATGACAAAAATAGCATCCATGGGCAGAAAGTGTAAAGAAATCCATCGCTAATGTAAACCTCTAACTTGATTTGACCCATCAGATGACTCCTGTGCACATGGTGTACACACTAAGTGGTTCAAATTCCTGACGACACGGTGTGTGAACTCCGCTCTAAAAACACGTAAGAATGAAGCTGCGTGAGGTTAATCTGTTTATCTAGTGATGTCTGACACACAATAATTCATTCCCACTTATCTCAACGCTGGACTGTTCGTGTGAGCTCTGACTTGCCCGTGTTGGTATGCATTACGTGAGTGGGCTCCACCTGAACAGGTGGCACTCCCTAAGTGACTCAGCAGGTCTTTGATAAGTGGAGACTGATTCACATCAACAACAATGTCGAAAACAACAGGTTTCAACAGTGATCGAGAAGCTGGCAATAAAAACAACAACCAACACCATGTCGGCTCTCTGGAATAAACACCTCAGTGGAGTATGACAGACAAACATGGGATCTGACAGCAGGGTTTGGTTGCACCAGGTTGCATCACTCAGTGTCCGTGTAGCCTCTCTAAGCCATGGGGCTCGGTTAGGACTGTTCACATGGTCACCATGCGGAGTAGAAATAAGCAAAAGTTAAAAGTATTAAAAAGTCTTGAGTGGCCAATTTGTTGACCACTACTCAGTCCCCTGTGACACAGTTTGGCCCCCACTTGTCCCAGATGTCTGTCCTGCCCTTGTCTGTGTTGTCCGCTGGGACACGGAGGGATATTTCCTGTGTGAACCAACACCCAGACAAACAGTAAGCAATCACAGATAACAATCCAGTGTACATTTGCATGGGCATGAAAATTCTCATAAGTAAATTGATGCCACTAATATCAGCATATCTGTGTACTCTAGACAGGAAGTTTACTGGAGGGCCAGGCACGTACACTCAAGCAATTTGAAGGGGTGTGTGGGGGGGATTAGAGAGGCTAACGGGGGGAGAGGCAGATGAGGAGTGGAGGGTAGGGGGGGTGAAGTTTCCTCATAGTCCCTTAGCAACAGGGCCTGCTGGCGAGGCCTCTAGAATGTACTGTGGTTTACAGAAGAGATAAACATTGACTTTGCCACCCGGAGAAGTAAATCTGATTTCAGTAATGGAAGACTGCATGACTTAAAACACAGATCAGACAACGCAGAAAACAAACAGTGAAACCTCCAGGCACATCAGCAGATGTTTCTTTAACAGCTACATTTATGGTAAGCGGCGCTACAGACGGCATCTGTGATTGAGATGTCACAGCATCGCAGCTTAATGACTAACACCGTTGGCCTTTATCAGGTGACAAAAGAAGCCAAGCCTTAATTTGCTCTGCGATTTTCCTGAGCACTGATTCATTTTTTTCCGCTCCTTATCGGAAGATGAACCGGTAAACAAAGTGCTTCAGGGAAGTGCACACCCTCCATCGCATATTTTGCTTGAATTTAAAGAACCTTGCACACTTTAAAAAAAAAAAAGGTGTTACAGTCAGCGCAGGGCATTTTTAGTGTCAGGATTTGGTGCCGCACAGTTGGAAAAAACAACAGCCGGGGAATGAAAAGACGTCTCTGTGAAGGTCTGCGAGTGGAATAAACTTAACTGGAAAAACTGTTGAGAGACTTTAAGGCTTTAATTGACTAACTGGCAAGGTGAACTCTCTCTTTTTTCTCTCTCTTCGGGGAAGGAGGGGAGGTCAAACTGATTACAGCTTGGGACATGTAACTAAAACTCGTGCCTCTCTTGTCTCTTCACACAATTTGATTTAAAAAGCTGGTTTGAGCGCAGTGACTCTGCGAGCCGGCCATAGCTGCACTGCACTTATTAATAGAGCCTATAGGGAAAGCTAACATCCGCTGTGACAGACCAAGAGCCATCAAATGCTGAAATGTCTGAACAATATGACCACATGATGTCCAACACAGATGGTGGTTGTAATGTTGAGAGAGGAGGGGAGAGGGGGGCTGAGTGAATGATACAGCACATGTACTGTACTGAGCAGAGACATCAGGGACAGGGAGCCTTGAAATGAGTCGATCTTATCTGCAAATAAACATTTTAATCAACAACACACACATACACACACACACAAAATGCTGCTTCCTGTGTATGAGCTCTCGCATGGGACAATGAACGGGCTTGTTTCGTCTTCTCCAATAACTTCACAGGGCCTGGCCGTGATTTTTTTTTTTTTTTTTTTTGCTCCCATGTCACTGCACAGCTTCCCAAAATAACAAAAAAATAAGTCACGCTCGCTTTGGTTGAAGTTTGAGGTGAATTAAAAAGCCCGCGTTTGACTGAAACGGCCCCAAAAACAGCAGTTTGAGTCAACATGTCGCTCGCGCTGCTAGCTTTAATAAGCCCACCATCCCGCTGGAGCGTCGCGAGCGCGTACGTTACAACTAGCTATCCGACGTAAGTAGCATAGTTTAGCAACTAATTAGCACTTTATTAAAGCAGCTGTTAATCAGTTAGAGTGCTAACATCCAACAGAGCACGTATTTAGTAGGTTACTAACGTGTTTGGGCTACTTACAGAAACTTTCCCGACCATCGGTCCGAAGTTCATCTTGGGAACTTCGAGATGAGAGGAAATCCCGGCGACTTGGACTTCGCGTTACAAACCGCCGCCACCAGTGTAAAAGTAACAAAAACACACACTTCTAGTGGAAAAATCAAACAGCCACACGAGTCCAGCTTTTAAAACTATCCGTCGTTTGGTGTCTTTCATGAGTTTACTCCTGTCACTGACAGAGTTTCGTCCTGGTAGCAGACACAGACGCGGACCGAGTCTGACCGCTGGAGATTTTTTTTTTCCTGCCTTGGGAGCTGTGTGCGTGACGTACAAGCGCATGAGCCAATCACAGCGCGTCTACGTGAATATTAATTAGGGCAGGATGTCTGCAGCTTTGGGCTCAAATTGTAGTTTTAATCCAAAACAACACATCATTTGCGCCACTTTCCAGTTATCTGTTCGCAATATAAGGTATATAGAGTATGCATGCTCTGATTTGTGCAGGTATATATATACATAAATATATTCATCCCAATTTATCCATGCTGCTAATACTGTATATACATTCTATAACATTTGTATACTGTATAGATCCCATTGCATATTCATATTTATACCTGCACTATATTTATATATCCTGTTCATTAGTTAGTTTGTGCGCTGACAATAAAGTTGAATCTCATCTAAAGTGGGTCACCTCACGCTTTGAGCTCCATTCATGAGTAACCCACTTCAACCATTACTGCCATTAACTAGTAATGTGTAGCTAACTGATGTGCAACAAGTTGAAACACACAAGTGAATGTGTAACCTTTGGCTCAAACACACACACACACACACACTCAAGCACTTTGTTTTTGGGAAGAATTACTGTTTTTTCACTCACACCGAGAAGAGGACACACAAAGTGGTGTGTAAAATCGAATGGTGTGGTGACTGAATACCCCTCACCTCACCCTCTTGTTATAAAGTTTCCGTGAAAGGTCCTATGTAGAGCCAGTGTTTGGTTTGGTCCGCTATCAGTGATCAGCTCTCTCTGTAGACACCAAAAGAAAAAAAAATAACATAACAATTGTTATTTTCTGGCGATTATACACTACACTAACATAGTTATGAATATTATATTCCATATCTGTCCACTTACACACTGGACCTTTAAGAATCCGCAGGAGGAAGCCAGCTACCATTTAATGATAACATGCCATCATTAGACTGTTTGTGTGCTGAGCTGCATCAAACAGCAAACATCCTCTCAAATGTGGTTCCTGCTGACAACATCTTATCTAAAGTGCCTCTGTAGACTGAAGCCTGTCTGCTTAGGGATGGAAAGAGCGGAAGATATTTGAAGAAACCTGCAGTAGACCGTGCCGAGGTCATCCAGAAAACAAACAAATAAATAAACAAACAGGGCCGAGCAGCTAGGACAAATAAATCTCAGGTCCCCGTTTAGTCAGACAGTTTTATGACGACAGACGGATTGAGCAATCTCTAGACACGTTTAAAATAGATGCTGTCTGCCGTGTGTCTCACTTCTCAAAAACACAATTATGAAACATCACAGAGATTCTTGTGACCAAAGTGAGGACAGAGGATCATAGTGAAGGTCACATGGTGACTCATTCAGTGTAGCAAATGTCCTGTGTGAACATCTGTGTGATCTGCTGACCGGAGATGCTGGATGGGAGAGAAAAATACTGACTTGTCAATTCTCACACAACTATGTTGTTTACTCACAGTAAACCGATGAATGCGACCCGAGGTAATCAGACTAAAAGCTCCCAAAAGGGAAATCATGAGTGCAGAAGCAGAAGCAGTGAATGACACACACATAAAGAAGAAGGTGATCGAACTTTACACCCTATAATTTCATCCGGAACAAACAACACAACAACACTCCAGTTGCACAACAGATGCATCCCATCCCCTCCTGCCAAAGTTAAACATGTGTTTCAATTAAAACTATCTAGGAAATCTCTATCTGTATCTTCCACTTTGAGCACATCCTGTGCTCCTCCTTCTGAGGTCACCGACTACGTGCTCAAAAACAGGAAGTGTATGATTGAGTTATTTGCAGGCTTATCCTGAGCAAGTCAGTATTTATGGCCACTGGGTTGATTAGTTCACATAGTAGACTTGTGAAATAACAAAAACGCAGAATAAAATATGCAATGTATCATTTATAATTCCAGGGGGAATGTTTGTCTTCACCCGGGAAGGAACTTACTTGCAAATTCTGTGTGGCTCAGGAGTCATTTGCATATCCTGCCATGTGATGGTCATGTGTGCGTGTTTGTATATTTGTGTGTGTGTAGGTGTGTGTATGGCAGATGTTTTTTTTTTTTTTTCATAGAAGTGACCTGCGAGGGAAAAAGCAGAAAAAATAAAGGGAAGGGAAACCTTCCTGAGCGTCAGCGACTTATCTTGTGACGCCTGGTGGCTATTGTTTCACTTGCTGTTTAGGAAGGTTGAAAAAAAAGACACAATGACAAGGAGCTGAAAAACTAAATGTAAGATATAAACTTTAAAAGTACTTGTTTAGCATCATCTGTATGAACAAACCACAAAAAAGTCCCCCGGTCTTTAATTTCACTGCACTTTAATTATTGCATACTTCCCATAATTGGTTTTTATTTGATTTTGTTATAAAATTAAAAGAAAAAATACCTAGCAGTGAGATGATGGCTGCATTCATAGCAGAAAACAGGACAGGAAATTGTGTAAAAATGGATCCACATTCTTTGAACAGCAGGGACGTGACAACAACAGCAGCTTCGCATCATCTTTAGTTGAGACAACTTAGCTATCTGTAGCATTTATGCTCCTGACATCTGCCATATAGATGGATTTAAAACAATTATTATTATTTAAGAGAGGGCTAATGTGATCGCACCCCTCTGGACGTCAGTTTCCTCTGTGGGAGCTCTCAATAATAACAACAACAACAGCCGGAGGGTCATAACTGCATTTCCAGAGTCAGAGTTGAAAGGTCACGGTGTGAATGTGCTGATACAGAAGATGATGATATTGTTTATGTTTCTCTCATCTGTGTGAAATATTGGAGCATGACATGCATCTAGCACACTTCTCCTTCTCACGCATACAGACACCCACATAGTGTCAAACACATCAACATGTGTGGCATTGTAAATTACACATAGTCCAACAAATAGAATGAATTTAAAGCGGCTATAATCAATATTTTTCTATTGACAGTGGGTCATATGATGACTTGTATGTGATCAGGGTTACTCGTAAGGTCAAACACACTCCATCACTCCACTCTGCACTGAGCTCCAACAACCTCCTCTGCTGCCATTTTAGCAACATGAAAATGGTGACCATTAAGGGCAAGGAGCCTTCCACCCTCAAGTTTTTGACTGACTACACGTGCACCATCCAGGCGTTCACAGTACACAGCATTTTGCCGTAACTGACAGTGTGAGCGCATTTATGTATTCAAAACAGCAAGTGTAAGTAGAGAAGTGCGTGAATTGAAACACAGTGACAGATCTTTAAAATCGCTTTTCTACGCTAGAGGAAAGTTTTACAACCTCCATGGATGAAAAATTCATAACAGGAAGAGTCATATTTGACCTCGTGTGTAACCTGAGAACAGTTTTATAGACGGCTCTTTTATATTTATTTGATGCTCTATCGGGAAAATGTTGCAATACCTCGTGTGACCAGTGGAAGTAAAGTCGTACCCAAGCACAACTGAGCTTTGAGCTAAATGCTAACATGATACTGCTAACATGCTAGTGCTTTATAGGCATGATGTTTCCCATGTTCACCATCTTAACATTTGCTAATTAGCACGAAAGCAAAGACCAACTGGAGTTGAGGGCAATGTCATCAGTTTCACAGGTATTGTTTTGCTGCACAGCATAAAGATGAGACACAATTCAAGGAAATCCTTGAAAGGGTTTGATTTTTCAAAATACATCAAAGAGTAAAGGATAGAGAACATTTGAAGACAACCTTTGTGTGTCTTTAAAACAATGACCTCTTAGCACCAATGGAAAAAAAAGAAAAAAAAATCAGCTCACGACAAGTTCCTTCAGTCATTTGACAAAAGCCGAAGACAAATGGTGTGGGAGTTCCTGGCAAAATATACTGGAAATATATTGTCAAGTGTCTTATTGTCAAATTAGCTCACACTTCCTAAAACACACACACACACACAGTCGGAGGATCTGTCTCGAGGCCCTGGAGGTGTTTTTCTTTTGAGTTAGAAAAAACGGGTTAAAAAGTGAGGCTGATGAGAGAAAGAGAGAGAGAGAGGGGCTCGGGCAGGGAGCGGGAGGCGTGTGAGAAAAGCTTCTTGACTGGCTTAGTCTGGTTGAAGTCGGGTTGTATATTAACACAGCGGATTACGACGGAGCGAGGAATGCCTGTCTTTGTTGAAACCTTTGCGGTGATGTCATCAGTACTTTCCCTGGCACCACCTGGGCAGGATTCACTGGAGGGGCCAGGCCAGTTTAAGGCGAAGCGACCTAGCTGCTGCATAGTGGCCTGATGAGTCACATGATTCTGTTTTTTTTTTTGACAAAAGACAGACTTCAGTCAGCGGTGCCATAAAGATTAGCTGTAAACACACTGACGAATCTGTGTTTGCGTGAGCCGCGTACAGGAATGTGTGTGGGTGTCAGTGTCTCTGCGCTGTTGTATACACTGTGTGAGTTAGGAGGGAAAGTGGCATGAATAAATACTAAAACAGATGGGTCTGAGTGAGTGGAGATGATTAAAAAACAGACACAGCGAGCTCTGTTTGCATGTGTGTGTGTGAGCGTGTGTGTGTGAGAGAGAGAGACAGTGGTGAAAGGAATCCAATATTGAGAAAAGTGTTGGAAAAAGGCAGCGAGTGGGAATTAAAGGAGGACTCGTGGCAGAACCCACAGTGCTGATGTTAGCTGTCTGATCCACTGAGAGACAGTTGGCAGCAGACGGTCTACCAGCCGCAAATGTACAGTAATTCAAAGCATGCGACGTGACGCCGTTCCCTGCAAGCTGGGGCTGCAGTCACCCACCCACACACACACACACACACTGAAGCAATACACCCTGTAAAAGTAACAAATGCACTGAGCTCTCCCATTCCACGTGATGCAATTATTCACAGTTCCATGGCAAATTTGGGCTGAAGCTAATCTCATAACTAAATGGCATGATGGCGCCTCTTGCAAAAACCAGATCTCCTAAACAACTGTAAGGAATTCAGCCTGCTCGGTGTCAGTAGCACCGAGTCCGATGTTTATAAGAACAAAGGGGTCAACAAATTTTAGCACAATTATCGCTGCACACTTACAGTCAGCGGTCAAAAGAGGATTTATTGCTTCAATCAATTAGTGCTTGGCAGCTGCATAACAAACCTTCTGTTTCAGGATAATCACCACTGAGAAGTATTTTGTTCTTGCCATCTGCACCAAGTCAAAGTTCTGCGATTGGAAGATTAAGATTAATAGTGTAAAGATGGAGAAAGGAAACAAAAGAGTAACAGCAAAGAGTTGGTGAAAGGAAAACAAGATTCCAACTTTTGTAGGTTAGTTCTCATGAGCTTCACATGACTTGCATTTAGCCCTTCTCCCCCCCCTCCTCCTCACCCCCCCCCCCCCCCCCTTTCTCTCCCTCTGTACTGAGCGCCCTCCCTCCTTTCCTCCGCCACTTCCCCCACCTCCCTCCCTCCCCTCTCCGTGCAGCACATAGACTTCCTGTGTGTCCTGGCCTGAATGGTATGTGCATGGAGTGGGTGTCTGGGAGGCCTTTCATCCGGCATGGAAAGAAAAGAGAAGTCGAGAGAGAGAGAGAGGGAGGGAGGGAGAGAGAGAGAGAGAGAGAGGGAGGGAGGGTGAAAAAAAAGAAAGTGAAGAGAAGAGAGTCATCTTTAATCCGTTTGAGTCAGAGCAGTTGTCCAGAGGCGAGCGGGGTGGGGCGTATTAGACGGGGTGAGAGGGCTCTGGTCGTGCCAGGGATGTGTGTGTGTGTGTGTGTGTGTGTGTGTGTGTGAAGCGTCTGGAAGGGGAAGAGAGAGGCCTGATGGGAAAGCCTGCAGCCTGCCTGTTTGCCTTCCTGGGACAGATGACATCCGGCTGGGACACAGCTTGCACGGCCGAGCAGAGATACTAAACTAGAGTAGGTAGAATAGATAAAAATTAACCAGAGTGTCCGCGCTCTGCTGTGGGAGGGTACAACGTGCTGCAGACAAATCAAGAACAATGACTGAAATGGAATAGGGGAATCTTGCAGGCCCTGAAGCCTCGTGGGTGAGCGCTGAGCTGCATTTGGCGTTGTCAGACAGGGTGTAGCTGGCTGCTGCCGAGTGCCAGGGCCTGACGAGTA